>CANSNZ010000984.1:1960000-2590000 GCA_947646795.1 Beta lomatogona
TTTGGAGTTTGTGTTTGTAATTGAGTTTGTGTTATGGAAAAATTGATTTGAGAGGTTGTTATGTCGTGTAATTTTTTTTTTTGTTATTGTATGTGGTATTAATGTTCGGTAAGTTCTTGATTATGAATCTTTTTTATTGGCAAGTTTATCTGATTGAACATTATATGAGTTGATTGAGTTTAATAGAGATTGAATTGATTTTTTTTTTTGGCAAGTTTATTCATGGAATTGGGGATGATTAGCTGCCAGAGGTTGTTTATGAAAACTTGGAATGTAATATCTATGTGGTGGAGGGGCATTTAAGTAAATTCCAAGAGGGACACCGTTGCTCCCCTCTTGGCTTATATAATATAGATAAGGCTAGTTTAAACTATAGATAAATAGAATTCTAGTTGTTACACAACGTCGCATACTTTAAGAATGCCAAATAATAAATGGCTCGATAATTGAGCATCTAAATCAAATTAGTTTTGAAAAACGCATAGCGTAAGTGCGTAACAGCTTAAGCTTCTAATTGTTATCGCACAGGGCCCGATCATCTTTAATTAAGAGGCCCTCTCCCACCCACATTCAGATATTTGTGATCATTCCCCCCTTGTTTTGGTCAAATTCGTCAGTTTTGTTTCTTTGGGCTTTTTTCAAAAACAGAATTAAAAAATCTTTAATTTTTTGTTCCTGTTCACTCTCCCTTTTTTTGCTCAAAAATTATTCTCCCATATTCTGCTTGCACTATGATTTGGCTTGTTTGAACTATTGAATTAATCTATCCTTGTACCTTAAACTTTTGTCTAATGTCTACCTCCTTTTTAGATTGTGTTTCTGCCTAGAAACTAGTCAAAGGAGTTAATTGTGCTTAGAGTGGTCAAAATCTCGAGTTGGAATGTAATCCCGAGTCTTGTCAACCGAGTTCCTGCAAAACAAAGAAACCTAGCCCGGGGGTGTTCCCGGGAAAGCCCCTCCGACGCTCAAGTCAGTTGAGATTGAGGTAGAGAGAGAAAGTGAACAGTTTTAGAGAGAGATGCTCTGGTTTTGTTAGGTGAGAATTCAATACATGTTCATTGATTGGACTTGCTGCTTTTATAATGTTGGGGATTCCCCAGACAGGAAACCCTATTGGGGAGCATCCATGTCTGTAGGAAAGTTGTCCACCTTTTATGGCAAAGTTGCTTTCTGTCTAAAAAAGGCTGATGGGCTCCTTGGGAGCATACAGATCAGATCCTTTAGATGGGCTTTGCATAACACTGTTGGACCAGATCAGGGGTCCAAACAGATTGCACTCAAAAAGCTTTTCAAGGAATTACTACTAGTATATAATTATTGATCTCATGCTCAATAAATCTTCTTTTAATCCCTATTAGCTACAAATAGTAGATTTTCTAAGGTGCAGTGCTCGGGGAAAATATAAATTGTAATTGTATTCTAAAATTAAAATAAAAACTTGAAAGTTGCAATCCTGATTGCAATTTACATCAATAAACATTCTTTAAATGATTTTATCAATATAAATGGCATTATAATTTTATTAGTTGCAAACATTTTCAATGAGATACACGAATTCAATGAGTTTATATTTATAGTCTTAAATTATATTACATATTTATCTTGTATTGCTGTATTTTTCAAGTTGTTTCTAATGATAGATAAAAATTCAAATGGTGTATTTAGCTTACCACATGTATGTTCAAATGGTGGGGCCTTCTGAGAGGGCAGCCCAGAGAATTTCTTCTTACCTAATATATATATTATGTCTATATTAATATTTTTGGAAGCTCGGTCAAATGGTTAAAGATCTTAAGGATAAAAAGATTTTTGGCAGAGTTAAAGCAGGTAATCAGCTAATAAGCTGGAAGATTATTGTCTGTTCATATAAATATTAGTTGTGATGTGGCACAATTTTCTTAAGAAAATCTTAACACGTTGGCTAAATAATTATCTTACTATGATTTACAGTTGTCTACACTGTGGAATTTCAAAAGCGTGGATTGCCACATGCTCATATATGTTTGTTTTTACACCGTGAAGACAAATTTCCTACTGCCGAAGCAATAAACAAAATTATTTGTGTTGAGCTTCCGAACAAAGATGAACATCCGGAGTTGTATGATGTAGTTTCAGAGTTTATGATATATGGTCCATGTGGTGCTTTGAAAAATAACGCCCCATGTACTACGGATATAAATTCACAAAACATTTTCCGAAAAAATTCAATGAGAGAACAACGGTGGATGAAGATGGCTATCCTGTTTATAGGAGAAGGGATAATGGTGCAACCGTTGTCAAAGGTAGCATCACGCTTGACAATAGATTTGTGGTCCCGCATAATCCAGAGTTGTTGTATAAGTATCGTGCACATATAAACGTTGAATGGTGCAACCAGTCGAGATCTATTAAGTATTTGTTCAAGTATATCAATAAGGGATATGATAGAGTCACGGCAACAGCATATCAAAATCGTCAAAATTCTGATGATCTTAAGGAAATTGATGAAATCCAAATGTATTATGATTGTCGGTACATATCCTCATGTGAAGTCATATGGAGGATATTTGGGTTCACTATCCATTATAGAATCCCTGTTGTGGAGAGGCTAAGCTTTCATTTACCCGACGAGCAAAGCGTCCTTTCTACTGATGATGCTGACTTAGGGTCGGTGCTTGAAAGACCTAACATTGACAAAACAAAGTTTTTGTCATGGATGGAATGCAATAAAAAATATGTTGAGGCCAGAGAATTGAGCTATGTTGAGTTCCCAACAAAATTTGTTTGGCAACCAGGTGGAAGAAAGGCTTTTGCATTGGGAGGATTTATCATGCAACTCCAGGAGCAGGTGAAAAATTCTATTTGAGGACATTATTGAATTTTGTTAAAGGTGCAACATCTTATGAAGACATATGCGTTATTGATGGTGTACAATATTCGACTTTTAAAGAAGCATGTTATTGCAGAGGTTTATTAGACGATGACAAGGAGTACGTTGACGCCATAATAGAAGCCAATTTTAGAGAATCGGGACAATATCTACGTAATCTTTTCTGCATGTTACTATTGTCTTGCAGTTTGACAAAACCTGAGGATCTTCGGGATAAGACTTGCTACCTTCTTTCTGACGATATCCTATTCAGACAACGAAGACTTCTCAAAGACAATGGTATATGAGCATCTTTATCACTACCCTTATTAAATGTATTCATAAATATTTATTGTTACGAAATGGTTTGCATTGGGAGTAACCGTCAAATGTGTTTGTTTTGCATCATTGTGACTAACTGATGAACAATTGCAAAACTTAGCTCTCGCTGACATTGAAGCTAAGCTACAAAGTAACGGTAGCACCCTCCGTAAATTCACCGAAATGCCATTCCCAGATGATTTGATTATCTCATATGGTCAAAACAAGCTCATAATTGATGAGCTATCTTATGATAGAGAGAAGCTAGACAAGGAATTTAAAGAACTTTATTCGCGATTGACGATTGAACAGCGTGGAATTTATAATGAAATCATGTATGCGGTATCAAGAGGTGAAGGGGGCGTCTTCTTTGTATATGGTTATGGAGGAACTGGTAAGACATACCTGTGGAGATTACTGTGTGCTGCATTAAGGCGTAAAGGGGAAATTGTCTTGCCAGTTGCGTAAAGTGGAATAGCCTCTTTGTTGCTTCCACGAAGGAGAACTGCCCATTCTAGATTTGGACTTCCCTTAAATGTGACTGAGAACTTAACGTGTTCAGCAATTAGGCCAGGATCGGACCTCACATCTCTCCTTATAAGGACAAAACTGATCATTTGGGATGAGGCTCCTATGATGCATAAATATTGTTTTGAAGCTCTAGATAGAAGTTTAAAGGATGTTATGCAGTGCATGAATCCAGCAAATCAACATATTCCATTTGGTGGAAAGGTTGTTGTGTTCGCCGGTGATTTAAGACAGATATTGCCCGTCGTTCCCAAAGAAAGCAGACAAGATATTGTGTTCTCAGCAATCAACAGTTCTTACTTATGGGATATTTGTCGTGTGCTAAGATTAACAAAGAATATGCGCTTGAGAACAGGTTCCGGTAGCTCCAATGTGGATGAAATTAGGGAGTTCTCAGAGTGGATTTTGAACATTGGAGATGGCAAAGTTGGTGAGCCAAATGATGGTGAAGCCGATGTAGAAATTCCTCATGAGACATTGATAGATGGAGGAGATGACCCTATTTCTGCAATAGTAGAGAGTACATATCCCGACCTAGAGAATCACATATGGGAAGCAAAATATTTCCAAGAAAGAACTATTCTTGCTCCAACTAATAAAATTGCCGACATGGTTAATGAGCATGTTTTGTCTCGCTTGCCAGGTGAAGAAAGAAGTTATTTGAGTTCAGATGCAATTTTTGTTGAGGAAGGGAATTTTGGAGTTCATGAAATGTATTCTACCGAATTTCTAAATACGATCAAGTGCGGAGGATCGCCAAATCATAACATTAGATTGAAGGTAGGGGTACCGGTGATGCTCCTAAGAAATATTGACCAGACTTCTGGGCTATGTAATGGTACCAGATTAGTCGTCAAGCATCTTGTCAATCGCGTTATTGAGGCTGTTGTTGTGTCTGGCAGTAATGTGGGGGACAAAATTTTCATTCCCATAATGCCACTTACACCATCAGACGCAACAAAGTTCCCGATAAAATTCCAGAGAAGGCAGTTTCCATTGGTTGTATGTTTTGCAATAACGATAAATAAAAGCCAAGGACAATCTCTAACCTATGTAGGATTATATCTCCCTCGGCCAGTATTCAGCCACGAACAATTCTATGTTGTTGTATCAAGAGTTACAAGCAAAAAGGGTTTGAAAATTTTAATCTGTGATAAAGAGCGTGGGAACTCAAATGTTACCACAAATGTAGTGTATAAGGAAGATTTCAGAATGTATAATAAGTATTACGAAAACTCAAATCTTTATGTAATTAGTTTTTCTTTCAATGTGTTCATATAGTCACTCACAGTTGTCTTATTGTCCATTTTGTTGCATGGTATACGAGAATGCGTTTTTTATAGTTATATGTGACTTTGTTTGTTTTATGTATGTCACCTTCGTACGGTTAGACCTTTTTTTAAAATAAACTCAAACAATTATTAGCATCCCGTGCATTCTTGCACTGATTTTGAACTAGTATATATATATATATATATATATATATATATATATATATATATATATATATATATATTTAAGTTCATATGAGAACCACCCTTATAGTAAGAACCACTCATTTTTGCTCATTTTTACAAAGATTTTGCTCATTTCACAATATTTTTGCGGATTTTATGTTTTGCTCATTTTATTTTTTTTCTCATTTTACGTTTTTATGCTCATTTTACGTTTTTATGCTCATTTTATGTTTTGCTCATTTTACATTTTTGCTTATTTTTACGATTTTATTCATTTAATGGTTTCTACTCCCTCCGTTTCTTTTTAATCTACACACTTTCATTTTTGGTCTGTTTCTTTTTAATCTACACACTGTTGCTTTTTCTATTTTTGGTAACATGTCACATCTACTTTCTTTTCTTTTTCCACCCATGTCATACACTTTTTAATATTTTAACCCACTTTTAAATTTCTCTCTCTCACTTTTCAATTTCTCTCTCCACCTTTTCAGTTTCTCTCTCATACTTTTGCACTTTCTCCTTGGTTCTCCCCCAAAGTGAGGTGAGTAAATTAAAATGAAACGGAGGGAGTATTATTTTTATTTTTGTTTGCTCATTTTGTGAATTTTTTTGCTTATTTTAAATGGTTCTCACGGTTCTAATGAGAACCCTCTTACGGTGAGAACCCGACCTCTTACGATGAGAACCGTGAGAACCACTTAAAATGAACAAAAACTTCATAAAATGAGCAAAAAAAAAAAAAAAGTGAGCAAAAGTATAAAATGAGTAGAAAACATCAAATGAGCAAAAATATAAAATGAGAAAAAATATATAACGAGAAAAACATAAAATGAGCATACAAAAGTTAAATGAGAAAAAACATAAAATGAGCAAAAACGTTGCGAAATGAGCATAAATATGCTGAATGAGTAAAAACATAAAATGAGCAAAAACGTTGTGAAATGAGCAAAATCTTTGTAAAATAAGGCAAAATTGGTGGTTTTCATGGTTCTCATATGAACTTAAACCTATATATATATGTGTGTGCGAGCTCGCGCGCGAGCGTCAGTGCGTGTGGGGAGGCGGGTTTGGCACTTTCACTTTCTCGTCACATGTAAACTTCGTTCATCCCTCTCCCTCTATATTGTACATGTTTAGGCTTAAATTTGACGAATTTCATTAACACTATGTTTGATTAGTGGTGGTGGAGATAAGGAGAGTCAAGCGGGAGGTAGTGTTGTCAAACTGGGCCACTGGGTGGGTTTGGGTTGACCCAACATGGGTCGGAATGATTTGGGTCGGAATAATCTGGGTGAGAGTGTGCCATGGGTCGGAACTGGGTGGGTTTGGGTGGACTTGGGTCGGGTACAACTGGGTGAGGGAGCTCACGGAACTGGGTTAGGTCTAACTAGGTCGGCTGGTGGCTGGGTTGGGTGAAATTGGGTCGGGCTGGAATAGGGTGAAGTCGGTCCAAATCGGCTCTCGACTGGACTTGGGTCGGAATAAACCGGCTCACGGAATGACTTGGGTCGGAACTAATCGGCTCTAATAATGACTTGGGTCGGAACTAATCGGATCTCAGAAGGATTTGGGTCGAAATAAATCGACTCTCGGAAGGACTTGGGTCAGCCCAAATCGGCTCTCAGAAGGACTTGGGTCGGCTCAAGCTGGCGCCGTATTAACTTGGGTCGGAACAAATCGGCTCTCGCAATGACTTGGGTCGGAACACATCGGCTCTCGGAACAAGGCGGCATCAGGTTATTATTTAAGATTTCATTGAAAATCAGTGCTTATGAATAGTTCATCTAGTTATACACTTATACTAAGAAGTTAATAGTCTTTAAGTTAAATTAATCTCGAAACTCAATGATATCTAATTGAATTGTAACAAGTAGTCATTGACCTGGATGAGATCAATATAAGTTAAAGCTAATGGAAACAATATTGCATTTAAGTTAATTATCTTTAAGTTAAGTTCTTTAAACATGTTTAAGGTAACTATACTCGAGTCAAGCCAAAAGACATAAATCAAATCAACTTGTTCCTAGTTAACAACAATAGCAATGAATAATTATTGATTATTAAAGCCTCCTACGTCATGAGTGATCTTAATATTGGCTACTGAGTATAATTGTATCACGCACTATAGTCTACTACCATATTATGTGTAATGCCTTAAAGTCTAAAAAGATCTTGACTCTTGAGTGTAAGATAGGACTATAGTCCGTTTTTTAAAAGACCATCTCACGTTTGTGTTAACGTGAGACCAGCTGATGTCATGCTAACATCACGCGCGTGCATTAAACCAGCAGTAGAATTAGTTAAGCGCTTGCACCTATTAGTTATGCTAGCCTTAAATGCTTCTGGGTGAATTAGATAAGCGCTGAAGTATATTAGTTAAACGCTGAAGTATATTAGCTAAGTGCTAAAGTATATTAGTTATATCATAAAAATCAGATTATAATGTATTTTATTGGCCATAATTTCAGTATCACGCATAAAATCCTTAATGATGGATATGTAAACTAAAAATAATGTCCACATATAAATTTCGAGTCCTAAACTATTAGGTTAAATTACTTAACTGATTCGCCAAAATTATTAACTAATATGCCATAAATATTAATTAATATATCATGACTAGGTATAAGTGCAAAGAACATTAGCTAATCCAAACTAAAGACCTTAAAGTGTCAATTGACCATAACTAATTATAGAAAAACACTAACTAATGTGATGGATAAGTTAAGTAAAAATAATGTAAGTCCACACATAAATTTCGAGCTTTGAACTATTGGGTTAAATTACCTAACTAATTCGCCAAAGCTATTAACTAATATGCCAAAAATATTAACTAATATATCAGGATTACAGGCTAAGTGCTAAAGAACATCAACTAATCCGCAACAACCAACAACTAAACATGTGAAAGTGTTAACTAATTTTCTGATTCACAAAGATGATGAGATATTAGACACAATTGTAGCGAGGAATGCCTAAAAACGAAATGAAAGCGATCAAACCTTTCTCTTCGCCCTTTCTTTTGAACGTGACCTTCCCTTTCTTTTCACCAAGTGAAGAACGCTTCTTAACAATTGCTTTCACGATCTTTCTCCGCAATATTTCCTCCCCATCTCAAACGCTAAAAGCCGAAAATAAAAGAAGAAAAAAAGAAGCAAGAATAGAAACTGAAAGAAGAACAAAGAAAAGTAGAGTAGAAGTAGAAAATGGAAAAAAATATGGATTGAAAATGGTCGAAAATGAGAGAGTTAGAGAGAGAAATAAACCTTAAAAACCCGAAAATAAAAGAAGAAAAAAATGAAGTAAGAATAGAAAATGGAAGAAGATCAAAGAAAAGTAGAAGCAGAAGTAAAAAATGAAAAAAAAAATGGGTTAAAAGTGGTCGAAAATGAGAGTAAGAGAGAGAAATAACCAGCTTCTAGAATCATGAGGAATGAAGAAGAAGATTGTTGTGGGCTGCGAAAATTAAACGCTTGGGCCATATTCTCCTGAACTTAGACAGGTCTCACGTTAAGCCTAACGTGAGACCGTCTTTTATATATATATATAAGCCAAGGGGGAGCTATGGTGTCCCCTTTTGAAAAGACTTATATACCCTTAATCTCACAAAATATAATAATAAAAAAGATTTTCTTAATTCTTTCCTCATTTACAAATCTCTATTATCTCTATTATATAAGCCAAGGGGGAGCTATAGTTTCCTCTTTTGAAAAGACTTATATACCCTTAATCTCACAAAACATAATAATAAAAAAGATTTTCTTAATTCTTTCCTCATTTACAGTTCTCTATTATATAAGTCAAGGGGGAGGTGTGGTGTCCACATAAAAATACCATATATACTATCCTTCATGAATCAATATTAAATTGGACATAATTGATCTCCTATAATCAATGATAATTATAATTGATATATATATATATATATATATATATATATATATATATATATATATATATATATATATATATATATATATATATATATATATATATATATATATATATATATGGCAGTTCCTTCAACCGCTCTTATGATTTACATTCGTTAAATCAATCACCTTTCTATTTTTTTGTTTCATTAGGTATTTATCCATATCAAACAAGTAAAACTCATAATTTATGCTTAACTGGTCACCTCCATTAACCATCTAAATCACCTCCACGATTGTTTCAATTATTCTTTATCAATATATAAGTAGGTTAAAATTTGTAAATAATTAGTAAACCAGTGACTTACAACAATATTTTTGTAACTTAATAATTATTTTTTGATCATCGTGAATTTGTGATGTTATTATTGTAATTATTTTTATTCACAATAATATTTTTTTTTTACTACAGAAATAGATTATAACCTATGACTTTGTCTTACTACAAAAATCAATGTCGTTTAGAAAATCATCAACCACCTAGCATTGACAATAGAAATATTGTTCAAGAGGAGTAGATAGTTAATATGTAATTTTAGAAATCATCTAAGTTCTACATTTTTAATTTTGAGTTTATTAATTATACCCTTAATCACGATAAGTAGATGGTTCATTGTCTGAAGCACGCATCGCGTGCACATAGATGCTAGTATATATATATATATATATATATATATATATATATATATATATATATATATATATATATATATATATCACGATGTACCTTAAAAAAAACTATGGAGTAATCGAGCGTCGCACCCAAAACTCATAAATTTTTATAAAGTGTTTCATCTGCTAAACGAATTGGTGAAATGATTATATTTTATAGTTTTTATAAATCATATTACTAAACTACAAAAGAAACCTTGATATTGTTGCCCCATGACTAAACCTCCACCTAATGTTAAATCTCATGTTTTTTGAGTCTTATTAAAACAATTTAATCTCTAGTATTTCATCTTATATAAGCTTTGACTAAAAAAAAAAAAAAAATCAAAGCCTCTTTTTCACCTCTTATTAATAAAAGCATCTTAGTCACAATAACGACTTAGATGAGTTTATGTCATCTCAATTTATATATGTTTTGTTATCAGTTTATACAAAATAGTTATCAGTGTATGGATTTTTGTTATTAGTTTAAATATATTAGTTTTCATTTTATAACTTTATACATATTTCATACCACTTTAGCTGATAAAAAAAATGTATAAACTAGTAACAAATATATGTAAACTAATAACAAATATGCTCTGATTTATACATAGTTTTTATCAGTTTCTAAGCTAATAACAAATATGTATAAACTGATATGAAATAATCTTAAACTGATAACAAATATGTATGAACTGAAAAAATATATGAAATATGTATTAACTAAAATGCATAAACTGATCATAAATTTGTATAAACCAATAACAATTATGCATAAACTGATAATATATATTTCGTTCATTTTTTACTTGCACCATTATTCCTTTTAGAAAGTTGCATATTAATTGCAACATTAACATTTTTGGCAATATAATATAGTTCCTCTTTATCTCTCCTAGCTTTTAGTTTTTTGTTGTTAACCTCTTTATCTCTCTGCTCTCCTAAATCCTTGTGATATAATGGTGCAAGTAAAATAAAGGGAGGAAGTATATGGAAACTGAATTTGTCAAAAACTCGTCTTACTAACAAAGACAACCTCAGTCAATTTTTTTGGCTTATTTATTTATCACTTTTTGACATGTCTAACATCATTTGATGCGCATATTAAAAATAAGGACAATTTCCGAGAAACAACCTTATAAAATATACCTTTTGCTATAAACTAGCTAATAAAAAAGAGGCAAATTAAATTTTTTGTGGCAAAAAAGGTATCAGTGGCCGAATTTCGGTGGGTTAACTTTTTTTCGGCTTTCACCCACATGTCTCTTGCACTTTGAATTTTCTTTTTCCCCTTATTGCTCCTTCTCCCCCTCTCTTTGGCGTGACTGTTTTCCCCTTCTTCATATTTATTGGCTATAAGATCGTACAAAATTGGTACGATTTAGGCTATGTTCAGTTCACCTTATTTTTGCTTATTTCAGATCAGATCAGATAAGTTCAGATCAGATCATATCAGATAAGTTCAGATCATGCTTATATTTAAAAACTTATTATTATTATTATTATTATTATTATTATTATTATTATTATTATTATTATTATTATTATTATTATTATTATTATTATTATTATTATTGTTGTTGTTACTATTGTTATGGATATCATAATTATTATGATTATTAGTATTACTAACGCTATTATTATTATTATTGTTATTATTATTATTATTATTATTATTATTATTATTATTACTATAATTTTATTATTATTATTATTATTATTATTATTATTATTGTTATTGTTTTATGTTATTATTATTATTATTATTATTATTATGTGTTTTGTTGTTGTTGTTGTTGTTGTTGTTGTTGTTGTTGTTGTTGTTGTTGTTGTTGTTGTTGTTGTTGTTGTTGTTGTTGTTGTTGTTATTATTGTTATTGTTATTATTATTATTACTATTATTATTAGTATTACTTTATACGATTACTATTACTATTTCATACTCTATTGCTCCCCCGTTTCTTTTTAATCTACACACTTTCCTTTTTAGTCTGTTTCTTTTTAATCTACACACTGTTGCTTTTTCTATTTTTGGTAACATCTTACATCTACTTTCTCTTCTTTTTCCACCCATGTCATCTACTTTTTAATATTTTAACCCACTTTTTAGTTTATCTCTCTCAATTTTCGGTTTCTCTCTCCACCTTTTCAGTTTTTCTCTTATACTTTTGTACTTCCTCCTTGGTTCTCCCCCAAAGTGAAGTGAATAAATTAAAATGAAACGGAGGGAGTATTTACTAGTACATTTGTTCAAAAGGATTATTATTATTATTGTCATTGTTGTACTTATTAATTATTAATATTGGTAATTATAATTAATGTCATTGCTATTATTATAAATGTGATTGATATCACTATTTCAAGCTATTTGTGTTCAAGAAGAAGAATGTTATTTTGGCATTTGTATGTGTTCTTTTTTATATTTGTTCTAATTAACAATTTTGATATGCAATGTTCTTTTTGATGTTGCACATGTAAAGAACATGATAATAGTATATGCGGTTTATTTTTTTTTAACAATTTTGGCAGAATAATATAAAGTATAAGTTACTAGTTTATATAAAACATGAGTAGCAAGGGATAACCTAATGGTGTTGGCATCACCTTCAAATTTCCCCCTACACGGGATTTCAACTTATCTTTAAAAACAAAGTTTATATAGAACATGACAACGATATAAGAAGAATTTTTAACAATTTTGTTCAAGATCATATGATTATATATATTTATAGATTTATTTATAATGAAAAAAGAACAATTGATTGATATAACAAAAAAAAATGTTGTTAGTTAAATCCAAACATGTCATCAATATAAAAATAACATCTATCTTTTAAATTTTTTTTTAGGGGACATCGATCTTTTGTTTTTAGAATGTGTTCTTTAAATATATTTTGTATGCTCTTTTAATATATGTTCTTTTTTTATTATCATTAATATGTTTTTTCATTACTACCTAAATTCTTATTATAAACGGACCTTAGACATGAATAATATGTTCTTTTTACCATAAACAATATATTTTTTTGCGGGGATATACCGGGGTAATAGAGCATTTTGTGGGGATATACCTCACAAATTTCTTTTGTGGGGATATACTAACCTAAATTTAAGTTTTATTAAAAGGTACCAAAAACACTATTTCTCGGCGAGAAAGTCAAATTTCTGGCCTTTGACTTGCTTAATTACTTTTGTATAGTGCATGATATTCAATTGCTTCTATTACATTCATTTCCCTCCAACTTCTTTCTTGTCACTTTATGGCTCACTCATGAGTTCCTACCAAGTCAAAGGCCGAAAATTTGACTTTCTCACCGGAAATAGTGTTTTTGGTACCTTTTAACAAAACATAAATTTAGGTTGGTATATCCCCACAAAAAAAATTAGTAAGGTATATCCCTACAAAATGCCCTATTACACTGGTATATCCCCGCAAAAAACTCTATTTTTTAACCTAAATTATGTGTTCTTTTATTTTTAATTGTATGTTCATATACTATGTGTTCTTTTTCAAAAAAAATATAATTATGCTATTATTATTATTATTATTATTATTATTATTATTATTATTATTATTATTATTATTATTATTATTATTATTATTATTATTATTATTATTATTATTATCTAAAGTTATGCATAGTAATAAAATTATAGTAATACTAATATTAGTAATGAAATACAAAGTGATAATAATATTAATAATAATATGTTTTATAAAAGATAAGTTCAGATCAGATCAGATAAGTTCAGATAAGATAAGATCAGATCAGATCAAATATTTTCATATCAGAAAAAATAAGTTCAGATCAGTAAAAATAAGGTGAACTAAACATAGCCTCAATCCCATATTTTGCTGCCAAAGATAGATATTGAGCAGAAAGAATTCTTGTTTTTTTGCATATTTGTTGATATATCATCTTTTTTTTATGCTATTGCTGATTTGAAGAAAGGGTTGGAGAAGAATTTTGTTAAAACGAGAGAGTAGAATAGGAGACTGGTAAAATGAACAAAAAGGGAAAAAATAAAAGTCAATGCCGAAAATTAAAGTCAACTGATTGGAATCCGGCTATTGGTTCCTATTTGGTGAATTTTTATCACACACCCAAGTGTACCACGAGCATGCTACACCTATGGCTACTTTTTTTGCTCATTTGTTCATTTGGAGTTCTCATTATGCTCAATTTGGAGATTCCAAATGAGCAAGAAATAGCATATGGTACACCGATGTGTATGATGAATGCACTCTCTTATTTGCCACAATTTTTTTTTAAAGTAGTTTCTTGTCTCATTTTTTTTATTAGATAGTTTTTTTTTCTCAAAAACATTATTTCATAAGATATTTTTCCACAAAAAATGTACTTCCTCCGTTTCTTTTTACTTGTAACGGTTTGACTTTTACACTATTCACAAACTCTACTTATTTTATCTTTGGTGATTTATTGTTATGGGAAAACATATACATATGGGATCTTGTTAGATTCGTCTCAATTTATATTTTTCAAAAAATCTAATTTTTATAATTTTTAATTATCGATACTTAAAGATATTAATGGTTGAAGTTATGCATTGACAAGCTTGAAAGTCAAACGGTTGCAAGTAAAAAAAAAAAATTTGCATAAGTTAGTTTCCGCCAATTCTTTAAAAACCTAATGAGGGACAAAAATGGTAACAAAAAAAATCTTTAGTGTCATTCAAATTTCTATCTCACAGGAGTAGTTGTAGAGTGGCAAATGGAGTAATTTACGTGCTAAGCAATATTAGTAAGTAGATAAATCAATCAAACAATCTCTATCTTTGTATCACAGCTAGTAGAAGTATTACAGTAGTACCAGTTTACCACTTACCAGTTACCAGTGTCTTTCCTTTGTAAACCCCGTCCTACTACTTTCTCTCACCTTTATCTCTCTCTCTTTTCTTATTCCTCCATCCTTTCTCTCTCTCTTCTCTGTGTCTTCCACCCCCTCAAATTTTCTAGAGAGAGACATAAAGTCACCTAATTTTCAAGTTTTGAATTCCCTCAACTGTTTTCCATCACCATTGTCCTGTTTCAAAAGGTACTAGAAACTACAGTTTCTTAACATTTAAATCCATGACTTTTTGATCTGTTTATATTGCAGAATTATGGCGGATCTATCTTTTTTCTTTTTTTTTTTTACTACAACAAATTCTAAATTTTGTGCTTGTTTTACCTAAACTTCATAACATATACTACTTGATTGCTGAATGCTGACAGAATTGCGTATGAGCTGTTTTTAAGTGGGTCATTTCCCTTTGCCACTCATTGTGGTCCAATTGTCCCTACTTGACTTGTTGTGTTTTGCATAATTTTTTTGGCAATTTTCTTTATATCTTTGGTGTGAATTGCTAATGTGGTACCTTGTGACACAAATTTTAGACAACATTGGTGTCTCATGTCCTGTTGTAATCATTCATGATAAAGAAAGGGAAAGATATGTAAATGTGAATGTATTCTGGGATGTGATATGGGCATCAAGTAGATTCTTTTGTGGGTTGTTTTCTTATTTTTCTTATCTTTTTGTAGGTGGGTTGATTGTTGTAATTCAAATTGTAAAGGATTATTCTTCACTTTTGGGTTTGTTCAATGGAGTCTCAAAATGGGGTTGATGTAGAGGAGTATAAGAATGCTAGTGTCAATGAGAATGGTGTTGAAGAGAAATCAATTGTGGGAGAAGTGGGTGTGAATCAGAATGTTGCAAATGATGGAATGGTTTCGGATTCGAAAGTTGTTCCGAAGATTGTGGTAAAGTCTGGTGCTTTAAAAGGCTCTAAGACCAAATCTGGTGGTCCAAAGGGATCCAAAACTGGGGCTGAGATCTCAAAACCATCAAAGGTATAAACATCATGCTACTTTTCTAATTTTTGGAGGGAGAATGTTGGGGTGGGGGGTGTTGTTGCTTTTACTTTATTTTAGAATTATGCTTTTAGGATTTTTAATTGTGAGAGATGAGTGAATTTAGTTTGCTGATGTGGGTGGATTCAGGAATCTGCTTCTACAAAGAAGGTGATGGAGCAAGCTAATGGGAAAAGCGGAGGGTCATCTCTTCGAAACCAGAAGGCGGGCTTAAGCCAAAGCCTCTCTTTTCCATCCAAAGGTGCTCATGGCAATCTGCTGAAGAAAAGCCTTGATGTCACCCCTGTGAAATCCGTTTCCAAGCAATCACTAGCTAATGGTAAAAAGTCCACTCCTTCGTCTGAGGCGTCACCAACTTCAGACACTGTAATGGATCAATCTAATGGCCAATCGTCGAGTGAAGTTACTTCAAAGGAAACAAATGCTAAGAAGAGTGGGGCATCTGCTAAGCAAACCTCAAGTGGATCATCATCTGCAAGCCTTAAGCGTTCTGTGGTAAATTTCATTCTTTTGGTGTTGAGATTTTTGATTGTATGTTTTAGTCTTTAATGCTATTTGTAACAGTATTTCATCTCTGCCTTTTGTTTGTGTATCAGTCTGCGAAATCTGGTTCAAAGAATGCAAATGCTAGTGGCCATGTCTCTGACTCTTCTCTGTATGTTTTGGTGACCATAATATATGTACTTATGGCCTTAATTGGTATGTTTTCACTTGAGGACCTAGGATTCTAATTGGCTTCTAAATGACTACAGAGTTGTTGATCAATGTCCAAAACCTGTCAAAGAAGTGTTGCCTGAGAATAGCGACGAAAGCAAAGATTCTGACCAGTATTGTTCCTACCCTGCAATTTTATTATATTTAGATGTTTATCTTCACCAGTTTTGATCTGATCTCCAAAATGGGCTGTCGTATTTTAACAGAAATCAAAGTGATTCTGCATCAAAGAAAAGTTCTGTTGCTGGATTTTCATTTAGGTTGGATGAACGTGCTGAAAAACGAAAAGAGGTATTCATGAATGTTGTGTGTTATCTGATGTTTACCTGCCAAATTTTCAGTGTTTAGAATAAACTGTAATCACAAACGGTGTCTTGTTGACTCCACCAGTTCAATATGAAGATTGAAGAGAAGATCCATGCCAAAGAGGCCGAGAAAAATAACTTGCAGGAGAAGTCTAAGGTATCTGAACTCTCAGTTTTCATTGCACAAAGTTTATTCATTCTGTTTATGATAGTCTAGATTTTCCATGTCAGAGAACTTTTACCGAGGTCTGATCCATGTTTGTTTATTTAGTGTTTAATCTATGGATTCTGAGGTGTGCAGGAGAGCCAGGAGGCAGAAATTAAGCAGCTGAGAAAGAGTTTGAATTTCAAAGCTATGCCAATGCCAAATTTCTATAAAGAACCTCCTCCAAAAGTTGAAATTAAGAAGGTAGCTTAACCATGCGATGCTGTGATTGATATTGTTCTATTTTACATTTTTAAATTCTATATTTCATGACTTCTCATCAGAGTATTTAATGGAATTCCATCGTCAGCCTTTCTATATAAATCCTTGATCAATATCAACGAAATTAGCTTCAATGTTGCCCTTTCCTGTACAAGCCCATTTTGGCGAGCTTGGACCATTAGAAAGATTGTTAATGGTTCATACTTTAGGATCCCATTACATGTGCTCATCTGAATTAGGCAACTTCTTTAATAATAAAGACCTATTTGGTTTAGCCTTGATGTGATAATCTGCAAAAGTAGATGTTCCTATAAAATTGATGCTCATAAAGTCTACCTATACCCCTCAGTTGCAATGTCTGATGTAAGTTAGTAACCTCTTTGGTGGAGGGGAAGCTGTCGTGTTACTGGAAAAGGAAACCAGTACTGAAATTTTATTTGCACAAACTAAGTTTGATACACTCATGACATCATGTTGCATGGCAACAACTTGTTTGTGCTAATTATTGCCAGAAATGTGTAAAGTTCTTGATATGAACTTTCTGGAACACAATATCTTTAGGGTAGAGCAGAAAATCTGCAAAAGTAAAACTTGCCAATTTGTTGTCCACATCCGACACTCGGCCCATATGCAATAATTATACATTTGTGCAAATCATCTCAAGCTTATTGTTTTCCTTTTTGGAAGGGTCTCAAGCTTATTGTTGATCGATTTTTAGTGACATGTTTTAGCATGCACTTCCAAACCCTTAAATTGAAGGGCTTCTGTCTTGTAGTCGTATTGTCTTATAATGTTGTGTAGTTTGAAGTCTCCGTAACCTTGCGTACTTTTCTGTTTCTGATAGTTTTATATATATTTCAGATACCCACAACTCGGCCAAAATCTCCAAAGCTTGGCAGAAACAAGAGCTCAGTTGATGGAGCAAACACTGGTTCTGAAGGAGGTCCAACTTGTGTTAGCCCCCGTGTGAGCAACATGGTAAAGAGAGTTCATACAAATGGTGAGAGAAGTGCTGATTCTACTAAAAGATCTGCTAAGAAATCCCACTCAAAGCTTCAACCTCGAGAATCTGTTAATACGAGAAGCGAAGAGAAGAAGGTTACATTGAAACCAAAGAAAAAGGAAGTGGAAGCTAGAAATGCTAAAGCAAGTGCTGAGGTGAAGGAAGATATCCAAAGTTCACCTCAAATTTCTTTTGAGGTTCCTGAGGAAGTGAACGGAGTCTTCACTGCTGAAAATTTTCAAGATAGTGGAGTGATAGCAAATGTTGCAATTTCTGAGGGCATATCCAGTGAAATCATGGTTGGGGGTTGAGGAAAGAAACTGTGTCCTTGAATGCTGAAACTTCCTGTTGATGCTGTTGTAAAAAGAAAGGGCATTTGTATATTGAGAGGTGTACATCGTTTATTATTTGTTATGTTTAAAGAGGGGAAATGATGAGAAATTTATGTATTGGCACCTTTAAGGTCAATATATTGTTGTCTTCCTTTTTCTTTTCCTTTATCCCATTTATTTATATATTAGTTCTGTGAGTAAAAATTTCATCTTTTGGTATGGTTTCCCATCCAGTTAGCTTAGATGTGTTATACAGATAATGTTATGAACTTATGGTTGTTAACTACAACTTATCCTTTACATAAATTCTGGTTCGATTCGCTTATGAGTTATGTGTATCACGCTTATGAGTATCACCATTATGAACTTATGATTGGCAAACATAACCTATTAATATATTGTTATGGAGTACTAGTTATTAGAAGTAAAAAAAAAACGCTTTTTTAGAAAACCTAGTGAGAGAAAGAGCCTCCTCCTCTAAAAAACCCAGTTAAGGGCTCGTTGGCTCCGCTATAGGGCGCCGACGAGCCAAAACCCCTGTTTTAATCCTCTAATCCAGATCTATCTAGTTGAGACTGTAGCTTGAGTAAAAGGCAGCTTATTAGCATGTTTTTTGTGGTTGTTTAGCTTGTTGCAGCTCCCTTATGGCCTTGGAGTTTATCAATCGCTTGAGCATGTTTGTAGTGGTAAGTGGGTATGAGTTTCTATCTGGGTGTGGTCTTGGAGTTATTATGGAATAAGGAGTAAGAATCATAGGTTCGAGATTTAATATCTGGGTTTGAGAGATATACATATGAAGTTGTCGAGAGAATTAGAAGAATTCGCAGCTTAAGTGTTGGCTTCAAAATATGGAAGTCCTTTCCTGAATTTGCCTCATATCTTACCTGGAATTTAGGAGGAAATTCAGGAAATATTTGGATTGTTAGACCTTGTGAGAGAAGTGGGGATGGTAAAGTGAAGGCCATTCCCATTTCTACGGTGACCTTGCCGGTTACCATTTTCAAAATTTACTTATTGAAGGAGGCTCCTCAACCTCAGAGGTTGTGGGACGAAAAATTCCTCCATGAGATAACGACATTCCATAATGGAGGGTTGTCAGATATCCATTGTATGGAGTCATATGTAGAGGGGACATCAACATCAAATATCATAGGATCCCAGGAAGTTCTCATCCATCTAAAACCTTGGGATTCCTCAAATGGCGAACTACCAAGTTCGCAGGTATCGTGTTGGCAATCCAGACATGAAGTTTGTTCGAGATCACAACAATCAAAGCTCTACTGTATTCTTGTTGCAAAGGTCCGTTCATTATATGTAGATGGGTAGATGAAGATAAGTCCACACTCAAGTCCAACCACTCAAGTTCTCCAAACCAAAAGAATATCCTTAATAGCTGTATTAATTCATGTTTCTTTATGTTGTGATAATGCTAGTAAAAATTGTGTTTTTAACACCCATGATCTGAAGGTTACAATAAGATTTAGTGGGTGTAGTGTCTTAGCTTGCATTTCAATTTCAATTTATAATATTGTTTGAACCATTGAAAAAACAAATGCTCTTATGGTCTAAATTTTTGGCATTTGGTTTATAAAATTTGTATTTCCTCGGTTTTGAAATAAGTGAAACACTTCTCTCTTTTATGTGAGATCTTTTTGAGATAAGTGTTTCACTTATTTCAAAATGGAGGAAGTAATACGAACACTTTGATTTGTCACCTTGGTTAAAAATATGGACAATTGCTTTATGAACTTTCTAATATGATTGAGAGTGATACTAGTCCCTCTATTTCTATATAATCTACATATTTTGTTTTTGACACTATTCACATACTTCACTTTGACTATCATATGTAAATAGTAAATAAATGCCAAAGGCTGAGTCGATGACCTATGTATAAAGTAAAAAAAAATTTGGATTAAAAGGAAAAACAATTATGATGTATATAAGAAAAATCATAGTCATGTGAGATTTTATTTGATTTGTCGCAATATATATATCTGCAATATCAATTGTCAGTAATAATTTTTATTTTATGATAATTAGAGATATCAATGGTTGAAGTTATGTGTTGACAAGCTTGAAGATCAAATTGTGTGCATTAAAAAGAAATACAGTATTATGAGTCTATTTGAGATTGAGGAAAATATGGTGTAGGCTAATGTAAAGTGGAAGGAGAAAATCTATGGAGATGATGTGACTTGACTTTAAACCTTTTCATTTTGATCCCTTTTAATTTACTCCTTTGTTTTGCAAACTTTTTTCTCTTTAAGCATAAATTGACTAAAAATAATATGAATTTTAAATTATGCACAAATTAATACGAGTATTGGTTATGAATAATATGAAATTTATTCTTGTGCAGATCAGTTTGGGCCTCTTCGACGGAAGGATATTCAGATCATGTTATGATGAAAAACTAAAGAAAAAATTATGTTTGACCTTTTTAAGTTTTTAAATATGATGACATATATGATTATCTTTTTCTCTTTTATTTTTTAAGGTTTTCGAACATATATTTTTATTTTTAGAACATACTGTCATTGGTGAGTCGCACATTATTTTGCCTTACAAAGAGTAAAATTCATATTATTCATAGTATATAGTTTAGTCAATTTTCCCTTATTAATTCTCTTTCTTAAGGTTTTCTGAAACCTTTGCATCATTTTTGTTACACTTTTTTTTTCTCTCCATCTCTACATCTCCTCTTAGCCATTTTTATACTTCTTATTTTTTTGTTTAGTTGTTCCAATTTGCATTAGAATTCACATTTATCGTTGCAAAACTTTGACTATTAATTACTAATTAGTAAAAATTATAAGAAATTGATATTATGAAATTATTCATCGAGCATACATGATATTGTTTGTATTTAATGTTAGTAGAAAAATAAGGACAATGTGAATTATGTGAATAATGTAAAAGTCAAAGAAAAACTACATATAACAATGAAGGGAGTGATGCTTTCTCTAATCATGTTGTTGTATCCTCATAATTTTATTCCACTTTACACAATGCTCTTTTTTTGTTCGTTATATTTTCTCTCATCTTACTTCACCCACTTTCACTTTCACTTTCACTTTCACTTTCCCACTTTTCTTTGTTAACTCTCTTCAACTTATTCCTTCATTTTTCTTGTTTTACTTTTCATGGGAAGTTTATTATGGGTTATGATGGTTCATATTCATCGAGCCTAATTATTTTGGAACTAAAGTTTTGTTGTTGTTGCCGGTGGTGGTCTAAGTCATTTGTCACCTTTAATTTTGTCTTTATCAATTTTTAGTATAATTAGTATCATAGGATTTGGATTATATTTGCTTTGTTATTTGGATCGTGATATTACATCATTACATGTCAATATTGAATTGACACGAGGCCGTTCATATATGGATCTTGGCTCTGTGTAATAGCCTCAGTTTTAACAAAAGATTCAATATTAGTAATAAGGATAAATCTTAGTCATAGTACTTGATTAGCTAGGAATTATGGAGTATTTTACAGTATAAGAGAATTTAGTAGTAATAAGAAAAGTGATGTTAGAGATTCGAAATCAAACGGATGGCATCTATGTTTATATTATGGGGTAATTACTAGTGGCTTGTGTGTAGAAATAATAACGGCTGACCTTCAATGAGAGTCTTGACACTCTATTTATGATATAAATAAGTTTACACATATTTGCAAAATTATTTATAGGTATCCACTATTACACCCCTTCAATTTGTGCAGGGGAAACCTCGTGCAGATTGGACTTAAGAAATTCAAAATGCCGACTAGATAAACTCTTAGTAAAAATATGAGCAGTCTATAGCTGAATAGGTACATATATAACAAACAACTAAATCACCATGAGCAACATGTTCACGAACAAAATGATCGTCAATCTTGATGTGTTTGCTGCGATCATGTTGAACTGGATTAGCAAACTGATTAGCAAGAAAAAAATGAATTTGTAAATCAAAGGAGTAAAATTGCCACTGACAATGATATCATCTACTTCCTCCGTAACATAATAACTGCAACAAATGAATATTTTATACCTCATATATAATACCCATTCGTTACAATTATTATGTTACGGAGGAAGTACATAAAGCATAATACAAAATATAATGACCCCGAAGGAAGATTTACACGCAAAATCGTGTCCCCCCATGTAGTACCCTATGATTACTAATACCCCACTCTAATTGGTCTGGATTGAGCAAAGAATAAAGAATGAGCCTAAAATAAAATATTTTAAGCCCAATCCATATTCTAAACAGTTTTTTTAACCCATTTCCGAATTTTTTATATATATAGTTTTACTAAGCCCATCTTCGAAAATCTTTTAAAAATAGTTTTATGAAAGCACATTTTCTAAAATCCATTTTCTAGCCCAATTTAATTAATAGAATTAATTAATTATATTAATTAGCTTTATTAATATAAGATATCTTTTATAAAAAGTCATCTTTCTCCAAAGTCTTTCCAAAATATCTATCTTTATCTGAAATCTTTTCTAAAATGTCTTCAATAAATAATCTTTTAAAAAATATAGTTATTTTCGGTTACCTTAACCTACACCTATATAACACCTCCCTAAGATCACATCGGCCACAACCTCTAACAATCTTCATCGCCTAAGATTCGCAATTTTCTCTCGCCATTCACCCTAATCCCCTATCAACAAATCATTTACAACTAAGGAAGCAACAACTGCCAAAATCTGTAAGTCATTTAAGCAAACCCTCCCTTTTAGGAAACTCTCTCTTAAACAACCCTAAACCTAAAACCACCCCGCCGCCTTCTATCCTGGGCTCGCCGGTGGCTGGCATCCAGCCTTGTCGTCGGTGAGCCAGGCCCCAGTTGCTCCTTGTAGATTCGTCGTTAGGTTCTTCCTTTTCCCCCACAGTGTTTCCCCCACCCTACTTTGTCGCCATGCTCTATCGTTCCTCCACCGCGCCGCCATCTCGTCGCCTCTCTTCCCTCTTCCCCGCCCGGTTCGGTGGTTCGTGAGTCAATCGCCCTTTTTCTCACCCCTTGTGCGACGGAGTTTTCTTTTTCCCCCCTGTGCGTCTACTCTCCACCCCTCCCTCACCCATGTTCGCCGAGTTTTCCCCTCCTTTGTTCGTCCATTTTTCCTGTTCGTCCATCTTTCCTGTCGTTTTCTCCTCCATCCCCGGTGGTGCGTCGGTCTGCTCATCGAGTCTTCCCCCTCCCCTTTGGTGTCGTGTCTCCCTTCCCCCTCCCCGTGGTGGTTTCGCGTCTCCCTTCTCCCTCCCCCCTGTTAGCGTCGTGGTTTCCTTCCCCTCCCCCCTCCCCACCTGGTCAAGAGTCGGTTTGTGTGGTGCTTGTTTGTGTTCCTAGGGTATTGTGTTCGCTGTCGTTTGCTTGCGTTGAAGGTTCCCGTCCCCGCTCCCCGTCCTTATGTCGTGTAAGCTCGGTCTCGTAGTTAGGTTTGTGGTTGTTTTGGGCTTCCCTCCCCCCTCCCCCCCAGTTAGTGTCGGGCTTCCCTATCCCTTCCCCCTAGTTAGTGTCGGGCTCCCCTTTCCCCTTCCCCCTGTCAGGTATTTTCTTAAAAAGTGTGTTGAATCTCCGAATAAAAGGAGTGCGTTGTTTTCGAGTTGATAGAGTTGTTATCAGTGGTTGGTTGTGGCCATCGACAAATATTAGTCAGTTGAGTCAAGATTGGTGGTTCAAAGTACAGTTGACTATGTCCGTTTTTTGGAATATGTGCTGAGGGACAAGGTGACTCACGATGTTCGTGAGCAAGGACGAGGTGATGATAGGCTTTCATGGTTGGGACGTGTTTTTACCGGTTTTCAAAACCGGAGGTGTGTTCGAGGATTCAACTTGTTTGACTCTCCTTATAGCTTGGCATTGATCTTAATGGTCTTTGCCTTAAAACCTTCAAATCTGCAGGCGGCACCCCAGTTGCATCTGGGGGTTTACAACACGCCCACTATTCAGCGTTTCTCCTTCATCATTGAGAAACCTGACATACTCTCGCTCGAGAGTAGTGAGTCACAATGGAACGTGACTCCTCACATGGTCATGAGCTCAGAATCCCAAGTGATGACAGATCGTTGGGATTGCTCATACGGCGAGACGCGACGCTCGCCGTTGGTTGTTCGTTGTCCAAATCGTCATCGTCAATCGCTTCTTCAACCAATTCCATCAGCCATCCGAGGATTGCATCCACCATCATCAGCACTGACCAGCGACGCTTCCTTTTCTACGCGACTTTGTTTCGTTTTTATTTATTTCTGTATTAGGTGGAATGTAAGAGCTCTTAAGGCTCCTTTATGTTTATGTGTTTGTTTTAGTTTGGGTTGTATTAGTATTAAGTTGTACTTCCTCTTGTAATTAATGTACGATTTCTCGTTGTAAAAAAAAAAAAAAATCATCTACAACTACAACCTACAACCTACATCTCCTCACTTACATTACTCATTAATATCTACACAAAGTCGAACTCCCACGCCACTTGATCATCATCATCAGATACATTGTTATCATGAATCCTTGTCATCACAGAATTACATAACTTGGCAACTTTGCTTAGTTTTATCCTTAGTCCCTTAAATTTGGATTACCCAATACGCCAAACACACAAAGGGCCAAAGTAAACAAAACCAAGTTTACCATATTTCTTCTACCATTTTATTTCTAATCCAACGCAACACATAATATTTTTAAGGCTCGTTTGACCTTCAATCTAAGATCTGTACAAATCAACGGCCCATACGATGTTATAATTCAAAGTAACTTGAAGTTATAATTTTTTAGGGTCATTCATGATGTAGATTGTTAACATATTCATACGACTATAAATAGTTATGTATATTATACTAACTCTCTACTCATATTATTTTTATTTTTCATGAACATTATATTATATGCGTGATTGTAATATTTATCACCTTGTATATTATTGTTAATCAAAAGCTAAATAAATGTTCTAACACTTAAATCAGATAATATGGACAACCTGCTAGGAACCCACTAATATGATTGCTAAATTACATGTCACCTAAATATTAGTCTTTTATATGTTTAATTAATGAACCAACCTAGCTAATCTTTTTTAGGGTGTTGAGCATATTGCTTGGTTATTTAATTGCATAAAACTTGACATGAATCGTCATTAAGTAGAGGCCAGCAGTGGACGAATTTGATTCCTAACCTTATTCATACTCTCACCCCTGAACTCAATCTATGTTTCAATGACCATCGATTGAGTCATGACGGAGATATCTACGTTGGATAAGTCACTAAGTTGTCCCTACGATTTACCAATATCCAATTAGGTTTATGAGTTTTTCTTTAAAGACTTGTTGGCGACTTGAAAACGTTTTTCAATAAAACCTTTACAATGACGCAGTCAAATATGCGCTCATCTCGCGTAGGCGAATAAAAACACGTCTACAATTTGGCGACTCCGCTAGGGAGGATTTATAATTTAATTTTAATAAGTGGGTGAAACTTGAAAAATATGATTCATTCTCTTTTTATGCCCTTGAATAACACTGTTTTGCATATGCATGGCTATTGATTTAAGCCACTATAAGGACCATCGTCCTGCCTAATTAGCGCATGTTCTATGCGTGATGCCACTCCTGGGGGGTTTGTGCTTTGTCCTTCCAAAAAGCTTCCTCAGCGATAGTGTTCGATCTTAGTCATAAGCAAACCTATCCAACCATGGCATTGTTCTCTTGTTCCTGACTTGAGAATTGGAGTGCGTCTTACATGTGGCCACCTTTTTAAGCAAAGGTACGAAGCGTGGGATCAATCTCTTAGTCATGGGTCCTTTTCAGCCCTAACCTAAACCTGACCATAGTACCAAATGTAGATCTTGACTCTAGGATGAGAATTGCGTAGCATTTATTGCTATTTGACATTATTGAATGCTTGTTTGCTATTGTCAACATGCTTTCCCCTCGAATTAGGCTAGAGATCATTGAAAAGCTAACAATACATCTCGAAACAAAAAATTGTGTCGCTAGACCAGTGCGCCAAGCGCAAGAAGGTTGTGTCTCACGCAAGTAACTTGCGCTTGACGCTATTAATTACGTGGCATGCAAGTAGCTTGCGTATGATGTGAGCTGCTTGCGTGGCAAGCAACTTCTATCTGTCCAATAAAACCACACGGTTTTATTGCTCCCATCTTCGTTCCGATTTAGTTTCGTCAGTTTATTTGCCGGAGTTCGATCTATCTGCACATTGTCGTTCATGATCACTTTAGGACATCTTTTTCAAATAAAACTCACCTAATTTAAACATAAAAATCAATCTTTTCATACATATCACCTAAAGTTAACTCTATCCTAAAAAGTGCATCTATAAAAGTGATCATGATAGAGTTAGACTCGTCATGCATGTTTTCCTCATGCCATTTTATCCTTCCTATCCAGCAAATCTTCCCTATCATATTTATCCTGTCATATTTTATCCCTTAAAAAAAATATCTATTTCAAAATCTATCATCCTACACCCTCTTCTATTCTATCTTTTTCGAAAACATTTACTAATCATCATCTACCACATTACAAAAAAAAAATTCTTTCTTAAAAAATTAATCGATCTTTATTCATCCATCATTTTTTCCCAATAAAAGATAAAAACAAAAGGTCCCTTTCAAAAACGAATTTCGAAAATTCTAAGCCCAGTCCAAATATCTCTAATCCAATCCAATCAATCCAATCCCAATCCATTTGCATTTATCCTAGGCCCATCTAAGTTTGAGTCCTTGCATTCATTTTAGGCCCATCTAAGTTTGAGTCCTTGCATTCATTTTAGGCCCATGTGCATTAGAACCCATTTGCATTCATCCTAAGCCCATCTAAGCTTGAGTCCATGCATTCATACTAGGTCCACTAGCATTAGAGTCCGCCTTTGGCCCATATATATAAGTCTAGTTCATCCTGAAATCTAGGACCATTTGGATCTTTATAACCCTTGTCTATGTCAAGCCCATGTGCGTCTCCTAGTCTATTCCTAGTCCATTCCAATCTAAGCCTAATTCTAATGCAATCCAAAACTTAGGATTATAGAAGCCTAATTCATACCCCAGGTCTAGTTTGCATCTCTATGTAAGCCTTAGTTAAGTTTTAGTACAATAAAAGCCCAATTCATACCCTAGATCGTCTAGTCTGCATCTTCATGTAATCCCTAGTCAAGTCTTCAGACTATAAAAGCCCAATCTTAGGTCTAGTTTGCAACTCTGTGTAAGCCCTAATTAAATCCAGTTCCAAACACATATAGGACGAAGTCCGAACTCTAAACCCATTAATGTTTTGGTCTAGCTTGCTTGCTTTAAATGTTACTTCAAAGTCTATTCCTCCCTAAGCCCATAACGGTCCAAATCTTCGAGTTTAGTGAAACTACTCCTCCCTAAGTCCATAATGGCCTAATCTTCGAGTCTAGCCTGCTTATTCTAAAAGTAAGTTCGAAGTATAGTCTCCCGTAGTGTCTAGTCTGCTTATAAACTCGTAAGTTCAAAGTCTAGTCACCCTTAGGTTTAGCCTACTTATTCTATATATATGTTCAAAGTCTAGCCTTCCCTCATTTCTAGCCTATTTACTCACCCCTAAGTTCAAAGTCTAGTCCCCCTTAGGTCTAGCCCTACTTATTCTAAATACAAGTTCAAAGTCTAGCCTTCCTTATTGTCTAGCTTACTTACTCCCCATAAGTTCAAAGTCTAGCTTGCCTACTTACTCTAAATGTAAGTTCAAAGTCTAGTCTACTTAGTCCGCTTATTCCACTAGTCTTACCTATCACCTAACCTGCTTACTCACCTGTAAATTCAAATTCAAGTATTTCCCAAAGCCCAGTCATTGAGTCCCATCTGCTTGCATAGTCCAGTTGAGTCCATGTCTGCATATGCATATAGTTACATCAATGTCAACATCATGGTCAAGCCCATACTACTCCAAAATCCACATCATTTCCAAACCGTCCATCTCATAATCATTTCTCATTTTCCATTTCCATTCTCATTTCCCATTTCTAAACCATCCATCTTTCTTCCATTTCACATTTCGAAATTCATTTCCACAAACTTACATGTGAGGTTCACTTGATTCTGTTCAGGACCGGTCAAGATATTACAACATAGGAACGCCTGATGGAGAAACAAAAAGGTGAGCTCACTCTAAAGCTCATCAATAGAATTATCACCACCTTGACTTCATTTAGAGTCATGAGATTTTGATCACCTTCACAATAGAAGCGCGATCACTTCTGTAGGGTCTACTCCAAAGCCTGCACCTAGAAGTACAAAAGGTTCAATAACCTAAGTTTCCACTGTAACCTGGCATCTAGTGTCAAATACCATCAAAGCGCTGCGAAACATGGTCGACAATGATAAATCGACTTCTAATACTTTCTACAACGAGAATCTGCATCACTAATAACCCTTTGTGCGATGTATCAATAGTTCTATAGGCTTAGTCTTTTATTGTTGATTTCCTAAGTAGAGTCAGTCCTTACACTGAGCCATTTTTTTACTTTCCCATTGAGTCTATATCACTTTAGGATTTCATTCATTTTAGCATTTCCATTTCGTAAATATCGTTTTATTTTTTATCTTATTTTTCATTAGCCTTACATCATCTATTATGGTTCTAATTCAATGAAGAAATTTAAATCACTCTAAATAGATCTTGATTAATAGTAAAAAAATGATATATACAAAAAATATAAAAAAATAAAAAATGGACATAGTTGCCGTTTCCTCCATCACCTTTCATAAGCCATCATCCATAAACCATCTCCATGCAACCAAGAAAATAAAAATCCATTGGGCCATCATCTCTATGATCTTTAACCAAAAAATCGTTTCAAATCAAAGCTCCACAAAATATCCTTCAAACCTTCCAATACCCTAAACCATAAAAACTTGTGTGCAAGCCTCAGTACGTAAAAAAAACAATGCCAGGCAAAAACAAAAAAAATTAAAAATTCAAAGTGTGAACAGAAAAGAAAGCAAAAGCAAAAGAAAACGCACAAAGCAAATGCAAAAGCAGAAAGGAAAAGCTAAAGGCAATGAAAAAAAAAGCCAAGCCAGGGGGTTTGCACACAAGTTCTACCCCTCACTCCAAAATCCTTCGATCCATCCAAAAAACCCATATCCATGATCCTTAGTTCCTTACCTTAGTCCATCCAATAGAACCTTCATCAAAAACTCAAATCTCAAACCTTTCATCAAACCTAAGTCCTTCTCCAAGGTATGTCCAAGCCAGTTAGGTTGAAAACCCGGAAAGACGGCCTAGACAAAAGTTAAGGCACAAAAAAAATTCTCAATCATCAGATCTTGAACTACGAATGGTCTGATTCCGCAAGGATGTATAGGAATCCTCATTTCGAGGTCCGACCGCTTCAATAAAATGAATTAATCAAGCTCTCATGATTTGACTTTCTAGAATTCAGAAGCATACTCTTTCTAGATCATGACATAGACTTGAGGCTGAACCTAGCCACGTCAAGGCCTTTTCCCACCTACATTTATTTGAGTCACAACTTAAGCCATTTTATTTTTCAATCCAACCTCTCCTTGTCCTTAAAGGGCTCTCCAATAATTCCATGGTCTCTGGCGAAATCTGACTTTGCTAGTGTCAACTCCCAAAGAAGAATCCATAGTGAAGAACTCTGAATACTCAATACAGATCAAGTACATTCCAATCTAGGCTCAAAACACCTACTTCAAGACAAGCTTTCCCAAAGTGGGGTTCCTATATATGTGGTGGTTCCTCCAAATCAAACTTCCGAAGAGTTGTAATTTGCGGGTCTCACTTGCGGACCCTAATTCATCGCCAAAACAGTTTTCGAAAATCATTCTATCTATCCAGACATTCTAATCTTGCATAATCGTGACCCTGCATTACATTTCATCTTTCCTAGTCTTGCATAACCCTGACCATACATGATGTCCCATTCATACCTTAACTTTGCATAACCCTAATCCTTGCATAGCGTCTCATGCATCCTTAGAGATTATAAGTTTGCATCATTATGTGCATTATTGTCCGAGTTGTTTGTACTTATCTGCTAACATCTTCTCCTGCAGTTATAGCCTTGCATACTAACTTTCTTATGCAGAAACTAGCGATATATAGATCAGTTCTAAACTGCAGAGCGTTTAGAATTGTTCTCCGTCCCAACACAAACGACTTTGACTTTCAATTTCCTGAGTCTCAATCAAAGTGGGGGCTTCTATAGACACAAAATCGTGTCTCCCTATGTGGTACCCTATGATGACTAATATCCCGCTCTAATTGGTCCGGATCGAGGAAAGAATAAAAGACTAGCCTAAAGTAAAATATTTTAAGCCCAATTCATATTCTAACCCGTTTTTATTAACCCATTTCTCAAAACCTTTTTTTATAGATAGTTTTATTAAGCCCATCTTCAAAAACCTTTTAAAATAGTTTTATGAAAGCTCGTTTTCTAAAACCCATTTCCTAGCTCAATTTAATTAATAGAATTAATTAATTATATTAATAAAATATCTTTTATAAAAAAATCATCTTTCTCCAAAGTATTTCCAAAATATCTATCTTTATCTAAAACCTTTTTTTAAAATGTTTTCAATAAATAATCATCTTCAAAACTTAGTTGTATTCGGTTACCTTTACCTACACCTATATCACACCTCCCTAATTCTCACTTCCTCCCTATGATCACACGACCTCTAACAATGTCAATCTGCACCGCCTAAGATTCACAACTTATTTCTCTCGCCATTCACCCTAATCCCCTATCAACAAATTATCTACAGCATTTCACTTCTTTTTTTTGCTGATAATGTGATGATTTTCTTTCAAGCTTCTCATGCTGCTGCTCTGAATATAAAGCAAGTGATTACTAGGTTCAGTTATGTCTCAAGTCAAGTGGTAAATTGTGACAAATCTTTGATTAAATTTTCTCCGAATAGTAGTAATCTCCTGCGCTAGGACATTAGGGCTTGTTTAAGCTATTCAGAGGTTTTGAGATTTACTCCACATCTAGGGGCTCCAATTGATTTACAAGGGTAAAAAAAACGACATTTCTCCTTTCTCTTAGACAAGATTGCAGCAAAAATTTTACATTGGAACACACTCAAGTTGTCTCAAGCTACAAAATTGGTATTCATTAATACTATACTAGTGGCAATGACTTCACTATCATCTCTTGCTATAAGTTGCCTGTGTCTTTTTCCTCCCCCATTGATAATTTAATTACAAGATTTTGGTACTTCTACTAAGGGCATCCATTGGGTGAAAAGTTCAGCTATTCATCTTCCAAAAGGTATGGGAGGACTTGGAATTCGAGCTACTGCTATGGTGAATAAAAATTATCTTATGAAAAAGCTTGTTCTATTAATAAGCAACCTCCACTAGTAGAGTTTTTGATTATTGCTGCGGTGGAATTGCTGCGGTTTTACCCATACACAGCAATAAACCGCGTCAAAAATAAAAATTTCGAAAATCAATCTATTGCTGCGGTTTTGGGTGGAAACCGCAGCAATATACCTCAACGGTAACATTTTAAACAGTGTTGACCACGTCTGATGATATCTATTGTTGTGGTTTCTTCCAAGAACCGCAACAATAGATTAAAATATTATTTTTATAATAATATTTGAACCTATTGCTGTGGTTCCTACAAAAACCGCAGCAATAGGCTTTTTAAATTAATTATAGGAGGCACCCACCCAGCTAGGGTTTCTAATTTGAACCCATTGCGTCGTTTTCATTCTTTCGGTCTCTCTCCTCACTCCTTCAACAGTTCAACTGCTTCCTCTTTCTCCTCACTCCATCAGTTCAACTCCTTCCTCTCTCCTACTCCCCATCATCTTCGTTCATCAGTTCTTCACTTACCACTCTCACCCTCTATCTTCACTCACCACTCTCATCCTCTCACCCTCTATCTTCACTCACCACCAGCCGCTTCTCCAAGCACCCAACCGCATCTCCTAAAGTCGGGCTGCATCTCCTATCACAAGAACGCATCGGCTCACGTTCGTCGCATCGGGCCGTCGTTGTCTCTGATTTCCTTCAACTCTCTTCGCCACCGACGTTCAAGCTTCGTGGTCGTTCAAGCTTCGCGACGTCTCTTCTTCTTCTTGATGCTTATCGTTCGTTCGTTCGACATCAATGGCTTCAAATTTAGTTTCCAGATCTCGCCGGTCTTCATCCTCTCATCATCTCGCAGGTCGGTCTTCATCCTCTCATTTCGATCACTCAGTCACTCCTCTCACTTCAGATCTGGAAACGAAAATCACTGATTCACCGTCGATCATGACGCGCGCAAATCTCGACTTCTTCTGGAAACGAAAATCAGCTTCGCGGATTTGTTATTTTTTTTATTTTTTGTTTTTTTTTCCTCTTTTGTTGTTAAATTTTATTTTTATTTATTAGATTTAATGGCTAGGGTGGTGATATTTTAGTTTTTTTGGATTTTTTTTTATTTTCGTTTGTTAAGAATCAAAAAAATGTTAGGGATTCTGATTTTTTGTTATTTTTTTTCATATTTTTCTTTTGTATCTTTTTTTTTAATATATGTTGATTTTTTTTGTATATTTTATGTTTTTGTATAAGCATTTTTTGGCATTACTTTTAATTTGTGTGTTTTATTTTCTTTTTACATTTTTTCCTTTCAAATTTGATGGCAAAGAGTAAATTTTTTTTTACCTGTACCCGTACCTATTGTTGCGGGTCCTACCTAAAACCGCATCAATAGGCGTCATTTTTTTATATTAAAAACATACCTATTGCTGCGGTTTTGGGTAAGAACCGCAACAATAGCTTGTCCTATTGCTGCAGTCAAAAACCGCAACAATAGGTTCATTACCTATTGATGCGCCCTTAATTGTTGCGCGGGCAAAACCGCCGCAATAGGCCACTTAATGACCCCAACAATAAGCATTTATTCTACTAGTGCTCATAACTTGCTAAGTAGAGTTTATAATGCTATGAGCCCCTCCATGTTAAATTCTAGGACAAACAAACCTTCCTTTAGATCCAACTCTTGGGGTGCTTGAGGCTTAGCTCATGCTGAATTACTGCTTCTTAAAGGTTTTTCTCAATGGAAGCAAGAATTGCGCATATGTGAAATCCCGGATCACGGCCCGTATTTTACATGGTGTAATAACAGAACGGGTGAGGAGAGAATATATGAAAAGTTAGATACAGTACTGAATCTTCCAATATTGGTCTCGGATCATAGTCCAATTTTATTGGATACAGATCCTGATGGAATCAAACGTAAGAGTCCTATGAAAATGGAGGCATGGTGTCTCGAATTCGAGGAGGTTAAGAATATTATTGAGAAAAAGTGGGCGCAACACATCCATGGTTCCTCGATGTATTCTATATCTAGAAAATGTTCCAGTATCAGATTCGATATTTTTAATTGGTGTAGAAATTTTCAGGGGGAGCATAATATGAGATGGGAAGATTTACCGCAGCAATGTGATGAGGCGCAAAGTCATTTGAAGATGAGTGTTACTAATGATACTTCAATAGGAGAGCTTGAAGGTAGAATAAGGGAGGAGCAGTTGATGAAGGCAAATGTCCAACATAAGTTTTGGCAGCAAAAGGTTAAAGGTAAATGGATAGAATTGGAGGACTCAAATACGAAATGGTTCTTCAGGATGGCAAAAGCAAGGAAGCGTAGAAATGAAATTCTCATGTTGAAAAACAGAGAAGGTAATTGGACTTCGGATAAGCTGGAAATTCAACAGACTATTGTTGATTATTTCAAGAATATCTTTGAAAATAAGGAGTTTGGTGACCAAGGATTATATGATGAGGATCTAAATGATGTACGAAGTCTAATTCCAAAATTAAATGAAGAACAAGCTGGAAGCTTACGAGATGAGGTAAGTAAAGAAGAAGATCGGAAGGCACTTTTTCAAATGGGATCTCTTAAGGCTCCGGGTTCGGACGGTGTTCCTGTTATTTTTTCAAAAAATCATGGGGTATTGTAGGAGATGACGTGTATGATGTTGTACGGTATTTTTTTAAGAATGGTCATATGCTACGGGAATGGAATTATACTCATATATGTTTGATTCCCAAGATTGATAGGCCTGAAGTGGCGGGTCAATTTCGGCCAATCAGCTTATGCAATGTGGTCTACAAAATCATTTCAAAGGTTATTACCAATAGGCTGAAGTTGATTCTTCCTTCTTTAGTTTATGAGACCCAAAATGCATTTGTGCCAGGGAGATTGCTAGTGGATAATTGTTTAATTGCTCATGAGGTGATGAATAAATTAAGAAAACAGAAAAGAGGGAGCAAGTATTTGGCTGCGCTAGAGATTGATATGTTCAAAGCGTACGATAAAGTTAGCTGGACATTCTTGGAATGATTGCTTAGAGAAATGAGATTTCCGGAGGTAAGTATAAGGTGGATCATGCAGTGTGTGTCAACAGTCTCTTATTCTATAGTAATTAACGGAGAATGTTCGAGTAAGTTCACTCCCTCCTGCGGCCTTCGACAAGGTGATCCTCTTTCGCCTTATTTTAGTCATGGAAGTGTTTTCTATATTAATTCGAGTTGTTGAACAACGAGGTCTCATTGAGGGGATCAGGGTATCTAGGGTTAGTCCCCCTATATCTCACTTGTTTTTTTGCAGATGACTCTTTATTGTTTTTTATGGTTAATCCGGATAGCTGTAATATTGTCAAATCTTTAATTGGTCGGTTCAGTAGACTTTCAGGGGAGGTCATAAATTATAATAAATCTTTGATAATGTTTAGCCCTAATATTCCGCAACCGTCTAAAGAATATTTTAGGAGTATTATCGGTACTTCCCTGTCCAATTCGCTAGGGAGGTATTTAGGTTGTAATATTGAAGTAGATGGTCGTGGATTAAGGGTTTATGATCCCCTCTTGGATAAAGTGCGCAAGAAGGTTTCTGGGTGGAAAATTTCGGCCTTATCGCAAGCTGGGAGAGTGCTATATATAAATAGTATTCTTGCCACATTATGCCAGCATGTGTTATCTGTTTTTCTGTTGCCTAAAGTCATAGTGAAAAAGATGAGTTCTTTGTTTATGACATTTTTATGGAGTAAACCTAATATTAGTAGACCAATTTATTGGAAGAGGGGTGCAGTTGTGGAGTTGCCTAAGGGAATGGGAGGATTAGGGGTAAGGAATATTCATCACTTTAATCATGCCCTTCTGGTAAAACAAGCGGTAAGGATTCATAATAATCCAAGTTCATTGGTTGCTCGGGTTCTTTGTTCTAAGTATAAAGGCTCTCCGGTGGATCTGAGTATTCAAGGAAAAAAGCTTTCAGTTATGTCTTGGGGTTTTAGGGGAATGTACCGAGCTGTTCGTCTCGCTCAGGGTGGTTTAATGAAGAAAGTTGGGAATGGGCAGAATATTAATGTGTTGGTAGATCAATGGGTTAATGGTTCGCCATTGAGGGTTAAGCAGGGAGAATCTTTGCAGGCGCATGGAGTTTCAAAGGTGGAGCATCTTATGAATTTAAATGAAAAATCATGGAGATCAAGTCTTATATGGAGGATATTTGATAAAGAGTCAGCTTACAGAATTCTATCAGTGCATATTCCTAGTGAAAATGTGCAGGATTCGTATGGTTGGAAATTAAATAAAACGGGGGAGGTTCGAGTAAAAGATGTCTATGCTTATCTTATGCACCAGGAAAATAAATTGAGTGGAAATGGTTTTAATGAAAAATTCTGGAAAAGGTTTTGGAAGTGGAGAATTTGTCCTAAGTGGAAGATTTTTATTTGGAGGCTTCTAAATAATGCTTTAGCTACTAATGATAATCTACTTAAAAGAAATATCCAAGTTAGAAAAGAATGTTATTTATGTGGTGGATTTCAGGAAACGCTATGTCATTTGTTTCGTGATTGTGATGTTGTGCGTCATGTGTGGAAAGCTTCAAGGCTTGGTATTCAAGTGGATTGTCAGCAAGGAGTTCGAATGGGTGAATGGATCAAGAATTACTTAACTTATTTGTGGAGATTGGAAGGTCCTGAAATACATGCCATTGTAGAGTTTGTTGCCATTCTGTGGGCTATTTGGATCGTTAGAAATAGAGTTGTATTCAGGAAGGTTAAATTATGTCCGCTTGATATTATGAGGGAAGTTGATCAGGGTATTCACAACCATAACAAGAGATTTAATAAGCACACGGGTGAAAATAAGTCCTGCGAACTTGATGAAGGTCCCTATCTCGTTGCAGCTGATATATGTGTTTTGCAAGTTGATGGGGTATGGCGAAAACGGAAAAATGGCATTCACAGCGCTGGTGTGGGCAGGGTGTGTAGGCAGGGTCAGGAGATTCTTTTTCAGGGTAATGCCAGGGTGCATGCTACTTCAGTATTACAATCAAAGGCTTACGCGCTGCTTCAAGGAGTTAGGACGGCTTGCGGCAAACGGATTGAGCGACTTCATATTTGTCTAGACTCTGCATTTTTAACTAGAGTAGTTAAGCGTATGGTAGGTCCATTAGATATAATAAATATTGTAAAAGATGTTTGTATTATCCTTCATAATTGTAGGTATTCTTCTGTTTGTAGAGTGGACAAAAATCAAGTTAGTTTAGCCCATGCTTTAGCTATAAGGGCTACACAGGGAAGTATAGAATAGGTTTGTTTTGTTATTGTAAAAAAAAAAAAAAAAGGTTGCAGCTGGAAAGTGGGCAATGGTCAAAGTATTCGTGCTTTTAGTGATCCATGGGTTGAAAAGATGATTCCTGCAACAAATTATGCCATCACTTTGCGTCAGGCCCAAACTACTATGGTTAGTCATCTTATTTTCACTAATCCTCTTCCTAAGTGGAACATCTCCCTGGTTCGTCAATTATGTGGTTTTAAAGATGCTCAGGCTATTTTAAGCATTGAACTTCCTCAGTTGGATGAGCAGGATATTATGGTGTGGCACAATCATAAATCAGGCTTCTTTACTACAAATACTGGTTATGCCTTTATTTCTTCCCTCGAGCATAAACAAGTTTTTCCTAATAATTACACTTCCTCCTTTTTTAAATTGATATGGCATCTTAATATTCAGCCTAAATGGAAAGTGTTCCTTTGAAAACTAAGCTACAATATCCTTCCTTTAAGAATCAATCTAGTTACAAAAGGTATTATCTCTTCTTATACTTGCCCTTTTTGCCAAAATGATGATGAAGATGATATACATCTTTTTTGTTTATGTCCTATAATCCAAAGTATCTGGATGAACATCACTCTTGCTGTTCAATCAAATGTAGAGGATTCCATTTCGATGAAAGAATGGATTTTCTCTTGTATCCAACTGTTTATCAATCAGGATGGTCAAAAGAGTCACAAAATCTAAAATTTCATTGCTCATTTGTGGGTATTTGGATTGCTCGAAATAACACTATTTTTCGATCAAATTCTGCTGATGTTCAAATTCGAGTGTCTATTGCTATTGCTATTGCTTCTGCTCAACATATGAGATATATTGAGCTGTTAGAACTGCAGCTCAAATTCCTTCATCCTCCGGAGTATACGAGTGTTTTCCCTCCTTGTTTCTTGATGCTGCATATAGGTCAATCTTCATCAGGAGTGGCATCTACTACTATTATACAAATTGATGGTTCTTGGGACAAGAAAACCATGCGTGCAGGAGCTGGATAGTATGTCCTCCCCAAATCAAAATAACAACTATTTGGAGGTGGTCATTTTATTGCTAAGAGTGCTTTACAAGCTGAGCTCCAAACTGCTCTTCTTTGTATTCAATGGGTCATTGATAATAAGTTAAACTCTATACAACTTCTGACGGATTTCTACAGGTAGTATTCAGCTCATCTAGACTAAAGGGGCTATTAATATTGCTCTTCGTTGGACAGTTTAACATATTATCAACATTGCTGCTTCAATTCCTTTGTGTATGGTGTGTAAAGTGTCTAGCGACCAAGTTCGGAATGCTCATGACTTGGCTAGATTCTGTCGTTCTTGTCCTTGATGCTTTTCTTTCTTAGTTTTAGTTGTAGCCACTGTAAAAAAAAAAATCATCTACTACAACCTACATCTCCTCACGTACAGTCCTCATTCACACCTACAAAAAGTCAGGACTCCCACGCCACTTGATCATCATCAGATACATTGTTATCATAAATCCTTGTCATCACCTAATTACATAACTTGACAACTTTACTTAGTTTTATTCTTTAATCCCTTAAATTTGGATTACCCAATACGCCAAACACACAAAGGACTAAAGTAAACAAAACAAGGTTTACCATATTTCTTCTACCAATTCATTTCTATTCCAACGCAACACATATAATATTTTTAAGGGTTGTTCGAGATTGGATCTAAGATTCGTACAAATCAACGACCCAGGTGGTGGTATAATTTCTGAGGGTTATTTAAAGTAACAATCTTTCTTTATTTTCTTTATTATTTTCTTGAAGTTACTAACCTTCTATTCATGATGTAGATTGTTAACAATACTTCTGTGACTGTAGATAGTCATGTATATTATACTAACTCTCTACTCATATTATATTTACTTTTCATGAACATTATTTTTTATGCGTGATTGCAATATTTATCACATTGTATATTATTGTTAATCAAGACCTAAAGAAATGTTCTAACATTTAAATAAGATAATATGGACAACCTGCTAGGACCTACTAATATGATTGCTAAATAACATGTCACCTAAAAATTAGTCTTTTATGTGTTTAATGAACCAACCTAAACTAATATCTTTTAGGGTGTTGAACATATTGTTTGGTTATTTTATTGCATAAAACTTGACATGAATCGTTATTAAGTAGAAAACCAATAATGGGCGATTTTGATTCCTTATCTTATTCGTATCCTCACCCTCGAACCCAATTTTTGATTCAATGACCATCTATGGAGTCATGACGGTGACCTTAAGTTGTCCCTACGATTTCCCAATAACCAATTAGGTTTATGACTCTTCTTTTAAAGACTTGTTGGTGACTTTAAAACATTTTTCAATAAAACATTTACAATGAAGTAGTCAAATACGCGCTTACCCAGCATAGGCAAATAAATACACAACAACAATGATAAACGTGGAGGTGACAGACTGAGAACCAAAAATAAGCCTAATTGTAACAAAAAAACTCTTGAACCGGTGAAACCAAGCACGAGGTGCTTGTTTGAGACTGTAGATGGCCTTACGAAGCCAACAAATATGAGTGGGCAACGGGGGATGGACAAGAACAACAAGTTGTTTCATATAAACTTCCTCTGTTAGAAGACCATGGAGAAAAGTATTTTTAACGTCAAGTTGACGGATGGGCCAACCATATGAGATAGCTAAAGAAAGGACTAAACAAACAGTGGTAGAGCGAACAACAAGGCTAAAAGTCTCTGAGAAATCCACCCCAGTTTACTGATTAAACCCTTGGGCAACCCAGCGAGCCTTACAACGTTCCACATACCCATCACTATTGTATTTAGTTTTATAAATCCAGTTAGAACCAACAATATTCTTGGAAGCATCAAATGTAGGGGTGTTAGAAACAGATCTGACCGCTGGGTCAACCTGATTCTGACCTGACTTGAACTTGGTTCGACCTGTGAGGGTCAGTCCCCAGACCTGACCGAAACCTGACCTGGGATTACCCAGACCTAACCGGCACCTGGCAAGATTATATGCTGACCTGACCAGACAGACCTGCATTCAAACTCGAACCCGACCGTACTCAACCAGATATTACTAAAATTCAATTATTTTTTTATATCTACAAAATCATTTAAATATATTAATTTATAAAATTTATTACATTTAACAATTAATTAAATAAAAAACTAAATTACATTTAATTCAAGGGTTAAACTTTGAATATCATGTACTTGTTTATATTTCATTTAATTACACAATATTCCCATTTTCAAATAATATTAAAATGTATTTGATTAAACTCTATACTTCAACTTTATTATCTCATTTTAATATTCTACCAAAAATTTCTCCATTTTTTATTTCTACCAAATTATCCCATTTTAATATTCTACCAAATTTTCTACCAAATAATATCTCAAATTCTCGTAACCCTATACTAAACAATTTGCAATAACCAAATTAAAACTTACATATTTACAATCTCCAATATGCCAAATTAAACGGAAGAAAACAATTGCCAAACACGAAATCTCTTACATTAACATGAGCAATAGAAAAAAAAATCCAAACCCATATGGCAAACACAAAAAATTTAGATACTAAAACAAAATTACAGATTTATTTTTCTTTATACTAAACAAACCCATATGAAAAATTCAGATAAGACCTACTTCCATTTCATGACAAAGAAAAAAATAAAATACTGCAAAAATAGATATGTTTATTGAATTTGAGAATGTCAAAAGAAAATTACAATCCCAGATCTAAGTTTATCAGATAAAAAAATTTCAAATAAAAAGTAAAATAAAAACAAAAATTCAGTTATCTTACAAGCTTTCTCGCTATCACCACATGTTTGGCTTGAGTTTTTTTATTTTTTTTTTGCCTTCAGATCTAACATTTACAAACCCTACCATTGGATATTGAAAAAGGAAAAATAAATTATACAAATTTCTTTTTAAGATAATTGTATCTTTGTTATTAAATTGAAGGATATGAAATCATAGTTTAAAGATGAAGATCTTGATTGTGATATATTGAGTAATACGAACTTGAATATTTTTTTTCATTAGAAAATTGAAAGAATGAAAAAGGTACCATTGAAAAGAAAAAAAAAAGAATTTCCAGAATAATTGATACAAATTGAGTAGAAAAACTCTAGATCTCACAAAAAACTAATTCAACATAACATAAGTATATAAAAATCAACAAACGAAATTACAAATCAAAAAGGGAAAACTCTCGTGTGGGCTGCAACCACCACAGCCGAACAATCTCGCAACCACCACTAACTCCGGCGAGCTAGATCTTCGGTCAGCAACCTTCATCGAGATCTTCGCTTGTTCAAATCAAGATTTGAGATGAAGTTTTGCTTGAACCTTCACGTTTCCAGATATTCGATCTTTTGCGTTCGATAAGATCTTCGATCTTGGCCTCCAGCGAGAGCTTCGGTTAGCAAGATCTCCACTGAGATTTTCGTTCTGCAATCACCGATTAATTTACCAGAGTTTTGTGGCTGCTATATCATCAACATTTACTGCTTGGGACGCACTCGAGAATCGAATTGCATCAGTAGAATTTGCACTTCTTTTCCCTCTTTCTGAAAGTTGAAGACAAATTCTGATATCAGTGGTAATTCACTTGGACAGATTTACTTTTACCTCTTTCTCATTCCTAATACTTTTTGTCCAAACATGGATGCAAACATTTGACAAAGATACATTTTTTTACAAATTTAACAACAAAATGAGTTGTATAACTTCTTTTAACTCTATATCATTCTTCTTTAACTTTCTAAATAACCAAACAATGGAGAATTCGTCGCTTTGAATCAAATCAGAAGGCCCAAATTTTCGTAAAAAAATACCCCAATTTGAACCCAAAAGCCCCAGATCTAAAACCTAAAATTCGAGAAAACAAACACCAGATCTAAAAAAAAATCGAGAAAATAAACACCAAAAACCAACACAAAATAAATTAAACCCAATATCCATAACCCAAAATCGAAAACCCTAAAAAAATCCCAGAAACTCGACCAAAAATTTACCCTAAATTAGAACACAAAAAACCCTAAATCTTAATAAATAAACCCGAAAAAAATCAAAACAGAAACGAAAAAAATCAGAAGTAAAAGAAAACGAAAACTTACACGGGGGAACAGTGGCGGCGACAGGTGAATGAAGGGAGGAGGAAGAAAGGAGAAGAAGGGAGAAGAGAGAATGAAGAGATGAAGATGAACGAAGTGATGAGTGAGATGAGAGAGAAAAATGAACGAATTTGGGCCAGCTTTATTGAAAATTTCGGTGAGGCGCGTTTTTAAAATTTTTTGGGAAACAAAGGGGCGGCTTTTGGAAAAAAATTTGGGGGAACAAAATTGTTTAAAAAAACTTAACTTTTAGTATCGAAAATAATTTATCCGATACTAATGAACATCTTAGTATCAGAAAGTTCCGTGACTAATGAAACATTTTAGTATCGAAAAAAATACTGATACTATAATACTCTTTGGTATCGGATAACATCTGATACTATAACATCTGATCACTTAACCCTCATATGAACCGTTGTTGTAAACATATGATTGTCATTTATTATAATATTATAAGATACAAGAGTCGTTGTATTAATTTATAATCAATATAGTATTAGAATGGTTTACAATTATTTTAATACCAATGTATAGTACTACTAAAATGATTAAACATATTGATAAAATAGTTTGTTTATACTTTATCATATATAGTCACACCATAATACATATATACCGCGTTATATATGTTTGTTATTGTTATGTCGTACTAACATATATAAGCCTACTGATAAAATAGTTTCTTGATAGTCACATATATATAAGCCTACTGATAAAATAGTTTCTTTATAGTCACATATATATACAAAGTTAAGAGAAGACCATAAATACTATACTAGTATTAAACTATAGTATAACATAAAAACAATTAACTTAAATAATCTTATAACTTATAAAGATACGGGAGTGTTATGGTTGTTAATCTTATACTAGTATTAAGCTATATGGTTGTTAACAAGTTACTATTTAGTAACGAGTAAGTACTTGTTAACTATTTTACTTAACTTATGGTTGTTACTTGTTAACAGTTAACTTATTATAATAAGCTATGGTTAGCTTTTATAGGGGATAATGATTTGGGGGTATAATTTATTATAATTATTATTGTGCAACATATGAACCCTCGTTATAATCACTTAGGCCTCATAGTATTATAACATATTAAGAGTCGTTATACTAATTTATAATCAATAGAGTACTAGATTGGTTTTACAATTATTTTGATATCAATATTAGTATTTATATTGTTATTGTTATTGTTAGTATTCCTATTCTTATTTGTATTACTATTGCTATTGTTAGCCTTGTTACTATTACTGTTATTATTTGTATTTTTACCTATTATCATTGCCGCTTTATGTTTATTAGTATTATTATTCTCATTACCATCATAGCTATTTACAAACATATATATATCAATCATAATGCTTCTAATAATAAATCATTTATATGAAGTTTAGAATTGATCGTCTACTCGTTATTATTGTCGTTGGTTATAATATATAATATTAAAACATATAAAGAGTCGTTCTACTACTTTACTCATTAGAGTGGTTTTACGCAGTTGATTATTCGAAATAAGTGTTGACTAAGAGAATACACTAAACATCACGGTAATCAATATAGTATTTTTATTGGTTTTTCGTTGTCATCCATATATTTATCGCACATACACATATGTATATATATGTCAATCTTAATACTTTTATTAATATGATTCGTTTACAAAATCCATAGCAAAATCAAGATGGCCCGATCAGGAGTTACCCGAAGTTGAGTTGACGTTCAATAGCGAATGGACTCGATGTTTCACAATGATCGAACTAAGGTCATTACTAATTCAACCCGAGTACATTTGACTTAACTCAACCGTACATGAAACCTAAATACGGCCTGCGCAAACCCGGCAAAAAAAAAGTCAACGGGCGATCATATCCGGGAATGGATCGACTTGTAAATGGAACGCTCAAACCTGTCCGGTACCCGGGAATCCAATGATTCAAATGTGTTCGACCCAGTTGAACAAAACCTGACCAATCATGACCGCAGGCGACAATCGAATCCCGACTGTCCGGGTCGGCGCAGTTGTAGATGGGTATACCTTAAACCTCGTTTGAGAACTCTGTTTTGACACCCCTAAGTCTAACCCCATCTTGTTGTCCTCTCCCCATCCTTCCTTACCTGCCCCATACCCCATCAATATTCATCCTATACAACTCGTGCTAAATGTGGTATTACAAAACCAAATATATAGCTTAACCTTAATACTTTTGAAATTTTGGCCACTAAACATCAAAGTGGCGTCAAGCCATGGTGGAAGAGTTTAATGCCTTGATTGCTAATCGGACTTGCGATCAAGGCATTAAACTCTTCCACCATGGCTTGACGCCACTTTGGATGTTTATTGGCTTTGGGAAACAAGTGGGATCCAAGTCAATTTCAAAAGTATTAAGGTTAAGCTATATATTTGGTTTTGTAATACCACATTTAGCACGAGTTGTATAGGATGAATATTGATGGGGTATGGGGCAGGTAAGGAAGGATGGGGAGAGGACAACAAGATGGGGTTAGACTGAGATAGAGGGGTAGAAACACGGGGCAATGACACAGAGCCACAAGGAGGAGACACAGGAATGTCGGGAGCAGAATTGGCAGCTAGGCTGCTGCTGGATGTGTTGCAGTGAGGGGACAGCATCAGACGTGTTGTTAGGTAGTGGTGTTCATAAAAACCCGATCCGCTTGCCCCATCGACTCGCCGAAAGAAAATCTGAGTAATTTTTGAGAAATTTACAATTATACCCGGCCGGGTATCCGACCCGGGAAAAGGGGGTCGAGTTACAGGCCGATTGTTTTGGTCCGTCGAGTACCCGAGAAAAGTACTTTTTTTGGATCTTAGACTACTGCTTCGCTTCTCTTGGGCCTAGCCCCGAGTCAGTCACAATTTACAGACTCCATTTTCCCTCTTTTACTCTAGAGTTTCTACTCTTCAATATCCAAAACCCCATTTTCTCTCACATTCATTCTTCTAGAGGAGAGAGAAAGATTGTATGTATGCTGAAGAAGCAAAAGGAAAAAAGGGTTTCTCGAATCATCAAAAATGATTGAAACTTTCTTCAAATCTGAAGGAAAAAGAAGTAGCGGCAGTAAAGGTAGGAAGTAGGAGGAAGAAGACAATCTTTTTTATGAGAAATTTGATTTGCTTATGAAATCTGCGTGATTTTGTTATGGTGATGAATTTGATTAATTGACCTTTTTATACAAATGCCTGATGCTAATTTGGTTCCATTTTAGCAAATTATGGGGATCTGATTGACTTTGTTAAGGCATATTCAATTTTGTGAGAAAGAATTAGAATTGTTTAACCCCTAACAGTTAGGCTAGAAAAGATGAGAAGGATAAAATTCCACATGATATTTGCAATGCATAATTGAATATCACAGTGACATCTTGTAATGTTGTAGGCTGGTAGTGAAACAAATGCAAGAAATCTAACAGTTACAAAATAGAAATTTATGATTACTCCTTTCTCGAGTACCCTACGACCCGACCAGGGAAAACTGGGTAAATGCAAATTAGGTACCCGATTTTTCCGGGCCGGATCATGGGCCAAGTTTTCAACTACCCGCATTTACGGAGACCCGCATCTCCGGGTACTTGGTTATGAACACCCCTACTGTTAGGTGTAGCAGCACTGGCTGCAGAAGTGATGTAATGGTGGTGGACAGAGAAGATGCTACAACAGCGGTGCTGGGAGGCAGCAACGAGTGTGACACATCGACAGGGGAAGGGGTAGATGCAACTTTAGTTGGATATCAATCAACAACAAGAACATGAGGGTCGGTATCATGAGTGAGAGATATGAGCGAGGGTCGAGATGAAACAAGGGACCGATAAGGGACACAGACTCATGAAACATAACATTGCGACTAACATAAACACGAACTGTCTTAGGATCTAGACAACGCTACCCCTTATTGCCCGGTGCATAGCCAAGAAACACACATTGCACAAACCGAGGAGAGAGCTTATTCGAAGGTTTCACAACCAAATTTGGGAAACATTCACAGCCGAAAACTTTTAGAAAACTGTAGTCCGGACTCTTTTTGAAAAGCTATTAATATGAAGTGGCATTCTGCAAAGGCAAACGGTTCACAAGAGACAGCGAAATGACCTAGATGAAAGCAGATTTGGCATACTATATATAAGAGGCGGGTTATAACCAAAAATTCCATCAAATTAAGGTGTGCTTGCAGATAAACCATTAGAATATCGAGTATAAAGTGCAACAACACTATCAGATGACAAAACTGAATTATGAAATGCCATACCATTTGAGGTTGTGTTTGGGACTGTGAGTTACTTGACTGCGCACCCCCTAACTGATTGTTCCTGCGATTACCATGATTACCATTTTGATTAGCACGATTAAGATTGTTATGATCATGCAAATTTGCAAAAAAATCGGAATCTTTAGCGTCTCCAACTAACCACATATAGAAATTCCAAGCTTCATCCGAAGATGTTGCTCGAAATTCACCGTCACACATATTTTCAACTACTCCTCGATTATGCTTAGACCCCAATAAGTAATCTCACAAGCCTCTCCAATATCATAGCCTTCATGGAACTTTAAGTTCCCGAAGCCTATCAAAGTATGCCCAAAAGGATTCATTGTCATATTTGGGAAAGGAAGTACTTGCCATTTTTTTGAGAATTTTTTTTTTAAAATTGAAATAAAATAATATATTAACCAATAGCCTATACTCATCTAATCAACACAAATAAATGCAAGCCAAAGTCCCTGGCAACGGCGCCAAAACTTGATGCGCTTGTTGTGAACACGTCAAAAATAACCTAAACTACCCAATATAGGGCAAGCAAAAGGCCAAATCCAGAAGGACTAAGGGAAGCACCAATAAGTATCAACTTCTAAATAGTTAGGCCAAGTCTTTTTTTTTTTTTTTTTTTTGAAGATTCATAGATGAAAAGACAATAAGAAAAGTGACCTTGGTAAGGAGTTATCCACTAAATTAACTCATTATCAAACCAAGCAATCACAATGGGAAATCAACAATGGGATCGATTGAGGGAATTGTTCATCCATTGATACTTTAACCACTCTCTTGAGCTAGCTAGATTGGCATAGTATTCTACCGAAGACCTATTCTCATGGCTAAGGCATTCAACCAAGCATATCCATAAACATGATGAACATAAAACAAGTAAACAATGTCCCTTAGGTTTGGTAGTCTCTATTCTCATGGTCCTTCAAGCCTAATAATTGATTTGAGGCAATCCCTTAACTTCATCTCTCGATCTTTCATTAAGGGCACCTAAATTATGCTCCTATGATAGCCAATCATACAAACATTCATGAAAATGCCAAATCAGTCTACCAACAGTATCCCAAGTCAAAACTCAATGTTGGATTTAGAGGTTCATGAACTCATCAATGGCTTCAAATCCTTCCCCAAGAAAGAGCTACTCACAAATCATGATAAATCATAAGATAAAAACATTAACAACTAAAGAACATGATAATAAACATTAATCCAGCACTAAACTAAGCAAAACAAAATACAAGTAATTAATTAAACTAATCATGAACAAATTAAATTAATCTAATGAAAACAATTAAAAAAATAAAATAAAAGCGGAACGCGAATAAGAAATGCTCATGGATTAATTGTCGAAGCTTCAATACAAGTTCTTACCCTTGAATCTCAAAATCTTCAATTTCTCTTTGAGTTTTCTCATTATCTCTCTCCTAGGGTTCTAAGAACTTGAAATGCTCAACAAAATAAAAAAATCAATTTATTAGAATGTAATGTAGCTTTCCTTAATATGACAAAAGTTTGCCTTATATAGTGCTAAAATAAGCTAAATAGAATTAAAAAGATGATTTCTAAAAAATAAATCGATCTGGGAGCTGGGGTTGAGGGTGACCAGGGTGGGTAAAGTCTGACCCGGGCAGGTCAGATCAACAAAACTGAAATTTCAGTTTTTCGTTGATCAACCCGGGCGAGTCACATAACCCGAGCGCTCGGGTTACGCGGTCAACTTCGTCAGCTCAAACGGCCATATCCCACTCGTTTTTCATCGAAATTGGCTTTTCGACCCGAGCGCTCGGGTTACGCTGTTAACTTCGTCAGCTCATTTTCAAAAGGCCATATCTCACTCGTTTTTCATCGAAATTAGCTTGTGACTAGTTGAAAAGCTATCGAGCTAAACTTTCATCTCCAACTTGAACCACCCAAAAATGTTGTGTGTGTTGAAAGTTATATCCATTTGAAATTGACCCTTCCAAGCAAACCTTTTCCAAACTTCTTGTTTTGCCCTCATGAACTTTATGATGCACGATGATGTTTCCTTGACCTTCCTCTACGTTCCCTCTGCCCAGCGTTGTGCAAAAAACTCTGCAAGCATGCTTCTAACCCCTGAACTAAGACAAAACACTCAAAGAAATAGCATACAAGGAGGAGAAATGCACAATTAATGAAACTAGCTAATTAACTAACTCAAAAGCCCTAAAATAATAACTAAAAACCACCAAAATTGACAAAATAAACAATATATCAACTTGTCAATGATGAGCAAGTTCGGTTTCAAGTTGTTGAATGATGGAAAAATCATTCATGACAGCATACATACATACATACATATATATATATATATATATATATATATATACATACATATATATACATAGATATATATATACATATATATATATGTATTCATATACATAGATACATACATACATATATACATACATACATATATACATATATATGTATGTATATATATATATATGTATGTATATATACATATATATATGTTGGGTTCTAGTGAGAACCCTCTTATGGTGAGAACAAATAAAAATAAAAAACTTAAAAAAAAAAAGAAGATAAAAATCACAAAATAAGTAGAAAACATTAAATGATAAAAAACGTAAGCTGAGCAAAAATGCAAAATGAGAAAAACGTAAAATAAGCTTAAAAAAGTTAAATGAGTAAAAATGTAAAATGAGAAAAACGTGAAATGAGCAAAAATATTGTGAAATGAACATAAAAATGTTAAATGAGCAAAAACATAAAATAAGCAACACATAAAATGAGCAAAAACATTGTGAAATGAGTAAAACCTTCGTAAAATGAGGAAAAATGAGCGGGTTCTCACGGTTCTTAGTTTCTTACCATAAGGGTGGTTCTCATATGAAGTTAAACATGTATGTATGTATGTATGTATGTATGTATGTATGTATGTATGTATGTATGTATGTATGTATGTATTAGTATTGATTTAATTAAGTTTGGTTTGTTGAATTATTTTCAAATTTTTGAAACTAATTAGATATGCTTTGTTTTGGATTTCTAAAGGGGTCTATAAATAGATCAGAGTGGTAATGCTTTAAAGATTTACTTATAATTCCGTCCTTTAGTAGACTTCTAGTTGGTTACAAATCATACAAATTGTTGTATTCGATGTTTTGATGATTCCAAATACTTAGGTTAATTTTACTATATAGTTTTTGTTTAGCGAAATTATAAAATCCCAAAAATAATGTAATGTTTAATTTTGCATTTATTTCTTGTGAAGAAAGATTAATTATTTAATCTAAGCCAAGATATTATTTTTAAGCACTTTGAATTTTATTATAAGGTATGTTTAATAATCTATTACCTTGGAATCTTTGAATAAAGGATTCTTAGTGTTAGTAGATATTTTGTGTTGTTGCTTTGCTTGACAATAGGTTGAATGAGCGTGGCATATAAAGTGGAACAAACTGCTTGAAGTTCTCCAACAAACTCAACTACCTGCGTGTGTTTTGCCCACTAACGGATAGTGGCTTTACAAGAAAAGACGATATCAACGACCGCTTAAAGCCGTCGTTGATTAATAAAAACAGTCGCTAAAACAGTCAACGACGGTCAACGGTCGTTAAACGACAGTCGTTGTATCGATGGTCGCTGATTTAGGAATCAACGACAGTTTGGCAGTCGGTGAATAATCAACGACGGTTTTCTTACCTTTCAACGACCGTTTTGTAAACCGACGTTGATAATATTTCACCTACTGTTAGGAGCTGTCGCTGAAACAACGACGGTTCTGAACTGTCGTTGATTCAACGACGGTTTAAAACAGTCGTTATTTCAACGACAGTTCAAAGCAGTCGCTAATATACTCCAGCAGTCGCTGACTTTTAAGTTTGTGGCAGCATTACATTCCTTTACAGCGACTGCATAGCCGTCGTTGTTTCAATATTTAGCCGTCGTTTTTTAAAATTACATTAATTTAAATAGTAATGTTCCAAATTATAATTCAACCTGTACATGCACGGCTGCACCTAAATATACGACATTAAACCTGTTCCTCCATCACATTCAACTTATAAAATATGAAATTTTGATATATATTACAATTTGCGAAGATACTTATATAATTACATGAAATAGATTAAAATTATGTACACAAAATAGATCCCGATGTCGGGAAATAAAGTATAAGTCGGGTTCTACAAGTTGAGAAAATATATATCGACAAATCTAGAAACTTATAAGCTAGATGCCGATAAATATATACACCTCTTCCTTTTGTGTAGCGACCTTTGCCTCCACCTGCGCCTCAAGTTCAGAAAAAATGGACGGCTCATATGGTTGTGAAGAGCCATCTCCTCCCAGATGAAGAGTTGTAGTACAAATAATCTCCCTGACCCAACCCCTGCATTTTTCCTCTGTTCCTCCCACCAAATGTCTCCCAATACAACAGATCAGGGTTCGGCTGTGACCCTAAGTGGTACAATCATCCAACTTCTTGTTGTAGGTCTCCTGCATTTGGTTAAATAATGCACTCATATTCATGCATTTTCAGGTAAAAACTATTATGTGACACATCAAATTCATTCATTTTCAATTAAAATGGCCAAAAATGGGCTAAAATGGCCTATATTTGTTTCTAACATGCCTATATTTTGTATTTTCAATCAAAACTACTATTAAACTCATCAAACAAAGTATATATATGATGTTTGAGGTGTTTATAACTTAAAATAACTTCAAACTACTCAAATTTATTCATTTTCAAGTTAAATGGCAAAAAGTGGGCTAAAATGGCCTTCATTTGGTTCTAACATGGCTATATTTTGTATTTTCAATCAAAACTTCTATTAAACACATGAAAGTAACTATATATATGATGTTTGAGGTGTTTATAACTTAAACTAACTTCAAACTACTCATATTCATAAATTTTCAAGTAAAATGGCCTATATTTGCCTATATTTGGTTCTAACTTGCCTATATTTCGTATTTTTAATCAAAACTACTATTAAACTCATCAAACAAAGTATATATATGATATTTGAGGTGTTTATAACTTAAACTAACTTCAAACTACACAAATTCATTCATTTTCAAATAAAATGGCAAAAAATGGGATAAAATGGCCTTCATTTGGTTCTAACATGGCTATATTTTGTATTTTCAATCAAAACTAATATTAAACACATGAAACTAACTATATATATGATGTTTGAGGTGTTTATAACTTAAATTAACTTCAAACAACTCATATTCATTCATTTTCAAGTAAAATGGCCTATATTTGCCTATATTTGGTTCTAACTTGCCTATATTTCGTATTTTTAATCAAAACTACTATTAAACTCATGAAACAAAGTATATATATGATGTTTGAGGTGTTTATAACTTAAACTAACTTCAAACTACTCAAATTCATTCATTTTCAAGTAAAATGACAAAAAATGGGCTAAAATGGCCTATATTTGGTTCTAACATGCCTATATTTTGTATTTTCAATCATACCTACTATTATACTCATCAAACAAAGTGTATATATGATGTTTGAGGTGTTTATAACTTAAACTAACTTCAAACTACTCAAATTCATTCATTTTCATGTAAAACGGCCTAAAATGGCCTATATTTGCCTATATTTGGTTCTAACTTGCCTATATTGTGTATTTTCAATTAAAACTACTATTAAACACATGAAACTAACTATATATATATATATATATATGATGTTTGAGGTGTTTATAACTTAAACTAACTTCAAACTACTCATATTCGTTCATTTTCAAGTAAAATGGCCTAAAATGGGCTATATTTGGTTCTAACATGCCTATATTTTGTATTTTCAATCAAAACTACTATTAAACACATGAAACAAACTATATATGTGATGTTTGAGGTGTTTATAACTCAAACTAACTTCAAACTACTCAAATTCATTCATTTTCAAGTAAAATGGCCAACAATGGGTTAAAATGGCCTATATTTGGTTCTAACTTGCCTATATTTTGTATATTCAATCAAAAATACTATTAAACACATAAAACTAACTATATATATGATGTTTGAGGTGTTTATAACTTAAACTAACTTCAAACTACTCATATTCATTCATTTTCAAGTAAAATGGCCTAAAATGGCCTATATTTGCCTATATTTGGTTCTAACCGGCCTATATTTTGTATTTTCAATCAAAATACTATTAAACACATAAAACAAAGTATATATATCATGTTTGATGTGTTTATAACTTAAAATAACTTCAAACTACTCATATTCATTTATTTTCAAGTAAAATGGCCTAAAATGGCCTATATTTGCCTATATTTGGTTCTAACTTGCCTATATTTTCTATTTTCAATCAAAACTAACTTAAATATATGTTTAGAAGTATGTACCAAGATTTGCTTTGCTTTATTGTTTGCTGGAATTTCTCCTTTTCCAGGAACAGTCTTAAAATGAGTCTTCAAGAACTTCTCTTCTTCATGGCTTCGTAGATGGTCTCCCCCAACCATTTTGGCCTTTCTTAAGCATCCAGTATCACAAGTCTCTCAAACGATATGCAGCTTTCATCTTGTAAGCTTTCATCTTAAGCACCTAGTATCGCAAGTCTCTCAAACGAATGCTATATTGTTCGTTCTCCCTAATGGTTATCTGCTTTTTATCTTTCCTCACTAATATTCTTGTGCGTGATGGTGTTTTTGATAGAAAACCATTATTCGTTGAATATGCTTTATGTTCAATGTAACCAAGTTCTAGTTCTTTTCCTTTTATTTTCAGATGGCTCAGTATGAGTTGTATTACTTCTTTTGCTAACTTTAATTTGTTTGTTCATTAGTCACGAGGTGAGTACAGATGTTAGAAATAGATACAGAGATGCGTTAGTGCTGTTTATTATTCATTCTCTAGATTCCTAATCGTCAAATAGTTCTCCTATTATTACAATAATAACAAAGTCTAATAAATCTAATTTCTCTTAGATAGTTGATACTTGATAGTAAGGTAACTAGTTCACATTATCACCTAAATAGTAATTACATGTTAACATATTATTACTCACGAAATTCCATGGCAAAACTCCATAGCAAAACTCCATAGCAAGAAGCTAATCTAATTTATCCTCAATAAACATTGTCTCCTCAAACTGATTTCCACGAAATTACTCCACCAAAAAAGATATGCAACAAATAACAAGTTATAAATCAAATCCCAGAACACACAATAACTAAACCACAATAATCAAAATTTCAGTCACAAATTAACTTTCTCTGTGCAACTTGAAGCAAGATATTAACTCAAAAAAAACAAGATCAGGAAGAAGAAATGGGTAGTACCAATAAGGGCAGCTCTGTGCAACGAGCGACCGCAAACACAAGAGAGACGAGCAGAGCTCCGGCGAGGTGACAGAGCACCGGCGCAGGTGCGGTGAGGCGCGAGCGGAGAACTGGCGACGCGAGCCGACGTTCGAACGGCGGAGCAGCAGCGAAGCAGGACGGGGCGAAGGAGGTGAAGACGGGGTGCTGTGCGTCGACTGCTGCGAGGTTCACCGGCGAGAGGGGACTGGTGGTTGGGGAGGCAAGCAGGCGGCGAGAAAGATGTGAGAGAGAGAAGAGTGAAGGTGTTGGGGTTTGGGGATTTTCACGGCCAGATAGACAAAAATGAAATGAATACACTTGTTTATAGGAGGTCAACTTTATTTTAACTCATTTTCATCAGCGACCGCTTAATACAGTCGCCTAAGCTAAAAAAAAATCTAACATTTAAAATAATAAAATTAACGACCGCTTAAAGCGGTCGCTAAATAACAACGACCGTTTATCCGTCGCTGTGCACTTCAAAAGCAGTCGGTGGCAACGACGGCTTAAAACAGTCGCTGTTTTGAATAACAATGACCGTTTTTATAGCCGTCGCGGCGAAGCAGTCGTTGATTTGGCCTTTTCTTGTAGTGTGGAGGTTGTTATTTCCCGTTGCAATGTTTGTGGAGCGTGTGCAGCGAAAATCAGGCCATGATCTCCATTACTCCACTTACGCTAATCAAGGAGAACATGGAGCATTACATTTCCTGAACAAGATGATAGAGCAACAACTATTTAAAGAGAAGATAGTTGTGCAGAAAAACTAAGAACTTTCACACATTCAAAAGTTAATCTTTTATATTCAAAGTTTTTCCTGTATTTTCTTCTTCTCCTACAATACATATCATTGTAATATTCATAGTGTTTGGGTGAGAGAAAATTCAGAGAATATCCTTGTAATCAAGAGAGAGAAAGAAAGAGAAGAGAGAGAAAACTTCGAGTGAAGTTAAAAGTGAGTGTCATCAGTTCAGGGGGAACTGGGTGACTGGGGAACAAGTTCCTAGAGGAACAGAGAAGGTCTAATATTAGGTTGTACAAAAGAGAGTCTTTTGGCCTAGTATATTAAAGAGAGTTTGAGTCAAAATCACTCGTGGTCAAGGTTTTTCTTCCTATTGGGCCTAGGAAGTTTTCCTTGTAAAAATCTCGTGTGCTTGTCTCTTTCTAATTTCAAGTTTGTTTTAATTCCGCATTACAAATTGAAAATTTCTCCTCAACTACAATTCACCCCCCTTCTTGTAGTTGGTCTAGTGTTCATACTAGAATAACAATTGGTATCAGAGCCTAGTACCTCCAGAATCAGCTAACACTGAGGAGATTGTACCTGGAACAATGAACACAACGGGAGAAAAGCTTGATGAAGGGTATTCAACTCAACGCCCACCCATGTTCAATGGCAAACATTATCCATACTGGAAGAATCGTATGGAGATATTTATTAAAAGCTGAAAATTTCCAAGTGTGGAAGGTAATTGAAATCGGTGACTTTGAAGTCACAACAAAGAACGAGAAAGGGGAGCTGGTTCCTAAACTCCTTGCCGAATTCGACAAAGAGGACTTTGACAAAATGGAGATGAACAACATGGCCAAGAAGCTACTCCATTGCGATCTTGATCCCCATGAACACAATAGAGTCATGGGATGCAAGATTGCAAAGTAAGTGTAGGAACTCCTTCAAATTACTCATGAAGGAACAAGCGAAGTGAAACGATCAAAGATGATATGCTCATGCATAAGTATGAATTGTTTCACATGAAACAAAAGGAGCCTATTCAAGATATGCTCACTCGCTTCTCAAACATTATAAACGAACTTGAATCTCTGGGAAAGTTAATCTCCCCAGAGGAACAAGTCCGGAAGGTACTAAGGAGTCTACCACAAGATGAAAAATGGATGGCCAAGACAACGGCACTGTTGGAAACCAAGGACTACACAACATTCAACATTGAACAACTTGCTGGTTCCTTGATGACCCATGAGTTACATCTCGAAACTCATGAAACTGAATCATTAAAGCCTAAGGCTCTGGCCCTCAGGTATGAGAAATAAGAAGACTCAGAAACCGATGATGAAGAAGTAGCAATGATTGTTAGAAGATTCAAGAAGTTCTTCAACAAGAACTACAAAGGAAAGGTTACCAAGAAACCAACGAAGCTAAGCTGTCACAAGTGTGGAGGCCTTGATCATTTCATCAAGGAATGTCCTCAATGGGAAAACAAGAAAGCTAAAGGAAGATACAAAGAGAAGGGCAAGGAACAACAAAGATCATTTTCGAAAAAATGATATGAAGAGAGCCATGGTTGCAGCATGGGGAGAGTCTGACTCAGAGGAGGAGCAGGAACAAACTGAGGAAGAAACTACCCATCTATGTCTCATGTCAAATATCGAAGAAAAAGTGGAATCACCTAACCCCAAGGCTGAAGTGAGGGGGAACAACTTGTGGTACCTCGATAGCGGTTGTTCTAAGCACATGACAGGAGATAGTTCAAAATTTCTCTCACTTTCAGTCTTCAATGGAGGAACTGTGACATTTGGAGACAATCTTATAGGAAACATTGTAGCAGTTGGTAAGATTGGTAAATCTCAGTCACATTCCATAGATAATGTATTTTTGGTCGAGGGTTTAAAACATAGTTTACATAGTATATCTCAGTTTTGTGATAAGGGAAATACAATGAAGTTTACTAATGAGTCTTGTGTAGTCAGAAATGAAAGTACAGGAACCAAGATCCTTGAGGGAACGAGGAAAGGGAACACCTATGTGGTTGATCTGAACCTTGTTCCTAGGAATAATCTCACATGCTTAAGTGTGGTCGAAGCTGATCCTTTTCTGTGGCACAAGCGATGTGGTCATGCAAGCCTGTCCCTACTGCATAAACTAAGTGCGAAGGACTTGGTGGTTGGTCTACCTACTATTAAGTCACTAAACCACGATGTTTGTGATTCATGTGTTAAAGGCAAGCAAGTGAGATCCTCATTTAAATCTAAGAAAATGGTAAGCACACAAAGTCCATTAGAACTTCTTCACATGGATTTATGTGGCCCTGTACGCATCCAAAGCCGATCCGGTAAGAAATATGTATTAGTCATAGTAGATGATTTTTCGAGACACACATGGGTTATTTTTCTTCATAGTAAGGATGAAACGTTTGATGAATTTCAAACCTTTGCTAAAAAGATTCAAAGAACAAGTGGTTTTAAATTAAAGCATTTAAGATCTGACCATGGTACGGAGTTTGAAAACTCCAAGTTTGATGAATTTTGTAGCAATGAAGGTTTAGATCATAATTTCTCAGCTCTAAGAACACCACAACAGAATGGTGTAGTCGAGAGGAAGAACCGGACTCTTGAGGATATGGCAAGGACGATGATAATTGCAAGCGGTCTTCCAAAGAACTTTTGGGCTGAAGCAGTTAACACGGCATGTTACATCATCAATCGTGTCTTTGGATGTAAATGTTTTGTACATAACAATGGAAAGGACAACTTAGGAAAGTTTGATGCTAGAAGTGATGAGGCTATTTTTCTAGGATATGCCTTGAGTATTAAGGCTTATCGTATCTACAATAAGCGAACAATGTCTGTCGAGGAAAGCATCCATGTTATTTTTGATGAGACTAACTCCCTGCAGGAACAGATTCACAATGATAACTTTGAATTGGTTTGAATCGTCCTGATGAGTTTAATCAAAATGATGAGGAACTAACCTCTGCAGGAAAAGAGAAGAAACAAGTTCCTGATAACCCTGTGCCTGATCCCCTTGAGGAACTCAGGAGGATCAAGGAACTCCTGATCCAGAAGAAGATCAAGTGAATCAATCACCTCAAGAAACTGAAGAAGCAACTAGGAGATTTGATCCAAAGTCTTGGAAACACCAAAATTCTCATCCTTTAGAATTGATAATAAGTGACATTGAAAAGGGAACTCAAACGAGATCCCAATTGAAGAATTGTTGTGCTTTTCATGCTTTCTTATCTATGATAGAACCTAAGGACCATATGGAAGCGATCAAGGAGGCTGATTGGATCAACGCTATGCAAGAGGAGCTAAATGAGTTCCAGAGGAACAAGGTATGGCACCTGGAGACAAAACCAAAGAACCAGAAGGTTATAGGACTAAAATGGGTCTTTAGGAACAAGCTTGATGAACATGGAACTGTGCTAAGGAACAAGGCTAGATTTGTTGCCAAAGGTTATAATCAACAAGAAGGTATTGATTTTGACGAAACCTTTGCTCCTGTTGCTAGAATAGAAGCAATTAGAATTTTGATTGCCTTTGCTGCCTTTATGGGATTTAAGTTGTACCAAATGGACGTCAAGTGTGCATTTCTAAATGGTTTTTTAATTGAAGACGTCTATGTGGAACAACCTCCTGGATTTGAAAATCCGAAACTTCCAAATCAAGTCTATAAGCTTGATAAAGCTCTTTATGGGCTGAAACAAGCTCCTAGATCTTGGTATGAAAGGTTGTCAAAATTCCTGCTTTAACATGATTTCATAAGAGGTAAGGTTGATAGAACCTTGTTCCTTCGATCAAAAGGAACAGACATATTAGTAGTCCAGATTTACGTTGATGATATAATTTTCGGTGCTACTAATGATCTTCTTTGTAAGGAGTTTGTTGATCTTATGAGTAGTGAATTTGAAATGAGTATGATGGAGAGTTGAACTTCTTTTTGGGATTGCAAATTAAGCAAACTGAAAGTGGAACAATGATCCATCAACAAAAATATGTCAAGGAACTGCTCAAGAAATATGGACTGAAACATTAAAAAACCAACCACACTCCCATAGGAACAGGAACAAAGTTAGATGAAGATTCAAATGGTAAGTGTGTAAATGGGAAGCAATATTGAGGTATGATTGGTTCATTACTATACTTAACTGTAAGTAGACCCGATATTTCTTTTAGTGTTGGTTTATGTGCTCGGTTCCAATCAAATCCCAAAGAATCTCACTTAACAGCAGTTAAGAGAATTCTAAGGTATTTGAAAGGAAGCGATGACTTATGTTTGTTCTATCCTCGAAGTGATGTGTTTGACCTAGTAAGCTATTCGGATGCGGATTATGCTGGAGACTTGGTTAACCGCAAGAGCACATCAGGCATTGTCCAGTACCTGGGATCAAGCTTGGTGTCATGGAGCTTAAAGAAGCAGAATACTGTTGCCTTATCCACAGCAGAGCCAGAGTATGTGGTTGCTGCTGCATGCTGTTCCCAGGTCCTTTGGATCAAGCAACAAGTAAGAGATTTTGGCATTAAGTTTAAGTGTGTTCCTATCTACTGTGATAACACTAGTGCTATTTGTATCTCTAAGGATGCAGTTCATCATTCAAGGGTCAAGCATATTCATATTAGACATAATTTCCTTAAGGATAATGTAGACAAAGGTCTTGTTAAACTTGAATTTTGTCCAACTGAAAATCAAATAGCTGACATTTTGATTAAACCACTTCCTAGAGAAAAATTCGAGAAAATTCGCTTAGAGTTAGGGATGATTATAATCCATTGAGTGTGCTACTTCAAATAAAAACCTTATTTACAAGATTACACTAAGTGGCCAGCAACATTTTGTGAATTTAATCACTCATGATACAATCATTGTAAAGGACTCACATTAGTCTTCGTAATACTCTCCTTATTGTCCATGCATATACTTGAGTAAAAATAGAAAGGTTGCTGTACATATAGAATGAACATGTTACATGCATGAGTTCACACTTTCTACTCTTTTCTTTCTTTCCACGTAAATATTATCTTTATTTTATTTTATTTTCTCTTCTGCCATTTATTATCCTCTTTCATTCATCTCCCACAAATAATTTTTTAGTGGCAACGCTTCACCAGCGTTCATGTACAAACTTAAAACTAAAATCATTCACCAGATTTAAAGAACGAAGGGAAAAGCCACATTTAATTCCTCTTCACAATTCCCATAAATTCCGCCTCAAAATAAAAACCCATCAAATCAAACCAAAATTCACACGGCAATTAATCCCATTTACCCCAAAACCATTACCTCTGCAAAATTGCCTCTCTCTCTCTCTCTCTCTCTCTACACAAATCTTCCTTCTTCATCTTCCTCACCTAAAACCCTAAATGGCTCCCAAAAGAAAAACCTCCGAAGATACCAAAAATTTTCCGGTTGAAAAATCTTCACCCCTGGTGAATTATAACGAAAGCGAGAATGAGTCTTCCAACTCAAATGAAGATTCTCTGGGTTCTCAAGCAAATTCGGCGGAAAATGAAGTGCTCTCTCCAAAGAAAGAAGAAGATTTGGATGGTGCTGAAACAGAACAAGAAAAATAAATTTTGGTACCTACCAAAAGTGGTAAGAAATCAAAATCCTCTAAGTATATCATTGGGTTTTGTGTCGATTTCACCTGGTGCAAGAAAGTTAAGTGGAGTCAGTTTCTTGATCTTGTTAAGTTTCAAAAATGGGTCAAAGTGTTGAGTTTTGATGAGGGTCTTTATGAGAGTGAGATAAGTGAGTTTGTTATTAAGTTTGAAAATACCGAGGGTTTATGTATTAGTGTTGTCAATGGGAAATTGGTTAAGTTCTCTGAAAAGAACTTAGGGGATTGGTTTGATGTACCTACTGAGGGGTACAAGGAATATGTGAACGGTAGGGCCAAGTTAAATGTGAATGGGGCTTCAAACGCTACTATTTTGAGTTACTTTGGGGTAAGGAGTCTGACCAGTCCTTAGATCAGAAAGATCTCTCTCCTTTTCATAAATTTTTGTTTCACTTAGTTTGGCGCTTTATTCTGCCAAGGACTTCCAAGAGGACTCAAGCGAGCCTCATGGATATTTCCTTGATGTTTTGCCTTGCTAAGAACATTAAAATAGATTTCCCTGCTTTAATGATTTCTCACCTTTCCTACTGTATCTCCCACAACACCAAGGTGGGGTATGCTAGTCTGATTTCTGTTATCCTCAAGAAGAATCAAATTAAACTCCCTTCTAGTACCTTATTTAATCTAGAGCCTGATAACTATTTGACCAAAGAGACCTTATCCAGGCTGTCTCTCAGGGTACAGGGTGGGATGTTAGACTTTGAGGTAGCAGAAACTAAGGGGAAGATTGAAACTGGGGTAAAGCGGAAGTTAGAGGAGGAGGTCAGTGCTAAAGGACCTAGGTCTGTTCGTAAGAGTCAGAGAATTGCTGAGACCAAGGCTCTCAAGGAACAGGGTCCTGGAGCAGTTAATATTGATCTTGAGGAGGATCAAGCTCCTTCAGGATCGAGGACTGTTGATTTTCCTCTTCTCTCTACCACTGGTCTTCATGGTATACTTCATACAATTCAGGAGTCCCTGTCTCTCCTGCACACCAGAGTCCAGGGTCTTGAAGCAAGGGCTGCCCATGTTGATCTTCAGCAGGAGCAGATCCTCACAAGTGTGCAAAGAGGAGAAACAGCTGTTCGGGAGAAGATTGATATTGTGGTCGGTGCTTTCCTTGTCCGCCCCAAGCCCTCCAAGCCCTCCAATCCCTAATCCCCTTCCCTTCTACTTAATGTGATGAAACAATATTTTTTTTGGTTGGTTGGTTTGTATTAAAACAATGGTGACTTGTTACTATCTTTTATCACCCATCCCTTTTTGGTGATAAAATGTTTTGGTTTATATCTTTTCTTTTCTTACTTCTCTTTCTTTTTGCTTTCTTCTCTTTTTTTCTCTTCATCTTGAACTCAGTTTGTGCATTTTTCATGACTATGTGCTTTAATCTCATCTTTATATGCTCATTATAATGTTTGGATGGCTAGTATTATTAGATGAGTGTTTGAGCTACTACGCATTGACATTGTTGTATATGATTCACTCTTAGAGTACTGCTGGGTACTTATTGTTTTTGATGATGACAAAATGGGGAAGAAGTAGGGTGGCACATAAAAATCACATTTTAGTCCTCTTCGGTTCTAGGTGATGCTTTTTGGATTTTTCTTATTCAAGACTGATTTATGTTAGTTTAGTATTAGTTTTCTGTTAGTTTAGTATTTGTTTTCTGTTGGTTTAGTGCTAGATTTATTTTCTTAGTCTTTTGTTAGTTTTGTTAGTTTTGCTTTTTAAAGTCATTTGCTCTTGATTCTTTTGCTTTAGTTATCTTATTTTTCTTATTTTGTTTTTATATGCCTTATATTTGCCATCATCAAAAAGAGGGAATATTGTTGTATTCGATGTTTTGATGATGCCAAATACTTAGGTTAATTTTACTATATAGTTTTTATTTAGCGAAATTATAAAATCTCAAAAATAATGTAATGTTTAATTTTGCATTTATATCTTATGAGAAAGATTAATTATTTAATCTAAGTCAAGATATTATTTTTAAGCACTTTGAATTTTATTATAAGGTATGTTTAATAATTTATTACCATGGAATCTTTGAATAAAGGATTCTTAGTGTTAGTAGATATTTTGTGTTGTTGCTTTGCTTGAAAATAGGTTGAATGAGCGTGACATATAAAGTGGAACAAACCGCTTGAAGTTCTTCAACAAACTCAACTACCTGCGTGTGTTTTGCCCACTAACGGATAGTGGAGGTTGTTATTTCCCGTTGCAATGTTTGTGGACTGTGTGCAGCGAAAATCAGGCCATGATCTCCATTACTCCACTCACGCTAATCAAGGAGAACATGGAGCAATACATTTCCAGAAGAAGAGATGATAGAGCAACAGCTATTTAAAGAGAAGATAGTTGTGCAGAAAAACTAAGAACTTTCACACATTCAAAAGTTAATCTTTTATATTGAAAGTTTTTCCTGTATTTTCTTCTTCTCCTACAATACATATCATTGTAATATTCATAGTGTTTGAGTGAGAGAAAATTCAGAGAATATCCTTGTAATCAAGAGAGAGAAAGAAAGAGAAGAGAGAGAAAACTTCGAGTGAAGTCAAAAGTGAGTATCATCAGTTTAGGGGGAACTGAGTGACTGGGGAACAAGTTCCTAGAGGAACAGAGAAGGTTCAATATTAGGTTGTACAAAAGAGAGTCTTTTGGCCTAGTATATTAAAGAGAGTTTGAGTCAAAATCCCTCGTGGTCAAGGTTTTTCTTCCTATTGGGTCTAGGAAGTTTTCCTTGTAAAAATCTCGTGTGCTTGTCTCTTTCTAATTTCAAGTTTGTTTTAATTCCGCATTACAAATCGAAAATTTCTCCTCAATTACAATTCACCCCCCTCTTGTAGTTGGTCTAGTGTTCATACTAGAATAACACAAATAAGCCTTGAGTTTTACCGCGGCATAACATTCAGTATCTAACTTGGCCATATCGTGGTTGTTGGTGTAGTTCGTTGGTCCAAGCGATGGTCTAACACTAAGGGTGGTACTAAATGAATCTACTCACAGACAGTTCGGATTTGTATAAGATTGAATTGCTTATAAATGAGACAAGTTTGAAATTCGATATTATAGGTTAGGTTCCAAACAATGAGTTGAATACAAAAACAATTAAGTTCAACTCGGTGGTGCTATTAGCTAGCTAGTCAATTAAAGAAAAGCAATACATATCTTTTCAAATTTTAAGGGCCTTGTATATCCTGAAGCGGAGTAAATGCTATTATGCAAATGGTAATGGATTTTTTAACTAGAATAATACAAACTTTTGCTCGTTCTCTCGCAATAATACAAACTTTTGATTATTTTTAAATAATACAAACTTTTGCCCAAAATTCCTCCAGTAGGTCAATGTGACCTTTAACCTGTAAAATAGGTAAAACAATTTTAAAAAACCCAAAATCTCTTTCTCTCTCCTCTCCTCCCCTCCCCCTACCAACTGAAACCCCACCCCTCCCCACCCTCACCCTCTCCCCTACCACGAAACCGCCCTCCCAACCACCGGCAACACTGCGTCCCCCCTCCTCTACCCCAGAAAACACCATTGCTCCCCCTATCCCCGAAAACACCACGTCACCCTTCCCCTACCCCCGAAAACCACCCCCACCACTCCTTCACCCACGAAAACCACCCCTTCCACTCCTTCACCCCGGAAAACCACCGGACTCGGCCACCCCACCCTCAAAAACCACCAATCCTAGCCACCCCGGCCTTGAAAACAGCAACCCTCCACTCCCTCACACCCGAAATACACCAAACCCACCCACCCCACCCCCGAAATACACCAAACCCACCCACCCCACCCCAGAAAACCACCCCTCTCCACTCCCTCACCCCCGAAAAACCACCAATCGCAATCAAACCAAACCACCATAAAGGCAACTCCTTCCTCCTCCACCTCCTATACTCTATAGATAATCACATGATCATGCCTCGCCGCGACAACGCATTTAATCAAATACATCTCAAACAAATCCAATTCTCGAAATCGAATTCCGCCGGCGCCGTCGAAACACGAGAAAGACGAAGAAGTGGAAGAAGAGAGAGGGTGAGAAGAGGAGAGAGAAACTAGCTGTTTCTTGAAATTGAGGAAAGTGGAAGTGTGATCAGTGAAAGAGGAGAGAGAATTTCGGTTGTTTGAAGAAGTGAAAGAGGTGGCGACATGGCTGCTGTGTCTGGCCAGGGGAGGGGTGGGGTGGGGTGGGGTGGGGTGGGGGGAGGGAGAAAAAGAGTAGAGGGGACCAAGAGAAGAAAGAAAAAAAAAGGAACATGCTGGGTTTTTTTTTGTTTTTTAAATTGAAATAAAAAATTAAAAAACCAACCAATAAGATAATGACACGTGTCATAGTGACCTGCTGCGACAAGTTACAACCGGTATTGACCTACCAGGGGAATTTTGGGCAAAAGTTTGTATTATTTAAAAATAATCAAAAGTTTTTATTATGGCGAGAGAACGGGTAAAAGTTTGTATTATTCTAGTTAAAAAATCCAATGTGTTGTGAGAAATATATAGAGAGAGAAGCTATAGATAGAAATATATCAGAGAGTGTATTGTATTCAATTGTGTAAAACTGATTTTTTACATCGTCGGTATTTATAAGCAAAATTTCTGTTGTGTACAATGGCAAATTCAACAATTGCAGCGCGGCGGAAGAAACTTTTCTGACATGCATTTGCGGTGGGAGGAAAATTTCGTGACATGCATTAAATGCATGCCAGGAAAATGTGGACTTCATCATGTTAACAGTGGAATTGTGAATTCCACTGTTCTCTTAACACTCCCCCTTGAATGTCCACTGATAACTCATAATAGATGTTGTCTCATTAAGAACTTTGTTAGGAAAAACCCTGTGGGAAAAATCCATAACTAGGAAAAAGAGTACAACTATTATGTATCCATATATGCTCAAAATTAACTGCCTCATTAAAAACCTTGTCAGAAAAAACCCGGTGGGATAAAAACCTGATCGAAGGGAAAAAGAGTGCAGCGCATATAATACTCCCATTGAATCTAGCATATATCACGAAGATGACGCATTCCAATTTTTAGGACTAATTCCTCAAATTTCTTCGTCGGAAGGGATTTGGTGAATAAATCTGCAAGATTCTCACATGATTGGATTTGTTGGATGTTTATCGTCCCTTCCTTTTGGAGGTCATGAGTGAAGAAGAGCTTTAGTGATAAATGTTTAGTTCTGTCTCTGGTGAGACGCGGTCGTACTCGCTACCAAAGATAAAAGTTTATTTTCCTTCTTTCCAATACAAATGAATGTAAGTGGCAAGTAGGGTCGTATCCACAGAGACTTGGGGACTAACTCGTGCTTATAATAGATCAAATGGGGGTTTTGTCATTAAAGAATTGAATAACTAAATACGAAGAACTAAAGAACAATCAAGAAGTAATGTAATCAAGAAGAGAAGAATCTTGAGTTCGGTTAATGGCCACTTCGATTCATACTATTGATCATTGGTTTCTCAAATGTGTAAATTTACTCTTAATTACTCAAAGTTGGAAATCAGATTCCTTTCCCTCAAAAGTACCGTTAAACAATCACAATCAGATGATCATAAAACTTGAACTAAAGATTAATCTAATCTAATCAGAGATTAAATTCAAATCAATAGAACATCAACGAACAAGGAAATAATGAGCCAATTAACAAATTGCTAGCACAACATATTCAAATTAGAAATTGTGATTTCCCTAGTGATTAATCAAGAATAGTCAGATTCATTAATCAAACCCTAGATTGCTACTCATGAAAGAAGAACAGATGATTCGACATCAATTCTAAATCCTAGCAAAAGATAAATCGGACGTATAAACTAGTAGTACACTTAGCAATACATACAATAATCATAGATCAAGAACAAGGAATCACAATTATAATTAAGATAAAGTCAACAAAGAGAAACCTCACAATAATAGACCAAAGCTTGATTAACCGTTCTCAAGACTAGATTTAGGCTACGATCGACATAGCATCCATCAAAGAAATCTTCAAACTAATGATTCGAAACTCAAAAAGGGAAAATAGGGATTAGGGTTCTTCCTCTCTATTCTCTCTAATTAGGTCTAGGATAACATAACATCCTCAAAACAATCTTTTTCTCATTAATAAAAACTTAAGGGAAAGCTGAAAACTGCCGAAGAGCCATAGCCGCGTCGAATTGCGCGAGTCGGGCAGCTATGGCGCGCTACTCGGGCCTTCACTGCTGCCAAACTTCAGCCTTCGCTCGAAGTGCGCGACTCGGGCTTCTATAGCGCGCGGCTCGTGCCTTTACTACTGCCAAGCTCCTGCTTTCGCTCGAAGTGCGCGAGTCGTGCGTGTGTAGTGCGCGAGTCGGGCATCCAATGCTGCGCATGATACTCTACTGCTCGATATGCGCGGGCCGTGCGTGTGTGGTGCGCAGCTCGTGCACTCGCTACTACCCAGGATCTGACCTTCTCCACAAACGCCCGAGGTGGGCTCTCTAACGCCCATGGTGGGCAAACAATGTTGTAGAGCCACAAAGAGGATGAACTTGGATGCCTCCACCATATAACTCTAGACTCCAATGAACTTTGTGATCTTTTTATGTTGAATGGATCGCAAACACGGGATGGAAATCCACCTGTAAATGATCATAAACACATATAACCACAAAATATCCTTAAATCTCCTCTACTATTGCAACTTCATCATAACTCCCTCTTCTCCACACTAAGGTTTAGATGAGTCAAACTCTCCTTCTTAAACCTTAAACCTTAGTAAAATGGACTTCTCAACACTCTATAATCGCACATAACTTGGTCACATCAAATACCCCCACACTTGAACTTTAGTCGACCTCGAGTAAACTCAAAATAAAGGTCAATGAGGCATCCCTTCCAAGCCATTGCTCACCTTTCACTACTCCCCTTATCTCTCCATCCTAGTGTATGATAAAAGTTTGCTATTTCCCCCGATTCGCTCAAAGCCAAGTCTAAGGGTAAGAGTCACCCCCACACTTGAGCTAAAAGCTCTCCTGAAATAATGTAAATAGCATTCTCATACTTTACTCAACACTAAGATAATAAAAATGTATGACTTTGAACCCCGAAAGATCTCAAAGGATTCAAAGCCATTCCAATCTGCACAAAACCATAACAATCCTCATGTTATGAAATGACAAAAGCAAATTCGAATCCTGACAAATCTCAAAGGACTCGAATTTGGACCATCTAAACACAATCACAACAACCAAACTCCTTATTCCTCCAATGATGAGCGAGCTCTAACCTATTCGCCTTAACTCTGAACACCAAGATGAAAAACCTACCCGAGGCACTCCTTATATCACCAATCCTCCTTATGACACCAACTCCGGCAAATGATTTCAAATTTTCTCTCTTTTATCTCTCATTTTGCCTAGGAGCCCTTTTGGGTTTTCATCCTAGCTTCACACATATCTTTTTTCATTTATAAGCTCACCATCTCACCCGCTCCAATTAGCCACTTTTTTGCATAGATTGCCCTTTCGGGTTTTCAACCTATCCGGGCCCCCATTTTTGCCTGAGTCGCCCGCTAGAGATGGCAATGGGTCCTGGACCCAACCCAGACCCGCTTGGACCCAACCCATTTATAAGGGTTTGGGTCCATTTTTTTAGACCCAATGGGTCTGGGTCCCAGAGAGCATAGGTCGGGTCTGGGCCCCAAAGAGCATGGGTCGGGCCTGGGTCCGGGTCCTGAAATGTCAGACCCAGATCCGGTCCAGACCCGACCCACAGACCCATATATATTAATATATATAAAAAAAAACTTAAATTCTAAAAGACAAAAACCTAATACTTGCCATCTCTAAGACAGTAAGACTCTAACAACCGTTTTCTTTCTTTCTTATTCTCTAACTCTCTAACAGTTTAAGTCTAACCCCATGGCTAACTCCTTCCTTGTTTCTACTCTCTAACTCGATACTCCGCGCGACCACTTCACACAATCCGGCGACCACCTGACACAATCCGGCGACCTCCTAGCACAGTCCCGCGACCACCTTGCATTCGTCGACGATTACCTCAATAGTCCCGCAACTCGCAAGGTATGAATCTGCTCTCTACTCTCTAGTTTGTTTTGATAATTAATTTGTAATCTTTTATAAATGCTATAGCCATGCTAATTTTTAGAATTGATTGTAAATGTGTAGATTTTATGAAAAAAAATTCTAGTTTGGTAAGATAATTCGAAAACGGTAATTGTAGTTTGATAGAATAATTAGCTATTGTTATAGTGCTATTGCGAAATATTATTTATAATTTTTGTAAGTTGTAAGTCATTGCCTAGTGTGGTAGTGCTTAACTGCCTACTGTTAGAGAGTAGAGACTTATAGTGCTAGAATGGTAACTAGTTTACTAACTACTACATATTTGCGTACTCATGTGACTAAAATTTGCTGCATAATTTGCTTGATTGCTTCATATGGTTTGCTCATGTGTTTTGTGTGTAATTAGTTGCCACTTGTCTACTATCTAGAATTGTAGTTTGATAAGTATTGCATATTAATATCAGAATTTTCTTGATTGCTTCAGTATGGATGAGGGGCAGTCTCAGTTTGTACCTCCTCGTGCACCTGTAGTGCTTGATTTGGATCCCGAGGAAGAATTGGATCATTGTGAGGATAATCAAGCAGGCACCCAAACTTGTAGCAACCAAACTTTTGCTACCAAAAAGACTAGAAAACAAACATCGGAAGCATGGGAGTATTTCAATAGGATTAAAGTAGATGGTGTTGTAAAAGCACACTGCAAGTATTGCAATTCAATACTTTCCGCTGGTAGTTCAAGTGGAACTTCTCAATTACTTAAACGTGCAAAGAGTGTGTGTTCGGGTAGGCATTTGAATCTTGCACCTGGCCAAACTTGTTTGAAATTTAAAACTGAAGTTGATGGATCAAGTACTTTAGAATTTAAAAGTAAGGATAATGGCAACCATTTGGTCAAGAAGTATCAAGGAAGGAGTTGGTTAGCATGGTTGTTATGCATGAGTACCCTCTAGCGATTGTAGATCACATTGGCTTTAGGAGATATTCACATAGCCTCAATCCATCATTCAAAATGATATCAAGGAATACATTGAAGAGTGATATACTTAGAAAGTACAATGAAGATAAGAAATCATTGAAAGCATTATTGGCACACAATGGGAGTAGAATATCAATCACCACAGATATGTGGACGGCTTCTAACCAGAAGAAGGGTTACATGGTTGTAACATCTCATTTCATTGATCAACAATGAGTCCTCCGTCATCGCACTTTGAGGTAAGATACTTATTTAACATATCTTTAACTTGGGTGCTATTTGTTTATGTAAATTATAAACTTACAATGTTTATATAATTTTGTTATTCTAGGTTTTGTTTTGTTCCATGTCCACATACCAAAGCAATTATTGCCAAAGTTTTGATGGATTGTTTGTCTCAATACTCTTTGGAAAACAAAATTTCATCAATTGTGGTTGACAATTGTAGTACTAATGATGCAATGATGCGAATTTTGTTGGATAAGTTTGAAAAAAAGACACTTATGTTAGATGGTGATTTTTTGCATATGCGTTGTAGTGCTCACATTCTAAACTTAATTGTTCAAGATGGGCTAGATGTGATTAGTTGTGGGATTGTGAAAGTTCGAGAATGTGTTTCGTTTTGGATGTCAACACCTAAGAAAATTGAGAAATTTGAGGAGGCTTGTAGATTTTTGAACTTATCTCACTCTAAGAGGTTAGTTCTTTATTGTAAAACAAGGTGGAACTCTACTTTTTTTATGCTTCAAACTGTTTTGCCTTTTAAAGATGTATTTTCTAGGTTGAAACATTTGAATAGAAAGATGAAATTTGTTGTGCCTAGTGATGTTGATTGGAATCTAGCAAGTGTTATTTGTGAAAAGTTGGACATCTTCTACAACACAACTTGTGTATTTTCCGGAAGAAAATTTGTCACTATCAACTTGTTTTTTCGGAGAATTTGTGAGATTAAACTTGCTTTGAGGCAATGGGAATCAAGTGATGTTGAGATCATTAGTAAGATGGTTAAGGAGATGCTTGAAAAATTTGATAAGTATTGGAAGAATATCAATGGACTTTTAGCCGTTGCTACTATTTTAGATCCAAGGAATAAAATGGATTGTGTTGAGTATTACTTTGGTGAGATCTATGATGGTGAAGCCGATTTGGAAATAGCAAGAGTTAGAAAAATCCTTGATAAACTTGTGGTTGAATACCAAAAGAAAAGTGTTGGATTGAATAGTCAAGAACTACCAAAAGGAGCTAGTGGGGGAAATGTCACTCAACCTTCTAGTAAGTGCCAAGAGGATAGATATGCTCAATCTAAAAAAACAAAGAAGCGAAAGGTTAGTGGGAGGTGTGAAGTGGACCACTATATAGAGGATGAACCATTACCCGAAGATGATGAATTTGATATCCTTTATTGGTGGAAAAAGGATATTAAGTATCCAACTTTGAGAATGATAGCTAAAGACATTCTTGTTATTCCCGTTTCAACCGTGGCTTCGGAAAGTGCTTTTAGTATGGGTGGAAGAGTAGTTAGCCCTCATCGTTTTAGACTTGCTTGTTCAACCGTGGAAGCATTAATGTGCTTACAAAATTGGATGATGGAAGATACTAAAGGTACTATTCTTTAATGCAATTTTTTTATAATATGTCTTATCCTATACACTTAGCTAAAATAACTCTTTATATGTTATTTTGTATAAGGTACAATGGAAGGTACTCATGCTTGTTCTACCATTAATGATGACTCCGATGTTGAGGAAATGGAACGGGAAGGGGAGGTGATTGATATCATTGATATGATATGTTTCTCTATAATAACATTTTAATCATATTATACATACTTATAGTGATAATTTATGATTATTTTGTGTTATTTATGTATTTGTAGGATTTTGATGATGATGACATTGATGATGAAATGGAAGAGAACTAGCGATATGGAATTGGAAATTTATGTATTTGAGACTTGAATTCTTGATGTTATTTTAGCTTGTCTTGAGACTTTGTGAGTTTGTAACTTGTGTCTTTGTGATTTTGTGAAGTCTTGTGACTCCATTTGAGAATTGTAAGTTTGTAACTTTGTAATGTGTTATGTGTATGCTATAATTTGTATGGTAATGCTTCCCCAAATCACAAACACCACCCATGGTTGCACAAACATACTACTCCCCATTTCACAAATATATTCTTGAAACAGTGGATTGATCTAGCCACAGCAACATGCTGCATGCACTACTAAAATAAGTGTAATAGTTTTAAAATGTGAATAAAATAAGAAACTAAGAAGGATCCATTTAGGACCCGTGGACCCGCTAGTCCCAGCGGGTCTGGGTTCGGGTCTGAAAATTGTAGATCCAGCGAGAGTCTGGGTCTTAAAAAAAATAAACGGGTCTGGGTCTGGCTGGACCCGACCTAGACCCGGCCCATTGCCATCTCTATCGCCCGCCCTCGCGGGTTTTCAACTCAGCGGGTTTCATTTCATCAAATTTTTTTTTTAAAGAATAAAACGAGTAAGCATCAAATAAAACAATTAATGAGAAATTCCTCCCCCCCACTTAATCATGACATTGTCCTCAATGTGAGAGCAAGTACAAGAAAAACACAAGGAACGAATAGGGGAACACTTCAAAAAACCGACTCTCACAAAAATTCTCACTCGCTCAACAATACCAATCAAAAACAATTCACACCCCAATCAACATGAGAAAACATATTGACGTCAAACACACACACCATTTCATAACCCGACTCCCTATCGCACCCAAGGGAATGACTCATCCTAAATTAAATTCATTGCGCGAATATAATTTCGGAATTTGCACCTTATAGTAGAACCAAATCCAGTATTCAAATGCGCATCATTGCTTAGAAGCATTGCTCATGCAACTTTTCATCAATCTCGACCCTCCAATTTCACCAACGTCTCTCAAATGGACACCTCTCAAAGGCCTCTTGATGTATTTTGGCTTAAGTTGGATTATGATTGACTAAGAGTGTTTTGAATTATAGCTCGGGAAACAAGAGGGGTAATGGTGGGTGAAGGATAATTTGTTGTGGTGGAGTATAAAAAAAAAAGTGAGGTTTAAGAGTAAGAATGAAAAGAAAAAGAAAAAAAAATAGAAAAGAAAAAAAGAAAGAAGAAAAGAAAAAGGGGCTCGGGTTGTCTCCTGAGTAGCGCTAAGTTTAAAGTCGTTAGCTCGACCTTATACCTCCCACAATCAGTCCGGGGATGGTTCAACTCCTTGTGCCAACACTTGTACCTGTAATTCTGATGCGACAACTTCCTGCACAGCTAGCGTTAGTGATAACGTTGTAAAACTATGCAGTAAATCAGGCGGTCTCTCATGTTTTTGCAACCTCACTACCTCCAATGACTCATGTCCCTCACTGGTATCATATGTATCACACTCTATGGACTGAATAGTACCCACAAAGCATGAGGGATGTTCAGTCGTTAGGGAATTCCTAGACTCATGAATACCAAATGCTTCTATATGTCCCCCAAACTCCACAGTTAATGACCCAACACCAACATCAATTTTTGTATTAGATGTTTTCAAAAATGGCCTCCCTAAAAGAACAGGAGAAACATGACATTCAGACTCCATGTCCAGTACATAAAAGTCAGTAGGGAGCCAAAGTTTACCAATATGAACTAACACATCCTTTACTTTACCCTTGGGATAAGAGTTGGATCCGTCAGCTAATTGCACTATGACATTCGTTGCATGCAAAGGGCCAAGCGCTAAAGACTTATATAGTGAAAATGGAATCACATTAATTGAAGCACCTAAGTCTAACATAGCTTTTGGAATACCAATGTCAATAATAGTGCAAGGGATGGTAAACATGCCTGGGTCATCATACTTGGGAGGAAGTGTATTATAAGAAATAGCAGAAACATGCTCTCACTAGTTTTCTCTATGTTGGGTAAAACAGGAGAACTTACCTCACATTCGCGTACGGCCTCGTATATACCTTTGTTGCTTTCATACCTTCTATCGGCCCGCAAAGCTGCTGGAAAAGGCGGGGGAGGTCTATGCTTTGGAAGTAAAGTAACTTCCTTGTTTCTTGTAACCATTTTTCCTCCCTGTGTCAGCTATATATCACCCCTTATCATGACAACGGTCACATTCTTCTTTGGGTTTACTTCTGGTTGGGAGGGTAATTTCCAAACTCACGAGCCTCTAGCATGCTCACTGCACTCGAAACCTGGCTCATCTGTGTTTCCAAATTCTGTATACTAGAGCGGGTTTCCTCCTGGAACTGTACCATATTCCCTTGCATGTTGGTCACATTCTTGGTTAAGGCATTGATCATATCTTCAGTAGACATTGTAGAACTTTGCCTCATATCCGAATTCTGACCCTGGTGGTGACCCTGAACTGGGGCTTGAGGTCTTATGAACTGTTGCTGTGGCTGATGATATTGTGTGGGTTGTTGGTTACCTTGCTCATTACCATACCTCAACCTCTGATTATCTCTCCAACCAGGATTGTATGTGTTGGAATAAGGGTCATATCGCCTTTGATTCCCTGAGCCTTGAAAACCAAGAGCTTTGACTTCCTCACTTGATCCCTCTTGAAGTTGTGGGCAATAATCAGTGGGGTGATCTAAAGCACATATCCCACACGCCTTAACTTGTTGTGTATGTCCCTTAACAATGAGCTCTCTTACCAGTGAGGTAAGAGCTTGAACCTGTTCTTCAAGTTTGGGATTTTGCATATTTGAGCTACTCACATTCACCATCTTGTGGGTGGATCGCCTACTAAAAAGTCTGGAGCCTTCAGAAAGCTCCTCTATCAAAGCTCTAGCGTTCGTTGGAGTCTTATTTATGATCGATCCACCACTAGCTGCATTAATCATCCGCACATCATCATCATCAGAAAGTTCATTATAGAAGTATAAGATCAAATCTTCCTCACTATATCCATGATACGGACAACTTGCACATAACCTCTTAAAACGCTCCCAATATTCATACAAAGGTTCATCATATCGTTGCTCTATGTTTCTGATCTCTTTCTTGAGTGTGGATGACTTTGAAGCGGGAAAATATTTATCAAGGAACCGCTTCTTCATTTCAGAACAACTGGAGATACACCCCGGTGGGAGATAATAAAGCCAATCTTTGGCCGTATCCTTGAGAGAAAAAGGAAACACGCTCATCTTAACCTGCTCTTCGGTGGCATTACTCGGTTTCATGCTTGAGCAAACAACATGGAACTCAGATAGGAACTTGTTAGAGTCTTCACCATTGAGCCCATGAAAAGATGGTATTAGATGAATGAGCCCTGACTTGAGCTCGAAGGTGGTACCTTCCTCCGGTGTTGGGAAGTTGATACATAGTGGTTGCTGATCGAGATTAGGAGCGGTGAGCTCCCTTAGAGTATGAGTCTCCACCCTAGGTGGCATCGCTTCCTCAAAGTGTAAAGAAAATGGAAGTGCTCGAAAATTCGCTCGCACTTCTCTCCTTGACCTGAAAAAATTCAATTCAAGTTCTGGATCGTACTGCAAGTGATCTTGATTAGTGGTACGAGTATCAACCATGTACTAAGAAAAATAATAAGAATTGTAAAGAATTATCTAAAATAAACACGTTTTAGTAATTGCCAAGTCCCCGTTAACGGCGCCAAAATTTGGTGAGACGCGGTCGTACGCGCTACCAAAGATAAAAGTTTATTTTCCTTCTTTCCAATACAAATGAATGTAAGTGGCAAGTAGGGTCGTATCCACAGAGACTTGGGGACTAACTCGTGCTTATAATAGATCAAATGGGGGTTTTATGATTAAAGAATTGAATAACTAAATACGAAGAACTAAAGAACAATTAAGAAGTAATGAATCAAGAAGAGAAGAATCTTGAGTTCGGTTAATGGCCACTTGGATTCATACTATTGATCATTGGTTTCTCAAATGTGTAACTTTACTCTTAAGTACTCAAAGTTGGAAATCAAATTCCTTTCCCTCAAAAGTACCGTTAAACAATCACAATCAGATGATCATAAAACTTGAACTAAAGATTAATCTAATCTAAACAGAGATTAAATTCAAATCAATAGAACGTCAACGAACAAGGAAACAATGAGCCAATTAACAAATTGCTAGCACAACATATTCAAATTAGAAATTGTGATTTCCCTAGTGATTAATCAAGAATAATCAGATATATTAATCAAACCCTAGATTGCTACTCATGAAAGAAGAACAGATGATTCAGCATCAATTCTAAATCCTAGCAAAAGATAAATCGGACGTATAAACTAGTAGTACTCCTAGCAATACATACAATAATCATAGATCAAGAACAAGGAATCACAATTATAATTAAGATAAAGTCAACAAAGAGAAACCTCACAATAATAGACCGAAGCTTGATTAACCGTTCTCAAGACTAGATTTAGGCTACGATCGACATAGCATCCATCAAAGAAATCTTCAAACTAATGATTCGAAACTCAAAAAGGGAAAATAGGGATTAGGGTTCTTCCTCTCTATTCTCTCTAATTAGGTCTAGGATAACATAACATCCTCAAAACAATCTTTTTCTCATTAATAAAAACTTAAGGGAAAGCTGAAAACTGCCGAAGAGTCATAGCCGCGTCGAATTGCGCGAGTCGGGCAGCTATGGCGCGCGACTCGGGCCTTCACTGCTGCCAGACTTCAGCCTTCGCTTGAAGTGTGCTTCTCGGGCTTCTATAGCCAGCGGCTCGTGCCTTTGCTACTGCCAAGCACCTGCTTCCGCTCGAAGAGCGCGAGTCGTGCGTGTGTAGTGCTCGAGTCGGGCATCCAATGCTGCGCATGATACTCTACTGCTCGATATGCGCGGGTCGTGCGTGTGTGGTGCGCAGCTCGGGCACTCGCTACTGCCCAGGATTCGACCTTCTCCACAAACTCCCGAGATGGGCTCTTCAACGCCCATGGTGGGCAAACAATGATGTAGAGCCACAAAGAGGATGAACTTGGATGCCTCCACCATATAACTCTAGACTCCAATGAACTTTGTGATCTTTTTATGTTGAATGGATCGCAAACACGGGATGGAAATCCACCTGTAAATGATCATAAACACATATAACCACAAAATATCCTTAATTCTCCTCTACTATTGCAACTTCATCATAACTCCCTCTTCTCCACACTAAGGTTTAGATGAGTCAAACTCTCCTTCTTAAACCTTAAACCTTAGTAAAATGGACTTCTCAACACTCTATAGTCGCACATAACTTGGTCACATCAGTCTCCTTTGATGTACTCTTCGCTTACTTGGGTGATACATGCTGTATTGTCTTCGTAGATGATAGTTGGATTTGTTGTTATTGTTTCCATTCCACATTCTTCTTGGATATTCTTGATCATTGACCTTAGCCATACACATTCCCTTCCAGCTTCATAAAGAGCAATTAATTCTGCATGATGTGATGATATGGCCGTCAAAGTCTGCTTCGTGGATTTCCAAGATATTGCGGTACCTCCATAAGCGAATAGATACCCGGATTGAGACTTAGCCTTTTGTGGATCTGATAGGTACCCAGCATCTGCATATCCAATGAGTGACGCATTTGGTTTTAATGGTAGAATAATCCAAGATCTTGTGTTCCTCGAAGATAGCGTAATAAATGTCTGACTCCATTCCAATGTCTCTTCGTTGGTGCATTGCTGTATCTAGCTAACAAGTTTACTGAAAAAGCTATGTCAGGTCGAGTATTGTTAGCCAAGTACATTAAGGCACCAATCACATTTAAATATGGTACTTCAGGACCAAGAATTTCTTCATTTTCTTCTCGTGGTCTGAATGGATCATCTTTCACATTCAGAGAATGCACTATCATTGGAGAACTTATTGGGTGGGCTTTATCCATGAAAAAACGTCTCATAATTTTTTCTGTATAGTTTGATTGATGGACAAAAAGCCCATTTCTCAAATGTTCTATTTGCAAGCGAAGGCAAAATTTTGTCCTCCCGAGATCTTTCATCTCAAATTCTTTCATGAAGTACTTTGCAGTTACTTCGAGTTCTCTGGGAGTTCCAATAATATTCAAATCATCGACGTAGACAGCAATGATGGTGAATCCTGATTTTGATCGCTTTATGAAAACACAAGGACTGATTTGATTATTTTTTAATTCTTCTTTCAATAGGTATTCACTAAGACGATTATACCACATTCTTCCAGATTGTTTTAACCCATAGAGTGACTTTTTCAATTTTATTGAAAACATTTCTTTGGGCATGTGATTGTCTGGTAGTTTTAGTCCATCAGGGACTTTCATATAAATATCTGTGTCAAGTGACCCATATAAGTATGCAGTCACTACATCCATTAACCTCATTTGCAATCCTTTCGAAGCTGGTAAGCTTACCAGAAATCTTAGTGTAGTTGCATCAACTACTGGAGAATATGTCTCATCATAATCAATCCCTGGCATTTGCGAGAAGCCTTGGGCTACTAGCCATGCATTATATCTAGTAACTTCATTTTTCTCATTTCGTGTTCTCACGAATACCCATTTGTACCCAACTGGTTTTACACCTTTTGGTATTTGGGTTATTTGTCCTAATACCTCACGTTTTTCAAGTGGTTTTAATTCTGCTTGAATTGCTTCTTTCCATTTTGGCCAATCTTTTCTGCGGCGAATCTATTGTATTTGGTTCTATATCATTTTCATCGTATGTCATTTCAACCGCTATGGAGTAAGCAAATATTTCATTCAAGACAACATCTTTTCGATTCCATTGTTTCTTTGTAGAAACATAATTAATTGAAGTTTTATTGTTGTCCATGCTTTCATGTTCATGTTCTTCTGGAACATGCTTATCTTCATTTTTGCTTTCATCATGAATTTCATCATGCTCCTTTGGAGGATTTATATTAATTTCATTCGTTGTTTCTCCTTGCTTTTTCATTTTTCTCGGTTTTGAGTCTTTAGATACGGGTGGTCTACCACGTTTTCGACGTGCTATTGACTCGTCTTCAATGGCCTTATTGTCACTAGGGCTTTCAATTCGTGCCGGGGCATTCTCGGCATGCACATGTGACTTTGTCACTTTCTTAGTATCTGTGAATGCATCTGGCAATTGGTTTGCAATACTTTGTAAATGAACACTCTTCTTGACTTCTTGTTCACATGAATTTGTTCTCGGGTCCAGAAACGACATTTGCGATGCGTTCCATGTAATTTCTGTTTTTATATTTTGTGGGTCCACTTTCTCTCCCCCTAAGGATGGGAATACTGACAGGCTAAAGTCGTATCACCTTATCAAAAATAACCTAAGGTCCACTAACAAGTAGTCAGGGAAGTCAGGATCGGATCCACAGGGAGAAACTTATATTATTGTATCCGAATTCTAATATTATACTAACCAAATCAGTTGAAAATGGGTGTGTGACTAAACTAATAGACAAATGATAAAACTAAATATGAAGGTAAGAATCAATTAATAAAGAACTAGGACTATGGATCACTATGCATACAATTCGGGAAATCAGAGACGAATAATAACTACCCAATAAGTCAATTTATCTAGGGCACATGTAATTTCTCTCGAACATTACCTCCCTTCAAAGATCACCTAGCCGCTCTCGCATGGTCAAGGATCACTATGCCTAATGATTGAAAGCCTATACGAAATCTCTCCTCTCGAAGTAGATTCAATATTGCGATAATAGAAATACAAATCAAGCCTAATTCATAAATCTTGCATGAACGATTCAATCACAGGAAACAATTGAAATAAAGGGTAATTATATTAATCTATTAATCCCTCATTGCATACATAGATCCCCACAATCCTAGAAATAAAACTACTCACTCATGTTTGAAAATCCATACTTTGAACTATTGCAAATAACTAAGAAATTACTCTAATCAATAATAGAGGAAGCAAACAATAATGGAGAAAACAAGGAAGAACATTACCAAATTAAAGAACTATATTGAACTTGCGAATAATCCAAAAGTTTGATCTTGAATCACAATGAAAAGTACTCCCTCCGTCCCAGAATAGTCTGAACACTTTCCTTTTATGTTTGTCCCAAATTAGTTTGAACACTTCCATTTTTGGCATGGTCCCACTATTAATATATTATTTCTTTTACACATCTTTGGCCCATACTCTACCTTTTATCAATAAAAAGTTGCCCAACTTTCTCTCTCATCTAATAAAAAATACCCCACCAACTCCTATAACATCTATTTTTTAAATAAAATAACATTTGATAACTACACTACAACTTATCACCTTAAACTACGTGTCCCAACAAGTGTTCAGATCTTTCTGGGACGGAGGTAGTAATAAAAACTAGGGTTCTTGAGAGAATCTATGAGAAAATAAGAGCTAAAACAAAGATGCCTCCAATATTCTCTAATTTTCCTATTTATACTAAGTAGCCCGAAAATCATTAAATGAGTGCGCGGAAGAGAAGCCCGATCGGGCCAAGTCAGCCCGATCAAATCAGGCCAAAAGCAGCAGCAGAGATCCAAAACTTAGGCTTCGCCCGATTCAATCGGGCCGACACGCCCGATGAGATCGGGCCGCACACCAAGTCTGAGCATCCAGCGCATAATACCACCAAGAACGCCCGATGACATCGGGCCGGTCCGCCCGATCGAGCTCCTCAACGAAATAACAATCGGGCGACAGAGCCCGATCGGGCCCACAACAACGCAGCTTAACTCCTTATGATCGCCCGATCGGGCTGAGGTGCATATCTTCCTTCTTGGCTCTAAACGGCAAGACATCAATTCTTCTTTGCTCAAGGGTCCCGGAAAGTGTCCTCGGGACTTCGAAACTCCGCATGAAACCTCTCCAGTCCAGTATAATGGTCAAATAATAGTAGAAAATAGAGAGATAACTCCCTAAAACCTGCAATCAGACACAGAACAGAAAACCACAACTCGATGGAGAAAGTTAGCATAAAATGGCTCCTAAGAGCACCATTGATACACATTTTAGCTCAAATATAGGGGAAAAACACTATATAAAACCATAACATCAAACTCCCCCAAGCTAAACCTTTGCTTGTCCCCAAGCAAAGCACAACATGAATAAGAATAGGATTGCTTCACCCCTCAGATAGGAAAGTTTAAACTCAATTATTTCCAACTCAAAATCGTTCAAGCAAGCAAAATTCAAGTTCAGTTGCTCAGATCACCTGACTACCAATCACTTAAGTAAACATCAAACGCAGCTACCCTACATATCATGCAAATCTTGAAAAGGTGCTCACCGAGGTGTCACTCCTCTCAATTTTGTGGCAGGCAAAATATGTGCCCGATCTCTCACCAACCCAACCATAATAGCCCTTCCCACTCACACTCTCATGTGTTTAGAAAGGTATAATATCGCTCATCCTAATCAGGTCGACTCAAATAACGAACTTAATCTTCAACTTTGGCATATTGACTCAGTATTATTCCAATAAACAATCAAACACGTGCTCAAAAGGTCTTTCTCAGGGTTGTAATGGGGCTCGGGTAAAGGTACGGAAATTATTTAGGAAATGTGGTGGAAAAGCCAAGAAAGGGGAGCAAAAAAAACACTAGTAGGACTAAGTGTGGTCGAAACAACTCCCATGGCATCAACAACATAACCAAGATAACAACCAACTCTTGAAATTTCACGAACCAACCAATAATTGCATCTTTCAACATAATTTCCAATGCTTTGAAAGTTAACGAGTGAAGATCATAGAAATTTTTCAAATTTTTTCACTATCATTTTTCACTTTATTTTTTTTCTTTTTCTTTCTTTTCTTTATACCAAAATATCGTTATTTTCCAACCGCCCTACGGAATCAACCACACAATATGATATAAACTTAACAAATGCTCCCCCAAGCTAGGCTTGGGACAATAGTCATTGCAAAGGCTCAAGGTGTGTAATGTGGTTTAATATAGATCCAAAAAGAAGTCTTTAGGCTCAGCGGGGCTAGGGGGGAAAATTCATTAAACAACTCTGAGGCTTAAAATTAAACAAATGAACGCCTCTATCACATCACATGCCTAAAGTTACCAGAACTCAACTAGTACAATGCCAAAACCAAGATAAGAATGCTACGAGGAACTAACACACAAGAATAGATCGGATATAGAGATAAATCCGAGGGCTAGAATGAATCCTCACAATCTAACCAATTCAAGCATGCAGTTAAAATAGGCACTTTATCATCAAAATTCACTCAAGATCAAGGCAATCAGAGATCACATCACAACATCCCAATCACAAATGCCCAACTATCCAGTGTAAAGAGGTAAATCGTTTTTCAAAACAAAGTTCGGGGCACAGGGAAGCAATCAATCTATTCGTGTTCAACTCGTATTTTTGTTTTTTTTTCAGCAATATTTCATTTTTTTTTTGTGATTTTTCATTTTTTCAAAGCAATTAAACTAACTTAAATAACCTAAAAAGCAATAAAAACAAAACTAATACTTAGAGAAGTCCTCCCCCAAGCTGAACTTGGCAATTGCCTCATTACAACAAGGAAAAGGGAACGCATAGATATCAGTCATCCATGGAAATTTCCTCACCATCATCATCCTCACCTCCATCATCCTCACCTCCAGCATCCTCACCTCCGCCACCCCTACTACTGGACCCCGGCTGGTTGTAACTCGGGTTCCAAGTGTACCAAGACGGTTGAGCATCTGTTTCTGCAATGGTATGCATTCTGCAGTAGTCATCGTACATGGGATACAGAGCGAGGTGTTGATCATTGGCAAATGTATCAACACGCTGGCTAAGGCTCTGGAGAAGTACAGAGTTGGCATCAACCTGCTGACCGATGCTCTGGATGGCGGTAGAGTTGGCAGCGATACCAGACTCCATCCGCTGGAGCATGCTCATCATTCCCTGGAAATCAAAAGAAGGAGGAGGAGCAACAGAATATGGGGAAGGGGGAGCATCAGAAGTAGAGGCAATATCAGCAGGATGAGGGGGGCGGCGGTGAAAGGTGCGCTGGGGTATCTCAGGCACGGGGGTGGGAAAGTCAGAACCAGCAATGGGAAGGTGGTAATGGGGCTGCCCAGGTTAGATTTTTGCTAAGGGACTAGGTAGCTCAATAGAGCGCCTCCCATTGATGCGCCACTGATATTTATCCCCAGCCCTCTCTAACTAATGGAGGCGATCGAGGAAAGCATAATCCATGAGGGTGGGTCCTATGGCTGGCTGGTAGCGAGACTCGTCAAAACCGGGGATTTTCCTAGCAAAAAGAGTCACTAACCCCCCATTTACAATGGCACGAGAGGTCAAGGTACCGTCCGCTCTCCTCTTGGGGTAAGTGGTAGCAATACGCTCCATCTGGAGCGCAACATGATGAGGGATGTTGTATTGGAAATGGTCAGGCGTCCATTTAAGCATGTAGCTTCCAATTAAGTACAGTTCATCCCCCCGGATTAATTGTCCTTCCACCCTCCCAAATAGTGTTTGTGACATAAATCGAACCCAAATTTTAAAGATGGGTTGGTGGATGTATTTGCCGTTGCAATGTTGGAGGGTGAAATCATTTCCATCACCGGTGATGGCAAATAGGGGGGTGCCCAATCTCCCCACCACATTGGACTCGAAGTACCCGTGCAAATTCCGGTAAAGTTAGGTGGAAATATAAGATTTAGCAGTCGAAAGGATACATATGAGACAGGTCCAGTTCGGGGTTTGGTAACCTTAAGACTACTATAAAATTCATAGACCAGTACAGGGTATGTATTAACATGCATGGAAAATAAAGATTCCATCCCTATTATTTTCATGAAATCCTTGAATTCAGAGGCAATACCCAATTTATTCAAAAATTCAATATCAAGAAAGTGGGTAGGGATCACCTCGCGCCCTTTTAGGCGCTGAAACCGTTCACGCTGCTCTGGCGACGAAAAGATGACATCTGGAAAAGTCTCGTCCCGTGGTGGTGGTCCGGTGCCGGATCCGTGACGCCTCCTTGAAGTCATGTTGCTTGGAAAATGTAGAGATTTCACACTCACTCTAATGGGGGATGATGGGAAGGGAGCTTTTCTCTCACTTTAATGGTGGAATGAATGTGGAAGAGGATGGATGGGAGAGATGGAGTGAAAGAAAAATGAAGAGGATGGAGTGGGTAATTGGTAGGGGAAGATGAGAGGAGTGATTTTTGTGGAGATAGAAGTAGCTTGGATTGGAGGTTGTTAATGGTGGATGGAGAATTTGGGGAAGAAGGTGAGAGATGGGGTTAGGGCTTGAAGAAGAGAGAGAAAGAGATTGGGAGTGAATGAGGAAAATGAGTGGGGAAATCCAAATTTAATGGAAATCCCGGAACGCAGCCAGATCGGGCGAGAAGAGCCCGATTTAATCGGGTGGTTTTCTTTTCTTCAGGGAGCAGAATTCCTGTTGCGGGCCCGATCGGGCGACTTCGCCCGATTCCATCGGGTGTCAGAGTTTTATCGTTCCAGGAACTGACGGTGCTCTGCCCGATCGGGCGTATACGCCCGTTTTCGTCGGGCGATTTGGTTTTTCGTTGATGGAAGTCCTCCCGATCGGGCGTAATGGCCCGATTGGATCGAGCGTAATGGCGATCGGGCGCTTTTTTATTTGCTTTTGCCCAGCTTCCTGTTGCGGGCCCAATCGGGCGGAGTAGCCCGATTTCATCGGGCGGCTGCCCAATCAGCCAATTTTCGGAATTTTGCGATATTTTCCATGGGAAAACGGGCCTCGCTATCATGCGAAAAGTCCCTACACACATATAACCTCAAGATGATGATTAGTACCCTCTCACTCTCTTACCTAAACTACGACACTAGAAAACTAAAAACTAAAAACAAAGAAAAAGAAGAAAAGGAAAGGGGAAAATCGGGTTGCCTCCCGAGTAGCGCTGGTTTATAAGGGTCCCGCACGACCATAATGCCGCATCCCTCAAACAGAAGGGGAAGGGGGTTGGAGGTATAACTCCTCCACAGATCCAGCAAGAGCTCCTGTATGATAAAGCTTCAAGCGTTGGCCATTAACCTTGAATTTTTCACCTGTTGCATTTATCACCTCAATAGAACCAAACTTGTTAACATTAGTGACAGAAAATGGACCAGACCACCTAGACTTCAACTTACCAGGATAAAGTTTTAATCTAGAGTTGTACAATAAGACCTTGTCACCAATTGAGAACTCTCTACTCAAAATTTTCTTATCATGCCATCTCTTAGTGCGCTCTTTGTAGAGACGCGAACTATCATAAGCATTCAGCCGGAGTTCATCAAGTTCATTAATCTGCAAAAGGCGTTTTTCTCCTGCTAACTTAGCATCAAAGTTCAGCTCCTTAACAGCCCAAAAAGCCTTGTACTCTAACTAACCTGCTTTCCCATAAACTAACCTGTAAGGGGTGGTGCCAATAGGGGTCTTAAAAGCAGTTCTGTAAGCCCATAAGGCGTCATCTAATTTGTCACTCCAATCCTTCCTAGATTTAGCTACCACTTTCTCCAAGATAGTCTTTATCTCGCGATTAGACACTTCTACCTGCCCACTTGTCTGAGGGTGATAAGCTAGGCCAGTCCTATGGTAGACACCATACTTCTTAAGCAGAGCCTCGAAAGTGCGTTTGTGAAAATGAGATCCACCATCACTTATGACAACCCTTGGTACCCCAAACCTTGGAAAGATAATATTTTTAAACATTTTCATAACGACTTTGGAGTCGTTAGTTGGTGATGCAAGGGCTTCTACCCACTTAGACACATAATCAACAGCAACAAGTATGAAATTATTGCCTGATGAAGAGGGAAAGGGACCCATAAAATCAATACCCCATACATCAATTAATTCAACTTCCAAAATGGGGGTTTGAAGCATTTCATGTCTTCGGGAAATATTTCCCGTTCGTTGGCATGCATCACAGGACTTAACAAATGTACTAGCATCATGAAATAAAGTAGGCCAGTAAAAACCAGATTGAAGTACCTTAGCAATAGTTTTGGAGGGCCCAGCATGGCCTCCACATGGCAGGGAGTGGGAGTGCTTCAGAATGTCATGCACCTCCCATTCTGGAATACATCGCCTATAGATGGTGTCAGCACAAAGCTTGTACAGTAGAGGGTCGTCCCAAAAATACTTTTTAGCCTCATGGAGGAATTTCTTCCACCTTTGGTAACTCGGCTCGGGGAGTCTGTCCACTCACACAAAAGTTGGCGAAGTCGGCATACCACGGGGTGACGAAGTGGCGCCCGGGAGCTTATCATCGAGAAATGAGTCATCAATGGGTAGACCTTCTTCCATGTCTTCATACTGCAATCTGGACAGATGATCAGCCACTACATTTTCTGCTCCCTTTTTATCTCTGATCTCTAAATCGAATTCTTGGAGCAGCAAAATCCACCGAATGAGTCTAGGCTTGGCCTCCTTTTTGGCTAGGAGGTACTTCAATGCAGCATGGTCAGTATAAACAATGACCTTAGACCCCAACAAATAAGTTCTGAACTTGTCCGGTGCATAGACCACGCCTAGAAGCTCTTTCTCGGTTGTGGCATAGTTAACTTGAGCTTCATCTAGGGTCTTACTAGCGTAGTATATCGCATGGAGAATGTTGCCCTTCCTCTGACCAAGCATAGCTCCCACAGCATAGTCGCTAGCATCACACATAATCTCGAAAGGAAGGTTCCAATCCGGAGATCGAATGATAGGAGCAGTAATCAAAGCTTGCTTGATCCTGTTGAAAGATACAAGACAGTTATCGATACTTGAGACGGGGCATCCTTGAGGAGCGACTGAGTAAGTGGTTTAGCAATTTTAGAGAAATCCTTGATGAAGCGGCGATAAAACCCCGCATGACCAAGGAAGCCTCGCACCCCTTTTACATTCACAGGAGGGGGTAATTGCTCAATCACTTGAATTTTTGCTTTATCCACCTGGATGCCACGTTCAGAGATAATATGGCCAAGTACCACTCCTTCAGTAACCATGAAGTGGCATTTCTCCCAGTTCAGTACAAGATTGACATCTTCACACCTTTTCAAAACTTTAGCCAGATTTAGCAGACATGCATCAAAATCAATTCCATACACGCTAAACTCATCCATAAACACTTCCATAATGGACTCAATGAACTCAGAAAAAATGGCCATCATACAACGTTGGAAGGTGGCGGGGGCATTGCATAATCCAAATGGCATCCTTCAATAGGCAAAGGTATCATAAGGGCAGGTAAAGGTGGTCTTCTCCTGGTCATCTGGGTGGATAGGGATTTGGAAGAAATCGGAATACCCATCTAGATAACAGAAATAAGAGTGACAAGCTAGCCTTTCCAACATTTGGTCAATGAAGGGGAGGGGAAAGTGATCCTTCTTGGTGGCAACATTTAATTTCCTATAGTCAATGCACATACGCCAACCAGTTACTACTCTTGTAGCAATTAATTCATTTTTTTCATTTTTAACAACAGTTGTACCTCCCTTTTTAGGAATCACTTGAACTGGACTCACCCACTTAGAGTTAGCAATGGGGTAGATGATTCCAGCATCAAGCAATTTCATAACCTCTTTCTTAACCACTTCCTGCATATTGGGGTTCAAACGACGTTGGCCTTGTATACTAGGACGATGATCATCCTCTAAGTGAATTCTATGCATGCAGAAGTCAGGGCTTATGCCTTTCAAATCATCAATATTATATTCAATGGCTTGTTTATGTTTTTTCAAAACAGACAAAAGTTGAGACATTTGACCATCATTCAAGGAAGCACTAACAATCACAGGATAGTTTTCAGATTCATCCAGAAAAGCATAGCGCAGAGAAGGGGGAAGGGGTTTCAGTTCAGGTTTCTTTACCTCTACCGGTTGAGTATCATATACTAACCGTTCCTTGTCATGAGTGGTAATACCGTCAAGCTCTTCACATGCTAGAACTGCTTCCCAGTCATCCACTGCAGCACTCAAGGGATTACCATCGCCTGTAGAAGATGCAAAACAAAGCAAGGCCTCCAGAGGATCCCGCAGAAGGGATTGAGGCTTGTCATCGTTAACTAGCACATCAATGACATCAATTCTATAACAGGCTTCCTCTAGCATGGGACGTTTTAAGGCATTGGTTAAACTAAAGGTCACCTTGTCATCCCCCACAGTCAAAGTTAATTTACCATTCTTGTCATCTATGACGGCTCAAAGATATGAAGAAATGGTCTCCCTAAAATAATTGAGATCCGAGTATCCTCTTCCATGTCAAGCACAACGAAATCCACAGGGAATAAAAAATTTACCTACTCTCACGGGGACGTCCTCTAGGATACCTAAGGGGTATTTGATGTAACGGTCGACCATTTGAAGAGTAATATTGGTACATTTTAAATCTCCCATGTCAAGCTTTTTGCAAACAGTAAGGGGCATGACACTAACACTAGCACCCAAATCACATAAAGCCTTATCGATAAAAATGGTGCCAATGTTACAAGGGATAGAGAAACTCCCCGGGTCTTTCAATTTAGGTGGGGACTGGTTTTGCAAAAGAGCACTACATTCTTCAGTGAAAGCTACAGTCTCAATTTCATTAAAGGCTCTTTTCCTAGTCAGAATTTCTTTCAAAAATTTAGCATATGCAGGAACTTGAGTAATAAGTTCAGTAAAAGGGACAGTTACCTGCAGATGTTTCACTATCTCCAAAAACTTACCGAGCTGGTGATCAAGCTTAGTCTTCAATAGTCTATTGGGGAACGGTACCTTGATCACAGGAGTGGGAGGTGGAACTTTTTCAGCTACTGTCTGCTTCTCTGCATTGCTGGCCTCCTTAGGAGCGGTGGACTTGTCAGTGACAGCTTCATCCTTGTCGGACCCAACCAGATCATCTTTAGGCATCTCGGGACTATCATACCGCGTTCCACTCCTAAGAGTGATGGCATTGGCAGTATCTCTTGGTTGCAGGGGTTGTGAAGGTAATGACCCAGGTGGCCTACTAGCAGAAGAACTAGCCAACTGAGCTAGTTGAGTCTCCAACATCTTGTTATGCGTACCCAAGTTTTCCAACTGAGCCTTTGTGTCGGCTTGAAAGGCATTGAAACCTTTCTGCATCTAAAACATCATATTCTTCAGCTCTGTTATGGCTGGGTCAGTAGGAGGAGCAGGTGGTTGTGGAGCTTGATTTCTCTGAAAACCAGGAGGAGCTTATTGTTGAGGTTGATATTGTTGAACCTGATTCTGTGGGACATATGGTTGTTGAGGTTGAGGATTCAACACATTATTGCTCCGATATGAGAGGTTGGGGTGATTTCTGTAGCCGGGGTTGCAAGTGTTAGAATATGGATTGAACTTGCCCCTAGGTTGTGACTGGAACGCATTAACCGCCTCACAGTTGCTCTCGACATTAGAAGATAGGAGCGCAGGGCACTCTTGACAGTTGTGCCCAGCTATCCCACAAACATCACAAATGGGAGCAATATAATTAGGAGCACTAGCCATCGCATTAACACTCATATGGGAGGAGTCATTACCTAGCTTCAAGGAATCAATCTTCTGGTTTAGAGCAGCTAGTTGCCCGGACAATAAAGAAATGGCCTCGACATCATGTTTCCCTCCCTTCTTCATGGAGGAACGAATGGTAGATGCTTGATTAGAAGCGAGTTTCTCCAGAAGTTCATACCCTCATCAATGGCTTTATCCATGAAAAACCCACCGGAGGCTCCATCAATTACCCTCCTTGTATCTGCATCAACTCTAGTGTAGAAAATCTGACACAAATACCACTGGTCTAAACCATGATGAGGACAAAGGCGTTGCAAATCCTTGAACCTCTCCCAAGCTTCATATAATGATTCTCCAGGGTCTTGGGTGAAAGTTACTATGGCATGACGCATATCTGCAGTCTTTTGGTAAGGATACCACTTGATGAGGAAGATTTTGGATAGTTCCGCCTGGTGGTGATGGTAGAAGGCAGCTTATTATACCAAAATAGAGCTTTGTCGCGCAGAGAGAAACCAAATAGGATGAGTTTCATATCATCGGCGGTAACACTAGCTTGTTTCGAGTAGCACAACATTGTAAAAACCGCCTGAGATGCCGATTTGGGTCTTCACTGGTAACCCAAACAAACCGATTGTCGAACCATATTCAGAACATGAGACTTGATTTCAAAGTTTGTAGCAGCAATGGTAGGCATCCGGACCCCAGTGGGTACATTGTCAGGCGAAGGTTGTGCATAATCTCTGAAGGTTGGTTTAACTTCGTCACCCATTATAGCAGTAATAGGTGAAGATGGTGGAGTAGGTGTCTTTTGGGATGGTGTCCCTGCAGACAACTTCGCTTGCTTAGCTTGCTTTCTGAGTCTACGAGCAGTCTTTTCAATCTCCGGATCAAATGGAATGAGATTTGAGGATTTCAATTTCCTGCTCATACACCAAAAACACTAAAACAAACGTGAGATGCTCCAAAGAACAGGTGTTCTTCAGAGTAGAGGTTAGTGTAATACTATAATTCGAGACAAAATAAAAATAAACCGTCTCCCCGGCAACGGCGCCAAAATTTGACAAAGCTAAAGTCGTATCACCTTATCAAAAATAACCTAAGGTCCACTAACAAGTAGTCGGGAAGTCGGGATCGAATCCACGGGGAGAAAGTTATATTATTGTATCCGAATTCTAATATTATACTAACCAAATCAGTTGAAAATAGGTGTGTGACTAAACTAATCGACAAATGATAAAACTAAATATGAAGGTAAGAATCAATTAATAAAGAACTAGGACTATGGATCACTATGCATACAATTCGGGAAATCAGAGACGAATAATAACTACCCAATAAGTCAATTTATCTAGAGCACATGTAATTTCTCTCGAACATCACCTCCCTCAAAGATCACCTAGCCGCTCTCGCATGGTCAAGGATCACTATGCCTAATGATTGAAAGCCTATACGAAATCTCTCCTCTCGAAGTAGATCCAATATTGCGATAATAGAAATACAAATCAGGCCTAATTCATAAATCTAGCATGAACGATTCAATCACAGGAAACAATTGAAATAAAGGGTAATTATATTAATTTATTAATCCCTCATTGCATACATAGATCCCCACAATCCTAGAAATAAAACTACTCACTCATGTTTGAGAATCCAATAACAAATTCCATATAAAAATCCATACTTTGAACTATTGCAAATAACTAAGAAATTACTCTAATCAATAATAGAGGAAGCAAACAATAATGGAGAAAACAAGGAAGAAGATTACCAAATTAAAGAACTATATTGAACTTGCGAATAATCCAAAAGTTTGATCTTGAATCACAATGAAAAGTAATAAAAACTAGGGTTCTTGAGAGAATCTATGAGAAAATAAGAGCTAAAACAAAGATGCCTCCAATATTCTCTAATTTTGCTATTTATACTAAGTAGCCCGAAAATCATTAAATGAGCGTGCGGAAGAGAAGCCCGATCGGGCCAAGTCAGCCCGATCAAATCGGGCCAAAAGCAGCAGCAGAGATCCAAAACTTAGGCTTCGCCCGATTCAATCGGGCCGACATGCCCGATGAGATCAGGCCGCACACCAAGTCTGAGCATCCAGCGCATAATACCACCAAGAACGCCCGATGACATCGGGCCGGTCCGCCTGATCGGGCTCCTCAACGAAATAACGACCGGGCGACAGAGCCCGATCGGGCCCGCAACAGCTTTACTCCTTATTATCGCCCGATCGGGCTAGTGGAGCCCGATGGAATCGGGCTGTGGTGCATATCTTCCTTCTTGGCTCTAAACGAAAAGACATCAATTCTTCTTTGCTCAAGGGTCCCGAAAAGTGTCCTCGGGACTTCGAAACTCCGCATAAAACCTCTCCAGTCCAGTATAATGGTCAAATAATAGTAGAAAATAGAGAGATAACTCCCTAAAACCTGCAATCGACAACGAACGGGAAAACCACAACTTGATGGAGAAAGTTAGCATTAAATGGCTCCTAAGAGCACCATTGATACACATTTTAGCTCAAATATAGGGGGAAAAACACTATATAAAACCATAATATCAAATACTGACTCATTAAAATGACAGTCAGCAAATCGAGCCGTAAATAAATCGCCAGTTGTTGGCTCTAAATATTTGATAATTGATGGAGATTCAAATCAACATATATTACCATCCTTCTTTGTGGACCCATTTTAGTATGTTGGGCAGGAGCAATAGGTACATGTACAACGCACCCAAAAATTTTCAAATGTGAGACATTCGGTTCTCGACCTGATACTAATTGTAACGGTGAGAATTTATGATAAGCTGTCGGCCTTAATCTTATCAATGCTGCTGCATGTAATATAGCATGACCCCAAGCAGAAGAGGGCAATTTTGATCTCATTATTAATGGTCTTGCAATTAATTGTAATCTTTTGATTAATGATTCAGCAAGACCATTTTGTGTATGTACATGAGGCACAGGGTGCTCAACAACAATCCCAATAGACATGCAATAGTCATTAAAAGTTTGGGATGTAAATTCCCCAGCATTGTCTAATCTTATTCTCTTTATTGTATGATTTGGGAATTGACTTCTTAATCGAATTATTTGAGCCAGAAGTGTTGCAAATGCAACATTTCTACTTGACAAAAGGCTCACATGTGACCATCGAGTATATGCATTAATTAATACCATGAAATAGCGGAATGGTTCGCATGCGGGGTGAATAGGCATCTCGGGACTATCATACCGCGTTCCACTCCTAAGAGTGATGGCATTGGCAGTATCTCTTGGTTGCAGGGGTTGTGAAGGTAATGACCCAGGTGGCCTACTAGCAGAAGAACTAGCCAACTGAGCTAGTTGAGTCTCCAACATCTTGTTATGCGTACCCAAGTTTTCCAACTGAGCCTTTGTGTCGGCTTGAAAGGCATTGAAACCTTTCTGCATCTAAAACATCATATTCTTCAGCTCTGTTATGGCTGGGTCAGTAGGAGGAGCAGGTGGTTGTGGAGCTTGATTTCTCTGAAAACCAGGAGGAGCTTGTTGTTGAGGTTGATATTGTTGAACCTAATTCTGTGGGACATATGGTTGTTGAGGTTGAGGATTCAACACATTATTGCTCCGATATGAGAGGTTGGGGTGATTTCTGTAGCCGGGGTTGCAAGTGTTAGAATATGGATTGAACTTGCCCTTAGGTTGTGACTGGAACGCATTAACCGCCTCACAGTTGCTCTCGACATTAGAAGATAGGAGCGCAGGGCACTCTTGACAGTTGTGCCCAGCTATCCCACAAACATCACAAATGGGAGCAATATAATTAGGAGCACTAGCCATCGCATTAACACTCATATGGGAGGAGTCATTACCTAGCTTCAAGGAATCAATCTTACGGTTTAGAGCAGCTAGTTGCCCGGACAATAAAGAAATGGCCTCGACATCATGTTTCCCTCCCTTCTTCATGGAGGAACGAATGGTAGATGCTTGATTAGAAGCGAGTTTCTCCAGAAGTTCATACCCCTCATCAATGGCTTTATCCATGAAAAACCCACCGGAGGCTCCATCAATTACCCTCCTTGTATCTGCATCAACTCTAGTGTAGAAAATCGAACACAAATACCACTGGTCTAAACCATGATGAGGACAAAGGCGTTGCAAATCCTTGAACCTCTCCCAAGCTTCATATAATGATTCTCCAGGGTCTTGGGTGAAAGTTACTATGGCATGACGCATATCTCTGCATCTTTTGGTAAGGATACCACTTGATGAGGAAGATTTTGGATAGTTACGCCCGGTGGTGATGGTAGAAGGCAGCTTATTATACCAAAATAGAGCTTTGTCGCGAGAGAGAAACCAAATAGGATGAGTTTCATATCATCGGCGGTAACACTAGCTTGTTTCGAGTAGCACAACATTGTAAAAACCGCTGAGATGCTGATTTGGGTCTTCAGTGGTAACCCAAAGAAGCGATTATTCGAACCATATTCGAGAACATGAGACTTGATTTCAAAGTTTGTAGCAGCAATGGTAGGCATCCGGACCCCAGTGGGTACATTGTCAGGCGAAGGTTGTGCATAATCTCTGAAGGTTGGTTTAACTTCGTCACCCATTATAGCAGTAATAGGTGAAGATGGTGGAGTAGGTGTCTTTTGGGATGGTGTCCCTACAGACAACTTCGCTTGCTTAGCTTGCTTTCTGAGTCTACGAGCATTCTTTTCAATCTCCGGATCAAATGGAATGAGATTTGAGGATTTCAATTTCCTGCTCATACACCAAAAACACTAAAACAAACGTGAGATGCTCCAAAGAACAGGTGTTCTTCAGAGTAGAGGTTAGTGTAATACTATAATTCAGACAAAATAAAAATAAACCGTCTCCCCGGCAACGGCGCCAAAATTTGACAGGCTAAAGTCGTATCACCTTATCAAAAATAACCTAAGGTCCACTAACAAGTAGTCAGGGAAGTCAGGATCGAATCCACAGGGAGAAAGTTATATTATTGTATCCGAATTCTAATATTATACTAACCAAATCAGTTGAAAATAGGTGTGTGACTAAACTAATCGACAAATGATAAAACTAAATATGAAGGTAAGAATCAATTAATAAAGAACTAGGACTATGGATCACTATGCATACAATTCGGGAAATCAGAGACGAATAATAACTACCCAATAAGTCAATTTATCTAGAGCACATGTAATTTCTCTCGAACATCACCTCCCTCAAAGATCACCTAGCCGCTCTCGCATGGTCAAGGATCACTATGCCTAATGATTGAAAGCCTATACGAAATCTCTCCTCTCGAAGTAGATTCAATATTGCGATAATAGAAATACAAATCAGGCCTAATTCATAAATCTAGCATGAACGATTCAATCACAGGAAACAATTGAAATAAAGGGTAATTATATTAATTTATTAATCCCTCATTGCATACATAGATCCCCACAATCCTAGAAATAAAACTACTCACTCATGTTTGAGAATCCAATAACAAATTCCATATAAAAATCCATACTTTGAACTATTGCAAATAACTAAGAAATTACTCTAATCAATAATAGAGGAAGCAAACAATAATGGAGAAAACAAGGAAGAAGATCACCAAATTAAAGAACTATATTGAACTTGCGAATAATCCAAAAGTTTGATCTTGAATCACAATGAAAAGTAATAAAAACTAGGGTTCTTGAGAGAATCTATGAGAAAATAAGAGCTAAAACAAAGATGCCTCCAATATTCTCTAATTTTGCTATTTATACTAAGTAGCCCGAAAATCATTAAATGAGCGTGCGGAAGAGAAGCCCGATCGGGCCAAGTCAGCCCGATCAAATCGGGCCAAAAGCAGCAGCAGAGATCCAAAACTTAGGCTTCGCCCGATTCAATCGGGCCGACATGCCCGATGAGATCAGGCCGCACACCAAGTCTGAGCATCCAGCGCATAATACCACCAAGAACGCCCGATGACATCGGGCCGGTCCGCCTGATCGGGCTCCTCAACGAAATAACGACCGGGCGACAGAGCCCGATCGGGCCCGCAACAGCTTTACTCCTTATTATCGCCCGATCGGGCTAGTGGAGCCCGATGGAATCGGGCTGTGGTGCATATCTTCCTTCTTGGCTCTAAACGAAAAGACATCAATTCTTCTTTGCTCAAGGGTCCCAAAAAGTGTCCTCGGGACTTCGAAACTCCGCATAAAACCTCTCCAGTCCAAGTATAATGGTCAAATAATAGTAAAAAATAGAGAGATAACTCCCTAAAACCTGCAATCAGACACAGAACAGAAAACCACAACTTGATGGAGAAAGTTAGCATAAAATGGCTCCTAAGAGCACCATTGATACACATTTTAGCTCAAATATAGGGGGAAAAACACTATATAAAACCATAATATCAAATACTGACTCATTAAAATGACAGTCAGCAAATCGAGCCGTAAATAAATCGCCAGTTGTTGGCTCTAAATATTTGATAATTGATGGAGATTCAAATCAACATATATTACCATCCTTCTTTGTGGACCCATTTTAGTATGTTGGGCAGGAGCAATAGGTACATGTACAACGCACCCAAAAATTTTCAAATGTGAGACATTCGGTTCTCGACCTGATACTAATTGTAACGGTGAGAATTTATGATAAGTCTGTCGGCCTTAATCTTATCAATGCTTTGCTGCATGTAATATAGCATGACCCCAAGCGAGAAGAGGGCAATTTTGATCTCATTATTAATGGTCTTGCAATTAATTGTAATCTTTTGATTAATGATTCAGCAAGACCATTTTGTGTATGTACATGAGGCACAGGGTGCTCAACAACAATCCCAATAGACATGCAATAGTCATTAAAAGTTTGGGATGTAAATTCCCCCAGCATTGTCTAATCTTATTCTCTTTATTGTATGATTTGGGAATTGACTTCTTAATCGAATTATTTGAGCCAGAAGTGTTGCAAATGCAACATTTCTACTTGACAAAAGGCTCACATGTGACCATCGAGTATATGCATTAATTAATACCATGAAATAGCGGAATGGTTCGCATGCGGGGTGAATAGGCATCTCGGGACTATCATACCGCGTTCCACTCCTAAGAGTGATGGCATTGGCAGTATCTCTTGGTTGCAGGGGTTGTGAAGGTAATGACCCAGGTGGCCTACTAGCAGAAGAACTAGCCAACTGAGCTAGTTGAGTCTCCAACATCTTGTTATGCGTACCCAAGTTTTCCAACTGAGCCTTTGTGTCGGCTTGAAAGGCATTGAAACCTTTCTGCATCTAAAACATCATATTCTTCAGCTCTGTTATGGCTGGGTCAGTAGGAGGAGCAGGTGGTTGTGGAGCTTGATTTCTCTGAAAACCAGGAGGAGCTTGTTGTTGAGGTTGATATTGTTGAACCTGATTCTGTGGGACATATGGTTGTTGAGGTTGAGGATTCAACACATTATTGCTCCGATATGAGAGGTTGGGGAAATTTCTGTAGCCGGGGTTGCAAGTGTTAGAATATGGATTGAACTTGCCCTTAGGTTGTGACTGGAACGCATTAACCGCCTCACAGTTGCTCTCGACATTAGAAGATAGGAGCGCAGGGCACTCTTGACAGTTGTGCCCAGCTATCCCACAAACATCACAAATGGGAGCAATATAATTAGGAGCACTAGCCATCGCATTAACACTCATATGGGAGGAGTCATTACCTAGCTTCAAGGAATCAATCTTCTGGTTTAGAGCAGCTAGTTGCCCGGACAATAAAGAAATGGCCTCGACATCATGTTTCCCTCCCTTCTTCATGGAGGAACGAATGGTAGATGCTTGATTAGAAGCGAGTTTCTCCAGAAGTTCATACCCCTCATCAATGGCTTTATCCATGAAAAACCCACCGGAGGCTCCATCAATTACCCTCCTTGTATCTGCATCAACTCTAGTGTAGAAAATCTGACACAAATACCACTGGTCTAAACCATGATGAGGACAAAGGCGTTGCAAATCCTTGAACCTCTCCCAAGCTTCATATAATGATTCTCCAGGGTCTTGGGTGAAAGTTACTATGGCATGACGCATATCTGCAGTCTTTTGGTAAGGATACCACTTGATGAGGAAGATTTTGGATAGTTCTGCCCAGGTGGTGATGGTAGAAGGCAGCTTATTATACCAAAATAGAGCTTTGTCGCGCAGAGAGAAACCAAATAGGATGAGTTTCATATCATCGGCAGTAACACTAGCTTGTTTCTGAGTAGCACAACATTGTAAAAACCGCTGCAGATGCTGATTTGGGTCTTCAGCTGGTAACCCAGCAAACTGATTATTCTGAACCATATTCAGAACATGAGACTTGATTTCAAAGTTTGTAGCAGCAATGGTAGGCATCCGGACCCCAGTGGGTACATTGTCAGGCGAAGGTTGTGCATAATCTCTGAAGGTTGGTTTAACTTCGTCACCCATTATAGCAGTAATAGGTGAAGATGGTGGAGTAGGTGTCTTTTGGGATGGTGTCCCTGCAGACAACTTCGCTTGCTTAGCTTGCTTTCTGAGTCTACGAACAGTCTTTTCAATCTCCGGATCAAATGGAATGAGATTTGAGGATTTCAATTTCCTGCTCATACACCAAAAACACTAAAACAAACGTGAGATGCTCCAAAGAACAGGTGTTCTTCAGAGTAGAGGTTAGTGTAATACTATAATTCAGACAAAATAAAAATAAACCGTCTCCCCGGCAACGGCGCCAAAATTTGACAGGCTAAAGTCGTATCACCTTATCAAAAATAACCTAAGGTCCACTAACAAGTAGTCAGGGAAGTCAGGATCGAATCCACAGGGAGAAAGTTATATTATTGTATCCGAATTCTAATATTATACTAACAAAATCAGTTGAAAATAGGTGTGTGACTAAACTAATCGACAAATGATAAAACTAAATATGAAGGTAAGAATCAATTAATAAAGAACTAGGACTATGGATCACTATGCATACAATTCGGGAAATCAGAGACGAATAATAACTACCCAATAAGTCAATTTATCTAGAGCACATGTAATTTCTCTCGAACATCACCTCCCTCAAAGATCACCTAGCCGCTCTCGCATGGTCAAGGATCACTATGCCTAATGATTGAAAGCCTATACGAAATCTCTCCTCTCGAAGTAGATTCAATATTGCGATAATAGAAATACAAATCAGGCCTAATTCATAAATCTAGCATGAACGATTCAATCACAGGAAACAATTGAAATAAAGGGTAATTATATTAATTTATTAATCCCTCATTGCATACATAGATCCCCACAATCCTAGAAATAAAACTACTCACTCATTTTTGAGAATCCAATAACAAATTCCATATAAAAATCCATACTTTGAACTATTGCAAATAACTAAGAAATTACTCTAATCAATAATAGAGGAAGCAAACAATAATGGAGAAAACAAGGAAGAAGATTACCAAATTAAAGAACTATATTGAACTTGCGAATAATCCAAAAGTTTGATCTTGAATCACAATGAAAAGTAATAAAAACTAGGGTTCTTGAGAGAATCTATGAGAAAATAAGAGCTAAAACAAAGATGCCTCCAATATTCTCTAATTTTGCTATTTATACTAAGTAGCCCGAAAATCATTAAATGAGCGTGCGGAAGAGAAGCCCGATCGGGCCAAGTCAGCCCGATCAAATCGGGCCAAAAGCAGCAGCAGAGATCCAAAACTTAGGCTTCGCCCGATTCAATCGGGCCGACATGCCCGATGAGATCAGGCCGCACACCAAGTCTGAGCATCCAGCGCATAATACCACCAAGAACGCCCGATGACATCGGGCCGGTCCGCTTGATCGGGCTCCTCAACGAAATAACGACCGGGGCGACAGAGCCCGATCGGGCCCGCAACAGCTTTACTCCTTATTATCGCCCGATCGGGCTAGTGGAGCCCGATGGAATCGGGCTGTGGTGCATATCTTCCTTCTTGGCTCTAAACGAAAAGACATCAATTCTTCTTTGCTCAAGGGTCCCAAAAAGTGTCCTCGGGACTTCGAAACTCCGCATAAAACCTCTCCAGTCCAGTATAATGGTCAAATAATAGTAGAAAATAGAGAGATAACTCCCTAAAACCTGCAATCAGACACAGAACAGAAAACCACAACTTGATGGAGAAAGTTAGCATAAAATGGCTCCTAAGAGCACCATTGATACACATTTTAGCTCAAATATAGGGGGAAAAACACTATATAAAACCATAATATCAAATACTGACTCATTAAAATGACAGTCAGCAAATCGAGCCGTAAATAAATCGCCAGTTGTTGGCTCTAAATATTTGATAATTGATGGAGATTCAAATCAACATATATTACCATCCTTCTTTGTGGACCCATTTTAGTATGTTGGGCAGGAGCAATAGGTACATGTACAACGCACCCAAAAATTTTCAAATGTGAGACATTCGGTTCTCGACCTGATACTAATTGTAACGGTGAGAATTTATGATAAGCTGTCGGCCTTAATCTTATCAATGCTGCTGCATGTAATATAGCATGACCCCAAGCAGAAGAGGGCAATTTTGATCTCATTATTAATGGTCTTGCAATTAATTGTAATCTTTTGATTAATGATTCAGCAAGACCATTTTGTGTATGTACATGAGGCACAGGGTGCTCAACAACAATCCCAATAGACATGCAATAGTCATTAAAAGTTTGGGATGTAAATTCCCCAGCATTGTCTAATCTTATTCTCTTTATTGTATGATTTGGGAATTGACTTCTTAATCGAATTATTTGAGCCAGAAGTGTTGCAAATGCAACATTTCTACTTGACAAAAGGCTCACATGTGACCATCGAGTATATGCATTAATTAATACCATGAAATAGCGGAATGGTTCGCATGCGGGGTGAATAGGCCCACAAATATCTCCTTGTATTCTTTCTAAAAACATTGGAGATTCAGTGGCAATCTTATTTATAGATGGTCATGCTGAGCATGATAATTCATTTGACCGAGGAATTTTGACATTCTTTATAGAGTGTCCAATTGAATTTTCAATGATTCTATGCATCATCCTGTGCCAGGATGGCCAAATCGGTCATGCCATAAAGTAAATAATTCTCTATTATCTAATTCTTGTTAGATATCATATTAATTTCAATCGGACGTATATCTATGCGATATAGTCCCGAGGAAATTGCTGGCAATTTTACATAGATGTACTTCTTGCCGCATTTTTCTGCCGTGAGGCATATAAATTCCTCTTGGTTCACTGTCATCGTTTCCAGATGGTAACCATTCTGACGTACATCTTTGAAACTTATGAGGTTTCTTCGAGATCTACTCGAATATAATGCGTCATTGATTATCAATTTTGTCCCATTTGGAAATATAATACAGGCTTTCCTAGAGCCTTCAATTAACTTGTCCGTCCCAAATATTGTGCTAACATTTGCCTGGAATATTGTATGTTTTGAAAAATACTCTTTATTTTTCAGTATGATGTGTGTTTGTCCCACTGTCGAGGAGACATTGTTCTTTGGATCCAACTTCTGGTAAATCCATATTTTCATAAATAATAAATATGAAGATCAGTATAAGAAAATGCATATTTTATTAATATTGAAAAGAGGGAATACATGAAAATGAATATTGAAGCAATTAAAATAAACCAAGCGTATTAATGCATTGCAAAGTTGCTTTCGGCTTCAGCATTATCCATAAAAAACTATGAAACATCAAGGCTGGGCATGGATGTATTAGCTTCATTAACAAAGCTTGCTTCAGCATTTTTCCCTTTGTTCTTTATTGAAGCCTGGAATAGGTCTACCAAATGTTTGGCAGTACGACATGTGCGACCCCAATGCCTAGTCATGCCACATCTGTGGCAAGTGTCATTTCCTTCATAGGACGACTGCCTTTGATTTTCAGATGATTGTCCCCAATTTTTATCAGAATTTTTAAATTGTTATTTCTTGGGGAAAATCGACCTCTGCCACGTCCATGGTAATTACCACGTCCTCTCCCACGACAGTTGTAATTACCGCGTCCACCTCTATGTATAGCATTTGCTTCACGTGGATCAGAGCTTTCTATTGCATTTATTTCATGTGTGGCTAAAGACCTCGTAGGTCTAAGATTATGATTTTTCAGCAGAAGATCATTATTTTGTTCAGCCACAAGTAGTACTGATACTAGCTCAGAGTATTTTTTGAAAGCTCTGAACCTATATTGTTCTGCCAATATTATATCAGAAGCGTGGAAAGTGGAGAGCGTTTTTTCTATCATCTGCTCTTCTGTGATGGGATGATCACAATAATTCAACAATGATACAATTCTAAACAACGTTGAATTGTAATCACTGACTGCTTTAAAATCCTGGAATCTCAAATTGAGCCAGTCAAAATGTGCCTTTGGGAGGAGCACATTTTTGTGATGCCCATATATTTCATTCAGGCTATCCCAAAGGAGATATTCAGTTTTTCATGTAAATGATGCCTGAGGAGGACTAAGGCTTTTGCCTTTTCTTGTTCAGTCGCTTTTTTAACTGATGCGGCTGATGTAGTTGCATCCCCTTGTTGGGTTGTCACACCTTTGATTGTATGTTCTAGTCCTTGGGCCTTTAAATTCATTTGGGCGTCCACCGTCCATTCTAAAAACTTTTGCCCAGATAGACCTAGTATGTTAAATTGTCTTTTCACTAGATCTCCTATTTTTTTACTACAAACATGTAAATATTTGAAATTAATAAATGATAATAAATCATATATATTATCCCCCCTGATTTATATCATTATAATTATACATAAATAGGAAAAACAACAAAAAAACGCAAAAAAAAAAAAATACTAAAATAGCGTACAATATTAATTAAGCTAAAAAATGCCAAAAATAGAAATAAAAAACGAGTGAAAGAAAAAAAAATTCCTAAAATGCACTTAAAGATACAAAAGAAAATGATATACATGTGCATTTTTTTCGTCATTCTTCCGAGGAGATAAAAAAAATGTTGTCTCCTACTTGTGTATGAGGAGATATATCATTAATGCCATAAGAAGGAAAAAGAATCCGGCTATAAGGAATAAGTATAGCCTTATTATCCTAAAATCCTCCTCAAAAGAAGAAGAGGAAGGTGGAGGACGGTTGTCGTCGGCGTGGATAATGGTGGCCGGAAGGTTGAGGAAGAAGATTTTTTTTTTGTGAGTTTAGAGGAAAGTTGGAAGAAGCACTAGTAGAAAAACGACTATTTGCGTCTCACCATCTGCGTCGCACAACAGGACAAACGTCGCAGAAGACTCATTTGCGTCGCATGCAACAGGGAATCGACGCAAAAGACACCTATGTGCGTCGTATCTAACTAACGTGCGACGCAAGACAGCTATGTGCGTCGGATGGGCAAATAATGCGACGCACATAACAGACGCTATGCGCGTCGCATGAAGCCCATGGTGCGACGCAAATGATGAATTCTCGAGCCAAAAGAAGAAGCGCGTCGGATGAAGCCCATGGTGCGACGCAGATTACAAGCCCAACCCGCTTTTAATTTTCCCGTGTTATACTCAAACCTAATTTTCTTATTCTCTCTTTCTCTCATCAGCCGTTTTATCTCCTGTCTCTCTCTCCAACTCCTCTGTCTCTCTCTCCAACTCTTCTCTACAGTACCATTAGATCCATTCTCCTTTCGTTTTGATTAATTTGCCGTTTCCTCTATGCGACGCACACTCGTTGTTTTCGTTCGCCTGCGATAAGTGCAAGAGTAAAGCGAAGAGATTATGTGCGGAGGCATAAATTCGATCCATTCTCCATTCGACTCGTTTTTTAGGTTTTTTTTTTAACTTTTTACGTGATTCAATTTTTGATATATTTGTTTAATTTGAAGTTTTTTTTATGCAGATTTGACTCGTATTCTCCTCTTTTTTTTTTTTTTAACTTTATACGTGATTTGACTCGTATTCTCCTCTTTTTTCTTTAATTTCTGGAAATTTTTTTGGGTTTTTGCTTGATAATAGTTGTAGTAAAAATTAGATGCTTGATTTTTTTTAATTTGAAGGATTTTGAAGTGTAATCTTTATTTTTTCTGAAATATTATGGTTTGAATGTTTGATTTTAGGGTTCTTCTTTCTTTCTCCTCTTTTTGTCAAATTATTCGACTTTGTCCTAATTTTTCTTTCTTTTTCTTCTCTCGTGTTTTGCAGGATATTCAGATGTAATTTACGGTGTTCTACATAAATCGTCCAATAATGAAGAAAACCCACCGAAATTAGCGAAATTGTTTTTGTTTCGTTCTTGAATTTAGATCTAAGTTACGATGTTAGTTACATGTTGTAATTTGTGGCCTAATTTTGTTGTGTAAGTGAAAGAAACATGAATAATATTTTATTTTTTTCCCCCTTCATTGTTATGCCTTTGGCTTTACATATTTGCACTATTATTTCAAATACCAAACTGAAACTGATGAGTTTATTGGATTGATGATGAGTTTATTGGATTGAGCTTTTTTTTTATATATTAAAAGCCCCATTTGCGTCGCATTGTGTTAACATCCGACGCAGAAGACCTTATTTGCGTCGCATGTTCACATGGTCTGACGCAAGTGATGCGTAGTTACACGCCCAGTAGGTGGACTGGGCATACCAAATGATCTGCGTCGTTTCCTACTGATGTGCGACGCAAATGCTTGTTCAACTGCGTCGCATCTCCATCCGACGCAGATCGTGTCTGCACCATCTGCGACGAGACTTGTCGCGTCGCACCTTCATTCGACGCAAATGAAGCTTTCGCATGCGACGCAAATCGTCAATTCTCTACTAGTGAAGATAAGGGATGTGTGCTGAAAATGGGGTGGGTAATCCGCTTTTATAGAGGGTTATCCCTAACTATGCAGTTCATATACAGGTAAAAAATATACAATGCAATAAAATTTTAAGATTGGCAAATATATATTAGAGCAAATTATATGTACTAAATTTGTCTACTATTATGCATGTTGGTAAAATGGTGATATAATAGATGTAACTACAAATGCAAAAAAAAGAGAAGATTAGAGACAATAATATATAATAGTGTTTTGAATGCTTATTCCCTGCATACATATCCCTAACTATGCAGTTCATCCCTATTTCTTTTATTACTTGGTGGAGGTTCATTTTCAGTTGGTTGTATAGGAGGGTTATTATTGGTGTTGGGAGCAGGGGTTTGTGGGTTTTCTCTGGTATGGGTATTTGTACCGTCGTTAAGGTTACTGGGTCGGGGCTGTCTTACAGTTCCCCTTGCTGGGTTGGTAGTGAATGGCACATTGTTTCGCTCTATCCAAAAATAAACACCCGAGACAGAGACATTGTGTAAATCAATGTTAATCCCGTTACTTTGTTGATCCATGTTCGGATAGTAAAGGGTTGGGTTTGGAGAAAAAAAATTTAGAACTTGAAACAGAATGGATGTAAAAATTTTAAAGATACCTTTATTTTTATTTTTTTTGGTTAGCAAACTCGTGCTGATAACGTGTTGTGAGAAATATATAGAGAGAGACGCTTAGATTGAAATATATCAGAGAATGTATTGTATTCAATTGTGTAAAACTGATTTCTTACATTGACGATATTTATAAGCAAAATTTCTACTGTATACAATTGCAAATTCAACATTTGTAGCGCGGCGGAAGAAACTTTTCTGACATGCATTTGCGGTGGGAGGAAAATTTCCTGACATGCAATAAATGCATGCCAGGAAAATGTGGGCTTCATCATGTTAACAGTGGAATTGTGAATTCCACTGTTATCTCAACACAATGGTAATTGTTTTGAGATTTGCCTTGGACTGACATTACTATATATCGAAGCAATGTTAACCTTCACAATTTATGGTACTCATTGTTTTAAACATTGTTTATTGAGGATGTGAGAATGGTGACTTGATCGTGTGCTAGGAGCCTTGGGTGCTCAATATGGTGTGGAGAAGAAGTTGGGTGAAGCTGGGAATTTACTGAAGACAAAGACGCCAGGCAGGAGCTCATGCGCGAGTCGGGCATATCGAGCGAAAGAGGAGTTTGTCAGTTTTCGGTGCTCGGGTCGCGCGCCTTTGGTGCCCGGGTAGCGCACTTCGACGGAACGCGCGATTTGGCTCTTCTAATGCCGATTCTTCCAATCCTAAACCTAAATTAAATAGGTTCAGGAGCCATTTAGCAAGATTAAGAACAAGATCATCAAAACACAAGAGAGAAAATAATAGAGAAGTTATAGAGAGAGAGCTTTGAGAGATTCATTGAAGAGAGTATTCAAGTGATTCTCTTGCCTATTGTATTCATTGTTCCGCTTGATCATAGTGAAAGAGTTTATCCCTACCCTGAGGACGTAGCTATCAAATTGATAGTGAACCTCGTTAAATCTTGCGTGTTCTTTATTCGTTTTTTCGCGTTTGTTTGTTTGTTTATTCGCTTCCGTTGCAACAAACTTGGTACCAGAGCCTGAGATTAAAATCAGTGTAAGGGATCCGGGAAGATGAATACGATGAACTCGAAGATTAACAAGTTTACCGGGAGGAACAGTTTTGGACTATGGCAGATAAAGATGCGTGCTTTATTAAAGCAACAAGGCATCTGGAAACCTCTTGTCAAAAAGGATGACAAAAGCAAAGCTACAGAAGGCCCTAGTGGGGCCGAATTGGAGGCGATGGAGGAGAAGGCTCACTCCACGATTTTGCTATGTTTAGCAGACGATGTGATCACGGAAGTTGCAGACGAAATGACTACTGCTGGTCTGTGGGCGAAGTTGGAGAGTCTCTACATGACAAAGTCACTCACCAACAAGTTGTTTTTGAAGCAACACTTGTTTGCCTTGCGTATGCAAGGAGGTACATCTCTAAGAGATCATCTAGATAAACTTAATACTATTTTACTTGATCTGCGTAATATAGATGTTAAGATTGAGGATGAAGATGCTGCTTTGATTTTGCTTGTTTCACTTCCAAATACATATGAAAACTTTGTTGAATCATTTGTTGTTGGGAGAGAGACTGTGACCCTAGAAGAAGTGAAGTCAGCACTATTTTCGAAGGAGTTGCGCCAGAAGGTGGTAACGACAGAGAGTGGTGGAGATTCGGGGGCTGGGTTAGTGGTAAACTCGGCTAAGGGGAAGGGTCCTAAGAAGAAGAAAAATTCTAAGGGCAAAGGGGCCAATCCTAGGAATGTCTGTCACATCTGTAAAGAACCTGGCCATTGGAAGCATCAATGCCCTAAGAATCCTAAAGCTTCCAATGCTAACATTGCACAACAGGGTACGAAATATGACTCCGAGGAGGACTTAGCACTAGCTGCTGTTGATGAGTCTAGTCCGTCTGAACATTGGGTTCTAGATTCGGGATGTTCTTACCATATGTGTCCTCATCGTGATTGGTTTACTTCTTATGAGTCTTGTGATGGTGGTAATGTTATTATGGGTAACGATGCTACTTGTAAGGTTGTAGGGAGGGGTTCCATTAAGATAAGGACCATTGAGGGTGAGGTTCGTACGTTGATGAATGTTAGGCATGTTCCACAGTTAAGAAAAAATTTGATTTCTCTAGGTGTCTTAGATAAAGGAGGATTTAATTTTTCTGGCTCGGATGGGGAATTATGTGTGTGGAAAGGTTCGAAGTTGGTGCTTAAAGGCGCCAAAGTGGGTACTTTGTATGTTGTGCAGGGTACTATTCTGACTGGTTCTGCAAATGTTGCATCTGCTATTCCTAAGGAGGTGACTAAGTTGTGGCACAAACGACTTGGTCATATGGGTGAGCGTGGGATGCAGATATTATCCAAGATGAATCTTCTTGATGGCCACAAGGTGAAGAACCTTGAGTTTTCTAAACATTGTGTGTTGGGTAAGCAACACAGGGCTAAGTTTAGCAAGGGGCTTCACATAACTAAGGCTACGCTGGATTATATTCACTCAGATTGCTGGGGGCCTGCTCGGATAGAAGGTATAGGAGGATTCAGTTTCTTTGTGACTTTTATTGATGATTTCTCCAGGTACAGTTGGATTTATTGTTTAAAGAACAAAGGAGAGGCTTTTAAGACTTTTGTGCAATGGAATGTCTTAGTGGAAAATCAGACAGGCAAGAAGATTAAAAGGCTACGTACGGATAATGGTCTTGAATTTGTTAATAATGAATTCAATGAGTTTTGCAAGAAAGAAGGGATTGTGAGACATTGCACTGTCAGGAAAACAGCACAGCAGAATGGTGTTGCAGAGCGGTTGAATCAAACCTTGCTAGAGAGAGTTCCATGCATGCTCTCTAATGCAGGGTTGACTGGAATGTACTGGAGTAAAGCCGTGAAAACGACATGCTACTTGATAAACCGTGGTCCACATACAGGTATTGACTACAAGGTACCTTATGAGGTGTGGTCCGGGAGAAGTGCTGATTATTCTAGTTTGCATGTCTTTGGTTGTATTGTTTATTATCATGTTAGTGAAGGTAAACTTGAACCAAGGGAGAAGAAGGGTTGTTTTCTGGGATATGGAGATGGTGTTAAGGGTTACCGGATTTGGTCCCCATCAGAAGGGTGTGTCATACTTAGTAGAGATGTTACTTTTGATGAGAATACTATGTTTGTATCTGCTAACAAACCTGCAGGTGATACTGATGATAGCACTACTAAAGGAATTGAGCAAGTAATTACGGCAGTTCCTACTCCTGAGACACAGGTTCGAATTCAGGTGGAGGATGATGTTCCAGTAGATTCTCCTACTGTGGAGACTAGTCAGACAGATGGAGTTGTTGCTGATGAAACAATTGAACTTGAGTCTGATCATGAAGAAATTGCTGATGAAGGACAGAAACGACCTAGGAAGAAGACGCAGAGATTGATTGAACAGATAGAAGGCCGAAAAGTTCCTGGCCGAAACTGCTGTGTAGATGAGGTGATTGGTTATGCATTACATGTAGCCGATGATATAGAGTCACCTGAACCAATGTCCTACAAGGAAGCAGTTGCTAGTAATGAATCATCCAAGTGGTTAGTTGCTATGAGTGAGGAGATGGAGTCTCTTCACAAGAATCAGACATGGGAACTTGTGAAAGTGCCACATGGTCGTAAGGTGGTGGGTTGCAAGTAGGTATTCAAGAGGAAAGAAGGAATTTCAGAGGGTGAAAGTGTCAGATACAAAGCCAGACTAGTTGCTAAAGGGTTCAGTCAACGGGAAGGGGTATACTACAATGAGATTTTCTCACCTGTGGTACGTCATACCTCTATTAGAGTGTTATTAGCAATAGTAACATATTTTGATCTGGAGCTTGAGCAGTTAGATGTGAAAACAGCTTTCCTACATGGAGAGTTGGAGGAGGATATTCTGATGAGTCAGCCAGAGGGATTCGTTGTTCCAGGGAAGGAGAACTTTGCTTGCCGACTGAAGAAGTCCTTGTATGGACTTAAGCAGTCACCTAGGCAGTGGATAAGAGGTTTGACAGCTTCATGGTTGAGCATGGATTTGACAGGAGTCTTTATGATTGTTGTGTTTATCATAGCAAGGTGGAGGATGGTTCTTATATTTATTTATTATTATATGTTGATGACTTGCTTATTGCAGCGAAGAAGAAGTCAGACGTATTGAAATTGAAAAAGCTTATGAGTTCTGAGTTTGACATAAAAGACTTGGGAGCAGCAAGGAAGATTCTAGGCATGGAGATTTATAGGGATCGTGCTCGGAAGAAACTTTTCTTATCTCAGAAAAGTTACATCTTGAAGGTACTCGACAAGTTTGGTATGAGTACTGCGAAATCTATTGATACTCCTGCTGCTGCTAATGCTCGTCTTTCTGTTGTTCTTTCTCCTCAATCTGATGAGGAGAAGGAGTACATGTCTAAGGTTTCGTATGCTAGTGTTGTTGGTAGTTTGATGTATGCTATGGTGTGCACTAGGCCAGATATAGCTCATTCTGTTAGTGTTGTTAGTAGGTTTATGACTCAACCTGGGAAGGAACACTGGCAAGCTGTGAAGCGGATTTTCCGCTATCTGAAGGGAACGGTAGATGTTGTTTTCATATATGGGAATGATGCTGAGTGTTTGGTGACCGGATATTCTGATTCGGATTATGATGCGGATATAGACACTAGAAGGTCAATGACTGGGTATGTATACACTTTAGGAGGGTCCGTGATTAGTTGGAAGGCTACGTTGCAGTCTTCAGTGACTTTGTCTACTATGGAGGCTGAGTATATGGCTCTAACCGCTGCGGCAAAAGAGGGCATATGGTTACGTGGTTTGGTAAGTGATTTGGGTTTACATCATGATCGTGCGACTGTGTATTGTGATAGCTTGAGTGCTATTTGTCTCGCCAAGGATCAGGTGCATCATGATAGAACTAAGCACATTGATGTGCGGTATCATTTTCTAAGGAGTGAGAAGAGGATAGTGGTTAAGAAAGTTGGGACTGCTGATAGCCCAACTGATATGTTCACCAAGCCAGTTCCGGTTCGCAAGTTCAAACATTGCTTGGACTTGTTGAACGTTGATAGTCACATATAACCCCTTTGGGTGTTGTTGCCTCAAGGTGGAGGCAATCCCGACCCCGGGATAAAGAGGGCAAAACCCGGCACCGGGTTAAAGGTGTGAGACTTGGGAGGGATCGATATCTCATGTATTGTTGAGAGATATCATGGTTATCTTTTCAAGGTGGAGTACTTGTAGAAGAAGCATGTCAAGGTGGAGATTTGTGAGAATGGTGACTTGATCGTGTGCTAGGAGCCTTGGGGGCTCAATATGGTGTGGAGAAGAAGTTGGGTGAAGCTGGGAATTTACTGAAGACAAAGACGCCAGGCAGGAGCTCATGCCCGAGTCGGGCACTAAACGTGCCCGGGTCGGGCATATCGAGCGAAAGAGGAGTTTAGTCAGTTTTCAGTGCCCGGGTCGCGCACTTCGACGGAACGCGCGATTCGGCTCTTCTAATGCCGATTCTTCCAATCCTAAACCTAGATTAAATAGGTTTAGGAGCCGTTTAGCAAGATTAAGAACAAGATCATCAAAACACAAGAGAGAAAACAATAGAGAAGTTCTAGAGAGAGAGCTTTGAGAGATTCATTGAAGAGAGTATTCAAGTGATTCTCTTGCCTATTGTATTCATTGTTCCGCTTGATCATAGTGAAAGAGTTTATCCCTACCCCGAGGACGTAGCTATCAAATTGATAGTGAATTTCATTAAATCTTGCGTGTTCTTTATTCATTTTTTCGCGTTTGTTTGTTTGTTTATTCGCTTCCGTTGCAACAGACGAAAACTTGAGGTTAACTCGAATTCAAAGAATTCTTAGCAAGTCATGCTGGAACGAACTGGATTTTCAAGTTTATGTACGTTGGAAATAAGTAAAACCAAATCAAACCAACCCAAATTTTATCAAAATTCCACTTGGCACAGCATGGCTAACCCTATTCAACAACAACTCCTCTTCTCCAAAACAGATAAATATAAGTTGTAATCAAAGAATTGCTTTTCTAATTACAAATATCTTCCGAAAAGAATTCCTACATAGTACATAATCTCTTCAATCAAGGATTAAGAATCTGAGGTAGATTCCTAATAAGTTGGAAAACTTCGTTCCCCAAACTTTATACAAATTCGATGACATTTTGAACCTACAACTGCAAAACAAAGATATACTAAAATGATGAGTAAATTGAATGTTCAACATATTTAAATATTTATTTAAGATATTTGAAGAACTTGTAAAGTGTTACTTACCATTTTACATGGCCAAAGATTTTACAGTGGTTTTTTTTTTTTTTTTTTTTCATCTTGCACATTACTTCTTCGCCTTCCGAATAATAATAGTTTTAATCGAAAGTGTATTCATCGACCGCAATATGCAAAATATGAATCATGTCCAAATGCTGCAGCTAACGTACACGCTACTTCGAGCAACTTCCCTGCATCATGGATTATACTTTAACATTATTAGAACTAGATAGTATATAGTTTTTTATAAATGAAATTCATTCCCTTGAATAAACGAATGTTTTGTTAGTGAATAAAGCAAAACCAAATGCGCATGTGCCAATTACTAACCCATTCAAGAAATTAAAGTACTTTCAAATTGGACAAATTAAAGAACATCATAATCATGACATCAATCATGCATGCATGCAGGCTGCATCTCAACTATATTTACTATTTTAGGTTAGAGCAATCTACTTTCGGGCTGGCATAATTTGTAGCAGCAAAGAATGTGGATCACACAGCTAAGATCTGCTTGTTTCTTACTATATTCTTTTCGTATAATTGCATATCGAAGCTTTGATTCTTTTGTGCGCAAACTTGTAGCAAGCCAGTTCATTTATGTGCCAAAATAGAGGAACAGTAAAACTACTGCTAAATTTGAAAAATCATAATATTTATTTGTTTTAGCAAGAAATGGTGGGTCATTACTCATCGATGCCAGCGTGGAATATTAATAGTTTGACAAAAACTCATTTATTTTTTGATTGGAAATCTCAATTGATTTGAGCGTGGAACAAAAATCAGCAACTACCTAGAAATAATTTCCACGGTGTCCCACACGCATCAGTATCACCAACAAAAATTAGTCAAAAAATAGCCTCAAAATGAGCTGGTACTTTAGTTTGAGACAATAGTTTCAACTACCTTTAAATTTTGGTCCAGCCAAGATATTCTCATAAAGTGGTGTTGTTGCATTTGCATAATTATTTTTTGTCTTAATATCGAACTTGGTAAGTTATTGGTCTTAAGCATAGTTGTTCTTCTCACTGTCGGTTGTTATTATTTTTTTTTTTTTTCAATTTATGTGTAAACTTGTGACTTGTGACTACATTTCTAAGATTAATAGTGCCTTTTTTTTTTTACAATAAGACTAATAATACTTTTTTTTAAAGGTGAGGAGAATTATCTTGTAAGAAGGATGGGAAGAAACTAGGAATCCTTCTTGCAAGAGGTGAGAATCGAACCCCTGAAACAGGGGTGGAAGGAAGGCCTTACAACCAATACGCCAACCTGTATCCTCATAGGACTAATAATACTTGTTAAACCAAGGATGTCTTGGCGTAGTGGTTAAGATTGAGGTGCTGTGAACGATAGGTCACAGGTTCGAATCCCCCCTCCCCATCTTTGTACTTTGTACTGCCTTCGTGGCTCATATGGATAAAAAAAACATAATTGCCACCCTGCAATATACTTCTTTAGTTTTTATATTAGTTACGAGGTTTGGACCTTTATACTATTTAACATTAACTATATCTGAAATATTTTGGCTTAAATATAAAATTAATTTCTATATAAAAAATGTTGTTTGACTTAACTCAATGTATATGTACAAAGTACAAAGTTTTCGATAATTTTCACTAATATTTAATTAGAGATAATTATTGTCAAAGTTGGACATTGACAGCCACTAATATTTAATTAGAGATATTTATTGTCAAAGTTGCACATTCATAAGAGTAAAAGTCAAAACATTGCAAATAAAAAATAAACTGGAGAAAGTATTCGTAATTCTGATTAGTTCTGTGACTAGTTAATCTATGCACAATGTTGATTTTTCTTTTCTAAAATATATTTTATATAATAATATTATTAATCCATTATCATGCGAGCTTTTCTGATGTAAAAGAATAAAAAGATCAAGCAAGCTTGTTGTAGAAATATCTTCCCATGTTCAATATACAAATTATACACCAAGTTTCAATAAATCTATATAAGTCAAATTTAAACGAGAATAACACACCAACAACTTCTTATACTTCTTTAGTTTTTATATTAGTTACGATGTTTGGACCTTTATACTATTTAACATTAACTATATCTGAAATATTTTGGCTTAAATATAAAATTAATTTCTATATAAAAAATGTTGTTTGACTTAACTCAATGTATATGTACAAAGTACAAAGTTTTCAATAATTTTCACTAATATTTAATTAGAGATAATTATTGTCAAAGTTGGACATTGACAGTCACTAATATTTAATTAGAGATATTTATTGTCAAAGTTGCACATTGGTAAGAGTAAAAGTCAAAACATTGCAAATAAAAAATAAACTGGAGGAAGTATTCGTAATTCTGATTAGTTATGTGACTAGTTAATCTATGCACAATGTTGATTTTTCTTTTCTAAAATATATTTTATATAATAGTATTACTAATCCATTATCATGCAAGCTTTTCTGATGTAAAAGAATAAAAAGATCAAGCAAGCTTCTTGTAGAAATATCTTCCTATGTTCAATATACAAATTATACACCAAGTTTCAATAAATCTATATAAGTCAAATTTAAGCGAGAATAACACACCAACAACTTCTTATGTCTCTTGTGATAATCGAACTAAAAAGCCTATTATCATATCAAGGAGTAGCGATCAATAGGCAAATCAATTATTTTTATCGTTCCTTATGAATATAAGCCAGCTAATGTGATAGTCACAATACACAAGTAATTATTTGTCAAATTATTTTAAGTTCTAATGAAGGCAAACTACTTAATAAAACATGTAAACTTTGAATAGCTTAGTTTAATATTAATAGGAATTATAAATCATGTAAAATCATTGCTAGTTAAAAACTTAAAATAGAGTGAGTTTCGTTGAAGTTACCTCTTCTTTGCTTTGCGACAACCTTTTTCACAGCCGCCGGCGCCTTAACTTCCACCGCCGGAAATAAAACGCCGTCAATACCCTGAACCGAGATCCGACCGTCCGTATAAATATCCGGGTCAAACAAATAAGCTGACCCGTCACCCTGACCAAACCGGACCGACCCATCAGCTTCCTCTGCCATGACCTTGTGAGGTAAACGCAACGTTTCATACTTCACATGACCAAAACGCCTCACTGTACTGTACATACTCTCTTCCGTTTGGTACTCTGGTATTATATGGTAGTACATTATCTGTTCCGGAGCTCCTGGCTCACTTAGCTGGTCAGCCGTCAACCTGCCCATGGCCTCATCATTGGGGGCTAATACTGTAATTGCATACCCCTCTGAAACCAGCCTCCCCATCTCTGTGGCTAGGGTTGTGAGGTTTACCAGAATATCGGCGAGGTCGTTGTAGCAGCCATAATGGGTTAGGGTAGTGATGAAGTCCTTGACCTGGCTGGCCCCATCGAAATGATGGTGGGGCCCACCAGGTCCAGGTGCTGGCGCCGGGGCTAGTGAAGGCCCTGGCGCCAGTGCGTCAAAGATGGGAACAGCTGGTGGTGCACCAGCTGGTCCCATCTTTGCACGTCGAAGTTGGGTACTCTTTCGAGCATCCATTGTTGGTGCGCTAGTCGGAAGCACCGCTGAGATAGAGCGGAGTTCCCGACGATTATTAAATTCCTCTAGAACTGAATGAGGAACGAGGACCTTGTCGATCCCATGGATTAATCCATCAGGTTTTATTATTGAGTTTTTGTGTATTACCTCCACCGACTCCTCAACCACCATTCTGTTGTTCTTCAGTGAAAGGCGGAGATGGTGGTTGGACAATGCCCTTTTCCGAGTGAACTCAACTGGTTTAGTTAAGTTGACTCGGGAAGGGACAATGTGGTGAAGGATGAGGCTCTGGAGGGACTTAAGGTTTCGAGGCTCAAGCAAGAATTGCTTCAACTCCGGATTCAAATCCCGTTCCAGAGCCTCATTCTTCGGAGCAAATATGGTAAAATTATGTTTGCCGACCATATCTTCTAGGGATTGTAACAAGAGAGCTTTCTCTATCAACTCGGCTAACTCGGTGTAGGACGAGTCAAGGAGGGCGACTAGGATGGAATTAGAGTTGATTTGCACTGTGCTATTGGGTTTGTTGGCAGATGCAAGTACTAAAGAAATAGAGAAAAATATTAGCAGGAAATATTTGGAGAGGCCATGGAGGTGGGATTTATCCATGGCGCTTAAACGAGAAATATGAAAATGGAGGGAGAGGGAAAAAACAATAGTGTATGTGTGTGTTTTTATTGTTTGATTCTTTCTTCCTCAGGTGCTATTTTGTTCTTGTGCTTTGTGTTTGAAATGACAGTGGAGCATGTGAATTTAAGCAGAGGGTTTGTTTGGAGTTGTGTGAAGGAAAAGTAGCCAATTGGGGAATTTGCTTGGGGAAAAGTAGCTAATGGAAATCATAGCATTACAAGTTAATTAACAACAGTCTGTACGTAGATGTAGGCCCCACGCGTAAAGTGTTAGCTGACAGTTTGTCTAAAAGTTTTTTCGTTCTCTCTAAACAAACAAAACATTAATTAATTACTTTTAATTTGATGAGAAATAGAGTATATAATGCATTATGAATGCATGCACATTCGAAGTCAGATGATTGAGTATGGCTTCGAGTCCTCATACCAACAAGAAATCTTTCATAAACATGTCGGAAGATGCCGTGAATCTGCCTCTTCGTACAACTAACTCTCGTTTTCAAAGTATCATTGCCAATTTGCCATTATAGTAATGGAAGATTTCTGATCGCAAGCATAACCAGTAGAGCTTTTAAGATTTAGTTATTTAAAATATTGTACATGATATCTTTCAAAATGGGTTTGTTAAATACAAAATTCATTATTTAAGTTGTTAGCATTAGTTAACGCTGATTAACAAATTAGGGGTCAAATTTGTGTTCGGGTTGATAATAAATAGTTTCAATATGTCTCAACTCAAACTCATACCATTTATTAAACGGGTTGAAAAATTCAACCCTAGACGAGGTCTGTTTATTAAACGGGTTACCTAATAAACCCGTTAATCCATTTACATATTTCTTACTATTAACTTATAATTAAAATTAATTATTTTTCAACAATAAATTCACTTGATAGTATGCATGATTAGAGTTTCTTTTCAGTAAATGTGTTCTACAGTTAGTAGTATTTCTTAAACCTTCACTAATTTAAATATAACTTTTTAGGAAATGTAAGTCGTCGGCCCAATCAAAGTGGTCATATTATGCTCACTTGTATTATGGATAGCAAAATATATGAAATTCGCCCATATTGTCAATTTTATTTATTTGATCATCTTGTACTTGACAAGTCAATCTACCTATTTTTTATTTAATCGTTGACCCTCGATCGATATTGACAAGTTGAGTACTTGGCAAAATATATGTCCAAAACATATACTACAGCCTCCATTTGTTAATACTTACAACATATTCCTTTCAAGTTGTTTCATAATCTTGTAATATTTCTCTTTTAATTATCGTACACAAAAATCATTTCTTTATTGTTAAACACATGGACCATGCTTCACTATCTTTTCTTCTCCTTGGTTCATGTTCCATTTTAATATGTTGCAAGTACTTAGAAATGGAAGTAGTACATGTTATAGCTTAATAAAGTTCATCTACGTACCATTAGTAATAAGGAAAAACTGACACCATTAATACCAAGTTTGGGGTTTCTTCCACCATATATCTTGAGTTTCATTTATTTCTCAATGATCCCAAGTTTAAGGACTCCCTTCCAAAATTGATTTGGGTTTATGTTCACTTGTCAAACCTTTTAAAAACTCCACTTATTGGTTGTAACACTATTGCTGCTAGCTGCTCATGCAAGAAAAGATGTTAGTGTTAGTTTCTAAATTTGTAGCTACGGCCACGCTGGCAAGTTAGTTATAAGTTGTTTAGTTTGTTACTAACACATATACAAGTCTCTCATAGCTTGTAATCAATAATTAGAAATCATAATTCCTTTTTCATTCTCTTAGATTATTTTCTCCAATTCTGTCCTAAACCTAATTCAATACTTCTCTCTAGCTTGAATTCTATCATGGTATCAGAGCTTGTTGAGCTCTTTCTAATCCGATCTTCCGTAAAATCTTGAAGAATTCAAGTTCTTCTTCTCACTAAAATTGAGGATCGTCATGTCTGGTAAATTTCTACTAAATTTTTTTTCTAAAATTCTCTAAAATATAGTAATCTACTCTGAAATCCTAAAATTCTATGAGTTTGCTGAAATTACATCTGAAAATTTTCTAATCTGTTGATTTTACTTAGAAATTTTGTGATAACTTTTTGATCACTTGATTCTGTAATCTTATTATGAAATTGTGGTTGATAGTTGTTCATAATCTTCATCCATAGGAAACTGATTCATTATCTTCTCTATATTCACAAAATTTTCCTTTCATCCTTTCATTCTTTTAAATCTGCACACTAAGTGTTTGTTAATTTTCATTCCAGCAAATCCAAATTGTTTGTCTCATAATTGGTTCACTTCTTGTCTTCTTATTCATATTCCTGACCTTCTTTTCTTGATAATTCTAATGTCAACCTCATTCTTCGTCATGTCTGAATCTGAACCTCAAACTCTACCTCCAAACCAAAATCCTACCAGCATCTATTATATACAACCATCTGATGCTAATTCTAATCAGCTAGTATATGTTAAGTTTAATGGAGAAGGCTTTTCTAATTGGAAAAGAGATATAATTCTCACTCTTTTTGCCAAAACTAAGCTTGAATTTGTTACTGGTGACATCAAGAAACTTGATGATGCATTCGCCTGATCTGAAAGCTTGGGAGAGATGCAATAATCTAGTATATTGTTGGCTGTTATTCAATATTGAAGATACACTAACTAAGAGTGTTATGTTTTTAGTGCAGCATATATCAATCTGGAAAGATTTAGAAGAAAGATTTGGATATGCTTTTATGACTTAGGTTTACACATTGGAACATAAATTGACTGAAATAACTCAAGGATCACAAAGTATAGCTGAATTTTTTATCAATATCAAAACTGTGTGGAATACTCTTGATGATGCACGTCCACTTTCAACTTGTATATGTAACAAATATACATGTAATGTCAGTAAGAATATTATTGATAGACAATAGGAGCAGAGATTAATACAGTTTATGAACCAAATATAAGTCCAACTATGCAGCAACAATTACAAGGCTACAAGTACAATTGACGTGTAATTGAAGGCCCAAGTTCTATTTGGGTTTGATTTGCTTTTGTTGTTATTTTTAAGCTTGTAATAAACCTTGACATTACTCACACTAGTAGAAAAACAACGATTTGCGTCTCACCATTTGCGTCGCACAATAGGACAAACGTCGTAGAAGACTCATTTGCGTCGCATGCAACAAGGAAACGACGCAAAAGACGGTCTATGTGCGTCGTATTAAACTAAGGTGCGACGCAAGAGAGCTATCTGCGTCGGATCCCTCCTGACGTCCGACGCAAATAATTCTACACATTTTCACGCAATAAAAATAAATCCCGCCCAAACAAGCCATCTGCGTCGGACTTATGGGCCTATCCGACGCAGATGACAAGCCCATTCATTTCTGCCCAATAAAGTCGCTCAACCTAAATTTCATCCCTTCTCTTCAGACTTGCCGCTTCAATCTTTCAACCCCTCAAAACTCTCATCTTCTTTCTCTCTCCTCCAAATTATCTTCACAATTCACGACAACACCAACAACAACTTCATCAACACCAACAACCACTTCATCATCAACCACTTCCCCCGACGAGTTCTCGATTTGAAGTTAAAGAATCGTAAAAAATGAAGGTTTTTTTTCTCTCTCCTCGATTTTCACTTCGATTTCGATCTTGTGGTTGTGATTTTCTGTATGCCTTGGCTCGAGATCCAGAAGACTCATTCACGATGTTTTTTTTTGCTTTCTATTTCTCTCTCCTATCGTCTTGCTATTTTCGCATGGTATGCTATGTTCGACGCAGATAGCTAATCAACTGCGTCGTGTCTTATCCGACGCAGATGGCTGTCTTCCCATCTGCGACGAGACTTGTGCCGTCGGACCCATGTCCGACGCAAATGAACGTCTCACATCCAACGCAAATCGTCGATTCTCTACTAGTGTCATAAAGTATCTCATGATTAGGCGTGTGTGCTTTGCTTGCTTAGGCGTGTAATTATGAGATATTTATGCTCCTTAGTTGCTGGTTGTAACTCCTTGTAGCAACTCATTGAATTAGCTTGATGAGGGGCGTGAATCAAGGAGATTTTCATGCTCCTTGAAACTGATTTGTTTGGACGGTTTTTCTAGGGTTGTGTGGGTGTGTTTTAAGCTTCCTTTACTGCTCCTATTTCCTATATAAGGAGAGCTTATGATAATAAGAAATCAGCTTTGTGTGAATTATAAAAAACCTAGTGTTTTCAAGTTTAAGCTTCGAGTGTGTCTCAAGTGAAAACTTACCTTTATTACTTTGAGTGATTTCTTGAGTGATAAGCTTAGGAGAGGTTGAGTGCGTCTTGCCTCTAGCCTAAAACCCCAAAACATTGAGTGTGTTCTTGTGTTTTGGTACTATTCTTGGTTTCGTGTGTTTTCAAGTGTTAAAGTGAGTGTTCTTGTTCCTTTGAGTTTAGAATCATCATCGAATACTTTGGAGGGTGTTTTTATACTTACATCATCTGGTATTAGAGCTTTGGTGAATAGATTCATCTAAAAAATCACATTTTGGTGGTAAAACAAAACGGTCAGAATTCATCTAGTTTTTCGTCTGAGTTTGAAGGGCCATTTCTCAGCCTTCAGGAGTCCAAATTGGTTGATTATTTTTTTGATTCTGCATAACGTTTTTTGTAGAATACTCACAAATGTTTTCAGATTTTTGTAAATTTGTTAGCTATTAAACTGGGCACGTTTTTCGCAACTGTGCCAGAACGAAGCAAATCCAGCATACATAACTTCAATCAAGGATTTCTCCTTCATACAGAAAGCTTTTCAAGGGTTTATTTTTTTGATTCCGCTTGAAATTTCCTGAATTTTCATAATCTGTAAGCTTTTGAAATTCTGAAGCCCATTTGCAGTTTCGTTTTGTAGTTCAAAGTTACGGCAGTTTTACCCGTTGTAATTGTAATAGTCTAGCAAAATAGTGAAATCATGGCTGATGGTGAACTTGCTAGGATGTTAAAAGTCATAACACAAAAATTAGAAAACTTAGAGAGAAAATTAGAAATAAATGATGAAGATAAGGCTCAACAAAAGACTAGGCTTGATGCTATGTTCGATATGTTGTTGAAAGCAAATCGAAAACTATATTTTCTTGAAAATGAGGAGGGTGGGATGAATACACCTAGAAATTTTGATGAAGATAGGGGTTTAAGAATTGAGATGTTCGAATTTGGTGGGGGCGTGATAATGAGGCTTTTCTTAATTGGATGAGGCAAATTGAAACTGTTTTTGACTATAAAGGGTATGATGATAGGAAAAGGTTTAAACTTGTTGTCCTTAGACTCACAAAAGTTGCTGCATTGTAGAGCTGATTAAATCAGCCCGGCCCGATTTTTGGGTGGGTTTGGGCATAAATTTTTTGGCCCGCGGTCGGGCCCGGCCTAATTTTTTTTGCTTTGGGATGGGCTTTGGTCAAGCCAAAAATGACTTTTTAGTCTAATTTTTGGCCCGATCCGATTTTGGTCAGAAAAGCCCGCCCTTTTTGGCACGAAATAGCGGCCCTTAGTCACAAAATTTTGGCCCGAATTTTGACCATGCCCGACCAATGGGCAATTTTTTTAGGCGTGGCCCGGCCCGAAAAACCTTAAGTCCAATCGAAGGAGAGAAGGAAAAGATAACATTGATTCAAGGAATAGATTAACAAGGAAATGAGGGGTAAATGGGTTAGTAAGGAGTATGAACAAGAGCAATACTTAAAATTGACCCACCTTTCACAAGACAATGACATGAGTGTTGAAGAATACATGAAAGAGTTTGAGAAGTTGTGTCTAATTTGTGATTTGCATGAGAAGGAGACTTTTAAGATAGCTCGTTTTGTCAAGGAATTGTCTAAAGGGATTAGTAGAAAAGTAGAGGTGACTCACTATGCCACTTTTAGTTATGTATGTAAGCTTGCCTTGAAATATTAGGCACAAGCTAAGGATGAAAGGGAGAAAGAAAAGCCCAAAAGTTCTTCTTCTTTTTCTTTCAAGGGTGCTTTGGAATTTACTCCCTATTCTAAGGGAGTACTTTTCAAAAACCAGTCTTCTTCATCATCTTTTAAGGGAAAAGAGAAAGAAAGGGCCGTAATTTCTCCTAGTGAACTTGTTACTAGAAGAAGATGTTTCAAATGTAATGGGAGGGGTCATATTGCTAGCGAGTGTCCTAATAAATTTGTTTTGACCGCCACTCAATGTGCCATCATGGATGAAGAAGAAAAGATGTATAATTTTGTTGTTCATGAGAAGAGTAGTTTTGAGGAAGATGATTGCGAGGAAGAGATTCCTCCAGAGGAAGAATTGAACATGATGGTAGTAGGAAGAGTCTTGTTTAGTGAACCTCCACATGAACTAAAACAAAGAAACAACTTGATCTGCACTAGATGCAAGATAGGTGAGAAGACTTGGAATGTGATTGTTGATGGTGGTGCACAAATGAATGTCGTTTCATTCGAGGCCGTAAGCAAATTGAAGCTACCAACCAGAGACCATGAAGAGCCTCATAAGCTTAATTGGTTGAATGATGGTACTAGTGTGACGGTGAAGAAAAAGGCCTTGGTTACTTATTCTAGTGGAGGGTTCGAAGATGAGAGATTGTGTGACATACTTCCCATGGATGCGTGTCATTTTCTACTTGGAAGACCATGACAATTCGATCATGATTCGGAGCATAGAGGAAAAACTAATGTATATCTTGTAACTACCAAAGATGGTAGAAAAATGAAATTGCTTCCCTTACCCCCAAACTTGCTAAAAAAGAAAAATAGAAAAGCAACTATCTTGTAATTTGTAATGAAAATGCAAAGATAGTGGAAAAGAACGGGGGAGGGAATGCTTTGGTTATGGGATCCAAAGAGGATAATGGTAATACTTGTAATGACTCATCTCCTTTGGATAAGTTATTAGAAGAGTACAAAGAAGTGATTCCTAATGACATGCCTAAAGTTCTCTCTCCTATAAGAGACATTTAGTATGGCATTGACTTTCTTGATTTGCCCAACAAGGCAGTCCATAGATGTGCCTCGGAAGTGAGTAACAAGCTTGACAACAAAGTGCATGAATTGGGTGGTACCTCAGTCTTTTCAAAAATAGACTTAAGGAAATATTACTGTTATTTCACTAGGAACAATACAAGAGGGGGGGAATTGTATGTGTAGAAATAAACGTAACTTTTTGCGGAAGTTTAAACTTAAATAAAGAAACAAGCTAAAGGAACACAAGGGATTTTATGAGGAAAAACTTCTTGGGCCCAACAAGAAGAAACAACCTCGACCACTAGGCATTTTAAACTCAACTCTTTCACTAATTAGGCCAAACAACTTTGTTACAACCTAATTCTACTCACGGGCCACACCTTGAGTTCCTCAACTCAAGTTCCTGAACAACTGTTCCCTTCACAGTTGTTCCTTTCAACTTTACTTGAAGTTTTCTCACTTTAACTCGCTTCACTCAAACCTTCTAGATCTCTTACAGAACTTCACTCAAAGTCCCCTTACCTAAAAACTAAAATACAATTGATCATATAAACTTAGTGGAATTAGAGTAAGAAGGCAAAGAACAAATGGCTTTTATGAGAGAATGAAGGCACTGACAATTTACTTAGTTAAACTCACTAATTCACTTGATCAGACACAAATTGGAACTTCATTAGACACTAGTATTTATAGTGGTAATAACTTAGAACGTGGGATTAAAACATGTGTTAGTGATAAAACCATTATCCCATGATGTTCCTTACTCGGAGGAACACGTTCCTCTTTCCATGATCTCCATGATCATTGTTAAACGTGGGAGATAATCATGTTACTGCTCCCTTAATTTTAGCAACCACTTAAAGCATTAATTTGAATATCTGATTAATTAAAAAGTATTTTAATTAATAAAACCAAAATAAAATCCTCTTACAAAAAAAAATATTATCTTTAAAATTTTTTCCATAAAAACCGAAAAGGATATTTATTATCTTTATAAAAATAAAATCTTTTCCTTAAAAAGATTTTCCTTAAAATCAGATTTTTACTTAAATAAAACGGTTACCTAGAATCTAGGCATAAGATACTCAAACGACATATTTAACCGTTGTACTACTTCATCCTAAGTGTAGTTCCTTTTAATAGTTAGTTCCTTTAACTTATTATGACAGCGCCAGTTCGTCTGTTCCTTACAAAGGAACAAACGCTCATTCTCATTCTAAATTGCCACAGTTCCTTACCATTCTTACTCGTTCCTTTACATTTGAACTAGAAACAAAAAACCTCTCTTTAGTCTTCTTGCTCCAATGCTGCTCCAGTACCAAATCTTTGAACATATTCACTTAGTCTTCAAAATCCAAACTTGATTTCTTCTTTGATTTAGTATTCTCTTTGTTCCTTTCGTTAATACCTTGAAATTCATTCACTTAAACAACTTGTTAGTCCAATACTTAGTTTGCATCTTTGTTCCTTTGTCATCATCAAAACTAGGGTTCAACAATTACCATCAAAAGAGATCTCAAGAGTCGGCTACGTGGAAAATGGATTCCAAAACAAAACAAAGGGTATATGAGTGGTTAATAGTGCTTTTGGCCTTCTTTTACAAGCGGTTCAATAAGTCCTTCACTATTTTCATGAGTCCATTCACCGAATTGTTGAAGAAGTGAAATTTCGAATGGGGTGATACAACAAGACCTTTTAAGAATGCCAAGTATTTCCTTTGTGATGCGTCTATAATGAAAAGTGTGAGTCCTCCATTTCATTTGAAAAGTTTATCTCTTTGCTTGGATGATCCTAGTTTGAGGGCAAACTTTTTCAAAAAAAGGGGGAAATGATTCAAATATGAGTCCAACTATGCAACAACAGTTACAAGTACAAGTGATGTGTGATTGAAGGCCCAAGTTCAGTTTGGGTTTTATTTGCTTTTGTTGTTATTTTAAGCGCGTAATAAACCTTGAGATTACTCATAAAGTATCTCATGATTAGGTGTGTATTTAGGAGATATTTAAGCTCCTTAGTTGCTGGTTGTACTCCTTGTAACAACTCATTGAATGAGCTTAATGAGGGGCGTGAATCAAGGAGCTTTTCATGCTCCTTGAAACTGATTTGTTTGGGCGATTTTTCTAGGGTTGTGTGGGTGTGTTTTAAGAAGCTTCCTTTGCTGCTCCTATTTCCTATATACGGAGAGCTTATGTTAAAATCAGCTTTGTGTGAAGTATAAAAAAAACCTAGTGTTTTCAAGTTTAAGCTTTAAGTGTGTCTCAAGTGAAAACTTACCCTTATTACTTTGAGTGAATTCTTGAGTGATAAGCATAAGAGAGGTTGAGTGGGTCTTACCTCTGGCCTAAAACCCTAAAACATTGAGTGTGGTCTTGTGTTTTGGTACTATCCTTGGTTTCGTGTGTTTTCAAGTGTTAAAGTGAGTGTTCTTGTTCCTTTGAGTTTCGAATCATCATCCAATACTTTGGAGGGTGTTTTTATACTTACTCCAGTTTATGATGAAGCTCAATGAGCAATATTCTGCTGTTAGAGGGAGTGTGTTGATGTTGCAACCCCTACCTAAGTTTACACAAGCCTATAGGCTCTTCTCTCAAGAAGAAATACATAAGGAGATTGATATACTCTCCACTCAAACTGAATCATTAACATTTTGTCCTGATAACCAGATTTGATAACATAGGTTATAAACCTCCGGGTAACTTTTTAGAAGTACAATAACTCTTTTTCTCATAAGTCTTTTCATTTTTTGGCAACTTTGGTTCCTTTTATGTGAACAAAAGACTAGGAGCAAACTACTATTGCACTCATTGCAAAGTACCTCGACACACTAATGAAAGGTGCTTCAAGTTTCATGGCTATCTATCAGGGTTCAAAGGTTTCAAGAGAACTGTTGTCGCTCAACCTTCTGCTGATGATTCCTCTACTGATTCCAATAATAGCATTTCTATTGTACAGTATTATCAACTCATGGAGATGTTGAAAAACATAAGACAGATTTTCATTATTCTAGTGCTCAGTTCAGTGAGAAAGAATCCTCTTCTCATGCTATGCTAGTATAGCCCAAAAATCAAATTTATTTCGGTTTTTTCACCAGATACCCCTGTGGTTTCACAATATTCACCTGGTACCCTCTCGTTTTCAACAATTCACCTGGTGCCCCTGAGGTTTGAAAAAATAACTAAAATACCCTTAATGACTAACGGACATTAACTCCGTTAGTCATTAGGGCAAAATCAACGAAATTATCCCCTAACTAACCTTATTAATACTAATTAATCCTAATTAACTATAATTTAACCTAATTAATACTTTTACACCCTAATTAACCCCTAATACCCTAACCCTAACACCTAACACCTAACACCCCCACCCCCCCCCCAACCACCCCCTTACCCTATCCCCTCCCTCCCCCTTCCCCCGCAGCCCCTACCCTCCCCGCAGCCCCCTCCCCTTCCCCCGTCGTTGCGCAGCCCCCCCTTCCCTTCCCCCGTCGTTGCGCAGCCCCCCGTCCCCTTCCTCCGTCGTCGCGCTGCGCCCCTTGTCCCCTTCCCTCATCGTCGCGCGACCCCGTCCCCCTTCTCCCATGACCTTCCTCCACCCTCCTCTCGCAGCCCCCCATCCCCTTCCCCCGTCGTCGCACAGCCCCCGTCCCCTTCCTCCGTAGCCCCCTCTACCGTCCCCGCAGCCCCCTCCCCTTCCCCCGTCGCGCAGCCCCCTTCCCCTTCACGCCCTCCCAAAATTGAAACTCGCAACCGGAATCGAAACTCCTTCGTTGGCGGGGAGGTGGGAAGAGGAGAGGGGGTTGCGGGGAGTGGGAAGGGGGGGGGTCGGGGTGGGGGAGGGGGAGGGTGGGTCACCGGAGAAGGGGAGGGGGTGGTGGTGAGGAGGTGGTAGGGGGAGGGGGTAGGGGGGGGCTGGGTTGTGAGTGGTGGGGGGGAGGGATTGCGCGGGGTTAGGGGGGGGGGGAGGGGGGTGGGTGGGGGGGGGGGCCGAGGGTGGTGGGAGGAAGGGCTGCAGAGGGGTGGAGGAGGGGGGCTGGCTGGGGTGGGGTGGTGGGACTGTGGGAGGGTTAAGGTTTAGGGTTAGATTAAGTTAATTAAGTTTTTTTAGGGTCTTAGTTAATCGAAAGTTGACGGTAGGGTCACGTCAGGAATTTTTCAAAACCTCAGGGGCACCAGGTGAATTATTGAAAACGCGAGGGTACCAAGTGAATATTGTGAAACTACAGGTGTACCTGGTGAAAAAACCAAATTTATTTTGATTTCTATTAGCAAATTGTGCAATGGTCTTCATTGTGAAGTTTCATTTTCTCACAACAAGTGTTTTATTCATGATCCCTCGTAAAGAAGCAGCCAATTCTTCTTAGTAATCTGACCAATGGGTTGTATTGTGTTGAAGATAATTCTTCTTCTAGAATTTCATGTGTTTCTACAACTAATGCTTGTTCAACTACTGTTAAAAATGCCAAACTGTGGCACTTAAGGTTGGTTCATTTGCCATTTTCTCAAATAAAGCTGATTAAGCCTGATTGTATTGTGAAAGATTGTGTTGTAAATAGTATCTGGTAGGTTTGTCTTGTTTATAAACACCCTAGGCTATCTTTCCCAATTAGTATGTAGTACACATACTACTTCATCTTTTTTTTTTTGCCAAGTAAGTTAGTGTATATTGCAAAAAAAAAATATGCATATTACAACCTAAGCCATCAAAGAACCAAGGACGAACCTTCTAGGAAGGACCCCCCAATGAACTCAAGGCAAACAGAAACAACAGGCTCACAAGAGCCAACAGACCATCTAATTACAAACTAGTAACCCAAACAACATCTCTAGCATGAATTTTATGACTAAGAATTTGTGCAATCCTATTTTTTACAGTATACTTGACCATCTGTACAGTGTGATCAACAGTAGGAATCATATGATTCCAAATAGCAGAATTTCTGGCAAGCCAAATATGATATGTGAGGCCTACAAGCATAGCATAGGCAACCTTCCTCTTAAAACTCTTCTTGCAGTATCTTTTGACCCAGGTGAAGTTAGGAATCAGACTAGTATGCTGATGTTAAGACCAAGCCATTGAATCATAGTCTTATAGCAAGACATGCTATAGGAGCAATCAAAGAAAAGATGATGGATGCTCTCAGCATCATATCCACAAATAGCACAGAGAGAATTATCACTCACCCCAAACTTATGGAGTCTAACTCTAGTTTTCAGTTTATCCTGCAGAGCAAGCCATAGAATAATTCTATGTTTAGGAGCAGTGTACCTATTCCAGACATAGGTGTGCCATGGAACCTTCTCTTTGACCATACACAACTGCTTGTAAGTGCCACTAATTGAGAAAGAATTACTAGTTAACTAGCTGGTAGAGTGGAAAGAATTGGAACAGGCTTCTTTTGATGTACAAATATACTTCATGGCCCAACTGGCATTGGTTGGAGACTGAAGATCCAACCAATTTTTGTCTTTAATATAAATGGCATGTACCCACTTTACCCATAGGTTATCTTGCTTTTAAGCAATGGCCCAAGCAAGTTTTACCACAGCAGCTTGATTCCAAAGGGCAAGATTTCTTAGACCAAGCCTACCCTGAGTCTTGTGAAAAGAAAGCCCCTCCTAAGAAATAGGACTAGGCCTATTATCATGGTAAGTACCATACCAAATGTAAGCTCTGCAGATGGCATTGATGTGTTTAATGATTTTTTTAGGCATGATGAAAATTTGGACCCAATACACACTAACGCTCATGAGCACTAAGTTGACCAACTGGATTCTGCCTGCAAAAGACAGATGCCTTGTGCTCTAAATTTTAATTCTGGCCATCATCTTGTTAACTAGCTGCTCACATTCACCAGCTTTAAGTTTCCTAGTGCTGATTGGGACCCCTAGGTACCTGAAGGGAAGCTCCCTAAAACTGAAGCCAGAAACTGCTCTAATATCATCTTTTGCAGTAGTATCTAAGCCACAACAAAAAAATAGAAGACTTATTCGCATTTATTGTGAGCCCAGTAGTGTTGGAAAAATCCATAAAACCTTCCATCATGGCTTGGACAGCCTGCTTGTCTCCTTTACAGAACTTCAGAAGATCATCCGCAAAACATAAGTGGTTCAACTTTAAGTATCTGCATCTTGTATGGTACTTAAACTGAGGGTATTCCCCTACACCAGTCATACACCTGGAGAAATACTCCATACAAAGAGTAAACAAGAGAGGGGAGAGAGGATCTCCCTGTCTTAACCCTCTCTTTTGGGTTGGAGAAGCTCAGTAGGATAACCATTCAACAAAATGGAGTATTTGGTGGTAGAAAGACAAGTCATTATGAGCTGAGTAAACTTAATAGGAAAGCCAAGTCCAGTCATTATTTCTTCAATGAATTTCCACTCAACAGTATCATAGGCTTTTATGAGATCCAACTTCATCAAGCAACTAGGAGGAGCCTTGCCATGATTGTACATTTTAATCAAATCTTGACAGATAATATCACTATGCAAGATAGATCTCCCTGAGACAAAAGTACCTTGGTTTTGAGAGATGATATCAAGCAAAACCTTACTGAGTCTATCATAGAGTAACTTAGAGATGCATTTGAAATGGTTGAACAGCAAGCAATAGGTCTAATGTCCCCAACTGAGGCAGGAACAGGAACCTTAGGCACAATAGTAATAGAAGTGACATTAACTTCCTTAAGAATTTTACAAGTGATAAAGAAGTCCATTATAGCATAATAAACATCTTCTTGAACAACAGGCCAGGCAGCTTTGAAGAAATGGTTGTTGAAGCCATCCATACCTGGAGCTTTGTTGCTTAGGATACTTTGCATCACATGTTTAATGTCTTCTATAGAAAAATTGCAATTAAGAAACTCCCTATGTGCATCAGTCAATCTAGCACCCTTATCAACAATAGTAGAGTCAACATAAAGTTTATCCAGCTTGATAGAACCAAAAAGGTTGCCATAGAACTGTAGGAAAGCTTGCTGAATCTCTTCTCTAGTATGCAACCAGATTCCACATGTTGGTCTTTAGTTGACAAAATGGAATTGTGCCTTCTTCTCTGCTTGATGCTTTGATGAAAGAGCCTAGAGTTCTCATCCCCACACTTGAGCCAGTCAAGCTTAGCATTTTGTTGAAGGAATGAGTTGTACTTGTCCTGAGCACTTCTGTAAGCCATTGCAACAGCCTTCTCTCTAGTAGCAGCATCTTAATTGCTAGGATCTGAGTGCAAAACTTTCTGAGCTTCAAGTAACAAGGCATGGCATTTCTTGCTGTCAGCTTCCACTTCATTGAAGCCATTCTTATTAAGAAGCTTCTGATTACTTTTCAACCATTTCAATCTCTGCATCACTCTGTACATCTTGCAACCCTAAAAGGGCTTATCCTGCTGCACAAGAGACAGAAAATTATCAGCCTTAGTCCACATATTGTAGAATCTAAAAGGCCTTCTCAACATTTGATCATGAAAGTGACTCAAGATCACTGGACAATGATCAAAATCCCCTTCCTCAAGGAAGCTAGCCTCAGAGTTAGGAAAAAATCATCCTCCCAGGCTGAGTTGGATAAGACCCTGTCAATTCTTGAAAAGACTCTAGCCTCCCCCTCTTGCTTGTTATTCCATGTGTAGTGCCTGCCAACAGTCTTATGAGTGAGCAGATTGCAATCTTGCATACAATTCTTCATATCCTGAATGTTACAAATTCTCACAGGAGCACCTCCAATCCCGTCTTCAATGTCCATAATAGCATTGAAGTCCCCAATAATAATCCAAGCTCCATTTATAAAGCTGGAAATGTCTCTAATATCCTGCCACAACTTAGTTCTAATCAGTTTGTCATTAGAACCATAGATAAAAGAGCAGGCAAACTTAGTAGAACTAGAGATAGCAGTGATCATGCAATGAATGATCTGATCACTCATAAAAATGATATCCACCAGGAAAGAACCAGGATCCCATGCAAGAATGATCCTTCCAGACTTGCAACAACTAATATTAGTGGTAAAATTCCACCCTGAGCATAGTCTAAGGTAAAGGTCTCCCATCTTAGGAGCTTTCACCTTAGTTTCAAGGAGGCTAAACAGCTTAATGTGATGAGTTTGAATCAACTGGCTCACCACTTTTTGCTTGGACACCCTATTTAGCCCCCTCACATTCCAACAAAGGACTTTATCCATTGGGCTCTGGAGGGTAGGCTACCTCCTGATCCAATGAAACACCTTCCTTCTGAATTCCATCATGGTTCCTAGTGCTGCCTTCACCAACCTCCTCTATTAAGGTCTGAAACCTATTTGTGGTTGAGATGGCCTTCAGCTGCTGCCCATGACTTTTACTAAATTTAGACACTTGAACAAAAACATCCTCGACATGATCTTCTTCAGTATGTGTAGTCACCCGAGTAGCTGGAACAACTGGTGGGGGAATAGGATTGACAGGGGGAACCTTAGGTTTCCAAGCCTGCTTCCTAGGGGGAGCTTTTTTCACACACTTCTGACTACCGTGGCCCAATCCTTTACAGGTGGAGCATGTAATGGGCAGCCAATCAAATTCAACAGCCTGATTCACCATTTCTCCCTTTTCATTGAGAAATTTGATACAATCAGGAAAAGATTGGTCCATGTTTACTTCAATCATGACCCTTGCATAGAATAGTTTGTCCCTATTCTTAGTAGCCTGATCAACTTTAATAAAAGTTCCCAATTGACCATTGATCTTACAAAGGCTTTTTTCCCCCCAATACTTCACATCTAATCCCATTAGTTTTACCTCAAATGGGAATTTTCCTGACAAGATCTTTAGTCAAGCTCATATTTTCATCTCATGGCTTCATTATAATAGGTTTTGAATCAAAAATCACAAGACCACCATTCAACACCTTCTGAGAAGATTCAATTGCAGTAAATTGAATAAAAAATACCATGCCTTGCTAGAGCAACTTTATCTACTCCCAATTTACCCCAAATTCGACGCACAAATCCCTCCATAACATTTTAAGGAGGATTAGCACCTAGCACATAAACTACCACAACATATTTCTAAAAGAAAATCTCATCCTCAGTGTCATCATCCTCAATTCTAACCATATCATCATTATTTATGTGCATAGAATTATCAATCACATCAGCAATTTTATCATTCGAGACATTATGCACATTAGGATCATTCACAATCGCATTCCCATTCAGATCAACAGTGTTCTTGATCGTAGTATTAACAACATTTGAATTCATACATTTCGCGCCAGATTTTGAAATTGATTGAAAATGAGAACTTACAGGTTTTCCAGCCGAAATATCATTAATCCAAGCATTAAAGACATCACGAACCTGAGATTGATGTTGCTAATCCCTTAGAGAGGATTGAGGAGATAAAATTTTGAACAAAATTGGGTCATCTGGGTCTTCAGACTCCATGGATTCAATCTCCGCAAGGTCTGCTTGAGCAATAGCTTCTGCTAACTGGTCATTTTTACTAGCATTATGCGAGTTCACCTTTGTAGATTGACGAGTTTTCCTGCCCGAAGTTGATGGGAGAGGGTGTTTTCGAGGTCTTGCCATGGCTGCAAAAGAGGGATCAAACCCTTTTCGCACCCTCTCAAACTTTCTCCCAAACCATACTACTTCATCTTTTCAATTGACACACCTTGATATCTGGGGTCCGTACATGGTTAAATCCTATACTAGTTTGTCATTAGTTTCTGACAATTGTTATTTATTTCTCCAAATTTACATGGATTCATTTGATAAAACACAAGATTAAAGTTGTTTCTAGTATGACTAACTTTGCTAAGTATGTTGAGGAACAGTTTTCTTTTCAAATTCTTTGCATACAGTCTAATAATGCTAAGGAGCTTTGTGAGGGTGCTATGAAAATTTTTTTTTTTTTTATCAGAATTAAGGCATCATTCATGATACTCTACAGAAAAATGGAGTAGTTGAAAGGAAGCATAGGCATTTGTTGGAAACATTCATGGCCTTATATTTTTAGTCTAAGAATCCTGATAGGTTTTGGGGAGATTGTGTGCTTTGTGTTACTTATTTGATCAATAGAATGAATCTCAAGCCCTTGCACAACCACACTCCACTAGTAGAATAATTGCTTATTGCTGCGGTGGTATTGCTGCGGTTTTACCCATACGCAGCAATATATCGCGTAAAAAGAAAAGGTAGAATATAAAATAAAGATATTGCTGCGGTTTCGGCCTAAAACCGCAGCAATATGTTATCAACAGAAATTTTTTTGAAAAAAAGTTGACTATTTGACCAGATATATTGCTGCAGTTTTTGTAAAAAACCGCAGCAATATATTAAAATAATATTAAAAAAAATAATATTTTAATATATTGCTGCAGTTTTTGCCAGGAACTGCAGCAATATCGTTTAAATATATTAAAAAAAAGTATAAAACATGCGTGTATCAGTTAGCGTTTTTTCATCACTTTTTCCCTCTCACACGCCGTTTCCTCTCTCCTCTCACCTCTCACTCTGCTCTCATCGCCTCATCTCTTTTCTCACCCCATCCCCTCATCATCTCTCCTCTCACCTCATCCCTCGCCACTCCTATCTCTCATCTAGTCGGCCGTTCTTCGTCGGCCCACCACAAGTCGGCCCACTCGCCTCTCGCCTATCGCCTCATCGTTGTCGCCAATCGCCACTCTTCACCTCATTGCGCTTCTTCTTCTTCTTTCTACTCATCATCATATTCTTATTCTTCATCAGAATCTCGAAATGGGTCTTTTGGAATGGTTAAAATTTCTTCGATTTCAAAAAAACCTGCCTAGAAAACATTGGTTTCTACACAACAAAATCAAAAAAACCCAAATTCAAATGTTGTTCGTGTGCAAGATGGTTAGCTCATTTTTCTTATCCTTTTTTAATCTAATTTGAATTTGGACTAATTATTAATTGTTTGCTAATTGGGTTTATGAGATTTGTGGTAAAGATTTGAGCTTTGATTATGTAATTTATATGTCACCCACCAAAATCTAGGAAAAGTTTGCAACTTATGGATTTTAAAGATTTCTCTTTTTTTGGGTTTGTTTCTTGGGATAAGAATAGCTTGGACTATGATTTTATTTTATATAATTTAATTTTAAAAAAATGTGAATTATATGTTGTTTATGTTAATTGTTAGTGCATTAGCTGAAATGGGGATTTTCGTTTTTTATGTTAGGTGTCATTGCTACAAAAATAACTCATGTTGAAGGTGAAATTACATCAATAAAGACATTGAAAGATGGGATATTATCAGCCACATCTTCACGCATCACCGTCGACTCTGTCGCCGTCGTCGCTTCATCGCCGGAACTCTATGTCCAAACTTCTTCGCTCCTCCTCCAGTCTGCCGACTCTTTTTTATTCAATTCTCATATGTTTTTTAATTCAGCAAACAGATGGTTTTATTCTTTTTGTTAGGTTAGTGTTGTAGTCATTGTTTCAGATTTGTTTGTTCAGTGTAGTTATCTCATTTTCGTTTGTTTAGTGTAGTGTAATTCTCGTTTCTTGTAATTCTTTTGTATCAATTTTTTTTCTTCATTAGTTTCATTTTCGTTTTTTTTTTTGTTCAATTTTCTTATTGTTGTTTTTTACTTTGTTCAGTTTTCTTGTTGTTGTTTTTTTCTTTGTTAGTTTCATTTCATTTTCTAGTGGAAGTTTATGATTTTTGCTATTTTTCTGAATTTTTTTATGTTTCGAATTTAATGGCAAAATGCAAAAAAAAAAAAAAAATTTTTTGCTTATACCTGTACCTATTGCTGCGATTTTCCCAAGAAACCGTAGCAATATGCCTATTTTTTATTATTAAAACATCATATTGCTGCGGTTTCCCTAGAAACCGCAGAAATATACTTTATGAATCTGATATAAAATATATATATATATATATATATATATATATATATATATATATATATATATATATATATATATATATATTGCTGCGGTTTTACCCAGAAAGCGCAGCAATATGTTCAAATATTGTTGCGGTTTAAAACCGCAGCAATATATTAATTACCTACTGCTGCCCCCTTAATTGCTGCGCGGCACGCCGCAATAGGCCACTTAATGACCGCAGCAATAAGCATTTATTCTACTAGTGCTCTTTATGTTACCTTACACAACACTGATTCTTCTTTGGAACGCCTCAAAACCTTTGGTTGTTTATGCTATATGTCAACCTCCAGAGTACATAGAACAAAACTTGATCCTAGGGCCTTCCTTTTTTTTTTTATTGGTTATTCAAACACTTAGAATGGCTATAAGGTTCTTGATATAGCCACCAACAAAGTTTTTGTATCAAGGGATGTGTTGTTTTATGAACACTTGTTCCCTTTTCATTTCACTGCTCCCCAAACAATCTGCTATTTATCTTCCCTCTTCTACATCTTAACACACATTTGAAGATGCCATTTTTCCTATTTATACCACATCACCTCCTGATTCTCCACCTTCTCCGTCCTCCTCCAAATTCATTTCCCACAAATTTTTTCCCCCACTCCTATCTCACATTTCTTCTTCTTCTCCTACTTCTAATACTTCTAATGATCTGGTTGATCTATCTCCTATTTTATCTCATTTACCTCAAAATTCTTCTTCTTTTACTACACAAAGGCCTACTAGACATTATAAGCCATCTGCTTATCTTACTGACTATGTTTGTAACATCTCTTCCTCAGACTCTTCTTCCATTAGTTCTCACTGGTGCAATTTGGCGCCCTATACAGAATTTACTATTTCTCACACGGCTTTTCTAAGTCCATCTTGTGATATTTATGAACCTTCTTCTTATGATGAAGCTTTAACAAACCCACTTTGGATTGAAGCTATGAAAAGGAAATTACAGCTCTTCATGACAACCACACTTGGGAGCTAGTTGATCTTCCTCCTAGGAAGAAATTTATTAGAAGTAAATGGTTTTTAAAAGTCAAACTGAAATCTGATGGATCCTTGGAGAGGTTCAAGGCTAGATTGGTTGCAAAAGGTATTAGCCAAAAGTAAAGGGTGGATTATGAAGAGACCTTTTCTCATATTGTAAAATTGAGCACTATCAGGTGCTTGATTGCCTTAGCTGCTTCTAAAAACTGGCCTTTGTTTCAACTAGATGTGAACAATATTTTTTGGCATAGAGATTTATCTGAGGATGTTTATATGAGAGTACCAGATGAACTAAACTACCCAATATAGGGCAAGTAAAGGGTCGAATCCACAAGGAAGCAAGGGTTAAACGAAGACTAATTCACTAATTATGATGAGCTAAATCTATTTTTGGGTTTTTGAAGGATCATTAATTAGGTCTAAAGTCTAAGATAACTAGAAAATGAATAACTTAAATAGCAAAAACAATTGAGGGAGATAAATCAAAGATAAAGAAACTATGGGATTAGAGAGGTTCACCAACAAATGATCCAAAAACCCAACACCAAAATCAAGGGGAAAACATATGGGGGAATCACAAGGGGAAATTAAGCAATTAGGAACTCTGATTACTCTCTCGAGCTAATTAGAGGAGTTTAATTAGACACTCATGACCCTATGCTCATGGCATGAGGAACTAATCTAGCCAAATTATGAACAACATGATAAATTGAACTTCCTTAGACTAGAAAATACCTATTTTCATGGGACCTCCCACCACTACCTCACCCCACCTTCCCGACCACAAACGTCGCCCCGTCACCCTCCAACAACCTAAAAAACCACAACCAACGACAAAACCTATCCACCACTAACCCCAAAATCCAACCACCACCTACAAAAAACCAGCCACCACCACCAAAAACCCATCGACCACCCACAAAACCCACTCACCACCCCTGGAAATCAATCCACCACCCACGAAACCACCACCCACAAACCGTAAAAAATCGTAAATAAGAAAAAAGAGTGTGAATGGGGAAATACCTCTTCTTTTCATTAATCATGGCTTTAGATGGTCAAATTAAACCCCAAATATGACCTTTAATGGAGGTGGTGAGAATGAGATATAAGATTAGAAGAAGAGAGAAAGGGTGGTAGAAGTGGCAATGGAAAGGGGGTGGAGGCAGGTGCGAGGCGAAGAGGGAGATGCAACAACACATCAAGAGAAAGGAAATAATGGTGAGAGGAGGAAGAGAGCTGGAATGGCTATATACTAACCAAAAAACCTATTTCACTAAAGGGTTTTAGTTTCCTTTTCCCCTCTACCCATTTCTTTATTCCTTTATCTCACATAAACCAAATGCTCCTTTATTAGTATGTACTCCCTTTGTTTTTAATTACTCAATTGTTAAATTGTGTTGTGGAAACAAGTAATTGAGAGATGAAAAAAAGTGTGGTGGTTACCATAACATTTTGGAAAAGTGACAAATATTTTGAAGATATAGATAGAAAGAAAAAAATAAAGGGAATAATTGACATTTTTTTGTTGGTTATGGTTACCAAATAAATAAATTATCGTAAGTAAAGAAACAGTCATTTACGAAAAATGTAGCGAATACGAAAATAGGGAGGAAAAACTAAGTTGATCATTGCTTTGCATGAACTGCATGAACTATATAAAAGCGTGTCAATAGCAGGAATGCATGTGACGATATGATTGTCATTATAGGCAGGAAATGGTGCACTACTCCAATTACATAGAGGAAAATGAAGGAACTCCTCATTGTGTTGCATATATAGATTTACAATTTACAAGTAGTCAAATGAGGCTATTCCCAAGGAGTATCATTTTTTCATATTATTTTACATAATATATATATATATATGGGCAAACAATTGATCATTAAATATCTGACGTCCCATATGGTATAAAATTTCACCAGTGTGCCACTGAAGAAGGCCTATAATATCATCTGAAAACGAAAAAGAAACAAATAAACATTGCCTGACACTAGCTAGTCATGACTCATGAGACCTTACACAAAGATCATTAAGAGGTTTATTACTGTTTATTTTACTCTCCAACTACTGGCAACTGGAGTAATACTTAGTTAAGTAAAAATGTTTAGAAGCACAAAAGTAGACTCAGATTTGAAATGTTTTTAAAGATTTGCTTTGCAGTACCCTAATCTTATACCTAGCCTCAGTTTGGTTGGATGGAAAATACTTAAAACAAAACAAAATCCGTGAAAAGTTTTCTGGTGGAAAACACAATCATAACTTGTAGATTAGTTTTTCCTTGTTTAATTATGAAAAGTTAGAGGAAAAGGAGGAATGAAATTGGAAGGAAAAGGATGTAGATGGGAGGAGGAAAAGACAACCATAAGGAACATAGAGGAAAATATGGCATTCACCCTTTTTTTTGGCAGAGAAGTAACATGTTATTCACCCTTCGAAATACTATTCTTTCACCATTAGGAAAATTATTTTTCACCCGCTACAAACCAAACAAACAAAAATTGGAAAAATCACTTTTCTTGAATGATGTTTTCCAAATGGTGGAAAATAGGAGAGAAAAATACAAGCTATAACAAGTAATCACAATATATTAGTGTTGGGGGAAAATTGGATGGTTGAATGATGCACAATACCACTCAAAAACCTTGCACACATTTTGAGCAGATACATATAATGAAGGCTTACCATTAGGGAAAAAATGTTTCTAGTATGGCAAACATCCGAAACAACATGGAAGCTTAATGAGAAGTTAAGCTTGTAGCATAAGGAGATGACGCATTGCCATCACCTATTTGAGTTATCATTTCTTATGCTCCTACTAGCATGACTTGATTCAGAGGCGTGAAAAGATCCGTTATTCACTCGGCTATCTACTATTTCAATCAAGTGAGAAAGACCAGCAATCCTAGAGTTCACCTCAGAACCAAGATCGACCATGGAAGTGCTACAAGCAAATAACCTCTCCTTCCAAGATCTAGTGTTCCTCGAAATAGATTCTTTATATCTTCACAAATAAAAGACACAATAGTTAGCTTCAAGATGCTGGAAAAATATCTCCCTTCTTTGCCTTAATTAAGATGGTTTACGAAACTACAATACTAGTGAATTACTCTAATATAATACCTCATTGACCAGACATTAAAGCGTGACCTTAAAGATTCTGACAGTGAATACAAGTCTGATGATTCCGCCGTGTTCTCATTTCCCAGGGAAGATCGATTAGAAAAGCTTTAATAGAAGGAGAAATTAACATGAAAAAACAGTGAACAGTGGCAAATAAATATAAAATTAAGTTAAGGTATATATTAGATGATGCCGATGTTAATCTCCCTTAAAATGAGACAATGAACTATTGTTGGCCATGAGACAATGAACTGTTGTTTGCCATAAGATAATGACAAAGCAAACTAAGGTTACGCTTACACTACTCACTTTACCACATGACCATTGCTCACCCAAGCTCAATAACCAATCAATTGTTGGGACTTTCGACATAAAAGCCCCTCTCCCACCACAACCTCCCTGTGTCCTCAACCCTCCCCATTTATATCTATCATGCCTCTCCCCCCCTCCAATGTTGCAGCTACCACACATTTTTCCCAATTGGTGTTACCTTACCACCGCCCTCCTCCCCATCTATGTTTCTACCTCATAAAACCTAGCCTCACAACACACTATGCTCTTACCCTAAAGCGAATCCTTTATAAGCTTTACCTAGGCTCATACTACTATTTTTGGAACCTTCTCCCTCCCTTCCCTCTCTTTTCTCACAACCTAAGCCACCAGTTTGGCTAGTGAGACCAACTTCCATCTTTGCCACAAGTGCTGAACAACTAATTTAATCACTGAAAATACACTTAACCAAAACACAATCACCAGATTCCTTAACAAATTAGAAATTGCTCTAAAACCCAATGAATCCCAACAATTTGGGTTGATTCATAAAAACAACCAACAATTGTGGTCTAAAGGGAAAAATCAGGCCCACAAAGTGAAATCAGCAGCATGATCCACCCCAAAAGGTGGTTACTTAGTGTAGAAGGGAGAGATGATGGAACAAGGTGGCTATAAAGATTGGGTATCTTTAACATTCATTTAATTTTCTTTTTCTCCAACAATAGCATTATAAGCCCCTGGTACGTCTACAACCAAAAACTCCGCCATCACATCCCTGACGTCTTCATTTTCTCCAACCCTAACCGGCAACGTTATTAGCCCTTCAGGAATCACTGATGCTCCCGTGAACCCTATCAAATGCTCTCGGCCAATCATCAGCTTCTCAAAGGTTGAGAAATAAAGTATGTTTGCAGAATTTCCTCCATCCACAAGAATTCTATGAATCAGACAATTTGACACCTTTAAAGTGACCACCGGAGGGTTATCATGGGCGTAAACGATATGCCTGGCGTCCTCCACAGTAAAAGAGATAGCTAGCATTACTGGCAGTTTTCTCCACTGCATGCTTTCATTGAAGCTCACCTGAATTCTTTTAAGCTTGCCTTGGCTCCATTCACACTGCCACCATGAATAGGTCCGCCACTGATGACATGAATTTCGCTAATCCGCGACTGAGCATTCTGGTTTGTTGGCTTTATGAAGTCTCCGATCTTAGTCTGAGCCTTGTACTGAGTGAAGTAACCCCTTCTTATTAAATCTTCCAAGTTATCCTTCAAATGCCTACAATCTTCAGTCAAGTGCCCGTGATCACCATGAAATCACACCACTTGCTTTTATCGCGGTTTTTATGGAACATCTGCTTTGGACGTTGCCACTTGTCACTGTCCTTGTTCATCACATATATCTGAGCTCTAGAGGTCGTAAGCTGAGTGTACGCGTCAAATCTTTCTTTGCGTTCACCCTTCTCGCGGTCATTTCTCTCGCGGTCATTTCCCCTCTTGACAACATTGGATTCTTGCCTTCTTTCGTCTCGGCTGCGATCACTCTCGCGCCCTTTATCTTTCTTCTGCTTCTCTTCCTTCCTTTTTTCAGGCTCGCGGTGCTGACTGCTCGCAGCCTTATCAAATTCTTCACCCCTAATGAAATCATATGCTTTTCCCAAAATGGGTCCCAGAGATGTGAAAGTCTTGCGGCCCAGATAACTCCTGAACGCGGGCCCTTCTTTCAGCCCAGTCATTAGGGACAAAATGGCCACGTCCTGCTGGAGACACGAAATAGAGACCGCTTCCACATTGAAACGTCTGATGAAATCTCGCAGACTTTTCGTTTCACTTTGCTTGATAGAGAGCAATTCACCAGTAGTGCGCTCACGACGCCTATTACTTACAAAATGAGTACCAAATGTAGATGACAATTGAGAGAAGCTAGAATTAATACCCAAACTCTTAAACCAAGTTTAGGCGATCCCGATCAGAGTTTATGGAAACACCTTACACCAGATGGCGTCCACCTGAGTGTATAAGTACATGTGACCTTCCACATGATCGTCCGGATCAGAACTACCGTCATACTTGCCGGACGGCATCTTAATCCTCGGCATGGGGTGTTTGAGGATCTCTGGAACAAAGGGAGAGAGCTTTGGCTTGATCAGTAAGTGTCCGCCAACCGAATAGTTACTAGCACCCTGAGTGTTGTACTCTCGGTGGGACTGATTTTGGTCCTCATCCTCATAATTTTTAAGATCCTCAGTCTCCAAGACAGCCTCCTCGTATTCTAGATCGTCAATTTGTCTTTCCATCTGGCGTCCCTCCTGAGTGAACGTACGCATCCTTCTTTACGGCGTACCGCCAACGTTTTTACCGGCCATAGCCAGTGATCGCTTACGGTGTTGAACGCCTCTACCATTAGTAGGGGTGTTATTAGGCTGAGGAGTGCCCGCTAACATTTGAATGAATGATGCTACAGTTTGTAGTTGTTCGGGATAGAACTGATTCAACTGAGCCATATTGAATGGAAGGCCGCCAGTATTTACCTGAGTTACATTGTTCTCAGGAGCTTGTTGTTCATTGTTGAACTGTGGGTTACCAATTGGTCCGGTAATAATGGGTTGGGAAGACCCTTGACCGATCTCGAATCCTGGTGAACCGCTTCCGGTATTGTTTGCGTCACCCATGGCCGTTATCACAAAAATGGGAAGCCCCCTCCTTCTAGCGCCAAGTTGTTACGGTTGTAGAACGGTTGGCGGTCTTGAGAAGAGTCCGCCAACGATTGGAGTTGGCTTCCGCTGGTGAATAACTGCACAGGAAGCAAACGTAAACTACCCTCGGGGGGGATGCGATGAAACCCCCTCCGACGCTCAAGTCAGCACGTGTCCAAATAGGATTTAGAGAGAGATATAAGAATTGTGAGTGTGAGATAATGTACCTGGAGTATAGTACTAGTCGGGTATTTATAGAAGTACTATTCCTCTAACAGGGTGCGTAATCCTTTTACACGTGTACGGCCGTGGTGTGCCTGACAGAAGGGAAGATTCCTCTATTTTGTCTTATTAGGCGACCGCCAACGTTGTCGGACCACTTTAGTGAACTGACTTGTTAGAGTTGTAGGCGACGTTTACACGTTCGCGTCCTTCATAGCGTTCGCGTACCCTTAAGGGATGTCCGCTAACTTACTTGGGTGATACCCATACAGTAACCTTTGATACTTAGACGACCCCAATTTTTAGGTCTAAAAACCAAATGTTAAGCGACAAGATCTGGTCTGGCACCCTGAGCCAAACCTCCCCACCAGAAATTCCTACAAATTGCTACGGTTATACTCCCTTTGTTGCTTTTTGTTGTTCTTATTTAGAATCTCTTTGAGAGACAAAAATAATTAAAGTAGGAAGAAAAGTTTGAAACAGAGGGAGTATTTGAATCATGAAACCATATCGCAGGCAACACTGAGGACTAATATGAATGAACAACCATCAAGCTAATTTTATTAGCTGAACCTCGTTGCATAGAGGAAAGAAATTGAGCTACAAACCTTAACCCTAGCTATAATCTTATCAACCAGTGCCTCACAATCAATCACATAAACCAAACTATAAGATGAGAGTAAGAAAGAAAGAGAAAAGTGATAGACCCAATGAAGAAAGGAAAGGTGATTACTTGTTGCCACGTTCACTGGATTGGAAGAAGAGGGAAAGGCATTGTATGTGGTTTTGTAAGGGAGATGTAATGTGAAAGAAGAAAGTTTCTTAAAACATGAATACATCATCCTCATTCAGCCTTAATCCAACTCAACATGAATTGTTTGGGTTCACACATCCAACAAGCTTCGCGGAACAGGTCAAAGTTGACTCACTATTTGGGCTACAAGTGTTGTCCGCATGCAAATATTAGAGTTGAATACAGGTTGAGTTTTTGGCTTGGATTAGTTATTAGCAAGTGCAGGCATCTAATTTTATAGCAGATAGTTGAAAACCTGGAACTTTCTTCATTTTCATCCACAATCATCAAAGTGGATATCGATCGAGAAGTTGAAAATTTGTACCGTTTTTCGAACGAGGGACAAGTGAACAAGTGTATATACTTTATTAAAATATGAAATTAAGTGAAAACGTCTAGTTGTGTACCATTCAAGGATGCAATGAAGATGAAACTCATGCTTGCAATAAGTTACCTGAAAATACACAAAAGAACCCCTGTGAAAAGAAGAACAACCCACTGCCAAACCTAAGGAAAAATTATTACTACGGAAAAAATAAAACTCCATCAGCAAATGCCACCAAAAGAAACTTAACCTCATTTCCTTCTCGATACTAAGAAGGCGTACCACCCCCCTACGAACACACAGAGAGAGAGGAAATATGTGTATGACTCACTTTCTATCTTTCTATATCTATGAAAGAGTTGTGATCACATGAAAAATTAAAACCCCTTTATATCCTGCAAAAAGCTAAGAGATATGCCCGAGCCTCTCAAGCTTTGTATGAATGGAGTTTGGACATAAACCATTTTCATTGACAAATGAGCTCCACGAAAAGCATTTTTCAAGGGACAAAACAATTGTAAATTAATTTTTCTTCGTTTAGATCCTACTAAGAAAATTAGAGAGAGAAGGTCATAAATCTGATATGACTGAAAATGGGTTTGGGTAACCCAGTACGGAGGAGGAGAGTTCGGTCCACATACAAGCCCAAAGGAGGTTCCATACTAAAACCAATTGGCAATAGTAGGAGTAGCTCCTATAGCTTATATTGTGGTACTTTCTCTCCTCTTTCTCCAATGTGGGACAACTCACATGTGCACAACATATATGGGGTTCAACACTCCCCCTCACATGTGAGAGTCCTTAGAATTATAGCATACTGGTAAGGCAATCCTCATTGGGAATGATTGTCCAATAGAGGGACTTATCCAGTTGCATGACAAATGCCCAATATGAAAGGCCCAACAACCTGGGCTCTGATACCATGATAAATTTGATATGACTGAAAATGGGCTTGGGTAACCCAGTACGGAGGAGGAGAGTTCGGTCCACATACAAGCCCAAAGGAGGTTCCATACTAAAACCAATTGGCAATAGTAGGAGTAGCTCCTATATCTTATATTGTGGTACTTTCTCTTCTCTTTCTCCAATGTGGGACAACTCACATGTGCACAACATATATGGGGTTCAATAGAAGGAATATGAAACTTGAGAGGAGAGGATGGTTAGGAGAAGTGAAAGCAAAAGGTATGGAATAGGAAGGAAAATTTACGTTCCTCCCTTTAGAAAGAGAGACAATTTCCATCCTTGAGAAAACGATATTCTAGTACCCTTGAGAAACCTATTTTTCACCACTTATAAACCAAAGAAATAAAAATGTGTTCTTCCCAACCACTCCCACAATCATTTTCTCATTGGAACTTGACAGTGATTTCCAGCGATAAAATTAGCCAAATATACTCTACCACGGCATACGCTAGGAAAGCCATATCTCTCATAAAATTTCAAATCAATCAATGACTAGCTCTTAGTTTGAGTTTCAGGTAAGCATTGAAATGAGTTCTAATTAAGTTGATATTCTGATCTCACCCTGATTTCAGGTAAAACAAAAAAGTCATAAGCTTTGACAATGCAATGACAATTATAAATTATAATATTAGCACAACATTACCGTTGAAGGATCACTTTGAGAAAAATCTTCAAGGCATATACTGCATGCATCATCATATGGATATGCTCCTGGCATTATGCCTTCTATAGAGTCTGCAGCAGTAGAAGGTGAATAATCACCACTATCCCTCTCAGCATCCATTCCCAAAAGCTCCTGATCCAAGTCAAACAAAAAGCACTCAGGAATTCAGAAACCGAAAACCTGAAGTGCTTAAGGAGATCAATGAGCAGACAATGGGATGATATATTGTCCTTTTTCAGCATAAAATATTAAACTCACAAACGATGGGTTGATAAGATAAAAGCGTCAACTAGCATTACTCTCACTTTTTTCCCATATACAGTCTTATTTGCGTTTGGAGCTACTGATAGTGCCATTTAAGTTGAAGTTTTGAACAACATATTAGCATGTCAGCATTCTCAACTCTGAAATTTAAAGTACTCTTTGCTTTGAACCATTGCAATATGAGATAGTAATCCATACAAGTGTCATGCCTGTGAATTGCGCTAACATGTATACATGTGTGTGTATATATATATATATATATATATATATATATATATAGAGAGAGAGAGAGAAAGAGAGAGACAGAGAGGGGGAGGAACAAAAGAAGGAAAATAACCCATATCTCACATTTCAAACCTCAAGGCATTTAAAAGTAAAACAGACTAAAGGACTGGCTACAAGGTAAACCATATCTCACATTTCAAGCCTCAAGCCGTTTAAAACAGGCTGAAGGACTAGCTACAAGGTAAACCTAGATCTAAAATTTCAAACCTCAAGCCGTTTAAAACATATTGAAGGACTGGCTACAAGGTAAAGTTTTGAAAACCTTTCTAATTTATTCAAATTCAAAAGAAAAAACACAGTTCTGGAACATCAACAAGTTGATTGGTTCAAGGCTTGAATCTACTCATACCAAACGAAATTATGTTTTTATAACCTAGGCATAAATGATAACTGACGAAAGAGATGGTTATGAAGAAACTTGAAACTTGAATGGATAAGAACTTGTTAGCACAAAAATAAAATGAGAAACTCAATGAGATCAGCAAGCATTCAAAAATCTCAATGTATTTCTGCTCTACGAGTCCTACAAATATATTAGCAAAGTTCACTTTACATTCTTCCATTTTTCTATTTCTTTTCGTCACCACATTGAGCTTTCTTTTCTTGTCAAGCATTTATAACTATTGCATGGCTCGACTAACTTATGACGCGCAATAGTTGAGGTGTGAAATCATATCTAAACACTAAACAGTCATCATATAAGAACATGCCTTTGGTTTATTTAGATCTTGAATACACTTTACAAATGAATTAAAAGTAAGATGTACTTCTTGAATACATTTTATCTCAACTGAATTTGCCAGCTATCAAAAGTATATATAATCGTTAGTGAAATATTATTAAAACATACATCAAGGCATCAGACCACATTTTTCAAAATTCTACAAGCCCACCTATCTACTGTCTACAAATAGCACACACACACACTCATAAAAGTGCTTTATTTTTTGGTTGCCAACTTGAAAAAATTAGTGGCACATCATACAAACAATTCAACAATAACAATGTATGATGAATTACAAACCCCATAACAACTATTATGATGATCAAATTTATAGTTATTTTTCTAATTCATGCATTAATAATGTAGTGCATATTAAATTTGCTTCTTCAATAGATGGTCCATATAAAAATGTTAAAAAATATATATAAAGTAAATGCATGGCAGTGAAAAAACTGATCAGGCCATTTAACATACCATAAAACAAGCTAAAAATGCCATGAAATATAGAAAAATTTATGTACCTGAAGGGGGCAATTCAGAAATGGCTGGACAAATTAAAAGTTTAGGAAACCCAAAATTTGTCCATGAAAGGGAGAGATGAAACGTCAGAGATGCATAGGAAACTTTTTGAAACTTAGATATAAAAAATGTGGAGGCTATATTTTAGGAGATGAAAAGGGAATTTGGGAATTGGCATTTCACGAAAGAAGCACGAGACAAACAGGGAGAGGAAGAAATCAACACACGTACGCATATCTTTCTCATTGCTAACGGGGAGAGGGAAATTAGACTGATTGGTATTTGGTAGGTTGTGGTTTGATTTTGTTGAATGGTTTCGTTTTTGCTCTCGTTTCTAGTTTGTTGTTCGTCATTTGTTAATCTTCGCCGGTCAGTTTTTTTGAACTTCTTCATTTGTTGTTCGTCGGCAGCGAGCAGGCGGCAGTGGCAGTGGCAGTGGCAGTGGCAGCAAACTTCAGCCTTCAGGTATTCTTCTAATTCAACCTTCTTAATCTTCGCTTAATCGCTTCTTCAATTATTCTTCATTGAATCATTGTTGGCTTGTTGCTGAAAATTGATTGTGTAGTTGTGTATTTTTGTAAATTGGATTTCATTAGGATTTCATTACGAATTTACGATTGTGTTGTGATTTAGGAATTAGATTAGGATGAGGTGAAGAAGGCTACTCAACTCATGTCTCTTCTACAAGAGTTAATTCAGTTTATATGCTGCTTATGTTGAATGAATTTGTGCTTAATTGGTTTTCAAGTAGGATTTTTCCCAAATATGTCTTTTGTGAAAGCTTAAGATAGTCCTTTATGCCTGTGGTATGAAAATGAGTTCTCTTTGGTTCTTGACTTTTGAGTGATCTGACAATACTTTCTACGCATTCTTTTGTTTTTTCCAGGAAATAATTCCATGACATCGCTAGCAATCCAATCATATAATGCAATTGAGCTACAAGCCTTTATAATACAGTGGCTAATTGGTGAATGATGACTATGACGTTATGAACATTGGATTAGCTTTGAAGGTTTGATTGATTGTGTTCAGGTAATGCACTAAAACCCTTGTTTTAGGATTTTTAGCATTGGACCTATCATGTGAAGGTTTCGGAGAGGCCATGAATGAGCCTTTGGTTTTATGTGTTTTATGTGCTGGTGGAATTAGTTGGAGATGGATAGGATTCCCTCTAATGTGAAATTATTTGGTATATATGCATAATGCGTTGATATGAGATTAAATTTGCATCGTTTAAGTGAATTTAATTGATATGTTTAACAAATTGAATTGTTGTATCTAATTAAAAATTATAATTTAAATTTCAGAATGAAAAGAAAGAATACGCAACCGAATATCTCAAGTTTTTTTTACTAAATCAGTATCAAAACATGAAAACTCGTCGAGAACAATTGTAACAATTTTTAGGTACTATTTTATTGTAATATGAACTATTATTAGTCATAAATTGATTTTATTTGAAGTAGTTTTTTTTTAAATTCATGGATTATCCTATATGGATGCGCGTACCCGTACCTGTACCCGTACATGTACCTGTATTCTCTGTGCAACCTAGTTCGGTAGTGACCAACTATTAATAAATTCCTGGATCCGCCACTGGGTGGGGTGGGGGGGTGGGGTGGGGAGGTTGGCGAGGGGGGTGGTGGTAGCGATGGATTAGGGGTGGTGCTTATGGAGGAAAAAAAAAGAAAAATAAAGTATAAGCACGGGCTGTATACGGTAAATACGGGCGGCAAATAACATGAAGGTTTTTCTTTTCTTGTTTTCTTTTGGTTGCAAAAAGTCAATCTTTGACCCACAAGTAATATAGGAAAATAGATAGGATTTTCATATCAAATTTAAAATATCTAAACTACTTTATAAGTAAACCATAATAAAATAACTTTTGAAATAGTTAAAGTAAATACATAAATTTTAGAAAATACACTTTACCATGATTGTAACAAACTGCGCTTCCGAGCTGCTAGCTGAACATACTTAGCGATTACAAACCTTAATTACCACTTAATAAACCTCGACTTTACATTTATTCGCAGCGGAAACATAATATCATTACCTGATCCTGGACCTGTGGGTCTGAGACCACAACACAACCCAAAATGTAATTACAATTACATGAAATGATCAAATAGAATCTCCGAGATGAAACAATCATACACCATAAGAATTCAAATATCATAACTATAAAATCTCACCATAGCTCATCCGAGAATCATCTCTTACATTGCTTATGATCCTTTGATTTAACCAATATTCCACGTTACCGTAGTCTTTTTTTTTTTTTTTGCTGTTGGTAGCTGGCTATGTAATGTGGATTGTTAGGCTGCTAGCTAGCTATGTAATTACTGGGCTAGTTGGCTGTATTATGTGAATTTTTTTAAAAAATATATAGAGCAAATGCTCCGGTTGCGAAGGAAAGCGTGAGAACTTGTTGTTACAAATGCTCCGGTTGCGAAGGAAAATCGGAGAACTTATTGTTACAAATGCTCCGGTTTTCTCTTAAAAACCGAAGCATTTGGTAGCTCAATTACTCTGGTTTATAAAAACCGGAGGATTTGAGCTACCAAATGCTCTGGTTTAAATCTGGAGCATTTGTAAAATGTCCAAATGCTCGTGTGAGGTCTGCTGCGGGTCAAATATGGAGCATTTATGGCCTTAAAAACCTGAGCATTTAAGGTTTTTTTTCCACTAGTGTCACTGGCATAATGTTGATCATTAATTTTTCGAAATCTTTAACGTTTTAACTTTTATTTCCTCCTTATTGTGTTTTATTTCATGAACCACTAAGTTGAAAAAGGTTGTTGGATTATGTTGTGATTTATGTTCAACCTTGGAATAGTAAGTAGGTTTTGGATTCATTTCCTTTCATGTGATTGGAAGTTATTAATATCTAGTAAGTTATTTGTGTTAGGAGACGAATTCTTAGAGGGAGACTTCTAAACCCATTGTTGTTAACACGCACGCGTGAAAGGTACGTACATGATAGGTAGTTATCCTAGAGGTATCCCCGTAGCAATGGTTAAGGATGAAAGAATCATAAACTTAGTATCATGTCTAGTAAACAAATTTGTTTGTTTTGTGGCAATGAGTTCTTTTATGATTAAGTATGAGCTAAGTTGAGTTGAGTTCAATTAGAAGCAAGTCTTATGTTAGAAGGCAAGTTATATTCCATTAAGGAAGCTTTTATTAAAGTTTAAGTATTCATGGAATTACCAAGTAAGTTTCACTTCTAGTCAAGTGCAGGCAAGTATTTATTAATTCTTAATGAACTTAAAAAAAACCACTTGTTTGATCACCAAGTATGTTAAGATAAAATTAGTTTACTTGCATCCACATGATTCTTCTCTTGTGTCTACATTTGTTTAATCTATAAAACCACGTAAAGAGAAAGAATGTTGGTATTAAAGCTCAAAGGTAGGATCTCTTATGAGCAATTAACACAAGGGGAAGTAGCAACCACCGTGTTGAATACTTCCTCGTAGGCTCTACATTACGATGTAGATGTCCTTGTTAGTTTTGCGTAAAGCGTCGAGATTGCTAACGTTAGCCAGACTTCCACATGGCAAGGTCGGTCTAAGGGATGCTTGTCGGGGTATGATCATATTGATGTAGCACAATTAGTTGAGAAGACGGTCCAAGGAACGCTTTAACCACCTTCAAGTAGCAGTAGTATCCCGTATAATTCCACGAGAGGACAGTGCCCATTTAATGCCAATCTTATTTAAAGTAATATGAGTATAGTTAAAGTGGAGTCTTTTCCTTTGTCCCAGATTTGTCTAGTGTACATATCCTATATTTTTCTTAGTGTATGTACTCAACTTTTGCTGACGTGTATGTTGTTGTTCTCTTTGGTCAATGTACTTTGACCCTGCGACAACCCATTCCAACCTTACGTTGAATTGTGAGCAGATTATTCGTTAAGGTAATCATCAAGCATGCATGGCTTGATTCCTCGAAGGATATCAACAAAACTCTCCATTATTGTTCTTGTTTTGGGATTTTCATAATTTGGATTTTGGATTCTTGTTTCAGGGCATGATGCTTCCACCTTGTAACAAGTTTAAGTAACCTTTCTAAAGTTTTTTCGCTGCATACTTATGATAGAATTGGTTAAATTGACTATGACTATTTAGTACTCTTTCCTTCATTCAAAGGACAATCAATTTTAAAAAGTTTATTTAAAATTTAAAGAACTTCTAACCTACCAATAGCCTTGTATTTCAGCACGGCGGTAGCATTTATAGCTTCCTTTTTAGGAAAGTGATATTCGGGGTGTTATAGATGTCATCATTGTCAAACATGATAGGCATCACCTTCTCTTTTCGTCTTCGGACTTGCAATCAGAACTTTCGACGAGGAGAACCCTCTCTTGCTAGCCTTTTGGCTGCTGATTAGGTTAGTCCACAAACATCTAATCCACCATAAATAGCATTAATTACCTTTACATGCAACAATGATGCAGGGGGATTTTTCTTTGGTGGATTTTTGTTGATGGATGCCTTACCTTTATTGCTGAGCATATCTTGTAGATGTCCTTTGTTCAGCATGAATATGATTTCTCATATAAGTGCGATGCAATCTTTTGTCTTATGGCCATGGTCATGATGGAGTTGACACCATTTCGTCTGGTCATTGGGGGAATCTGGACGATCAATCTTCCGTGGCCAGCGTACAAGGACTCAGATCTTTGTCAATGCATTCACTACTCCTCATACGTCGACTGAGAATCCATACGACTCGATGTCGGGAAACACATTATTGTCGATCTTCATATCCGTACCTGCTTTTTCCTGCACATCATTAACTTTATGTACCTGATTTGGATGACTATAGGGTTGAGACCTCTAGTTATTTCGCTTTGGGACGAATGTTTTTTGATCGCTTGATCCTTATGATATATGACACATCGAGATGGTGTTGAGGATGGCGTCCTCTTCTGCTAATCTCATCTCACTTCTTCAAAAGGTAATACAAGGGTACTTTGTGAGACAATTGTCTAGTTTGGACCAAAGGACGAGACCCTTTTTGGATCATTCTATAGCTGTCTTGGTATCTAGATCTTTTATCCCGATCATCTCTTTATTGAATCGGTTGTAATAATTACGAACTAACTCGCATGGCTTTTGTACGACACATAGGTAATTAGTTTGCTTTTCGAGACTGCGACTTCCTTTAAATTTGTCGTACAACTTGTTGACTAGGGTTGAAAAGTTGCTTATGCATTCTGGTTTAAGAGATCCAAGCCATTTAAATGTTGGTCCAGTCAGAGTTGCTCCGAAAGATATGCACATGCAAGCCTCAACCAGATCCCAATTAAGGGAGATTGCAACATTCTCTCCTTGTACTTAGCGACATGCTCAGTTGGGGTAAGTCACTCCATTATATGTTCCAGTTAGTACGGGGAGGTTAAGCTTTTTGGGGAGCTTAGCCTTTGCAATTTTCTCGACAAACCGCGATGCAGCATATTTCTCTATGTTCCACGGCGTACACCTGGGGTTGGAGCTCCCAGAAGTTGAGATAACAGCTTCTTCATTCGGCGAATCAGCTTTTCTATCGTTGCCATTTTGCCATGGGATATTCTTCTCCTTGAGGATCTCGCTCAGGACCTTCTTTCTCTCCTTCACTCTTTACGTTGGAGTTGGGCTTTTCGTCTCCTTCAAAATCACCATTGTCTGTGTCAGATAAGTTACCCAGGGATCGAATCCTCTAAAGATTTCGCTGGCATTTGAGTTTAGAGGCCTTCATCCATTCCAGTTCTTCTTGTTGTTTAGCGACCCTTTCTTGCAACGTGCTAAACTCAGATGACAATCGTTCATTAACTTTCTTGATTTTTTCCATCTCCGTCTTCATCTGTTTGTACATCATCATCATTTCTTCCGGAGTCATTGATGCGACCATTCATGTCGATTGTTAAGAAAAGATATAATCTAGTAGTTGGTCCCACGGTGGGCGCCAAATGGTTTAGGTCAAATTTCGGTCAAAGACAAGGATTGATTGGGACGTCAACAACTAGAATAAATTAATGGATTGTTGCAGAGGGGCAACCAAGGGAATGACGCAAGGAAACGTTGAAGCATAAAACCCCAATGATGATTGGTAAAAAAAACCACGGGTAGCTTTGAGTCCACCAATCCACTAAGTGCAACTGTCACTGATTTCTCATGACAGTCAATACAGCCTAGGTGTTTATTTCTAAGTACAACGAGAACTAATGAACTAATGGAACAGAACAATTTATTTTTAAATCATAATCAGAGTGTGTATGATCTATGCTTGTGAGTACTTAGAGATTTTGTATGATAGCTTGTGCGTGCCGTTTATTTCCTCAAGTCTTGTATTTATAGCTCATGAAGTCCACTTGAACAACTCTTAAACTGGAGGAGGCAAACTCGGCCTATCCCTTCGTCCATGATCTCTTCTTTGATCTCCTCCAAGCCGTTATTCCCATTTGACCTATTCAAAAATTAGTACACAAGTAACATGATCTGATGTAGTGACTTGGTCTTCCATGATTATAGCGAATCGATTAGCCTCATTGTCTAGACCATTGCTGCATACGTCGCGTCCAGAGTAGTTTGTCTAGACCTGTAGAAAATCAGCCATAACATTGATGAGGTTGGCTTTACATTCATTAGAGAATGGCCTATGCAAGCAATGTTTTACTTTTCACCACAACCAGGTGGACCATCATCAAAAGAGAACACCTTTAGAAGGTAACATGCCAAACTTCTCAAACTTTTCCGGATGCTCCACATGGTACTTCGCTACAACCTTCAAATTACAAGTAAGATTCTTTGTGATAATATTGATGTAAATTGCAAAAAGAGAAATAAATAGTCATTTACAGCAAAAAAAGAGTAATTAGAAATAAATTCGCTCTAAATAAAGAATATTAGGTAGTCACTTACAGCAAAGAGAAGGAGATGTAAAAGAATATAAATAAACGTTACCCAGATTAAGTCGAAGAGATACATTCGTTGTAAGTGATTATCCAGAAACAACTACAGAGAGTGGGGAAATGTTGGATTAAATGGTTCAAATTGTTATTAGTTCATATAGTTTAGGAACGTGATTAGTAGTCAAGTGCATAAGATGCTATGATTAACAAAGTTGATGTAAGTGATCAATTATTCTAGCCATAATCGTGGGATATCATTGCTGATTTTTTGAATTTAGTTATGTCTGATTTCTATATAAAGGCTTTATGTACTTTGGTTTTGATTAGTAGAAAAGACAATCAACACTTATTTTTCTCTTTTATCTTTTTTAAGTTTATACATGGTATCGAAGCATCACGTTAGATCATCAACAAAGTATAGTGTAAGATCGATGCCTTGAATCTGGTGAAAATGCGGCTCAAACGGAGGAATCGAATGTTCGCCCGGTCAACTGGACGAGTCATGCCCGACCGAGCGGGGTCGCCCGCCCATGCGAATTGGCCTAGGGACCGGGCGAGAGCCCGGGAAGAAAGATAATCAAAACCGTTCGGGCGCCAGACCGGGCGGGTCTTGTTTTGACGCGGGGAAGCGATTTCGAGTCGGTGTATAAATAGGCCTTTAACCTTAATCGTTAATTTGACGATTTAGTTCATAATCACATCTGTAATTTCTGTTTTCCTCCATATCAATAATTAGTTCTCTCTCTGTCAGTAGACGTAGCCAACACTCCGTTGGTGAACCACGTTAAATCTGTGCGTGATTTCTCTTTGTTTTGCATTCAATTATTTGTTCTTTCTCACATCTATCATAACAAATTGGTATCAGAGCTTTGTGTTCGATCCGGGTGAGAAAGATGTCTGGGATGAATGTTAAAATTGATAAATTCACTTGGAGAAACAGTTTCAGTATGTGGCAGATCAAGATGCGGGCTTTACTGAAGCAACAGGGGTTGTGGGCACTGTTGGCGAAGAAGTCATCGGATTCAGATACCGCTGAGATGGTTGTTCTGGAGGAGAAGGCACATTCAACGATTATGTTGTGTCTTTCTGATGACATAATTACTGAGGTCGCGAAGCAGGAAACCGTCGCCGGTCTGTGGTTGAAGTTAGATAGTTTATACATGACGAAATCTCTAACCAACAAGTTGCTTTTGATGCAACGTCTGTTCAGCCTACGTATGCAGGAAGGTATGTCTCTGAGGGACCATCTAGATAAATTGAATACTATCTTACTAGATCTTCGTAATAATGATGTTAAAGTAGATGATGAGGATGCTGCTTTAATCCTGTTAGTATCTTTGCCTTTATCGTATGAGAATTTTGTGGATTCTTTTATTGTTGGAAAAGATAGTCTGTCATCAGAAGAAGTAAGATCTGCTCTTCATACTAGAGAAGTCTGTCATCAGGCATCTACTTCTAGTACAGAAAATCAGACATCTGGATTAGTTGTTACTGGGGGTAAGGGACAAAGAAAATCTGGTAAAAAGAAATCGAATCATAAAAATTCGAATTCTAAGGGTCCTAAACCTAATGATGTCTGTAAAACCTGTAAGGAAAAATAGCATTGAAAAAATGAATGTCCTAAGAAAAAGAAGCAGCAGGACAAGAATGAAGGTTCTGCTGCTCTGGCAGACACTGATGGCAATTCTGAGGAAGATCTGGCTCTAGTTGCTAATAACCAGTCACATTATAGGGATGTGTGGGTCCTTGATTATGGGGCATCGTATCATATTAGTCCATGCAGGGAGTGGTTTTCAACTTATGAGCACATAGATGGAGGCAATGTTTCTATGGCTAAAAGTGCTGCCTGCAAAGTAGTTGGAATAGGCTCCATCAGGTTGAGGACTCATGATGGTACATTCTGTACCTTGAACGAATATAGGCATGTTCCACTGATGACAAAGAATCTGATATCTTTGAGTCTTCTTGACAGTAGAGGTTTCAGTTTTCAAGGTGAAGGTGGAGTGATGAATGTCTGCAAGGGTTCGAAGGTGGTTCTGAAAGGTATTAAAAATGGTACCTTGTATTTTCTTCAAGGTTTCTACTGTGACAGGGTCCGCTGCTATTGCATCATCTGAGGTTCACAAGGAGGATATGACCAAGCTATGGCATATGAGGCTTGGACATATGGGTGAAAAGGGGATGCAAATTCTGTCAAAAAGGGATCTTTAGTGTGGGCACAAGGTGCATGATCTAGAGTTCTGTGAGCATTGTGTGTTTAGGAAGCTTCATCGCAGCAAGTTTCCAAAGGCTGTGCATACTACAAAGGGCACACTTGATTATATTCACTCTGATTGTTAGGGTCCTTCCCGAGTTGAATCTATTGGAGGTCACAAGTATTTTGTGTCAATGATCGATGATTATTCAAGAATGACTTGGGTAATTATGATGAAGCATAAAAGTGAGGCTTTCAAGCATTTCAAGCAGTGGGAGGCATTGGTGGAAAATCAAGCTAAAAGGAAGATCAAAACGCTGCGTACTGATAATGGTCTGGAATTCTGTTGGTCTGAGTTAAATGAGTTTTGCAAGAATGAAGGCAGTGCTCACCATCATAATGTCAGGAATACTCCACAACATAACGGGGTAGCAGAACACATGAATCAGACATTGTTGGAGAGAGCGAGGTGCATGCTCTCTAATGATGGGTCATCTTGAAGATTTTGGGCAGAAGCTGTAAGTACATCTTGCTATCTGATCAACTGTGGACCTCACACTGGTATTGATTGTAAAACACCTTATGAGGTGTAGTCTGGTAAGCCTGCAACTTATTCTTTGTTGAGAGTTTTTGGTTCTACTGTTTATTATCATGTAAGTGAGGGTAAATTAGAACCTAGAGCTAAAAAGGGTGTATTTGTGGGGTTTGGGAGTGGAGTTAAGGGCTATAGAATATGGTCACCTTTTGAGAGTCGAGTTATACTTAGTAGAAGTGTAATATTTGATGAAAATTCTATGCTTAACCCCACTGTGAAGTCCATGGTGGTGTATGTTGGTAGTAATGTTGATAACCAGGTGGAGCTGCAAGTCACTCATGATGAGAGTGAATCACAGCACCAAGGTGGAGAAGATCAACATGGTGCTACTGAATCTGAATCTTCTAGTCATCAATCAGCCTCATCAGAAGCACATCGAACTAGCATAGCACTTGATAGAGCTAGAAGAGTTGGCGTGGAACCTGTTAAGAGGTATGGTTTTGAGGATATGGTTGCTTATGCACTGCAGGTTGCTGAGCACGTGGAGGTAGATACTCATGAGCCATCCACCTACAAAGAAGTTGTTTCAGGTAGTGAGTCTGCTCAATGGCTCGCTGCAATGGGAGATGAAATGTAGTCTCTGGATAAGAGTCAGACTTGAGAACTAGTCAAACGTCCTAAGGAGAGAAAGATTGTCACCTGCAAATGCGTTTTCAAGAAGAAGGAAGGGACCTCACCTTCTGAGAGGGTCAAGTATAATGCTCGGGTAGTTGCAAGAGGGTTCACTCAAATGGAATGGGTTGATTATAATGAGATTTTCTCACCAGTGGTCAGACGCACTTCCATTAGGGTGCTACTAGCAATAGTTGCACATCAGGATCTTGAACTTGAGCAACTAGATGTGAAAACAGCTTTCCTGCATGGGGAGTTGCAAGAAGAGATTTATATAACTAAACCAGATGGGTTCCAAGTTCCTGAAATAGAAGACTATGTCTGCAGACTGAAAAAGTCCTTGTATGGGCTAAAGCAGTCTCCTAGGCAGTGGTATAAAAGGTTTCACAGCTATATGATTGAGTTGGGCTACAACAGGAGTCTATATGATTGTTGTGTGTATCACAACAAGCTGGATGATGGATCATTGATTTATTTGGTCCTGTATATGGATGATATGCTTATAGCTGCAAAGTCCAAGTCTTATATCCAGAGGTTGAAAGGTCTTCTCAGTGCTGAGTTTGAGATGAAGGATTTGGGTTCTGCGAAAAAGATTTTGGGGATGGAGATTTATAGGGAAAGAGATTAGAGGAAGCTTTTCTTGTCACAGAAAGGCGACATTCAGAAGATTTTGTCAAGGTCTGGCATGTCAACATCTAAGCCTATAGATGCTCCAAGTGCCTCCAATAATCATATGTCTGTTGCTTTTGCACCCAAGTCTGCTGAGGAGAAGGATTACATGAGTCGGGATCTCTATGCTAGTGTAGTAGGGAGTCTGATGTATGCTATGGTCTGCACTAGACCGGATCTTGCACATGCAGTCAGTGTTGTTAGTAGGTTCATGGGTGATCCTGGTAAGAAGCATTGGCAGGCATTCAAGAGGATTTTTCGTTACCTTAGAGGTACGTCTGATTTGGTCTTATTTATGGGAATGATACTCAGTGTTTAGTTACTGGTTATTCTGATTATGCTGGAGATGTTGATGGTAGAAGGTCCATGACAGGCTATGTATTTACTCTTGGTGGTTCTGTTGTTAGTTGGAAGGCAACTTTGCAGGCTACAGTTACTTTGTCTACTACTGAGGCAGAGTACATGGCTTTGACAGAATGCTAAAGAGGGAATATGGCTAAAAGGGCTAGTCAGTGATCTTGGTTTACATCACGATCAGGCTATTGTGTATTGTGACAGTTTGAGTACAATATGCTTTGCCAAGGATCAAGTCCATCATGAGAGGACTAAGCACATTGATGTGAGGTATCATTTCCTGAGGAGTGCGACAAGGGTTAAGGTGAAGAAAGTAGGTACTGGCGTACTGTTGATAATCCTACTGATATGTTCACCAAGCCGGTTCCGCAGAGCAAGTTTCAACATTGTTTGAACTTGCTCAATGTTTGTGATTGTTAATTGCCCTTTAGGGCAAGTCTGGGGCCCTTAGGGGCTAATATGGTGTCCTTAAGGGACAAATCTGGTCTGGTTGTCTTTCGGGGCAAATTTGGTTGCAGGGAGAATCTGGGCATTGTGTTCAATGCGCCTGTTATCTGTTTTTTCTGGTTCGTTGCGAGAGGATTTAAGCCAAGGTGGAGATTTGTAAGATCGATGCCTTAAATCTGGTGAAAATGCAACTCAAACGGAGGAATCGAATGTTCGCCCGGTCAACAGGGCGAATTGGCCTAGGGACCGGGCGAGAGCCCGGGCTGAAAGATCGTCAAAACCGTTCGCGCGCCCGACCGTGCGACTTAGCCCGGGCGACCGGGCGGGTCTTGTTTTGACGCGGGGGAGCCATTTCGAGTCGGGGTTTAAATAGACCTTTAACCTAAATCGTTAATTTGACGATTTAGTTCATAATCACATCTGTAATTTCTGTTTTCCTCCATATCAATAAATTAGTTATCTCTTTATCCGTGGACGTAGCCGACACTCCGTTGGTGAACCACGTTAAATCTGTGCGTGATTTTTCTTTGTTTTGCATTCAATTATTTGTTCTTTCTAACATCTGTCATAACATAGAGAGCAATGAAGAAGAAGAAAAGGAGAGAAACACAATTCTAATTTTTTTGAAAAAAGAAAAACAGGAGAGAAAATTAATTTAAAAAATTGTGAGTGTGTTTGTGATTAACTATGGTTTTTTCTTCTTAGATGTGTAGATGTGTTCCCTTTTATCCCATGAAAATATCATTTTTGTTTACTCTGAAAAAAGAGGAAGACAAGTCATTTGAGGTGCCTTCACAAGCAAAACAAATGATTGACAATCTAATAATGGTGGAAGTCGTACTCAATATAGAGATAATTTCCGAAATTGTAGCAGATATAGTTGCCAAAATTGTAGCAGTGCTTCACTGAATGAAGATTCGTAATAATGTCCATTAAAAAAGATATGTATGTGGTGAGAAGTGCATCACATAATATGAAGAGAAGTGCTATACAATGGAGATATATCCTCCATGAAAATTATGAACAAAATTTGAAGCAAGGGGATATGTTGGATTAAGTGCTTCAAATTTTTTTTCGTTACTTCCTCTTGTTTAGGAACGTGAGTTAGTAGTCAAGTGCATAAGATGCTAGGATTAACAAAGTTAGATAAATGTTAGTGGTCAATTGTTGTAGCCAAAATCATAGAATATGATTGCTGATTTTTATCATTTAGTAATGTTTTATGTTTGATTTCTATATAAGGGCTTTATGTACTTTGGTTTTGATTAGTAGAAAAGATGATCAACACTTTATTTTTCTCTCTTATCTTTTTTAAGTTTCTACCTAAATGAAGGATGTAGTAGGTGTTTATATGAATAAATTAATGTATATTTTTATTTTTTTAAATACAAATGAAATCTTAAATAACAATGAATCTACTGTTATATCATGTGCACATCTAAAATCAAGGGTCTAAATTTCATGATAGTAATGATTAGGAGTGATTGACATCCTCTATAGAATTTTCGTCATTCATGTGTGAGATTGCAATATGCGGGGAAAAAAAGAGACGAGGTCCGAATTTCTCTGAGCATTTTAAAGCATAGATCCTCAAATAGTTATTGTGTATCATGCTAATAAATTTAAATCATAAAAGAACCCCTACATATAATCCTTATTTAACCCCTTAATTATATTTTTATATTAAGTATTAGTTTTTTTTTGAGGGGGAGTATTAGTTTACTATGTTAATCATCAACCTTCCAACTCAAAACTATCCTCATCTTCCTGTATCATTCTCTCTCGTCCATATATACAACAAAGCATAAAAAATTTCAATGCAACATTGCAATTATAACAATTCAAAAATAGGAAAATATACTAACCAAAGATATTGTAACATTCCCCTATTTTCTCGATAACGCCTTAAAATCTTAAAATTAAAATTATTTCTACGTTCGTTGTCCCCATAACCATCCTTCTAGGAGAGATATTTCAAAAATTTACAGACAAAAAACTACCTCCCACAACCCCACTCCTGAAAGTTCTTCAGGAGGTGGGGAAATCATCTTCACATGCAAACTAATCTTGGATCTCCACTGAATTTTGGTTGAGTTGGTCCTGGACAAATATGAGACAAAACAAGATAGTCCTTCGACCAACAGGGTCAGGGTCAACGGTGTATAGGAGGAGGCAGCACCTCTTGCATGCATCTTCATCTTCATCGTCATCTACCAGCGGGAGATTGGCAGAGGTGGCTGGAGGTACGACGGCCGAGTGCGCCGCGGTGTGGTGTTGTTGTCCTTGTAGTTTGGTCAATTTACTTGTGCTTGTGGTGTACAAGGTTCCTGCAGGCATTTGTAAGAAGGCGTTGCGAATGCGAAGGCGGCGACAAATGTTTAAGAAAGGTCTCCTCCCCCTTCCATCATCAGCTCCCTCTAGTAGAAGATCATGTGAGTGCAAGTGCACCAGCCATCATGTTGATCTCGATGGGGTGGGGAGTAAAACCGAGGAGCTCATGGCAGTGGTGGTCATGGGTGGGACTAATAGCGATGAAAATATTAATATTACTGATAAGGAGTTAATGCAATTAGAAGAGGAGATGTGGGAGAGGTTTTACTCTACGGGCTTTTGGAGAAGCCCTTCCCAAAGAGAAAAAGAAAGGGAACAAGAAGAATGATTTCATTCTCTTTTTTGTTGTTTTCAAATAGATCTCTTTGTTTATTTTTGTTCAATTCTTTTTCATCTTTCTTTTTTTTCTGAGTTTTAATTAAGAGTATATTTTGGCGGGGTGGGGACTGGGGAGATGATTCAAGGGTGTTTTTATATCTCTTGTTTTCGTTGCTACTGTAAATGGACATGGGGCTGGGTTTTGTTTTTATAAATTGTTAATATGTGAGAATGTATAGTGTGCCTGTGCCATTTACCTTTCTTATGTCATGTTGGACTTTAAATTACCGAGACATCGTGCTTGGTGATTTCTCTCCTTTACTATTTCGCTTTGGTATTCGTCCACGAGTTTTGGGTGCATCATTACGCCAATGCCCCAATATAGAAAATCCAAATATGCAAAAAATTTCGAAAAAATCCCTAACCAGTAGAATAGGTAAAATAAGTAAAGAGAGATGTGTCATACCTAGCCTCTTCCCTCTCTCTTTCTCTCTCAAACCCTAACCTCCCCTATCCCTTCTTCATCAGTTAGGGGCTGTCATGGATGATTTCATCCATGGTAAGCCCCTTTTCTCCTTTTATTTTCATTATTACTGCATAAGATATTGTAATATGTAGTGTTTTGATGATTGTAAACAAATGATGATTATCTAACTAACATGTGTGTTTGAGATGTGCATATTACATTAACATTGAACAAGTCATGGAAGGTTGAATATATCACATCATGAAGGAATTCCAATAATAACTAACATATGTGTTTGAGATGTGTATATCAGATTAACATAGAACAAATCATGGAAGGTTGAATGTATCACATCATGAAGGAATTCCAATAAGTGAAGTTCCTGAGGAAGAAATCCAAAGAGAGAAAAAGTCTGATTATACAGATATGCTGCTAGATTTTACGTAAGTTCCTAAGATGGAACCAGATATGAAGACTTTAAGAAAACTGATATAGAAGCAAGCAGCAACAAAGTTCCTAGTAGAGTTCCTTGAAGAGTTCCTAAAAGGAATGCAAACAGAACGGTTCCTAGGTAGATCCTAAGAGAAGCATTGAATATGAATTGTTCCGGAGCAGTTCCTGTATGGGAGCAGCAAGATGAAATTTCAGAGTTGAAACAAGAAGTTCTTAAGTAGGAACTATGAGTGCGAAGTTCCTTAGATGAACTAGCACATCGAAGTTCCAGAGATGGAGCTATTAGCATGCAGTTCTTGAGTTGAGGCAGCATGGATTCATGTAAGTATGTGAAAACGTGAAAGGTAATTGAACAAGGTGTCAAAAGGAACTCGTGGAACTTAGAGTCAAAAATATTTAAGAATCAGTGAGACAGTTGCATATTATTATCTTAGTCTATAGGGATTTATTTAGAGTTTGTTTCTTAATAAATCTCTATATGGTTAATTGTTTTAGATAATATGCATTAGTTGTTTTAGGATAAGGTTTAGTTTTTTAATTAAAAGATATTAACATATGTTGTCACTTTCTTAGGAACACTGATTGGAAACACAACTAGCAACAGTCTTAGGAACAACAAAGTAATTCAATAAACTGAACGTGTAGTCTAATAGTTTCAATAGTCGGGTTTTTCGTTTCCTAATTAGTTTATATTAGATCCTATTAATTAGGAAGTTAGTTTCGGAAAATATTTTATTTAGATTTTCTGTTTTAGAAAGATATTATTTTTAAGTAAAGATTTTATCTTTTATATTTTCGGTCAACTAAAAATAAGGGATTTAATTTGTGAAAAAACTTTTAGTAAAAGAATAGGTATTTTAATTAAATTAGTCTTGGTTTTAGGTTTTAATTAAAATAAAATTATAAACTGATAATTTCCAAGTACGCGTCAAGCAGTAACAATCGTTTACTTATTTTCCAAGCTCCACAACCCACGTTTACTGTACACGTTCAAATTAAGTTAGTGGAGTTAGTGGTTTCTTTGTTCCCAAACAATAAAAATAATGGAAACATGGAGTCAGTGGTCTAAATAGTGGGATGTTACTGAAAGAGTATTCAGAACAAATTCAACTATAAATAGAACGTCTAATTCAAGGTTTAAAGAGTCTGACTTGTGTCGTCATTCCATAACGTGTGGCTTAAGGAATACGTTTTTTCACCATATATGCCTTACAAATTGAAAAATTCACCATATATCCCCAATTTTTAAGATATTCACCATATACCCCTAAGTTTTTAAAAATGTCCACCAACTACCTTTTTTCCTAAAGGACGTTAAGTCGCTGTTTGCATAATTTACAATTTTGCTCATTATTAACCTAATTAACCCTAACCCCCTACCCCTAAATCCTAATGCCCTAATTAGCCTAACCCCCTAACCATATTAACCCTAATTAATTAATCTTAATAATTGAAACACATATCTCACTGCCAAAACGAATTTTTTTGAGAAAATGGACGTCACCAACGACCCTTATAGGGCACGAGCTTCGAGAAGCCCGTCAAAACGAGTACCAATACAACGATAATTTTGGCACGCTTACCGAGCGATCTTAAATGACCGATCTCACCGCCAAGACAACTTTTTTTGAAAAAACGGACACCGATGTTAGGGGTGTGCAAAATGATCCGATCTGATTATCCGTTGATCCGATCCAAAATTTCGAATATCCGATCCGTTTTTTGGATTTTTGGATCAGATACGGATTGGACTTTTAAATTTTTAGATAATTCGAAAATCCGAAATATTTTTTTAAGAAAAAAAACCCACTGTTTTTCTACTTTAGACTTTAATTTAAATAGCCAAACCCTAAAATCTAATCTCTCCCTCACTCCTCACGCCTCTTTCTCATCTCATCAGTCACCACTCTCCTCTTCTCATCTCTCTCACTCATCATGCCTCTTCATGCCTCTTCATGCCGGACTGCCACCAGGCCTACCACCACCACCCACACCTCTTCATTTCACGCCAGGCTGCAACAGGCCCACCACCATTAGCACTTGTTTCATCCGGATTTTCAGCAAAATGAATGCTCGAAAATCTTCAACTTAATCTCGAAATTCTTGAGAATTTCTTCTGATTTGATAGCCTAAAAATAAAACACTAGTTGTTAAAATTCAAAATCGACAAATTTGAGCAAAATCTTAGGTTTTTATGAAGAAAAAGAAGACTTCAAAGGCAACTGGGCATGAGTTGCAACTGTGGGCAGATTGCTTGGCAAAACAGGGGCTTGGAAGACTTGATGATTTCATTGCTTGGCTTTAATTAAGTTTGCTGGTTATGTTCATCTCTTGTAAGTTGTAACCCTTGGGTTTTAAGCCCCCTCGATTAATAATAAATACTTATATAAGAAAAAAAAAAAACTGGGCATGAGTTGCAACTTTTAAGACTAAGGATGCAGAGCTACATGTATACTGTATACGACATATTGGCATTTGGGTCCTTTTGTAATATATGGCAGAAGCAGGTTCTCTATAATTGAAAAAGACAACTTTAATCGATTTCGGATATTCATTTGTGGGTCGGATTCTGATCGATTTTTTAATGCACACACCTAACCGACGTACCTTAAGGGGAACAAATTTCGATAAGCCCATCAAAATGAGTACCAACACGATGATATTTTGCGCGCGCTTCCCAGGGAGATCTTAAACGACCTATCTAACCGTCAAAACGATTTTTTTTGAAAAAACGGACGCCATCGACGATCCTTTTAGGGCACGAATTTCGAGAAACCCATCAAAACGAGTACCAATACGACGATATTCTGAGCACGCTTTCTGAGGCGATTAAACGGCCGATCTCACTGCCAAAATGACTTTTTTTGAAAAAACGGACGCTACAACAATCATTAAGGGGCACGAATTTCGAGAAGCCCATTAAATCGAGTACCAACACGATATTTTGTGCGCGCTTCCTGAGGCGATCTTAAACGGCCTATCTCACCGGCAAAACGACTTTATTGAAAAACACGGACGCCACTGACGACCCTTATAGGGCACGAATTTCGAGAAGCCCATCAAAACGAGTACCAATGCGACGATATTCTAGGCACACTTTCAGAGGCGATTAAACGGTCAATCTCACCGCCAAAACGACTTATTTTTTGAAAAAACGGACGAACCGAAGATTCTCAAGAGGCACGAATTTCGAGAAGCCCATAAAAATGAGTACCAATACGACGATATTCTGGGCACGCTTCCCGAGGCAAACTTAAACGGTCTATCTCACCGCTAAAACAATTTTTTTGTAATATACAAACGCCGCTGACAACCCCTTAAGGGGCACGAATTTCGAGAACCCCATCAAAATGAATACCAATACGACGATATTTTGGGCACGCTTCCCGATGCGATCTTAAACATAAGATCTTACCGCCAAAACCACTGTTTTTGAAAAAATAGACGCCACCAACGACCTTTAAGGGGCACGAATTTCTAGAAGCCCATCAAAACGAGTACCAATACGACGATATTATAGGCATGCTTCCCGAGACGATCTTAAACAGTCGATCTCACCGCTAAAACGACAGTTTTTTGAAAAAAACGGACGCCACTGAAGATCCTTAAGGGGCATGAATTTGGAGAAGCTCATCAAAATGAGTACCAATACGACGATATTCTGGGCACACTTTCCGAGTCGATCTTAAAACGACCTATCTCACCGCCAAAACGACCTTTTTTTGAAGAAACGGACGCCAGCGACGACTCTTAAGGGACACGAATTTTCAGAAGCCCGTCAAAACGAGTACCAATACGACGATATTCTAGGCACGCTTCCCAGTGTGATCTTAAACGGCAAATCTCACTGCTAAAACGATTTTTTTAAAAAACGGACGCCACTGACAACCCTTTAAGAGCACGAATTTTGAGAATCCCATCAAAACGAGTGTCAATACGACGATATTCTGGGCACGCTTCCCGAGGCGATCTTAAACCGCCGATCTCACAGCAAAAACGACTTTTTCTAAAAAAAAATGGACCCCACCGACAATCTTAAGGGACGTTAATTTCGAGAAACCCATTAAAACGAGTACCAATATGACGTTAATTAGTCAGTGTTGATAATGGAGGATGGAGATGAGAATTTTTTTTAAAAATATTAGGGGTAATTAGGTTCATAGTGGCAAAGTCGTAAATAATAGCAAAAAGCGAGGTAACGTCCGTTAGAAAAAGGCCATATTTTGAACTTTTCAGAAATTCAAGGGTATAGGGTGAATATTTGAAACATTGAGGGTATATGGTGAAAAGGAATAATATTACAAAAGAATTATATTTTTCTATTCCTTGTTTTGAGTCAACAACTGTGAGTTCAAAGTTCCTACGAGTACCATGTTCCTTTACAGTTCTTCAATTTCTACATACTAGAGTTAAACCAATATCAAGCGTCTGTATTTGAGTTTGGGGTAAATGGGTTTGAGTGAACTCTTGTAGTGGGGACTTGGTTAAGAATTTGAGTGAATTATTGTATCAAGTTCGAGTTAGAAACTTGAGTAAGTTCTTATTGTGTATGTGGAGACTTAGGGTGAAGTCTATCCAGAAGTGAAGTAAGGGTTTGAGAAAACCTTTTGGAAAGAGTTGTGGGAACTCTTGAGAGATTTAAAGATAAGTCTAGACCATAGAGTGGAACTTGTGAGAGAGTTGGAGTTCCGAGTAGAACTTGGGTATGTAATAGGTTATAACAGAGGAAGTTCCCTATTTAGTGAAGAGTTTAAATCCGAAAGAGGTCGTGGTTTTTCTTCTTGTATTGAGACAAGAAGTTTCCACGTAAAAATCTATCTTGCTCTTTCAGCTCCTTATTGCTAATGTTTTAATTCGCATTATTTGGGCAATAAGTTCCACACTACAATTCACCCCCCACCTCTTGTAGTGTTCTTTCCGAGTTAACAATTAGTATCAGAGCCTGAACTTAGTGATAAGCAGGCAACCCTGCCGAGTTAAGTTCCTGCAAGAAGAAGGAACTCGTACGAGAAAGGAACTCCACCCTACGTCATTTAAAGAAACAAGTGGAGGGTGACTTTTCATCATCAATTAAAAGTCATTCAAGGATTATCAACGGCCCCTTTGATGTAAGTATCTCTTCCTTGAGATATTATTTATACGCATACATTAAATTGGACGAACTTGTTCCTTATAGTACTTCTAGTAAAATTGTTCTATTTGGCTTTGATTTTTTTTTTTTTTTTTTTTTTTTTTACAATTTTGGATAACTTTAAAACTGTTTTTTTAAAAGACAAAATTCATATTTCCAAATTGTTTTGAAATATCAAAGAATCAGTATACTATAAATGGTTCAAGGAACAAGTCATATGGAACAATGCATATTGTCACTCTTGGAACTTGGTTTCCAATCCCAACGAAAGGGAACTTTATTCTATAGGCAAAGTAATTTATTGTTATTTCATTTATTTGCCAAAGAATAGTTTTTCCATGCATTTTAAGTATATTGAACATTTATTATATAGATGTATGTTTGTTCTTAGTAGAGAAGATAGTCATACAACTTTACTGGTTGAAGTATGGAATTTTGCCTTATCTTACTAACAAGAAAGGACCCAATATATATAATGGGTACCAAAGACCAAGAAGTAACTGATTTTGCAGGCTATGTGAGAGGAGATAACCAATAAATGATGACAAAATGGTTATTTGTATACTTGGACTTGTATATGAGTTCCTCCTAATAAAAGCCTTTAAAAGAGGTATGTAGAAGATGATACATTTGTTTAAATAAATGGGTAAGATACCTTTACAGCATCTTGCAGATCTTGGTCATATATATAATATGTATAGATCTTTCACAAGTTTCTTTGCTTCTTGATGTTCCTTGTCACTAATGCAAATTTGCGGAAGGTTGATAAAGAGAAATTATATTGTAAGGTTATATACATTATCTTCTCTTTATATATTGTGTTGGATATTAATGTTTATTTTGTAGGTTTGAAAATTGGGGTAAAATACCAAAAGCATAAAAATTAGTTTCATGGATCAAGTAATTCAAACTTTGATTTAGTGAAATTAATAGCGTATCTAAGAACGCTAGTATGAACCAACAGTAGTGGAACAACTAAAGATAAAGAGAATGTTGGTACAATTAATCTAAAATAAAGGAACTAAGTAACAGTCACAGGAACACGATTAATGGTTGCACACGATTAATGGTATAAGGTGCAACGACTGTTAAAAACCATCAGTTAAAGTTTTAAAGGCTAAAATCTAGGAAGATTGAGTTAAAGATTTTATTAAAAACACGGTTAAAAAATCTTTTAATTAAAAGATTTTAACTTATTTGAAAATAAAATATTTCTGTTTTAAAGAAAATCTTTTTAGATATTGTTTGTTAAAAAGGATTTAAATTCGGTTTTATTATTTAATTATCTTTATTGGGAAAAACCGAAAATATAGAAATAATGCATAACTAATTGCAAAATTATAGGAAGCATTTACTGTGTTGTTGCACACGTTCAAGATGAATATGGAGTTAGTGGAAGATCATGCAGCTTGTTCCCTAAGCTAAGGAACATTATGGGTTAATGCTTTAAACCACTAATATATATTTAATCCCACGTTTTATACAATGACTGCTATAAATATACAAGTTCAATTAAGTTCCAAATTATGACTGGACTTAAAGATTAAACAACATTATAACAAAAAAAAATTATTATTTTAAGGAGCTTTATGTTCATTCCTTTTATGCTGTATTTTTATTTACCTCTCTTTGACTAATCTACTAACCTTAAAATTGCACAAAGGAACTCCATGGGTTTTGATTGTCAAGTCATGTATTGATAAGATATATATGTGGATCAACCCATAATGATGAAGAATGGTCATGAAGACCAAAGGAATATGTTCCAGTTATTTTAGTTTCACTGGAAGACGAAAGAAGAGGCGGTTCCTAGTGAGGAGGAACAACTCGTGGTACCTCGACAACGAGTGTTCCTAACGTATGAAAAGAAATGGATTGGGCTTAGAATTTTTGAAATTCATTTTTGAAAGGGACCCCTTGTTTTTATCTTTTATTGGGAAAAAATGATGGATGATTAAAGATCGATTAATTTTTTGAGAAAGCATTTTTTTTTACATGTGGTAGGATGATGATTAGTATATGTTTTTGAAAAGGATAGAAGAGAAGAGGGTGTAGGATGATAGATTTTGAAATCGACTTTTTTTTAAGTGATGGAATATGATAGAATAGATATGATAGGGAAGATTTGTTGGGTAGAAGGGATAACATGGGATGAGGTAGACATGCATGACGACTCTAACTCTACCATGATCACTTTCTAGATGCACTTTTTAGGATAGACTTAACTTTAGGTGATATGTATGAAAAGATTGATTTTTATGTTTGAATTAGGTGAGTTTTGTTTGAAAAAGATGTCCTAAAAGTGATCATAAACGACAATGTGCAGATAGATCGGACTCCGGCAAAAAAACGATGAAACTAAATTGCGACAAAGCTGGGACCAATAAAATCGTGCGGTTTTATTGGACATATAGAAGTTGCGTGCCACGCAAGCAGTTTCATCAGGCGCAAGTTACTTGTGTGAGAGCAGTTTTTTGGTTTGACGATGTATTGGTTGTTTTTCGATGATTTCTAGCCTATTTCGAGGTGAAAGCATGTTGAACATAGCAAACATGCAATCAATAATGTCATATAGGCAAGAATAGTATGCACGTCTCATGTTAGAGTGAAGATCTATGTTTGAACTATGGTCAGGCTTTGGTTAAGGCTTGAAAGGGTCCATGACTAAGAAATTGATCCCACACTTCGTACCTTTGGTTAAAAAGGTAGCCACGTGTAAGACACACTACAGTTCTCAAGTCAAGAACAAGAGAACATGCCATGGTTGGGTAGGTATGCTTATGACTAATATTTAAAACTATCGCTCAAGAAGCTTTAGGAAGGACAAAGCACAAACTTTCCGGGGTGGCCTCACGTATAGAACATGTGCTAATGAGGCAGGGACGATTGTCCTTATAGTGGCTTAAATCAGTAGCTATGCATATGCAAAAGTGTAATATTCTTTAAAAGCATAAAACAAGTATGAATCGTATTTTTTGAGTTTCACCAACTCATTTCAAAAATTGATTTTTTTAAAAAACTCCCCAATGAAGACGCCAAATTGTTGGCGTGTTCTTATTGCCTACGCGGTGTGAGCACTTATTTGACTACCTCATTGTAAAGGTTTTATTGAAAAATATTTTGAAATAGAAGAAGTCGCCAATAAGTCATTAAAAGAAGACTCATAAACTTAATTGGATATTGGAAAACTGTAGGGACAATTTAGGGACATATTCAATATAGATTTCCCCGTCATGACTCCATGAATGCTCGATGAACCAAAGATTGAGTTCGGGGGTAAAAGTACTAATAAGATCAAGAATCAAATTCGCCCATTGATGGCCTCTACTTAATACCGATTCATGTAATGTTTTATACAATTTAATAACCATATAATATATTAATGCAATCGGAATTACTCTATGTTGGTTCATTAAACAAACAAAAGACTAATTTCTAGCGACATGTTATTATGCAATCAAATTACTGGTTTCCTAATAGGTTGCCCAAATTATCTGAATTTAATGTTAGAACAATTGTTTAGGTCTTGATTAGCAGGAATAAGCATGTGCGGCAATGAAAGCATTAAATCATACATCATGCATATGAATAATCATGAATAATATAATAAAAGGAATATAAAAAAGAATTTAAGGAAGAATGTACAAAAACGCGTTAATTCCTTCAATATCTACATTATGACAAGTAAATGGTTAGTAAAAAATGAATTAAATTGGAATTCACCCTCGGTAATTATACCTTTGTCGCGGGGGTCTTATGCAACGATCTTCAAGATTAACAAACTTGAAGCTTGAATGAATTTGAATGGAATTTGATTGTGTTTGTAGTGAATTGAGTGTTTGAATGTGTTTAAGTATAGGAGAGTATGTGTAGAATTCGTAGGGAAAAGTGTTGTAAAACCGTGTGAATTGGATATGAAGGCGTGTGGAAAACCGTTCGAATAAGTTAGCTATTTATAGGCAAAGGAACATGAAAAGATAATAAAACCGTGCGGTTTTATAGAACAACGTGTGCGCTCTACGAACTAGCACGCGCGACACGCACAGGCTGCGCGCCTAGCGCACATTTCATCAATCTCGCAAATTGTTTTTTTTAGAATCCGGTTTTTGCTCGTTTTAAGATTCTTTTGATTCTTGATGAAATCTTATCCTTTGAAATACAAAATAAGCTATCTTTAGGAATAAAAATTTAATTTTTGAAATATCCTTTAAAAATTAATGATCGAGAATAATTAATAGTAAAATATCAAAAATGCAATTAATTAAGCCTTTACATTTGGGCTTGGATTTAATAAATAGACTTTATGTTTTTGAAACGCTTTTGGGCTTAGCTCATTCGATTGCTCTTCCTTTGGACCAGACCAATTAGGACGACGGTATGTTTCATCATTGGTACTCCATGGCAGTGGCAGAGCCAGTATAGGGCACGTGGGGTCACGTGACCCCGCGAATTAAAAAATTATTTTTAAGGATTTAAAAAAAATTCTGCGCCAGGCGCAAGCAACTCTAGCGCTAGAAAAGAGGAAACTTTCTCCCTCCTCCCTTTCCCAATACTCATATTTTTGTTCTTCTCTCTTCTAATTTTCTCTCCAAAATCTTCAAAAAAGATTAAAAATGGAGGCTTTTTACTACTTAGTATTTGGATCTCTTGCTGAAGTTGTGGCAGTACTTGAGTTAAGCAAAAGCAACAAAGATCGTATCATCACTTCCTCTGCTTTCAATGCCTTCAAGAATAATTATTGTCTCGTATATTCTCTCATGATGGGTAATTCATAATTTTCTACCCAATTTTGATTTAGATCTTAATTACTCTTGCATTTATGTTTTGTTTGATTTTCTGGAATTTGTGATTTTTTTTCCCAGTTTTTTGCTTGATTTTGATCCTGTTTGAGGTTTGATCTGATTTTTTGTGTTATGTTGGATTGAATGTGTTATAATGTTGTTGGATCCCTGTTGGGTTTGAGTTATTTTCCTAAATTAGGATTTGTTTGTGCTGAGAATGGAAAAAAGTCGCCATTTTATTATGTGGGTCTTAGTGAAACAATGTCGTTTTAGGTTTTTGAGGTTGAATGTTAAAGAAGATATGGAAAAAAGTCGCCGACCAGGCGATCACCGCGGTAGTGTTAATTAATTTATAATTTTCTATGATGATTTAGTTTCTTTATGATGTTAATTTGTTGATTGATTTCCATATAGTTTAATAGTTAGTTTAATTTGTATTAAATAATGATATAGGAAACGATAAGTGATATCTTAAATTTTTAATATTGAATATCTTTTGTCTTTTTTTTGTGACCCCCCGATTTTGAAATCCTGGCTCCGCCACTGCTCAATGGGGAGACACGATTTTGTATCTACAGTTTCTAACCATGTTTTTGCAGCAAATGGAAAGTCAAAGGCTCGAATTTTGCAATGCTCCCAAGTTCAAATCAAGTGATGCATTGCAGAAAGAGTCGTTTGTATTATATCTTAAAAATTGTAATTTTTAGTATTTAGGTCTTTTTAATGTATATGTGAGTCTTAAACTGTTTTGGGTATCTTGTTTTGTGTGCAAAGAAGTTAAGGAACATATGTGTTGTGAGATCAGTTGCAAACTACATCTCAAAACATATATTTCCTTGTAATTAGTAAGTTGATCTGAGGTCACTGCTAGATCAGTTCACTGTATTACATTTTGAATTTAAAGTCCTAAATTGTTTTGGAAATAATCTATCAAGATACTTTCCTAAAATCTATTTTGGAAAATGGACTTTGCGTGTATATATTGTTGCTTAAGTATTAGCTGTAATTGTTGTAATCCCCCCCTAATTTTATAAATTTTATAAATATAATTAATGTATATTTATATATATTTTAGTATTTAAATAATTTTGTAACAGCCCGCACTTCCAAACTGCTAACTAATCACACTTAAGATACACAAAACACAATTAACACTTAACAAACCTCGAATTTACATTTATTCGCAGCGAAAACAAAACCTATAAAAACGATCATGGATCTGTGGGTCAGGGGCCCACAACATAACAACTTGAAAACCAAATAACAAATTACGAATACTTCCAAACAAGGCATCTAACTATAACCTCAGCCCACCATTTCATAACATAAAAATCTTCTTCTTGTTCAATAATCATATTCCAAGTCCTCGACATCAACCCTGCAAAAATCACTAACAATGGACTCTGCCCCCACCAAGACAGGTTCCAAGAACAAAATCAGAAAAACTGAGTACACACACTGTCCAACCAGAAATTCATTTTAGTGGCTTAAAATATAGTTGTGCGTTTTATTACTCATCAAGTGGAACAACCCCAAAATTCAAAATACTTAAAATCAAATAGTTAGAAATGTTTTTATTACGACACCAACAATCCCTAACTAGAAAGTCAGATAAAGAGTACTCATACATCTACTACAAACAATAAGTTTCTTGCCATAAGGACAAAGTTCAACAACAGTTGAATACATAAGCTCATCCCAAAACCTCATTTTTGGTGGCTTAAGATCATTCATGTACAATTCATGCTAGAATTCAGTATGCTTCACAAGTAAGGTGCTTGCTTAAAATTTCAGGATTACTATCCTTGCACAATCGCATTAAAGTAAGAATTTTTATCATGAAGATCACCACTTAGATCATTCAAAACCCTTTGGGTCTATAGCATTTAATTTATTTGGGTAAAGCGAACACGAATAGAGAGGGGCTCCATACACAAGGAGCCGACTGTCTCTAAACTAATGGAGGTCGTCACCCCACCGTTTAAATATTTATGCTTGCAAGCCTTAACCAGGACATGTCCCATTTTTAATATCTGCTGGACTTCACCCACCCAGCGAGGGTTTGGAAGGAGATCACCCATCCTCCAAGGGTTGTTGTTCATACCGTACCTTATTTGGTATCGGCCTTTACCCACTTGTATCCATAGTTTATTTACATAAATAGTTTAAATCCACAGTTTATCAATACCACACGTATTCCAAAGAAAACATATTCATCTATGGAGAGGAAAAAGAATCACAACTACTATAGTATCGCTAATCATTGCAAGACTTGAATCTTCTTTTGAAATCTTTTGATTTACGTTAACAATTTCACATATTAGTTAGGTATAAAGATATAAGGAAATAATCAATTCTTTACTGCTAGTAAAAGTCATATAGACACTTAGTGGGCTCATTTAAACTTTATTGAAGGGTTAGTTAACTTGAACATGTGAAACTTTTGTCAAAATAATTGCAGCAAAAACATTGAACTTAAAATGAACATAACTTCCTGCTCGGTACTCCGAATTAGGAATTTTCGAAACTTAAGCTCAAGAACTTTTAGATCATGACTACTCAAAAGGAGCAATACCCGCTCTATAACACATATTGAACAACTCGCTCCACAAATGTTGTTTACTTTCCCCATAAAACAATAATTATATCATAATCCTTATTTTCTCAATAACACAAATTTATATTTTTCAATACTTATACTCTTGTTCTCAATTCGTATCGCGTATTCCATTCGAAAGTGTATCAACGACTAAAACTTCCGGCCGTAAATTAATATAAAACAAAACAGAGTTGAAATGTAATTAACATATCCAAAATACCTGAAAATAATCTTATTATAACACAAACTCGAATCTCAAAATAATCTTACTTACCTCAAATAATTTTAAAGGAAGTAATATACATAAAACGTATTCGAAATCAAGTGTCTTTCCGCAGTCGAACCCATAACATAATCAAAATGTAAAATATGTTTCTCAGATACTTATAAGATAATTAACTATTATCGAGACCCAATTCCAAGCTCGTACAATTAACCTGTAATATTTTACTTGTAGACTATAAGATATCCTCTAACACGTTTTGGCAATTCCCTTCATCATAATAGTTTCTCTTTGTACTTGGACTTCCGTCTTTAACTTATAGCATCTAAACTATAGCATTCCGAAATTCTCATGATATGAATCTTCCCCTTAAAGGTTTTCTTATCCCCAATACATGAACTCTCATTGCAAGAATATAACCTTATTACATTATCATAAATCACCTACAATTGCTATGGCAAGTCAAAATATCTCACCCCATATTTCCATGTTATAATTAAATATTCAATGATGTAATTTTCCATCTGAACTTTAGTATTTCTCAATACTCAAACTTGTTGTCCTGATCCTTATTAAATTTATAATTCACAACCATACGTCCCATGTAATTGTACTGAAAGCTCATATTAGTCTTAACACCATACACTTAGTATTGTCATTATATAACTTTAATTACCAAGCTCTCTATTATCTAGATTTATATTTTTTTCCCAACTTCCATTTATATAATCTTACTCATCTAATAGAAGAAATTATGCTCCAAACTCTTTTACCTGACCCCTTTGCGGATATGATCTATTATTACACAAGTATTATAAATTATATCTCTCTAACCGATACTCCTCTAAACCACCACCAAGATATGGATCCTTTATTTCACTGATACGACATTCATATCTCAAATCCTACTCCTCAATATTTAATATCTCCTATCTCTAATACTTATTTTGGCTACACATCATCTGAACTCATAAAACACTCGTAACAACTCCATTAACCCATAAATCAATATTTGACCTCTGAATTTCACATCCAAGTCACTATTATCTAACTATCTAATCTAAGTCCATCACATAACATCTTCATTTCTTAGTTAGAACCTCCCAACAATTACTTTATCCTTCAATTATGACATCATAGATCTTCATTCTTATATAACCAAGCTCCATAATATTTCTGGAGATATCTTCGGGTGATACCATTCAACCTTGTTTATACGCCATAAGTAAATCTTAGGATTGTTGCCTACATCTTATAATACCCTCAAAGCGACAATTGTATTTCTTAAACAGAACTTCACCAATACCCATCTCACACCAAACTCATTCTAACTTAAATTCCAAACTCCATAAAACATAACTCATCACTGATATTCTGTAGAGATATAACTTGTTTCACTAGACTTACGTGTTTCCAAACTTAAATCCGAAAATGATGTTCATTAAATTGATCCAAATTTGAGAGAGTTTTTCTATGAGAACTTCTTCATAAAAATTTAAGTAATAGTAAATATCCTCCCCGTCATTAATAGAACTAGAATAACCTGATTTATAATTTCACGAGTCCATATTTGCTCATAACTCAAATTCATAATTTTCAAAGTTCATGATAATATATAATCAAAATCTCAAACCATAATAAAAAGTCTTTCATACTTTCAGAATTCCATATAAAACATATATCGCAAATATTTTGACAATGGTCTTATACCTGAAATTATAACTCAACATCTTTGATCATATACTAAAGATCCTTGCTTTAATTCTCACAGCTACACTTACATTTAAAAGATCAACTTACAAAGCATAAGAAAGTCGATTATAAATTCGATGTGGAAAAACAAGCAGATTTAATAATATCACACATTTACATTCTCAAAGGATTCAACTACCTCCAATCAGTTCTTCATACCCAAAAGTTCACTCAATAAAACTCATCACATATTTAGCTTTTGGTCATAGCTTAAAACAAGATATGTAGTCAACAATTCTTATAAACACACAAATAACACTTTGAATCATTCTGTAATTATATAAAAGGCTTATTAAGTTCAACACATGAAACACGGATATAGGTTCGAAGGTGGAAAGACATGTGTGTACCTTGAAACGATTCCCAATAATTTCACATTCTGAATCACCAACTATAGCTCGAACTTTAGAAATTATCTCCATACATATACTCCCACAACGACCTCAAAACAATAACAACAATTAATACCCATCCTCACAACAATTCAGATAAGGAAACTAACTTCTTATAGTTTCTAAATTCTTTCATGAACAAATTGGAAACTCGTATATTAAAACCATTCCTCTAAACTAACTCGCGCCATCAATTTCACATTCTAATTCATTAACCACAAGATTTATTCATACAGAATATTATCAAACATAATTTATAAAAATTAGATTTTATAAACTAACTTAAAAGGATCAATATATATATATTGTAACTTTCAATCCATTAAATTACAAGGGAAAGATTCAATCTTTTACTAAAACATACTACCATAAACTGATTTTGCAATTGAACTAAACGAAATAGGAAGTGAAATCAATATCGATTCAAAAATAAGTTTCAATCTAATAATTCAACAAGAGTTCTAATCTTTAAGCTCAATAACCCAGATACTACTAATTTCAATCCCATAAACTAATTTTGCAAATCAAGAACAAATTCAATTATATTTGTGAATATCATAACTAAATGTTATACCTGCCAATGAATTTCAAAACTACGCAAAGCTCAACAACAACAACACAACCACCAGCAGTGGCGACGCTGGAACGCCGGCAAGGAGCAGCAGCAAGTAGCAACTAGCAACGCAACACCACACAACCGCAGCAGCACGGTGGCAGCAAACCATAGGAACGGTGGCAGTAGCGCACCGCAAAGTACAGCAACGGTGGTGAACTTGCAAGGGGCGTAACTCATAGCTCCGAACTCCGATTTAGGCGATTTTTGTGCTCAAATTCATTAACTCGAAGTGATCTACAACTTTGATGCAGCAACAAAGAGCAAAATTGGATTGCATGTTGTAGATAATTTAGGAAACAGATTGTCGGAAAAAAAACAGAGGAGAAAGAAATGAAGGTACCAACACCAAACTTGCAAAGGCCTTAACTCATAGCTCCGAACTCCGAATCGAGTGATTTTTGGGTCTAAGTTTAATAACTTTTTGAGATCTACAACTTTGATGCAATAAGTTTGGGCAAATTCCGATTCCAGAATGCAGAAATTGAACATGCATAGTACGGGGTATAAAATCAGAGGATAGAGAAAACTTAAGGGACTTTGGTCTTCAATTCTTGGTGATGAATAAGAAGAAATTAAGAATTTGTATCTAGAAAATCTGATGAAGGACTGAATTTGTTTACACCTCAAGGGATTAATCTTTTTTTTTTTTGGTTGTCTTCCTCTATACTTGACAAGAATGAGAGAGAAGAAGAAATGAGAGTTTGAAACTCTTGTAACACTTGACACCTCAACAAATATACACTTGTTTTCTCTTTTTTTTTTTTTCTAAAATCAAAATACTAATCCTTCAGCAAAATATACAAATATCATTTGTAAGATATAGAGTTTTCCTTTTGATTTAAAACATTAAATCTTATTAACAAACTCCATCAAACTATGCTCAAATATTATAATTAAGTTAAAATACATAATTAACATCTAATTAAACCTGCTTGGAAATATGGGCTATTACAAATTTATTTCTTAGAATGTTGACTATTTGAAATTCAAAAGTATTATTTAATGATTTTAAGTAATCAAATATTTTATTTAGTCATACTTTGAAAATTATTTAATAGTTTAAATATATTTGAATTGTAGTGTAAAGGATTTTAAAATGGGTTAGAGGAACCCAACTCAACTCAAGTACCCAATCATTAAATGATTATTAAAAGCCCAAACACATTAAACCCACAAGGGGTTACTTATATAAACCCAACAAAACCCAAAATTCCCAAACATTAAACACTCACCCTAAATTTTCTCTCCTCTCTTTCTTTTCTCTCTCCTCCCCCACGGTTTTCTCTCTCTCTTTTTCTTCTCTTCTCTTGGCCAGCCACGCCGGCCAGCAGCAGCTGCAACAACGCGCCACCGTCGGCAGCCCAGTCGCCTCTCTCTCTCTCGGCCGTTCTTCCCCTCCTTCCTCTATTTGGTTTATTTCTCTTCCTCCTCTATTTTATTTCATGTTAAGTTTATGTTTTTTAAGGATTGATTTAATGATTTCATGATTAAAGTTTATAGTTTGTTGATTTAAATATAAATTTCAGATTATGTAATTTGTATAATAAAGTAATTAAATTTCAGATTTATTAATTATTTTTAAACTAGAGTTTAAAGTATCAAAGCATGGATTTTTAGGGTTTTATGAATTAGAAATTGTAGTACTATAATATAGTTTATGAAATTTGAACATCTTATGTGTATGATTATGTTTAAGCATGTTTTAAAGGGTTTTAAACACATTATAAGTTGATGGAATTTTTATTAGTATGCTTATGATGGAGTTTTAATTGTCAAAGTATGGATTTTTGAGAGTTTTAAATGACTAGTATGGTAGTACTATACTAGGAGACATTAATAGTTGGAGTTCTAACGATTAAAAAGGTTTTAAACACTTTTAAAGAGGGTTTAAAATATTTTAAAGTTGCTGGAATTTTAATTGAGTATTGATTAGTGGTTGTATTGATATTTGGTAGGCGAAAAATTCTCTTTAGGCGACTACTGAGGTTGTTAAAGTGGCCTCGCATATTGTCTACACAAGGTACGTACATACCTATGTGTTAGTAGACTAGTATCATGTCCTAATATTTGGATTGATGTAGTATCATGTATAGGGAACTATTTATGGTTTATATGTGATTTATATTCAAGTGGAATTGCATGTTTTTATGCCGTTGTGTGAAGCATGTTGCTTATGTTGGTTATACTATGTTTGTATGAATGATTGATGCAAGCATATGGGATTGGGAAATTTATTTTATTAATTCACATGAGGGATTAATAAGTATGTTGTTATTGGATCATGAATTGGATCATGTTGTTTCCTTTAGATTATTTTATTTACTTTATGAGAACCGAGGGCCTTATTTGGTAAGTTGATTATTCACCTATGAAAGGTTGGTTGATTGTTGACTTAGATCAACAAATAAATAATGGTTATGGAACTAATAATGGATTTATTCTTGGATTCTTAAGTTGTTGATCACCTGACCTAATCTTAAGATAAAAATGGAAGTATCATGTATCCTTGATGATTATATTGTTTGTCTTACTTTGTGAGTCGTAACAAGTAAACAATTTAATAATCACGTAAAGTGGAAAGTGAATAGCAATAAGCTTTAGACTTGTGCACGTCTGAAGTGTAGGACTAGTATGAGTTGGAGTACGTGGTGGTTGCCCATAGCTTTTTCTGGGACCGGATTGACCACCATGTCCTATTTTATTTAATTAGTACCTCGATATCGTTGGTCATGGGAGTACGGAGTCGCGCCCGTACTTCGTCTTCTAAATTGAAGACTGGTTTGGTTTGGACAACTCTTTCCATTGCCTATTCAATCTAAATTTAATTAACCTGTTGATTGTTGAGTTAAGTCCAGTAAAGTTAGTCTGTCATGTTGTTATAATATTATTTATCTTTGCTTTAATGTTTATTAGTATCATGTTAGGATTTATTTATTATTATGCAGTACTCAACTTTGCTAATTACGTGCTTTTGTGTGTATGTCGATCATGGTTGTGCCTTATTGATGTTGTGATGACCCATATTGTGAGCAGTCTTCCGGGATCAATAGTGCATCGTCCATTTCAGGTTTGAAGATGATGCATCATGGGTTTAGGATTCATGGAGAGCTTGTGTTAGCTTAATACTTTAGTTTACTATTAATTATGGTTTGAGTTTGACTTTATGTTGGTTTGACTTGAGTTTGGTTTTGGAGTTGACTTATGGTTGACTAAGTTATTGTTTTCAAAGTTAATTATTGTTTTCCGCTGCAAAATTATGAATAAGCCGATACGTTATCACATGGGCGATAATACTTTGATAATTCTCTAAGTTTTATATTAAAAAGGTATTTTGGAAATAGAGGATTGTCGGGGTGTGACAAAGTGGTATCTTGGAGCTTAGGTTTTTATTGGCCTTTCGTGGCAACCTTAAATTTTAGGCGCCTAGTTACTTAAAATGAATTTCATAGAAAACGAGCTCCTACTTATTCATTGTGCTTAAATCATTTTTTTCGAAACATGTTTCAATTTCAAAAAGGATTCGAAAATATTTTTTGTTAGGTTCGAAAATTTTGTTTGGTTCCAAATTTTTTTTATGATTCTTTTCGGTTCTTTTCATATTTTCGAAATTATATATATTATTTTTTATTTGTTTATTTTAGTACTCCGAGCTTATATTTTATTTTATTTTATTAATTTTTGTGAGAGATGGGTACTATAGGAAGAGCATATAGGATAGAAATATTATATGTCTGCATTTAAATATTTAGTTCAACATGTTTATGTTTTTCTTCCCTGCTTAACTGTTTAATTCCTAGCTTTAAATTATTTGTTTATTCTTGCTTATTGTTATTGTTGGGAATATACGCTAAGTGAGAGTATTATTTATTTCTAGATATCGTATTCATCAGTTAAGGGACCCGTAGATATGACTGATAGAGAAGCTACTCGAGTAGGAAGCTACTCCAACCCAATTGTATTGAGTGATGATGAGTATGATGGAGAGTCTGATAGCGAGAGTTACACTAGCCTAGAAGCCATCATGTGCCATGTGTTAAAAGTAGGCATCCCTGTAGTGATGATGAGGTCATTCAGGAGTTTGATCATGCTAGAGGCCAAACCAGAATGGACATCTACCATGCTGTTTTGAGGGTTGAGAGTGATTCTGAGTCAGAAGAGGATGAGCCTCAACCTAAGAAGATTCGAAGATCTATTAGAGCTAGAAATTCAGATTGCTTCTACTATGACAGTGAGGACAATGAAGACTTTGAAGATGAGATGTTCACTCCAGAGAAGTACAAGGAAACTAAGGATAAGACTAATAATGTAACTCCATAGACTATTTATGTATGTTTTAAGATTAGTTGTTGAATAAGTAGCCAAGTTACAATGGTCTAAATTTCTTTCTTTAGTATCTTTACCTTTGTTAAGGAATATGTTAGTTATTATGGATTGGAAAAATATTATCATCATCATTTTTGAGGAATAAAAGTGATTAATTAGCTATTCAAGTTGAGTAAGAAATTATTTTAGTACGCAAATGGGGAAAAATTTTATTCTATTGTTGTGATTAAATTTTTATTTAGTCCTCATATATATTATTGATGTGAATGCTATTCATGAATGAGTATATGACTAATGATGGTTCATAGTGATTGAATTTGGCACTATTATAATATCATAGAATGTTATTATGATGCGATCTTGTATGATCAAGTCGAATTGATGCCTTTATAGTAAATGGCAAGTAGTTGTGAGTCGGAACCTAAAGTAGAGTTACGTTAAATTTCAGGTCGCGCAGTAGAATGGCCAACAACGATAACGCCTTAGCTTCTGCTATTCACCTATTGGCAGAGAAATTGACTCAAGAAAGGGCTGAATGTCCCGATCCTGCAGGGGATATGTTTGAAAGACTAGCTAAGATTAAACCACCGTACTTTAAGGGGCAAGCTAACCCTACCTTCTTAGAGAGTTGGATTAGGGAGTTTGAAAAGATTTTTGGGGCTGTAAATTATCCTGAAGCTATAAAAGTAGGTCAAGTTGTGTTATATCAGAAAGATGAGGCTGACTTATGGTGGAAGGAAAATGGAGTTAGACTTAGTGTTGTGGAAGGGTTTAATTGGGATTCCTTTATTGCTGCTTTAAGAGGAAAATTTTACCCTGTTTTTATGAGAAAACAAAAGGCTCAAGAGTTCATAAACCTTAGGATGGGGAGTATGACTATCTTTGAGTAATATAGCAAGTTCATAGCATTGTCTAGGTTTGCACCTGAGGTAGTAGCTACTGAAGAGCTAAAGGCTCAATGATTTGAGCAAGATTTGAATGAGGAAATCCAATTGGGATAAGGTGGTGAGACTTTTGCATCCCTAGATGTTGTTTATGGAAGAGCGGCCTTTATTTATGGTCTTCAGTCGAGGCGTGACAAGAAGAATGCTGTAGTGGGTGAGAAAAGAAAGGATTTCAATGCTGGAGGAAATCATAATGGTAATAGAGAATTTGAGTGATTCACCGAGCAAAGGAAAGAGCATAATGGTAATGGGAGTGGTAATCAGGGAAGGTATGGGTTCAACCAATCAAGCAACCAAGGGTCGAAGCCTATATGGTCGCAGAACAACCAAGGAAGCTACAGTAAGCCTGCTAGTGAGAGCAACAACAACAACCAGAGTAAAGCTCCAAGTAAGATGTTCGTGATGAGTCGCAATGAAGCTGAGAGATCTGCCAACATAGTTTCTGGTACTTTTTCTATTAACTATGTTCTCCTTAAAGCGTTATTTGATTCTGGGGCGACCTATTCGTTTATTTCGTCGTCCGTTATTAAAAGTTTGGGGTTGGTAGACTTTGAAGTAATTGACCTGTCTATTAGTATACCTACTAGAGAAGTCATAAGGTGTACCAAGTTGTTTAGAGACTTGCCTCTAAAGATAGGAGACTGTGTTTTTCCTTCTAATCTGATAGAGTTGAATCTGGAAGACCTAGACGTTATTCTTGGGATGAATTGGTTAGGTTTCTATAAGGCCAAAATAAACTGTGAAGCTCAGAAGGTAGTGTTGAGAAGCCCTTTGGGGAAGTTGACTTCGTATCGACGTTTTGGGAAGCCTAAGAACTTTGGGGTCATTTATGCAATGCAAGTTAAGAAGTTGGTGAAGAAGGGACGTGAGTTGTTTTTCTGTAGTGTGCAAGATGTAAGTAAAGAGGTTGAATTGAAGATTGAGGACGTACCAATTGTAAATGAGTTTATGGACGTGTTTCCAAGTGAGATTTCTGGTATGCCGCCTAAAAGAGCCGTTGAGTTCACCATAGACTTAGTTCCTGGTACTGCACCTATTTCTAAGGCACCATATAGAATGGCACCTCCTGAGATGAGCGACTTGAAGAAGTAGTTGCAAGAACTGTTGGATAAGGGTTATATTAGGCCTAGTGAGTCGCCTTGGGGAGCTCCTGTGTTGTTTGTGAAGAAGAAAGATGGAAATATGAGATTGTGCATTGACTATAGGGAGTTGAACAATGTGACCATTAAGAATAAGTATCCTTTGCCTAGGATAGACAACCTGTTCGACCAGTTGAATAGAGCGAGTATGTTTCCAAAGATTGATTTGCGTTCGTGGTATCACCAGTTGAAGGTAGCTGATAAGGATATACCTAAGACTGCGTTTAGGACGCGTTATCGTCATTATGAGTTTACTGTGATGCCGTTTGGATTAACCAATGCTCCGGCAATATATATGGACTTGATGAATAAGGTATTCCATGAATTTTTGGATCAGTTTATTGTAGTGTTCATTGATGATATTTTGATCTATTCAAAGAAGTGAAAAAGAGCATGATAAGCATTTGAGGATAATATTGGAGACGCTTAGGAAGAACCAATTGTATGCCAAGTTCTCTAAGTATGAGTTCCGTTTGGAGAAAGTAGCATTTTTGGGTCATTATGTGCCTAAAGAAGGAGTTTATGTGGATCCCGCAAAGATTCAAGTTGTTAGTGCGTGAGTGGCCTACTTTGAAGAATGTGTCAGATATTAGGAGTTTTCTGGGATTAGCTGGCTATTATAGGAGATTTGTGAGAGATTTCTCGAAGATAGCAAGGCCAATGACCAATTTGATAAAGAAATAGTCAAAATTTGAGTGAAGTGAGAAGTGCGAGGAAGCTTTTCAGATTTTGAAGGAGCGTTTGACCTCTGCATCTGTTTTAACCTTGCCTGACGGAAATGAGGGATTTGAGGTGTATAGTGATGCTTCGAAGAATGGTTTGGGATGTGTCCTGCAGCAGAATGGGAAGGTGATCGCGTATGCATCGCGTTAGTTGAAACCGTACGAGTCTAATTATCCTACCCATGAGCTAGAGTTAGCTGCTATTGTTTTTGCCTTGAAGATTTGGAGACATTATCTATATGGGGAAACTTGCAAGATCTTTACTGACCATAAGAGTTTGAAGTACATTTTCACTCAGAAGGATCTCAATATGAGGCAGAGAAGATGGTTGGAATTGATTAGAGACTATGACCTAGATATCCAGTATCATGAAAGGAAGGCGAATGTAGTTGTCGATGCTTTGAGTAGGAAGTCGAGCCATAGCATGAATGCGTTGGTAGTTCCTGAGGAATTGTGCCGAGATATGCAAAGGTTTAGTCTAGAAGGCTTAGACTACGGAAGATATGTTGAGAGCATGCGCAATTGATTTCCAAGGTAGTTCGGAAGATCACTTGGACTTGATTGAGTTTTCGTATAACAATAGTTACCATGCGAGTATTAAGATGGCTCCTTTTGAGGCGTTGTATGGGAGGATGTGTATAAGTCCCATCTGCTGGAATGATTTTAGTGAAAATATAGTATTGGGGACGGAATTTATTGAGGAGACTGTTAAGAATGTCAAGTTGATTCAGGCTAGAATTCAAGCTGCTCAAGATATAATAGGCAGAAGAGTTATGCTGATTTAAAGCGAAGAGAAGATGAATTCGCAGTTGGTGATAAAGTGTTTTTGAAAGTGTCACCGACTAAAGGAGTAATGAGATTTGGTAAGAAGGGCAAACTAAGTGCTAAGTATGTTGACCCATATGAGATTTTGCAAATAATTGGGAAGGTAGCTTATAAGTTGGCTTTGCCAATGGAATTTGAGAAAAGGCACGATGTGTTTCATATTTCCCAACTCAAGAGATATATCCCTGATGAGAATCATGTCTTGGAGCCCGAAAGAATTCAAATTGATAGTAGCCTCACGTATGAGGAAAGGCCTATGAAAATCTTGGATAAAAAAGTGCGTAGTACACGCAATAAGGATGTGAATATTGTAAAAGTGCTTTGGTCTAACCATGAGTCTGAATAGGCAACATGGGAAGCCGAAGATGAAATGAAGAAAAAGTATCCTGAGTTATTTATTGATTTGAGTTACGAGGGCGTAACTCGTTTTCTTTAAGGGGGGTAGAATGCGATAGAATTTCGCGCTTTTTGCCTATTTTATGGTACTTTTATGCATTTTATGCTTATTTTGGTGATTTGCACATGTTGGTGCAAAATAGATTGGTTCTCCGCATAGAAAAATGTATTCATGAGTAACACAAGTGGTTTTCCAGTTGGTAAAAGTGTGAACACGTTGTGACACAAGTATTTCTAGATTGAAGTTTGAGTCAAAAAAAAAATTGAAACTGTGAGGGTTTTCGTGCCAAGTTTCAGGACGAAACTTCTTTTAAGATGGGTAGACTGTAATCCCCCATAATTTTATGAATTTTATAAATATATTTTAATGTATATTTATATATATTTTAGTATTTAAATAATTTATGTCTTAGAATGTTGACTATTTGAAAGTCAAAAGGATTATTTAATGATTTTAAGTAATCAAATATTTTATTTAGTCATACTTTGAAATTATTTAATAGTTTAAACATCTTTGAATTGTAGTGTAAAATATTTTTAAAATGGGTTAGGAACCCAACTCAACTCAAATACCCAATCATTAAATGATTATTAAAAGCCCAGACACATTTCCCTAAGCCCACAAGGGGTTACCTATATAAACCCAACAAAACCCAAAATTCCCACACATTAAGCACTCACCCTAAATTTTATCTCCTCTCTTTCTTTTTTCTCTCCTCCCCCACAGTTCTCTCTCTCTCTTTTTCTTCTCTTCTCTCGGCCAGCCACGCCGGCGGCCGCCGCCACCGGACCGCCGGCCAGCAGCAGCAGCGTTCCACCGCCGACATCCCAGCCGCCTCTCTATCTCTCAGCCGTGCTTCCCTTCCTTCCTCTCTTTGGTTTATTTCTCTTCCTCCTCTATTTTATTTAATGTTAAGTTTATGTTTTTTAAGGGTTGATTTAATGATTGGAAAAATGGATCAGAATACCCCCAACTTTGGCCCGTCCACTTTTAATACCCCCAACTATAGGTTATTTTTAAATACCCCCAACTATTGGGGGAGGTCCGCCAAAAATGCACCAGATGACTTGTAACCTGTTAACAAGGTTTTTTTTTTCCATCCTCTACTTCTTCTTCCTCCATTACAACCACCACCTAGCCACCAGCCCACCACTACCACGACCTCCCACCGTAATCCCCCCCACCCCAGACCCACCCACCCACCAAGAACGCCCCCACCCCCTGCAGTCTCCAAGAACCAACCCCCCACAACCACCCCATGTTCCCCTTTCTAATTCCTCCCAGCCCAGCCAGCCCCCCTCCCACCCAGCGCAGCCACCCATTAATTTCACAGCACTTTCCACCAAATCTCCTCATTTTCTAAAAAACTATCAATTAAACACAAAATTAAACCTTTAAAAAAACTTACTGGGACTTTCAAACATGAAAGTAACGGTATCACTTCCGTCATCAGCCTTAATAGTAATAATATCATCATTTCCAGCGCATTTTAGCATTTTCGCCATGTTAGTAAGATTCATCCCCATTGAAATATTCCTATCACATCTATAATTCTCGAAACCCTCTGCTCGTAGCAAAAGCGCAACGAGTGCCACGTGGCTGGAATCCATAGCTTAGAGAGAGAAACCAATGGCTGAACAATCAAAGTTTGCATCGGTAACCAAATCTTTGATCGAATCTGGAACCTTGTTTAGAAGACTTCCTTGTACCAATCGTAATTCAAGCATTTTTCTTAATTTTTCTGGGTGAATAAACTTCTAGGTTAGGGTTTTGTAAAGGGGGGAGATGAAAGATGGAGGGAAAGAAGGTGGGAAACCAGCGGTGGTTGTTGGTGGGAGTGACAGTGGTGATGAAGGTAGGAGAGGGGCTGCTGGGTTTTCGAGGGGTGGTGTGAAGGGGAGGGGGTGGGAAGGGGGGTTTCTTGGTGGGAGGGGGTGGGGAAGGAGGGAGAAAGAGGAAGAGGAGGGGGACTGGTGGTTGAGGAGGGGGGGAAGGGGATGGGCGGCAGTGGGGTGGGAGTAGAAAATGGTAAGGGTGGGGTGATAAAAAAGAAAAACAAAAAAATTTAAGTAGAACCAATAAGAGCATGACACGTGACATTTTAACCTGCTAAACCGGTTCTTTTAGGTCAGGGGTGCATTTTTGGTGGACCTCCCCAATAGTTGGGGGTATTTAAAAATAACTCAAAGTTGGGGGTATTAAAAGCGAACGGGGCAAAGTTGAGGGTATTTTGATCCATTTTTCCTTAATGATTTCATGATTAAAGTTTATAGTTTGATGATTCAAATATAAATTTCAGATTATGTGATTTGTAATAAAGTAATTAAATTTCAGATTTATTAATTATGTTTAAACTAGGATTTTAAGTATCAAAGCATGGATTTTTAGGGTTTTATGAGTTAGAAATTGTAGTATTGTATTATAGTTTATGAAAATTGAACACTCTTATGTGTATGATTATGTTTAAGCATGTTTTAAAGGGTTTTAAACACATTATAAGTTGCTGGAATTTTTATTAGTATGCTTATGATGGAGTTTTAATTGTTAAAGTATGGGTTTTTGAGAATTTTAAATGACTAGTATGGTGCTACTATAATAGGAGACACTAATAGTTGGAGTTTTGATGATTAAAAAGTATTTTAAACACTTTTAAAGAGGGTTTAAAATATTTTAAAGTTTCTGGAATTTTAATTGAGTATTGATTAGTGGTTGTATTAATATTTGGTAGGTGGAGAATTCTCTTTAGGCGACTTCTAAGATTGTTAAAGTGGCCTCGCATATTGTCTACACAAGGTACGTACATACCTATGTGTTAGTAGACTAGTATCATGTCCTAAGATTAGGATTGATGTAGTATCATGTATAAGGACCTATTTATGGTTCATATGTGATTTATATTTAAGTGGAATTGTATGTTTTATGCCGTTGTGTGAAGTATGTTGCTTATGTTGGTTATACTATGTTTATATGGATGATTGAGGCAAGCATATGGGATTGAGAACTTTATTTTATTAATTCACATGAGGGATTAATAAGTATGTTGTTATTGGATCATGTTGTTCCCTTTGGATTAATTTATTTACTTTATGAGGACCGAGGGCCTTATTTGGTAAGTTGGTTATTCACCTATGAAAGGTTGGTTAATTATTGACTTAGATCAACAAATAAATAATGGTTATGGAACTAATAATGGATTTATTCTCGGATTGTTAAGTTGTTGATCACCTTACCTAATCCTAAGATAAAAATGGAAGTATTATGTATCTTTTATGATTATATTGTTTGTCTTACTTTGTGAGTCATAACAAGTAAATAATTTAATAATCGCGTAAAGTGGAAAGTGAATAGCAATAAGCTTTAGACTTGTGCACGTCTGAAGTGTAGGACTAGTATGAGTTGGAGTACGTGGTGGTTGCCCATAGCTTTTTCTGGGACCGGATTGATCACCATGTCCTATTTTATTTAATTAGTACCTCGATATCGTTGGTCATGGGAGTACGGAGTCGCGCCCGTACTTCGTCTTCTAAATTGAAGACTGGTTTGGTTTGGACAACTCTTTCCATTGCCTATTCAATCTAAATTTAATTAACTTGTTGATTGTTGAGTTAAGTCCATTAAAGTTAGTCTGTCATGTTATTATAATATTATTTATCTTTGCTTTAATGTTTATTAGTATCATGTTAGGATTTATTTATTATTATGTAGTACTCAACTTTGTTAATTACGCGCTTTTGTGTGTATGTCGATCATGGTTGTGCCTTATTGATCTTGTGATGACCCATATTGTGAGCAGTCTCTCGGATCGATAGTGCATCGTCCATTTCAGGTTTGAAGATGATGCATCATGGGTTTAGGATTCATGGAGAGCTTGTGTTAGCTTAATACTTTAGTTTGCTATTAATTATGGTTTGAGTTTGACTTTATGTTGGTTTGACTTGAGTTTGGTTTTGGAGTCGACTTATGGTTGACTAAGTTATTGTTTTCAAAGTTATTTATTGTTTTCCGCTGCAAAATTCTAAATAAGCCGATACGTTATCACAAGAGCGATAATACTTTGATAATCCTCTAAGTTTTATATTAAAAAGGTATTTGGAAAATAGAGGATTGTCGGGGTGTTACAATTGTATATTATCTTGTTGATTTTATTCTGAGAAATCAGAATAAAGTCAAAGAATATATATTTGTCAAAATTTTGATCTACAATTTTAGGCAAGTATATTTTCGTAATCAAGATAATTTCCATATTGCATCTCAAGGCCTACTTAAGCAAAAAAAATTGCACGAAATTGAGTGCGAGCTTTTTCGAAAAAATATTCTATTTTTTTAAAGCTTCTTGGACCCACACATAAACCCTAAAACACAGTTGAGATTAGCCACATAATTTAGAGCAAAATAATTCTCCATTAGAGCTTATTAGAAGCATAGTTTTGGGGGAAATTTCTTGTGCTTGAACTACCTGCTAGTGTGCAGTGTGGTTAGGGGAATCACTTCATTGAACAGTTTTAATTAATTACCGTGGAATCATCGTTTTCATAGGTGGAAACTTTGATTGAGTGTAATCATTTTTATTCTTTAGAGTTGATTAATACGAGTCATTAGAGTAGTGGAGGACATAGGCTTAAGTTCAGCCGAACCTCATTAAATCTGTATGTTGATTTATTTATTCCGCTGCGTACAACAGATCAAATCTCTTACTGGTCTCATTTATATTAACATATCAAATCAAGAAATTGTCAATCAGCTCACATACTCAATTCACCTCTTAAGTATTATTTGAAAATTCATCCTTGAATTCTTCGATGGCCGAGTTGCTTCGGTTTTGCGTCCGAGAGTCTAGTATGGGGCAATCTCTAACCAAGTGATCTCGTTTACGACATCGAAAACATTGGCCCGTTACTTGGCAACAATCCTTTTCTAGGTGTCCTTGCTTACCATACTTGTTACATTCGAGTTCTTGTCTTTGATGGCGATTATCCTCACCCCGTATTTAGTCTCTTGTTGAAGTCGTTGCTAGATTGACTAATCTGGGGGGGTTCTCTTTTCTTTTGCCATCCTCGTACACCTCTTTTTGAAGCTTCATTTTTCGCTCAACATTGATGGCTCTATCATATAATTCTAGGTAGGGCTGACTGGTGTGTGCAGCAAGCTTTTCTTAAAGATCCAAGTTCAAACTGTATACACCAAATTTTGAACCCTATTGCGGATAATAATATTAAATACGTTTTTTTTGGAAAGAAACAAAAAAAAACGAAGCCATCATACACCATGGAGCGCGCGCCTCGTCAAAGGCAAGTTCATCCTAGGAGCGCAAATTTCATTTCGTTAGACGGATTTTCGTTCTGTGCTTTAATCGTACAATTTTGGTTTAAAACGTAATTTTTTCGAAAGTCGTAGTCAATAATTACAGTTACCGATTTTGACAAAATGATTTGTTGTAGAATCGCACTCGTTTTTACTAATTTGACGAGATTGCGTTAATTGTTTTAGGTTAGTTTTACGAAAAAGGAACAAACATGTCGCTTTTAAGCGCCGAAATTTTTATCGTCTCTCAAAACTGGTATAAAGCAGTTTTATTGATGATCAAATACATTAGATGAATCAATTACATCCTTTTATCCATTGGTTAAGGAATAAGAATAAGAATAAGAATCTCAATCCAATAGGTGTAACATGATTAGAAGGGCTAAAGATCTTATCTTTTTCGGCAAGCCAGGCAGTGCCCCTAGTGCACGACCATGCGTGGGACACACAGAACGTGCGTCCCGCGCAGTTGCCCAATCAGCATTGTTTTCACATTTTTCGTTGCTCTTTCTCGTTTAGGATATATTTAGGCTATGTAGGAAGGGAATATTGGACTGAAAAATCTTATTTTGCGTCATTAGTGTAAAAAACAAATTCAAAGAGAATAAGAATATTTGGATTTCCCATAAATTTGATGATGTAAGGCAATACAAATCAGATTATTTTGCATGATTTTTCTATCTCTTTCAAACCCTAATTCGCCACCCCATTTCTCCTATAAACACCCCCTTCATTTTCACTTCAAACAAACTTTATTTTTCATATTTCCTCCCACTCAAAAACCTCATTCAAGAGAGGAAAAAAAAGAGCAAAAGTAAAAATTAGAAGAGTAATTAGTAAGTAAGTAGTTCAACAAAGAAAAACACAAAAAAGAGTGTTAGTTAGTAATTAAGTGAACTTAGAAACTCACTAAGAAATTAAGAAAAAAAAAATAGAAGCCTTTGCAAAGGAAGTGCATCATTGAGTTAGCAAGGTAAATTTTTGTTCTTTGTTAATATTTAAATTATCTTCTTAATCACATACTAACTCTCTCTTTGTTTTCCCTTATCATTTTTTTATTTTTTAGAGTGATCTGAGTATGTGGAAGTCCCAATGGGTTCCCAACCTTAAATCATCCCACCTAGAATAGTCAACTCTATTGGGGAAACTCTTAGAAAATATGTGATTATGTGATTTTTATTAATCAAGTTGCTGTTAATCACCAAAAACACTTTTTCAAAAAAAAAAATTAAGTAGAATTGTTCTTAAACATCTCCATAAAAAATGAAAATGTGATGCTCTAATTTTAGTCAGTTCCAATTTCGTACTTAATCTCATTTTTCGTCTATGTTATGTAAATAGTTTATAGGATATAATATTTTTTATGTGAAGTTCAAGATGTTTTTAGCAATTGGGCTTTAGAATTTCTGAAAAGGAATTTACTTCATTTGGGTTGATAAATTTGAGAAAAAAATTCACAAACTGACCTAAGTTTACTTTTAAGGCGACGAAGAGATGGTGTTGCCGTCCCCTACTTGCTCATTCGCAATTACTACCACTTATACCCTGGCCAAGCAACCAAAGTCGGGGACCAGGTGAGAATAGTGAAACAGAGAGAATAAGCAGAGTAGAGTAATTGGAATAACTCATCAGGCTCATGCCTTGAAAATTGTAGGTTCGGGTGATGGTCGAGTTCCAACGGAGATGTTAGCTGGTGGTTGATTTGCTTTGACGGCACTGACCAGACAAAACAACTTATTGCTGCATGCGGTGAAGAGAGATAGGGGGTCAAGGAATCCAATAGAGAGAATGATTGTGTGTGGTGGAGCGGGAGCAAGACGGTGGTCGTGTGGGAGGCTGACGTGATTCAAGAGCGGTGGATTTTAAGAGGGGAAGCAAGAAAGGACGACAAGTGGATGAGTGGGACGGTGGTGGTGAACTGGTGGTTTGCATGTGAAGAGAGATAAATGATTTTGAGTGAATGAAGTGGGAATTATGTTTAAGAGTAACATAGAAGCCGCTACTCAAAATAGCGGTCAATAATGTAAACTAGCGGTTTGTTGTTTATAAATTTATTTTATAGAACCGCTAATTGAAATAGCAGCTTTTCCTTAGTCAAATAAAACATTAATTTTTCACGTCCTTGTTCTATGTAGACAGTATTTCATGGAAATATTTTTGAATTCAACATAAAGTTGGAATATCTTTTTCATCTAGCATTATTTAGGGGAAAATTTTCATTATTCTTGTCTTGTAATTTTATGTGGTTGGAGTGCTTATTCTTTTTCGAAATTTACCCAAAGCGATAAACCAAACAATTAAAGAAGATTTTCTTTCAAAAGTTCATAAAGGGCACTAACCAATTAACTACGTACCAACTTTGAAAATATAGCTATACAATCCTAACATTTGTTTAGCCACCCTTTCATTAGCAAGATAAGAAAGAGAAAGAGAAAGAGAAAGAGAAAGAGATTGCTAAGAAATGAAAAGAATGGCGCTAATGTTTCGAAGCCATTACTTTAACCCCTAAACATAGACACCACTATATAAATGTTTGACATATATATCTAAAAAAAAGTTCTTGATTCCTTTATCTAGTGCATATGTTCTATAAATAATCGTTGTATTGTCCTTTATATGGCACATAAATAGTAATCTTGTCAAACTTTACATAAAACCATGTCTCTCTCTCTTTTTCAATTTACTTTATTCTCTCACTAAATGTTCATATATTTATGGTGATGATATGAATCTAGCTGCAATTTTCTTTGCAAAGGAGAGAGAGAAAGCAAGAAAATGGATGGCTCAATGGGCATGGGAATCATGGCAGTTTTCGCTGTCTCAGGAAGTGTAGCACTCCTTGCCCTCCAAGTTCACAAACGCCTCCTTTCTGATTTTGTGAAGAGGATTGATTTTGAATTTGGTAATTTATTGTTATTATACTTAATTTGTCGATATTAATCGAATATGTGATGTTTCCTATTTCGTATACTTAAGAAAAAAAATTCGTCGAGTGTTTTCTCTAAAGATAAGGTTAATTAATCATACAAAGTACTCCCCATGCATGTTTTTTAAAAATTGCAAAATTTTGACTTTTACACTATAATATATCAACTTTGACTGGATAATTTTTCTAACATATACTACAAAATTAAGTATGGAAGATGATGTTGGATTTGTCTTAATGCATATCTACAAAATATCAACTTTCTATAATTTAAGCTAATAGATAATTAAAGATATTGATGGTCAAAGTGAAGACAAACATAATATGAACTAGGACCCCGTTTGGTAAGGCGTAAAACATTTTCCTAGAAAATTGTTTGGGAAATTCTCAGTGGTAGCCACAAGGTTTGGCTTTTTATCAATGGTAGCCTAAAAAAAAATTTGTTATCAGAAATAGCACTCACTTTTATTAACAACATAACCTTAATAATGATTAAATGCTAACTTTACTTATTTTCTGTTTAGTTTAGGGTTTTAGCTAACTTGAGTTATTTAAACCTAAATTACTAACTAACCGTAAAAAATACACACTACCGCCAAAAAAAAAAAAAGAAAAAGAAAACACTAACCCCTCATATTTCATTACTCTTTTGTCGATCCTTTCCGTCTCCATGGCTTCTCCACTACATCATCACACTTCAAACATAAAAATTCATGCTTTTTAATTCTAAATGGAAGTACTAGTCTTGTAGTTTAAGAATTTCGCATCAATCTGGGTTGAAATTGCTTTTGAATTTTTTGAATTTTTGGTAGAGCAACTGTTGCTTTATTTCGACTGGTTTTTATTTTTATTTTTTGCGCACTAATTTTAGAATTTTGGCTCACAAATTGAAGTGCTTGCTTCTGTAGACAGGTATCAGTGTGTAGAGCGAATCGGTCATCGGGTCATTTTGTTGACATGTTTACATAAATGGGTCAAGCACCAAACCACCCTTTTACATAAACAGTCATTTCAATCCTGTGTTCGTTGACCCGAACCCGACCCATTTAACCCGATTAATTTTAGAAGTTTGTTTGGTTCGGTTGCCCATTTACTTAAACAGTCAAAATTTCAACCGAACCCGGATTTCATGTTAGTTCGGGTCGGGTTATTGGTTGGGTCATCTTTTCCCCTAGGTATCACATTTACTTTGACATATATTTTTATTATTTTTGGGACAACAAGGGTTGATTCATGTTGATTTATGTGCTGTTGTAGGGTTTTTATCCTTCTTTTGGTTTTTAATTTATTCTTATATTTTTAATGTTAATTTTTGTTGGCAAAATTTGAATTGCATGTTTAATAGGATATGTATTTTAGTGATTTTATTATGTTGGTGTGTGGTTATGATTTGTTGTTGTGTTAAAGATGCCGTTATGGGTGATATAATTGTTAAATTTCATATATGGGTCAAGATGTTGATATTATAGTCGATGACATTGATAAAGTATGCTAACCGACTTAATCATAGAATATTGGGATAAAGCAAGAACAAAATTAGATGTTGAAGTCTTTGTGTTTTGATTAATTAAGCTACATGGAGGGAAAGCTTAAGTTAGGGTGGTTAGTATTGCACCCACAAATCTTAAAATTACGAAAATAAGTAAAGTTAACATTTAATCATCATTAAGGTTATGTTGTTAAGTGTTGCAAAAGTTGAGTGCTACTTCTGATAATAAATTTTTTTTTTGGCTACCATTGATAAAAAGCCAAACCTTGTGGCTACCATTGAGAATTTCCCAAATTGTTTTCTTCTACTTTCAATTCTACATTGTTTTGGTTTGCAAAGGAGTGTAAAACCATTTTCCCTTGGAGTAAAATTGCATTCCCATGATGGAAAACCATTCTCCCTTCGAAATGGAGGAAAAATTGTTTGACTTCCTTTTCTTTATCTCTCTTGTACACTCCTCTCACTACCTCCTTACTTTCCCTTTCATTTTCCTTTCATTTAATCATTTTTCTTAAGATTTTTTAACTGGAATAATACAAACTTTTGCCCGTTCTCTCGCAATAATACAAACTTTTGATTATTTTTTAATAATACAAACTTTAGGCCAAAATTCCTCCAGTAGGTCAATATGACCTATAACCTACAAAACGGGTAAAAAAAACCACCATTAAACTCAACAACATTTCCTTTTAATTTTTCCAACCCAATTCTCTCTCCTCCATTAACTTTACTCTCGAAGCTCAAAGATCCCATTTACGCCAACAGTCCTGTAATATACAACAATGGCGCAAACAACAACACCCCTTTTCTCCTAAAAGTCGTTGCAATTATAATGTACACCACTCGTTCAACGAAATTACCCAACTTCGTCGGCCCACCACCAACACGTCCGATTCTCGGGCCGGAGATCAGCCCATTGGGCTTCATACGCGTGGGCCTAAATCGGGGGGAAGAGGGTTAAGAAGTGGGTGGTGATGATAGGTTGAAATTGGGCCCAAGACGGCTGTAACCGTGCATCAAATCGAAGGAAAGATTGTATCTTTTTAAATGGGGATGATCAAAGTTCAAAAATGGTGGAAAACCCAGAAATTTCGAACCTCGGGAAGCCATCATCAATGGCGGACGACCGCCATTAATACTCACTGACCTCCTTCACCCAACACCCACCCACCACCCACCACAATTTCAGCACCTTGACTCGAAATTCAACCCACCACATCCGATCCTCCTCGAAAATTCGACCCACCACAAAATTATCACTCATGCTCAACCAATTGGGCCAGGGATTTTCGACACTCGGGAATGCGATGGCGGAGGGGAGAACGACTGAGAGGAGGAGAGTCCGCGACGGTAAAGAGGCAGCGAAAAATAGCCGGTTTAGGAGAGATGAAGGACACGAGATAGTGAGTGAGGGAAGAGAGAGACTGGTTTCGGGTGGGAGGAGTTGGGGAAGTGGTTATGGGGTGGGGGGAGGTACTGGGGAAGTGGTTTCGGGGTGGGGGGGGAGGGACCGGGGTTTGGTTCGTGGTTAAGGAGGGGCTGGAGGGTAGGAGGAAGAGAGGGAGAGGGAGGGTCGGCGGGGGAGGGGGTGGGGTGGGGTGGGGTGGGGTGCAGGGGCCATGGTGGGGAAGGGGGAAAGATCAGTGGAGGGGAAGGAGGAAAAAATAAAAAGTCTTTTTTTGTTTTTTATTTTTTTTAAAACAACCAATGAAATAACAACACGTGGCCTGATCAGTGCCACATCAGCTAGTGACCTCCTACACCAAGTTAAGAACCGGTCATGACCTACTAGAGAAATTTTGGGCAAAAGTTTGTATTATTAAAAAATAATCAAAAGTTTGTATTATTGCGAAAGAACGGGCAAAAATTTGTATTATTCCAGTTAAAAAATCATTTTTCTTATATGGAACCAAACAATGGAAAACTAATTTTGGAATTGTATTTTCCATTGTAAATTATTTTCCATGAAAATCATTTCACACTGAAATTGTTTTACGCCTAACCAAATGGAGTCTAGATGTGTTCATCAAAACAACAACCTTTTTCTCATTGATATTGATTACACTGATCCTGATTCTCTATATATGGAGCACTAGCTCATTTTCTTACTACCCTAGAGAGCAAGATTAACGGTTATAAGATGCATGTGTTACAATGCCTCCACTATACTGCTACAATAAGAATTACACAAAATGACAAAACAGAAAAGACAAGGCAAAAAATCAATGATGCTGAAATACTATGTATATCCTCCTAGGATTTGCTGCTGGGAGAAATGGGCCTGGCCTGATGTGGACTGAGGTCTATTCTCAACACTCCCCCTCAAGCCTGGAGGAGAGTAATGATCTCCAAGCTTGCTCAAGAGAAATGATTGTTGCTTAATGGAAAGCACTTTTGTTAAGGCATTAACTAATTGCTGTGAGGTAGGAACATAGGTAGGAGTCACCTGACCTTCCTTAATGAAGTGACAGTCTATAGCAACATGGTTGGTCTTCTCATGATGCACATGATTAGTTGCAATGGCCAAGGCAGCTTGGTTATCACAAAAGATGGGTGTAGAACTAAGGTGCTTAAGACCTAACTCTTTCAAGAGTTGTTTGACCCATAGGACTTCACATGTGGCCATAGCAAGTGACCTATACTCAGCTTCTGCAGTTGATCTGGCTACAACAAATTGTTTTTTAGATTTCCAAGCAATTGGAGATTGTCCTTGCAAGATGCAAAACCCAGATGTAGATCTTTTAGTGTTAGGTCATCCTTCCCAGTCATTGTCACATTAAGCTTGCAGATGAGCTATAGACTTGGAAGCTAAAAGAATCCCTTGATCCCTGCCCTCTTTGTTACTTAAAAATGCACAGTGGTGGGAGCTTGCATTAATTGGCTTAAAACGTGGATTGTATAGGCAATATCTGGCCTGGTAATTATAAGATAAATGAGTTCACCAATTAGTCTTTGGTAAATCTCTGCATGAGGAAGGTGATCCCCCTGATTAGCTAGCAACTTCACATGAGTGTTCATGGGAAGCTTTAGTGGTTTGCAGTTAGCCATAGCGTATTGATGAAGGAAATAAACAACATATTTCCTTTGAGAGAGAAATATGCCTTCAGGGCTTTTATCCACCTCAATGCCTAGGATATACCTTAGTTCCCCTAGATCTTTCATCTTGAATTCTTGACTCAAGAATTCCTTAGCTTGGGAGATTTTAGTCATGTTGTTTCCTGTGAGTATTAGATCATCAACATAGGCTAATATTGCTACAAAACTTCCATCTTCTTCCTTTGTAAACAAAGAATAATCAGATTTGGATTGATTAAATCTATTGATTTTCAGCACAGTGCTAAGCTTGGCAAACCATTGCCTTGGAGCTTTCTTAAGTCAATACAAGGACTAGTTGAATTTACAAACCATAAAGTGAAAGTGTTTATGTTTGTATGAGTCTTGGGAATGAGAGAAAACCTGAAACCAACTCCTTCATAACCTAGAGGGAACTTTATGTATACTGTTTCTTATAAATCTCCATGAATGAAGGCATTTTTCACATCCATTTGATGTGTATACCAACCTTGAATTGTAGCTACAACCAAGAGAGATCTTACACTAGTATGCTTGGCTACAGGAGCACATGTATCCTTATAGTCAACACCATAATGTTGTATGTTAGCTAGGATCACAAGCCTTGACTTGTACCTAGTGCTTTGTCGCTGTGGATCAAATTTTGTGGTATACAACCACTTACAACCTATAGCTTTCTCACCAGTAGGAAGTTCAGTAATCTCCCAAGTGTTATTGCTCTCAAGAGCATCCAATTCCTCATTCATAACCTGAAGCCACTTACTAAATGGAGCAGCTTCTTTGAAATGTTTAGGATCTGGTGTTTTCATAACAGCACTATCATACAAGTATATTGATAGGAAACATTAGCTTGGCCAATCTTTTGCACATAATTTGCACTGACATGATAATCAGAGTGCCAAGATGGAAGCTTGTGTTCTCTTTTAGACCTTCTAAGAAGAACAGGTGAAGCTTCTCTTGCCTTGGAATTTCAGCTGTAAGCCTGTAATTTCTTCATTTGTCTCTAATGCTTCATTAGTTACACACTCATCATCCCACACTGATGAGACAAGAGTCAATTGAGTTTCATTCCTTTCAGGTGCAACATGATCAGTAGAGTGGAAAATGTGATAGGGGTAGATCGATTCATAGAATCTCACATCCCTAGATACAAATGGCACACCATTAAGGAGATTATGTAGTTTGTATCCCTTTTGAGTACTTATATACCCAACAAAAATGCATGGAACTCCCTTTGCTTTGAACTTATCTCTCTTTCTATCTGGATAACAAGCAAAAGCTAAACACCTAAATGATTTCAGATGTTTATAATCAAGAGACCTCTCTTAAAGCACCTTATACGGGCTATTTTCTTCATGAACAACACTAAGTAACCTGTTAGTGATGTGTGTTGATGTGAGCACATAGTCCCCCCAAAACTAAAGAGGTAAGCCACATGAAACCTAAGTGCTCTTGCCATCTCAAGTATGTTTCTATATCTTCTCTCAGCTCTCCTATTCTGCTCTCCTATTCTATTGAGGCATGTCACTACATGAAGTTTGATGCACAACTCCCAATTTCCCAAAGAATGGCTTACATTTTCCATCAACAAACTGCATAGCATTGTTAGATATTATGATCTTCATCTTCTTCCCATATTGAGTTTGAGCCATATTTACAAACTTCTACAGCTTCACATGCATCAGATTTCAATTGAAGCAAATGCACTCAAGTAACTCTTGAACAGTCATCAACAAGGGTTAGGAAGTACTTGAACTTTCCTTTGTAACTCACTTTTTATGGACCCCAAGTGTCCATATGGACAAGCTCAAATAACTCACTTGCTCTTGAATCACTCCTGTCAAAAGGCAACTTAGTGAACTTTGCCAAAAGACAGGCTAGACATTCATGTTCACACTGAGTTTTCACACCAAGCTCCACTAATTATAGCAATCATTTTCATAGGAGTATGTCCTAGTCTATGATGCCATAATGTTTCCTTACTCAATTTCTTCACATTTCTCACCACACTAGGTATATATCTACAAGCACTAACAGTCATAGCTTGCTTCATGTTATGACTTTTCTTCAGCTTGCTCACAACTTCCAAAGCTTAGCTCTTCAAACTCTTTAGAGTCTCTTCTAGTGGTTCATTCATCAAACAATACAATCTATGTTCTCCTTTTCCAATACTTATCAGCTTATGGTCCCAACATCTTGAATTATGCAATATTCTCTGTAGAATACAGTCTTGCAGTTACTATGTTCACACAGCTTGCTCACAGGCAGAAGGTTGTGTTGAAAAGTAGGAATGTATAACATATTTTTTAGCTTTAGATCATTTATGAGATCAACATTATCACACTGAGAAATTTGCGATGTTTCACCAGTTGGTAAGTTACTAAGTGACCTAGTTTTACATATCACATCATCACTTAAGTATTCATATGAACTAGTCATATGATCTGATGCACCAGAATCCAAGATCCATTCAGTGCTTTTAATACTATCAGCATAGTGGCAAGACACCATACCTGAATATGACACATCCATTTCTTCATCAGTTTCTCCTCCTTTAGAAGGTGTAGGAAGGAGTCTAAGAAGTTGCTCAAGTTGTTGTGCTGAGATGGTTGTAGTCACTGCCAGAGATTGAACATCATTAATGTATTGCATTCCTTGAGCATTTGCAGCAACCTTCACATTACCATTCTTCCATTTGTTCCACTTTTGCTGATAAGTGCTTTTGTTCATCTTTCCTTTTCCCTTATATTGGTTTCCTCCAGAATTCTTGTTTTTTGGATGACTACTAGCTAGGAAATCCAATCACAAACTAGCAATTTGCAGATGTGTGCCCACTTTTGCTGCACACAGTGCACTGCACTTGTGCTGGTGAGCCTGAACTAACTCTCGTTATCCCTTTGTTATACATAGCTAGGTTTCAGGTTCTTCTTTCACTTGTCCAAGTATCTCCCTTTGAGATTCTTCTTGCTCAAGTTAGCTACAAGTTGTTTCCACTGATGGTAGAGGAGATATCATGAGAATTTGACTCCTCTGAGTGGTGTATGTTTCATCCAGTCCATTAAGGAACTTAAACAACTTGTGTTCTTATTTTAGCTTGTTTATAGCTTCAATGAAGCTTGAGATTTCTATAGTAACAGTTGTGATAGCAGGCAAGGTGTCTAGGGACTCCAATTCTTCCCAAAGTGATCTCATGATAGTGTAACAATCGCTCACCTTTTTTCCTTGTTGTTTCTCTTGATACAACTCCTTGTTGAGTTTGCATTTCCTTGAGCTATTTGTGAGAGCAAATCTCTACTCAAGTTGTTTCCAAATATGATGTGCATTACTCACAAACACAATAGATTTCTTTGATTGCTTCAGACACATAATCAAATATCCAGGAAATAATCGTGCTATTACATGTTTCTTATGCTTCAACTTTTACAGAATTACTCTCATCCTTTTTTACTGAACCTGTGGGAAATCCTAGCTTCCTTTTTTAGGCTAGGCTATCTCCATTGATCTTTTCCAGGTTCTATAGTTTGATGAACCTTGGAGTTTTTCAACTATCATGAAATTATTTTCATCTGATGGATGGAGATGCAGAGGACTAGTAGCCTCTATGGTTGTCATTTTCTTCTTTCTGACTATTTTGCTTATAAGGTAGAAACTTTAAGAGAGAAAAGAGAGATTTTTAGAGAAAATGTTGCAGCTGGTGTTTGATTTTATTATGTATGAACTGCAGCTCTGGTACCATGAAAACAAACATAATATTAACTAAGATCTGTTCATCAAAGGGATATTATCTCAGATAACCCTGACTTATAGGCCTTTTTCCAATATAACCCCGACTTTGGCAGGCCTGTCTTCGATAACCCTGAACTTGATTTTTGTCATTAAACCTAACAGAATGTCAGACACCGTTAACATGGATTCAAAACAAAAATAATTAGAGCTTTTTTTTTAAAAAAAAAAACTCATCTATTTCTCTCTCATGTTCTTCAATTCTCACCCTTCTCAAGCACTCATCAATGGAGTCCACTACCTTTTCTCTCCTCTTCATTTCCTTTCTCCTTTGTGTTGGCTGAGTGCCCTGATTTTATTAATTTAATTTCTGGGTAAGTTTAGTGCAGTCGAAATAATGGAACCATTCGGTTTCTCTCTCTCACTTGCGCTGCCTTCACCGGCGTTCCTCAGGTCGCTGGAGCTTTCCCCCTCCCTTGTTGTCACCGTTGCTCTACTCCTTCCTTTCCTCTCGACGATGTTGATGCTCGAACTCTCCCTTCTCGATTCGTCTAGATTTTGTTGTTGGTGCGTGCAACACCTGCACCGTTTCTCTCTCTTCGGACCTCGGTGTGTTGCCGTCGCTGGCGTTGCTGCTGCTGTCACCACCGAACGCCGACGCCGCTACTGATGTTCTTTCTCTCTTCTTGCGGCTATCGTCCTCCTGTTCCTTGATCTTCTCTCGCCTCCGCGCGGTTGCTGCTGCTGTTTCTCATCTAATTTCCGACGTGTTGCCTCTCCCCCAGTTTTTGATTTTTTTATTTATTCTGCTGATTTTTTTTTACTGGGTATTAATTTACAAGTTTGATTTCATTGATTTATTTTCTGGGTGGTTGGGTGTGCTGGTTGTGCACGAGTTCAAGGGGTGGTGGGTCACTGGTTCAGGGGTGGTGGGTGAGAAGCGTGAGTTCCGGTTGATTGGAGGGTGGTGGTTTCAGAGGTGGTGGAAACCATTGATGAATGCTTGAGAAGAGATGAAGAACAAGAGAGAGAAAGTGATGAGTTTGGTTTTTTTTTTTTTTTAAAAAAAAAGGCAGTAAGTTGGGTTGTTTGAAAATAGTTAACGCCGTTCACAATTCCGTCAAGTTTAATGACAAAATACAATTTTAGGGTTATCTGAGAAAAAAAAATTTGTCAGGGTTATTTGGGAAAAAGGCCTATATGTCAGGGTTATCTGAGATAATATCCCTTCATCAAAGCAGCAGCCTTTTTCTCATTGATATTGTGTTTTGTGATAATGCATTACACTGATCCTGATTCTCTGTATATGGAGCACTAGCTCACTTTCTTACTACCCTAGAAAGCAAGATTAACGGTTATAAGATGCTTGTACTACAAATGCCTCCACTACACTACTGCAATATTAATTACACAAAATGACAAAATAGAAAAGACAAGACACATAATCATTGATGCTGAAATACTAGGTATCCTCCTAGGATCTGCTGGGAGAAATGGGTCTGGCCTGATGTGGACCGAGGTCCATTCTCAACACAAAGTACGTCGAAATGTTATATCCTTTAAATGGATGAAGCATTCTATAAATTGTGATTTGTAATTCCAAATAAATTGATTGAGGAACTTTCTTTTCTTAATAGAAGGCAGAATTTACTATTATTATTAAGAGGTTGTGCAATTAAGCAGTATAACATTCAAACACTATCTGAAGTTCGCGTAAGACTTTTGTACCTAACAAAAGTGAAACTTTTTGCTTTCCTTGTTCCAGGATTTGAAAAATGTCGCAAGAGAAGAGTTCGATGCATCGAAAATGTAGAAGAGCCATTACCTATTGAATTTGAGAAAGAATCGTGTAAAAATAATATGGATAAATCATGCAAAAAAAGGAGATACAATGGAGTAGAGGGTACAAATACAATGCCTCTTAACAGGTTGGCTTTATATAGGGGCATAATAAAATATAGGATGCTATGTCCCAAAAAGAATATGGAATGTCTCGAGGAAGAAATATAGCTTAATTTCATAATACTAGCTATTGAATATTTTTGGTGATCTTGTTTTTGGGGCATGGGTATCTTAATTTTTTATGCGGTTGGGAACATATAGTCTGTTTTGGTCTTATAATGGTTTTTCGGACACATAATATATAGATTGGTCATTGATAAGAAAAGGTTTTACTCAAATACTTCACGAATGTAAGAACGGGTTCATTAGGCTTAAAACTCTTCTTATTAGATATAATTTCTTAGTTTGATATTCCAAGAGAAAATGAATTTCATAAAGTAACCGGACTATATGAAACATAAAATGCCTTAAAAATGCATTTTAGAATATGAAACCCATAGGACCCATTTGAATAACAACTTAACATAATAAATTCTATAATATTCGCTATTATTGCGTCTCTAAAATTTAGGCGACCCTAAATTTGCCAATAAGACGAGCCACATTGTCCCCTAGGAAATAAATTAAATTGAATTGAGGATTAATTGATCAAGACTTCCGTAGGAGACTATTAGGAAAATATTTGATTGCACAATTCCGATTAGGAGAGAAAAAAGGGAAAACAAGAATAACATCCACATATATTTAAAATATATCATTATATGGGGTCCACATAATTTTGTAGTTTTCACTTTAGAAAAGAAAAAAAATCGATTTTGACTAAATAATTATTTGTTATTGTTCACCAAAATTTTCGTAAAACTTTTTATGGTTGGACCATTAAGTGACTAGAGAAGATATATACACTATTATATATATAAATAATTTTTTTCCTCCCTCTACTAACATTACCATAAATAGGGGTGTCCAGAAAATACGAAACCGAAAAATTGTATTGGAAAACCGGTCAAAATGAGAGGTAACCGTACCGAGAAAATACAGGTTAAACGGTTCCGAAACTGAACCGGTAAAATGAACGAGTAAATGATACGATTACAGCTGTGAGTTTTTATAAAACGGTTAACCGAAAAATCGAATATTAATTTTATTCTATGTAATTATTCTTCAATTTTTTCTATGAAAGTTAGATCAGTTAGTTACTATTAAGTGTTGTTTTTATTTATACGAAAATTATAAAACTATAGTTTAGTGTCGTAATCCTACTTATACAGTTCTATTAGTATTAGAATTCAATTTTTATATGCATTTTGTTAAAACCTTTGTACAAATATGGCAGTAAGTAGTAGTTTAGTGTCTTTACTTAAATCATTTTGTATTAACGTCAAATTGTAAATTCATTTATGCCTAGAAAAAGTAAAAGTTATATTTAAAACTTGGGTTAACGGTCAATGGATAACCCAAAAATTGTACCAAAAACCGGTTGACCGCTTAGGTGGCAACCGGTTTAAACGGTTACTTTGTCGTTTACAAAAATAGCGAACTGATATTTCTGATTATCGAACTGAAATATCATTTTGGACAGTTAACCACCAGTGAACATCCTTTACCATGGACCCCACGGTAGACACTAGACACCAAGCGTACCACAATTCCACCGCACCCAAATCCTTACTAATCATCCTCCCTTTTAATTTGTGAGAAACCGCTTAATTGAATATGACTTCTGTGAGCAACTGCCTAATGAAAATATATTTCTGAAAGAAAAACCACTGATTAAGGAGTTTTTCACAAGGCAATACCATCAATTAACATTCAGGATTGAGTTTTCTATCCAAGGGCCCACTTGCAAATAAAAAGATGGGTTACTTTTGAATCCCATCCAACCAACACTTTATAATTGCATCATTTTTTTTTTTTTTTTTTTAGGTAGGTAAGTTGAAGTTCCTTTTGAGGAGGAGATTGGGATCCCTCTTGCAAGGGTTGAAATTCGATCCTATAACCTCTGGGATTGGAGGTGATACCAATATCATTAAGTCATAGCCTGCTGCTCTGGACTGATGGCATTTGATTATTATGAATACCATTTGGTCATTATGTTACTCCAACACTGTACTAATGGCAAAGGATAAATTATACTTTCGTTATTTCAAAATATAAGGACATGTAGTTGGCATCTATCTGATATTGTCTTTACGCGATTGAAACTGTTTGTAAGGAGAACTGTATCCTTTACAAGAAAATTCAGTACCATTTAGATGGAGTACAATGGTATTCGTATATGTATATTTGGTCCTTAATCTAGTCAATGTTATCACGATCGGGATACTACTTTGGATCGATGACAGAAGTAGAATCGAATAGGCAAAATCGGATCGTAGGATCGTAAAATTCTACGAAATCGATAAAATTATCCTTCAAATTGGTATCCAACGTTTAAATCAATAGTATTCTACTTTTTTCATTGAAAATTATTGAAATATAAGTATCTTCATGTCTATCATACACTAATAAATAAGTAGTTAAAATGACAACTTTAAAAAAGCATAATGAAGTAGCCTACAATACGGTAATACAGTCTATGTAAAAAAGAAATGATTTAATGATTTACAACTAAATTTTGAAAATATATTTCAACACAAATTATTCTACATTATTCTAACAAGCTCATTACATTTAGCTCTAAACCAACACTATCCTAAAACATCTCGCACCAACCTAGTCATTTCTTCTCTTTTCCTTCCTTTGTTTTCCTTTGAATCTCGAACTACATCAGACAAATTTAAAAAATAACCCGGCAGTCTTACCGAATAAATTATACTATTCACTAAATGGATTATACTAGTCACTAAATGGATTAAAGAATGTAATCATTGAATGGATTAAACTGGTCACTAAATAGATTAAACTGGTCCCTAATAGATTAAACTAGTTACTATATCTTGAAAGGCGGCATGTTCTCTTCTTGATATTAGGCGTAGACCGTGCCTAATTTAAATTAAAAATAAGCAGTGTCATACAAGACCAATTGATATTTCAATATAGCTATATTTATTTTGACATTGCCGACATCCCTAATGACTTAGCATTTACCAGTCAAAAAAGAACGAGGAGCTTAACCAACGTTCTAAAGTACTATATTAAACCAACTAATTAATTGAATATTAAACAATTTTAAATTATAGAATAAAATTTAAGCTTTATGTTCATCCATTCTAGATGTGTTTATTTTAGGATTTTTTTTTCCAAAAAAAAAATTGGCTTTAGCAAATATTAAACATTTTTTCAGAACTATATTGTAGGAACATACAATCCTGAGCGATCTTGTATGATCCTAACTGACTATGTGCAACCCTAACCAATCTTGTACTGATCCTGCTAACCGTCCAATTCTGCACACAATCTGGATCATTTTGTCGTATTTGGATCGTAGGACCATTTCCGGATCGCAATTCTAACAACAATGGATCTAGATCCAATTAAACACTTTTAAATTCTCTTTCCGTTCTTTTTCGTTCTCTTGTAAGCCATAAAAATTAAAAACTTGGGGGGCTCTGGAACATTACCAGCTCAAAGATCCTTCCTTGGCCCAACTGCTGCAAGATTAGCCTATGATAAGGATTATTATACTAGTAAAAAGATTCATAAATTTACGACCAGTCAAGGCAACAGGCTACATCCTGAAATTACAAGGATTTAAGGTTCAAATATGATTCTGCAAAAATTGAGTCTCACTGCATACTCATCCTGCCATCCATTTCCATCGAAGTACATCTACATTAGCTTCTGAAAAGGAAACAGGAAAACCACCTATAACTAATGCTACGTTGTATACTTATAAAGCACGAGGTCAAAAGCTGCAATTTTTCCACTTGCTCCACCTTATCCCAGGAAATTCATAATAACCAAATGGAGAACTAGATTGCAAATAACAAAGTCCGCAAAGGCTCGCTCTGGAGCTAAATCCTGCCATGATATAAGAATCATTAGACCAGCCAGCAATGATCAGAAATCAAGTAAGCAATCCACATTATATATCTTAGTGAAGATAATAAAAGGGATAAAACTTTTCTGCAAGAATACTAGATTCAGGATAGTTTTGACAATTGGTTACAAAAACAAAGTCAATGGAGCAGGTCACAACCACCTCCAGATTTTTGTACTTTAATGCTACAAGGCTAAATAGTTATATATTAGGGTCAGGCTGGCAGGAATGCAGGATTTTGTATGATCGTCCAGCCACATAAAATTGTAAAAGGAAAGAGATGAGGAGTTCCTTTTCAATCCCTTCACTAGTGCAATTTTCTCACCCACTGCAAGAAGTTGAAACTTGGTGGCAAACAAAAGTTGTCTACAGAGCAAAGGTACAAAATTCTACAAACCAGTTTTCCAACATAACATGATCACATAGTGCCTAGAGGTTTTAATCAACAAGCTCAAAACCCTACAAGAATCTTTCATATAATGCCCACATTGACATAAGGATCCAACCGGATTTTAGATTTTTACTAAAATAGGGCTAATCAAGTAATTCATCCCTTATTACATTTCCCAATTTTCCAAGGCACGTTTGCCGATGCACGTTTTGTATAGTTAATATCTTTAATTACATATTGTAAAATTTATAGAAGTTTGATTTAAATAATTATCACAATGAGACAAATCAAACAAGACCCCACATGATTGTTTTTTTCGTATATATTGGAATTTTTTTTTTTTTTGAGGATTTTTTTACCTATGAACTATGAAGCACGAGTATGCTTCTCGGGCACCAGCTCCCGTACCGAGGACGGGTAAGGGACGGATTCGCCTGGGATTCGTACCCAAACCGAATTTGGATAGGTGGGTACGTCGGTTTGATTTGGGTACGGTGGGGATGAACAGGGGTATGGGCCGGGGACGTTTTTGAAGAGAGAAATGTTCCCACTCACTTTAAATGAAATAAAGGGGAAAAATAACATATCTTGGAAAATTCTCTCTCCTTCGTCTGAGAAGAGTTCGAACTCCTTCGTCTCTCCATCAACGCGTCGTCTCTCCCCCCGGCAACTTTTCCGTCGGCGTCTCTTCGAACTTCGAACCAAGTGAGTCTCTCACTCTCTCTCCCTCTTCTCAATTTGATCTAGGGTTTTGTTTTATTTGGTTTTTTTTTTCTGTTTTGTTTTTGTTTTATTTTGTCTCTCCTTCTCCTCACTTGAATCTGATTCCCCTATATATTTTAATTTTCTGTTCTGTTTGATTGTTTTTCTTAGAGGCAGTAGGTTCTTTTTTTTTTTTTTTTTGGTTTTGATATATGTGTTTATTTTTCATTTTATTAGGATAAATATGACATTCCAATCTCAGTAACAAAGTACTAATGTTGGTAGTAGTAGTGGTAGTGGGTCAGTTGGTGCGGAATCATTGCAAAGTGAGGGTTATCTTCCATTGTGGAGGTTTGTGACAAGAATAGAAAAAGAAGGGAGGTTGGAGGAACATGGAAATATCGATGTAATTTTTGTAATGAAATCCGAACATCTAGTTATTCAAGAGTTAGGGCCCATTTGCTTCAAATTAAGTGTCAAGGAATTGCATGTTGTAAGAAAGTGTCTCGTGTTAATAAACTTGAAATACAAAAACTTGATGATGAGTTTGATAATAAGAAACTAGATTCAGGACCTAGAGAAGTTCCTTTGTCTAGTGAATCTCTTCTCATTTGCACTCCGATGCTACATTCAAGAAAAGGAAGTCTGATAAATCACCTTTTACTAGATGTTTTGGTATTGAAAATATGGATCAATTGGATCAAGAAATTGCAAGGATGGATCATACAAGAAGTTGCCATTTAATCTTGCTAGGAATCCACACTATATGACGACCTTTTACTTTTGTTGTCACCCATAATATAGCAGGTTACAAACCTCCCTGTTTACAACAACCTCAGAACTACATTACTTGTGCAAGAAAAAGCCAATGTAGAGAAGCTAATGGCACCACTCAAATAAACTTGGAGAGGAGAAGGGCTAACAATTGTGACTGATGGTGGAGTGATCCAACAAGAAAGCCTCTCATTAACTTCATGGCTACTTTTGGTAATGGTCCAATCTTTCTTATAACTGTGAATTATTTTGGTGAAGTGAAAGATAAGTATTTCATTGCTAATCTCATGAAAAAAGTCGTTCAAGAAGTAGGTCATCAAAATGTTGTGCAAATCATAACTTATAATGGAGCAAATTGTAAGAAGGCTGGGGAGCTCAATGAGAGTGAGTTTCCTCACATTTATTGGGCACCATGTGTTGTCCATACACTTAATCTTGCTTTGGAGAATATTTGTGCGGTAAGGAATGTGAGTAGCAATGAGGAAACTTATGAAGAATGCAGTTGACTTAGTTTTAAAAGGCGCAAGGCGCACCAAGGCGCAAGGCGAAGGCGCACGCATCCCGTATGCGAGGCGCACTTTTGTTGCCAACATGCTTAACTATCATTTGTAGAACATAATTTATCTCCAAACAACATAAAAATATTTATATAAGCTGCTGTAACTTAAACTATAAGCTCCAGCCTACTTATATGGTAAAATTAGCTATTGTGGTGATAATAATTTCCTGCTTTTTAAGTCTACCCATAAAATTAATCTACCTGATACCAGCAACATTAAAAATACCAGCAACATTAAAAATAAACTGCAAACTTCATTATTTTTGGAAAAAAAATCTGACCAGAGGCTAAAAAGAACTGAAGAGGAAAAAGACAGGAGAAGGAAAAAGACAAAAACAGAGAAAAGAAAATAAATCAAAACAAAGAAAGAAAGGAACACGTGACTACAACCTCTTTTTTTTTAAGAGACATGTGACTACAGCTCATAAATCACTGGATTTTTCATGAAATGAAAAGCTAATAAAATAATGCATAGTGGGTATTGGTTAATGGACAGCTGTAAAACATTATACTACTCCTATCACTTAATTATCTGAGTAAAGTAAAGTAGAAATCAGACTATTTCTACTTCTATTACTGCTTAGAGACCACCTACGGGCTATGGGCAACCTGAAAAAAGGGCCGCTGCGATGGCCACCGATGGCCAACGAATATCGGAGACCACCAATATCAGTTGGTCGGCAGTGTCTATCACAAGTAGGGCGCTGCTTAACTTTATTTTTGGTCTATTATGCAATTCGAAAATTTAGGGTTTACATCTATCAAATCTTCGAACTTTGGTTCAATTTGAAGGAATTTATGAAATCAATTGAGGGCTTTCACTCGAAATAGAGACTAATTGTCTGGGTAAGATTCAATTTGGGAAAATTTTAGATTTTGCACCATCTTTTACTCATTTCTTTCTCTCGCACGCACCTCGAGACGAAAAGCGTGCGCCTGATGCGCCTCGCGCCTCCTTCAAAGGCGTGCGTTTTTTGCGCCTCCGCGCGCCTCTTGTTTTGCACCTCGCCTGAGCTATGGGATGCGTTTTTTTCAACGCCTTGGCTCGCCTTGCGCCTAGGCGCGCCTTGGGCGCGCTTTTTAAAACTAAGGCAGTTGATCACTGAAATTCATGGGGATGCCATGCAAATTCAAAATTTCATCATGAACCACAGCATGAGATTGGCCATGTTCAAAAAAGTTTTCTCCTCTTAAGTTGTTTTATGTGGTCGATACTCGCTTTGCCTCCATTATTGTGATGCTTAAGATATTTAAGCTCATCAAACGAGGTCTTCAAGCCATGGTTATAAGTGATGAATGGGCTTCTTATAGAGAAGAAGACATGGGGAAGGCAAACTTTGTGAAGGAGAAGATTGTGAATGATGATTGGTGGGATAAACTAGCTTACATTGTTGATTTCACAAGGCCTATCTATGACATGATTAGGCATTGTGATACCGATACGCCATCCCTTCACTTTAGTGTATAAGATGTGGGATTCCATGATTGAACAAGTGAAGCTTGAGATTTATAAGAAAGAATGTCATCATCGTACGGTGTTTAGTCCATTTTTTCATGTGGTTTATGAAATCTTGGTAGCTCGTTAGGCAAAAAGCAACACTCCTCTCCATTGTCTAGCCCACTCATTAAACACGAGGTATATATATTCTTTAACATATATTTGTTTTAATTATATTTTAATTTCAAACACAAATCCATCTAGAGTTGCTCTTCATAGAGATGGTGAAGTATCTCGAGAAAATAATGTGCTTTCGTAGATTATTTGCACTTAGTTATGATGTTGGTAAAGTGATGGATGAATATTCAATATTTTCTATGAAGATTGGACCTTTTGAGAATTTGACTTGTATTTCAAGGATGCATTCTACGGATCCTAAGAGTTGGTGGACAAACTTTGGAGCTCAAACTCCTCTCCTCCAATCTTTGGCATTTAAAGTGCTTGGGCAAACTACTTCATCATTTTGTAGTGAGCGGAATTGGAGTACATATTCCTTCATTCACTCACTTAGGAGGAACAAGCTAAATCCAAGTCGTACCCAAAATTTAGTTTTCATCCACAACAATCATCGTCTTTATCAAGAAATTCCGAAGAATATTGTGAGCTTTATACGAAGATGTGGGATATTGGTGGAAATGAATTTAATTCCTTGGAGGATGTTGGGTTTCTAGAGTTTGCGGAACTCTCACTAGATGAGCCGGAGTTTGAAAATGAGTTGCTTCTTCAAGATTGATGTGTTTTATCTACTTTAAGACATTAAATTTAGTTGTTCTTATTATGTATTTTGAGCTTTGAAGTACTTATGCATGGTTTTTAATTTAGTTAAATTCTTAATTTTATTTTGCCGTACCCGTTTTTCGAAATTTTGAATTTGCCGTTTTCCGTCCCCGTACCCGTATCCGTTTCCGTGCAACCTAGCTTATGAATAGTGCCCAAATTAGAAATGGGAAATCTAATAAGGGACGGAGGGAGTATGTTGGCTACACCAGCAAGAAATAATTCTAATTCAACTCCATATTCTTGAGATCTACATGTTTCATAACCTTCCCAGATCTTACAAATATACTCCCATAAATTCCTGGGTCACGCCCCTTTGACATTCATGAAAGTAATACACTTGTCAAGACGGATCTGACACAAATTCACTTGTAAGAGTAGGCTACACCTAATTGCTTCCTACAGTCCTACACCCAAACATCAAAAAATTCATGTAGAGTCCGAGTTCTGAGATTGACTATTGCGGTCTCAGTTGCCTCCATATCACACTAATAAAGCACATTGGAAAACTATTACATGGGAGAATAATATAGTTGTGGATATAGCTGCATGGAAATTGCCCACTGCTGGTAAGTTAAAAATTAACTTAAATGCTGGCTTTCTTGTAGGAGGGGTTTGTTAAAAGATGACGTGGGCAATGTTTCGGAGCCACGAATTGCATACATCATGTTTGTACTATGTAGAAGTCAACACAACAGAAGCCAAAACATTCTTTTAGGTCTTAAGGGTGCTCTGTATTGTAAATGGGAATCTATTCGAGAACGTTTTGGTCATTTGGTGCTATTGCCATCTCTTATACTAATACTCAGTATCTCGTTTCCCATGTTATTAATCTCTTATATAAAGCATGCCAAAATAAAAATTCTTCGGTCAAGATACCATACCTTAAATTCTTTATTTTCCTTGTTCACCTGAATACGAAGACATACTACAAGCAAAATAAATAATAAATAAATCGTTTTCAGCTTCAGAGCAGACTAATAAATTCTCAATGGATAGATAGAGAAATTAGGCATACCAGCAAGAACAGCTGTACCAACACAAGAAAGTACACCAGACAAAAAAGAGTTGAATGGAAAAGATCCAACAACTGCCATGTAAACCACCTGTTTTTCAAAACCAGTTAAGAGGGTCAAGAACAGAATGAAAAACTAAAAAAATAAGGTTACATCACAAGACGTATTATAAATGCAGAGGCAAGAAGCTAAATTGCAGCTATCTAAGCAGCAGAATTTCAAACTGAGCCTAGTGCAAATACATTATCATGCAACAGTAATAACCAGAAGACAAAACCCAGCACATATATAAAGGTCCAAAACTAATGCATTGTAATTTCAAAGAATCTTGGTTTAATCAAAGGATTGACAATCAGCCTGATTGCAGTTCCATCTTAAACAATCTCACTGGATAAACTTTATTTTCTTTATTGTTTGTATGTGAAAGGGGATGAGGGATACGGAGAGGGGTCCACTTGAGAGTATGAAAGCTTGCTACCAGTTAAACTACTTGCCCACATGAATACAAGTTATACAACTATTCTTAAAAGAGCCTTCCTTATAACGTCGTGCATCCCAAGCAAAAACCGCAGACGTTACTATCCAACACAACAAACCATAAAACAACTCGAGAAGAATTGCATCAAAGTTTCACTCTACCCAAAACTAGAAGAACGGCAACATGATCAGAGCAGCCTCAGATCTCATCAAGCACTTAAATAGCCTTCTCAAACCCGACAAACTCATTTTGAAGGAACAAAAGCGCACATATCTCATAAGTCATAACTCTTTATGAACAGAAGAAAAATATCCTGAAAAAGTACCTCCCCTAATCTTTTACATCTAGATCATATCATTGCCATCGGTTCTGTATCCAATGGCGTGCCTTGTCAAAGACTAAACCGTCAGAAAACTTGGAAAGAAACACCAGACTTTCACCATCATCCATAAGCGACTGGTTATTCAACAACACATATAAAGACTTGCAGCTGCCACCACCAACAAGCAACTGCAGAAGAGCACCACAGGTCCCACATTCTACCATGATATATCTAAACATCTAATCTAATCATAAAATTAAAATAAGCTCATTATCTAAATTCTAACCTCATTCATCCTCAACCACCGTAACCCCATCCATCCTCGGCCACGGCAATATCTTCCCATTATACAACAGGCAACAATGTCTACATCAAAAATCAACTTCCACAAGTAATCCCAATTACAAAACCTTCAATACAATTAAGCGATCTCTCCGCTACTCTTATCTTCTTAGAACCTTCTCCCATATCATCATTGCCTTAAAAAACAGTATGACAATTTTACTACTAAATTTTAAGAGGATCACACTCAGGAAATTGTCATCTTTTAAACTATACCATAGACTAAACAAATGCATCAAATTAACTATCTTTCCCAACTAACTCGACGTGACATCGTGGGTCATGCAATTGCCTTACCAATCAAGTGATCAACCGAATATCCCAATTGTAAATTACTAGCAAATTTTGATTCGCAGGTAGATCGAGTCCCATCAAATTGCAATTCCATTAAAATGAAAACAAGAGCTAAAACGAATAGATCTACAAAGGAAGTACCTGAATTAGAGCGGTGGAGATAGCAAAAATGACGTAAAGGTCGATAATCTGCAGAACAACAATTAAAAAAACAGCAATTATAGGTTGAAAACAATGAGTTAGGAAAGGAAGATAAATGAGTTGAGGAGAGAAAAAAGATGACCTTTAGATTAGTGGGTGTGGCGGCATAAGCAGATCGGAGAGACTGCAACAAGGCTTGAGCGTCCTTGGTTGTTGACTTCGCCATTGCTTTCTCTCTCTACCACTCTTTCCCTTCTCAGTTCTCACTCTTCTGTGTAGAAACTCAATTACTCAAAGTCGACTCACTTTGGATTTTGCCCTTTTCCGTTTCAGATTTGTGTTTTTTTTTCCAACAAAAACCTAGTCATATCGCAAATCAAATTTGTTTTCAGCTCGTGGATGTCGTTTAGTTTGGTGGGTAAAAGTGCAGTGGTACCTAAGATGTGGGATCAAATGTCGTAGTCGAGATACTCGAAATGCTGCTAAGATATTAGTTACTTGCTTTAGTGTCTATGTGAGGACTAGGGGTGCTAACGAGCTAGGACGACTTGCAAACTATTCGGATTCGGCTAGGTCAAAATTCGGCTTGGAAGAGCTTGATTCGAGTTCAGGATCGGCTCAAGACCATAACAAGTCGAGTCTGAGCCTAATGGAGTTTGGCTCCTAAGCTCGCAAACATGTTCAATAAATTTAAATTACTATTTTATATTTAGATTTTTAATCCAACTTGGACCTTAAGAAAACAAGCACCTTGGTTAAGAAAACAAGCACCAACCTTATTTTCCTTATAAATAGTTACTACTCCTTAACTCAACTTAGAGCTGGGTTTTATACCACCTTGGTCAGGAAACAAATTTTATATTTTATTTTCTTCACAAAAGGAAGAATGAAGTATATTTTAAAATATTTGATTATTTTATAATTAAACTATTTCATAATTGTTTATTGAACTATACTTAGAGTTTTGTAGCCTAAGACGTTGCTTTCTTTTTTTTTGGCCGGAATTTGCTTAATTAGAGAAACAAAAATTATAAATGACCTAGTGTAGACATATAATCGTGTCTCCCTATTTAAGTATCCAATGATGAAACATATCGCGGTATTAGTTGGCGCGACCCAACAGAAGAGCAATCTAAAGAACAAATCCAAAATTGTGTTTTGAAATGATATTCTAAAGCCCAATTAATTGTTCATGATAATTAATTGTATTTTAAGCCCATAAAATGTTTTAAGTCCATTTAAAAAGCCCAATTAAATATTTTAAATGCTTTTATTATCTTTAGTAAACACTTTGAGCAAAAATCAGATTTTTCATCCCGTAAATTTCAATCTTCGGATTTTTAGGGATAAAAATAGCATCTTCAAAGCACGCGCAGAATAAAAAACGAATATACTGGAATATGCACGGGAAGCGGCGGCTGCGCTCAGCGCACCACGTACGTCCATGTAACGCCCCGACTTTCATCCATCCTTATTAAGTTAATTAATAAAGATTAGCAGCGGAAGACTTAGCTTAGTCGGCGCGTTACCGCCGTACTTTCCACTAGGGGAAAATACAAGGCGACCTTTAACATTAACTTACAGGGACATTACTTTGATTTGTCACTTTTGAAAGAAACACTTTAATAATAGATTAATATTTTCTAGAAATTTCGGCAGAGTTCCCTTTGTAAATTGGACAACCCAAAATGGGAAAAACGATTAAGAAACCTGTTACAAATAAAATATACCAAATCCATAACTCAACGCTTTCGCGGAGTAGCAGCTAAAGAGAATCAGGAGCACTATTGCTCAGAATTAGACATAAAACTTAAACCGTTAATTATTAACTAATACAAAGTGGAACGTCCTCGCTTCAAAAGAAACGTAAAACAATCATAGCTGAACTCTTAGCACGTAACTGCTTCTATCTTGGAAAAGATGCTCCAGAACTTCAACCTGAAACTATTGTAACACTGCCACCCACCAAGTGACAGGCCACAGTAGTGACAAAACAAAACATTGACAGACACATCAGCACAACGCTGAGTATTAACCCATAAAACATTTTTAACACATGCTTTGGTGTCTACGACTCTCACGAAATCAACATGTTCACATCGTTCATAACCATATCACAACAACATAGCAATATTCACATAATCCATTATCATTCATCGTGTTTCGTGACCTTTAATTACTTTCAGAAATCATAGCAGAGTCGTAACATCATCATAGTTCTCTCATATCAGAGTAGAAGACATACATTCATATCATCAGAAATTCTTAAAGCTTGTAGTTTGAGTCATACAGTTTTGTCATAGGTCATTATCATCTTTCATTCACTTCACTATCAGAATACTTTCACTTAACTCCATCGTGTTTCGTTTCTCTCGTATCATGGATATATTACATAATCCTAATTGTAATTATAAGAAATAATCTTAAACTCAACATAGTCATAGTCATATTCATAACGTAGTCATGATCGTATTTTCGTAGCAACATAGTCGTTTCATATAATTCGTTCATACATCACTAATCATCATATTCATAAAACATTCCATATCTCCTAATCCAAACATCGATAACATAATATGTGAAATCATAAAACATAATTACAATCATAATCGTACTTTCGTAACATCAAAGACATCATACTTCATAACATTAAATCATAAAATCATCTTCATAACATTTATTTCATTTAATTTCATATCATAAGTTTCATCATTATCTTTTCATTTACTTAATCATATTGGTAACTTGGCAAGTATACAGAAGGGATGTCTCCCCATTTTTCATTTTCGTAAACGGAAGGCTACCACCCGAGGACCTTGGCCCCCCACATTTCAGAAGGTGGTTCATAACGCCCAAAACATAACACGGAATCACCCCAATATGTAGAAGGTGACTGACCCGCCGGAAGGTACGTGCAAGACCCGATTTTCATTTTCATAAACCGAAGGCTACCACCCGAGACCTTGGCCCCCACATTTCAGAAGGTGGTACTTAATGCCCAAAACATAACACGGAACCACCCATGGACATATGCCCCATAGACAGAAGGTGGCTAACCCGTCAGAAGGTACGTGCACGACCCGACATAAACGTAATACTGCCAAGAACCGTTCTTTCACTTAGCTTTATCATATTTCGTTCCTTTATGAATCATAATCACATTACCTAATCGTAATCGAAATCATGATACGTAATCACCATCATAACGTAACATAATTACATTACATCATCATAACCATAATCATGGAACATATTTTAATCATAACATAACCATGATTATATTACATCATCGTAATCATAATCATGGAAAGTAATCATAAGCATGACAAACTCATAATCATGTTCATAACATATACTTTTGCATAATCAGATCTTCATAAGCATGTCTCATAACTTAAAGTACTTTTCAGAATGCATAATAGAAGCATATCTGAAGCATAACAGAAATATAGCAGAAGCATAGTAGTCCTTTCATACCTCATATCGTTTAAGAGTCATTTATACTTTCGAGATGTTTCAGAATTAAAAGGGTATACTTTAACATATTAAGAATACATGAACATATATCATAACAAACATTTCATACTTCGTTATTCATAAGAACAAAAGTCATCTTTTCACACTTTCCGATCCTTTATAAGACAGAAAGTACTATTCCATACTACATCCATATATAAACTTATTAGTGGTATAGGTCACATATTCGTCCATCGTCATTAAACATCATTCAACTCTATATAGCTCTCACGATAGTCCAATGATACACTTTCTTAGCTTTCCAACTTACTAAAATATAATAATAAACCTGATGTAATTAACAAATGTACTTTAAATGTCATAAAATACCAAGATTTTCTGAAAATCAATAAATCATCTCAATTCATAATCATAATTCTAAATTATCAAACTAAACTTAACTCATATACTTTAATCAAACCAGTAAGAAATAGATGTTCAAATAAATAAATAAATATCTTCAATCTTTAATCTAACCAAGCTTTAGGCAACACTAATTTGAAATCCCAAGTCATAACTAGTTTAGCTTCTTGTAGTCAGATTAGTGAAACAATTATACATCATCTTTATCCAAGTTCAATCTAATTTCCAAAGTAATCTCCTTAACCATGACAACTTTAACAATGACAACAACACCAACCAACAGCAACAACACAACAAAACCGCCATTACAGTAGAACAACAACCACCCAATAACAACCTTGCAACAACTAAGAGCAGCAACGACAACCACAATAGCAGCAACAGATTCAGACGACAACTACAACAACAAAAGAAAGTCAGGGTCAGTACCAAACTCTGAACCACCAACACACGTCGGCGGCGACGGCAGCAGCAGCGATCAACAACGAGCAGCAACAAGGCGGCAGCGTCGCGGCGGCGAACAAGGCCAGCAGCAGTGCAGATGAAGTGGAGGAAAGAGCGGAGGAAAGAGGGGAGTTGGGTGTCGGTGCGGCGTCAGCGAGGGATCACCGGCGAGAGGAAGAGAGATGCGAGAGAGAAACTGGGCTGGGGTTTTGGGGTTTCACGGGGAGAGAGGAGGGATGGGTTGGGTTTCCTTTTTGGTGAGAGAAATAGAGATGGGTTTGGGGTTTCCACGAGGAACACGAGGAGAGAGAAAGTAGGTGAGGGTTTTTGTTTCTTTCATTAAACTCACAAGGGGATGGGATTTTTAGGTTTGGTTTGTAAACCGACAAAGAGGGGTGCAAGAAACCGAGTTTGATTTCCTTAACACTTAAAACCCAAAATATAAAATAATAATAACTTCATAAAAAAATAAAAAAAATAAACAAATAAATATATATTACAACACGACAAAAAAAAAATATTCATACTCCAACTCAAATAAGATAAGGATTTTCGGAACATAATTAACTTTATAATTACAATTAACGCTAATTAAAACGCTCTTAAAAATCGGGGTATTACATCCTACCACGGTACCACCCTTATAAAAAGTTTCGTCCTCGAAACTTGCAATAAGTTGGTTAGGGAAACAAGAAGCTAAATCCATTTAGACAAAAACCAAGATCTCAAACTTTCATGGCTTGGTTAGGAATTCAGCCTCCATTCCGCCATCATCTTTTGTATCTCTACTTCAACTCAACTCGCGAAATCGAGGAGCAAAGAAAACAAAAGGGGCATTATATACCACCTTCTGAAATGTGGGGGCCAAGGTCCTTGGGTGGTAGCCTTCCGTTTACGAAAATGAAAAATGGGGAGACATCCCTTCCGTATACTTGCCAAGTCACCAATATGATTAAGTAAATGAAAAGATAATGATGAAGCTTATGATGTGAAATGAAATATTTGTTATGTAGATGATTTTATGATTTAATGCTATGAAGTATGATGACTTTGATGTTACGAAAGTATGATTATGATTGCGATTATGTTTTATGATTTCACACATCATGTTATCGATGATTGGATTAGGAGTTACAAAATGTTTTATGAATATGGGAAAAATACATAACCTTAATCGTCAGCGGAAGCACAACTTAAGCCTGTGGGTTATGGCCCACTAATAATATAAATAGCCTAAAACGACTTATTAAACATACAAATGATCGTCTTTAAACTATAATTATTACCCATAAACACAGAGTATTCTAAATATCCCAAATATATATATACAGAGTCGCTTCAACTTAATCTTTCCGGAGCATTACTGACATAACCGATCTTGCGCTATCTTCATGATACCTGAATAATTTCATAAAGTAGGGAAAAGAGAAAACACAGAAAATAACCTAAAATGAGTTGAAAACTCAGTAACATCACTCCAGCCCGTAAAAACGGTTTTAGTTCGTAAACATTTTCATGCACAGGCATATATCACATCATATTGGTACTTGTTCGGAAATACTATCAGAAAACATCATCATTAGATAGCCTGCCGGCAATGACCATTTGCGTGAGCGTAGTTCATTGGCAAGTACAGGTTTTGGACATATCATAACTTTCGTAATTCGTAACATTAACATAACATCATCATATGACCCTGTTGGTCCGTGTTCGTTCGTATATCGTAACAGAATTCCTCCACCTGTAACTTGCCCATTTGCCAGTTCAGTTCATAATGCCAAGCCAGCAGAACCATCCACTTTTACAAACTTGCATATAGTCATATTTTCGAACAACACCCATAAATTATGATAATCAGATTCCATAAGTCATAAACATCATCATTCATAATATACATAGACATCATTGAATCATATCGTATTTCATCATGCCACATAAATTGTAACACATAGTCATATCTCATAATCAGCATCATGTACTTGTATTCATGCATATACATATAAAACATCACATATATCATATACGGGCATACACATATTTGCTGGACATGAAAGGTTACCTCATACGCTATTCCTTTCCTTTACTCCTTAAGTACCGTCATTCATCAATCTCCAAGAATCATACATATATCCTCTTCAAAGTTATAACAACATAACCCATAATTAGAAACTATCCCCTAAACAACCAAATGATTCTAGCTTAAATCATCTCCAATTTTATAAGTCCAAAGTGTCATAATATAACCTATGACTTAGAATTACTCAAATGGAACTAGGTAAGAGATTAATAAGTCGAGTCATTTAAACCTCTTTGATTTGTACTACTTAAAACATTTTGTTTAAAAGTGATATAAACATATATTGATTAGTGAATTTCACATAAAAAAACATTTATAACCATTTCCTACATTCGTTCAAATATTTCAGCATAATTAAGTAAATAACAAATCAGTTTATTATCTTCATGCTTAGCCCAACTAAGTACTAAATAACTTTATGACTGAAGCCCAACCAAATTCATGCAATAATTAAACTAACTTGGTTTAACTAATGGAAATCAGTTTTTAATTAGACTTCATTAGCCCAACAATTAGCTAAGTAACTTTATCTAACATTATATAAATCTGATTTGAGCCCAACTGAAATAAAGAAAATGGTTTTAACAACTTGAGTCAAATTTTAGGCCCAAACTAAACTAACTCAACATATGGAAACTTGGGCTTAAATTTTCAAAATAAAAATCAGAACTTAAAACAAAGAGGTATGTTATACCTCTGCTACTAAGAGCAGCGAGGAGCAAAGGAGTGGAGCTGAGCTCCGGCGAGCAGTGCAGGCGACGCACAGGAGGTTGGCGGCGAGCAGTGGCACCACAACAGCAGCAGCGACCAACAACGAGCAGCAGCAGCAACACAACGACAACAAGCAACAACACCAACAACAACAACGACGCACAGCAGCAGTAGGGCGGCAGCGTCGCTCGGGGAAAAGGAAGCTTCGGCGAGCAGTGGGCGACGAGGCAGGGCTGCGGCAGTAGGGTGGTGGTGCGTCGCGAAACCGGCGGTGCTGCAACAGTGGAGAAGACGAAGCAGAGGAATAGACCGAACAGAGGAGAGAGTGAGGAGAAGAATTTCTTTGTGATTTTTGTTGTTGTGAGATTTCAAAGCTCAATTACTGAGCATTTATAGAAAGAAATTTGGAGACATTAATGGAGATGGATAGATGGTGAATGGTAGTGGTAAGCTTAGGGACAAAGAGGGCGGCGGGGTGTCGGGGTAGGAAAGTAGAGGGGGGTGTCTTTCCTTTTTCTTTTCTTTCTTTTTCTTATTAAATTTATAAACCATATTATAAAATCATTTATCATAATAAATTTTATTTTTGTATAACTAAATTAAATATACTTATTTTAGAAAATAACCTTCATCAGAATAATTTCGAAAAATTTTAGGATGTAATTATGCTAATAAACATAATTAGTAGCTAATAAAACGAGATTAAAATTCGGGGTATTACAGTCCAGCACATTGGCCAGATCGCGTCAGGCGCGCCAATGAGCGCCTGACACGTGTACTTGTGACTCACACAGAGTCCTGCTTCTGACGCAAGTCCTGTGTGAGACGCAAATTATTTTTTTTATCTTTTCAAAAACGCGTTTACACGTGTTTGCATTTAATTGGGCAGACCACGTCAGGCGCGCCAATCTGCGCCTGACGCGTGTTATTGCGTCTGCCACGTAGGACTGCGCCTGGCGCAGGACGCGCGTGCAACGCTGGTTTCCTTTTGTCTATAAATACAGGCTGATTTCCCGAATCAAACACGGCTTTTCAATTATTATTTTACGAACACAAAATCCTTACGAGTACTTCCGAATACTATTACGAATCTCAAAATACTTCAATCCCTTTAAATCAATTTCAATTACTGATCCCACTACGTTCCTGGTTCCACGATTGCTCCGCCTAAAGATCGTTGCGCTCTTCAATCTAAGTCGCATAGGTATAATTCCTGAGGATCTTGAATAATCAATTATATTTATTGTCTTGAAGTTACTAACAATTTATTTCAATTTATATAGATCTTTAAGTAATACTCGTTCTACTGTATATTCTAATCCCTTTTCTATTCTTTATTTTATATTCATATTATTTTTATTTCTTTTTATATATTATCATATGCTTGCCTGATTATTGTTATGATTGTCCTGATTTATTACTTTTATCACCCACAAGTTATTTTTGCTAAACAAGACCTAAAGAACTGTTCTAATATTAATCAGATTAATTTGGACAACCTGTTTGGTACCTTGTAAATTGATTGCCTAATAACATGTCACTAAAAATTAGTCTTTTATGTGTTTCCTGAACCAACCTATACTAAATATTTTTAGGGTGTTGAAAACATTACACGATTATTCTTTGGCATAAAATTTGTTGTGAATCGATATTTAGTAGAGGCCAGCTGTAACACCCCGTAATTTTCACCCTTTATTTTTGGAGTTTGTTTACATTAAAATGACATTTTTCGTAAAAATAAATAATTTATCATTTAGATTATTTTGGAACGTGTTGTGAAAATGTGTATATATTTTTATATGTTGTGATATATTTATATATATTTATTTTAAGTTGTTAGTTAATTGTTTTAAAGGTTATATTAGTTTCGTTATTTATTTAGGCGTTTAGGATGCGGTGTTGTCGCGTAACGTTTTTGTAACGTTGATGGACCGACTTGAGTGATGAAATGTTGCATCGCATGTGGCGTGTCATGCTGGCCGAAAATCAGCAATTATGGTGTGGAGGATGAAGAGTTTTGGTGCTCATTAAGTTAACCTTTGGATCTCGTGTAACCCCCTATTTAATTCCCCATTAACCCACCTTAATGCACACTTAAACCTTTGCTTAATGAGGTGAATAATCTCATTCTTTCACTGCACTTTAACCCCCTTCATAATGCTGGAAATAAGTCGGGAATTTCGTGCATAACAACTCCTCTTCTTCTCTCTTCCGCATTTTCGGCTATTTCTGCACCCCTATTTTGTTTGCATCATATCTTCTTCGTTTCTTATCCGAATTGGACGTGTGAGTAGTCAAAATCCATCTACTCGGAAAGATCTTGCTCGTGGTATAATTTGTTATTGAAGAAAGGGAAATACACGACTGCAGTTTTCGTTTCAATCAGACGAGTCATCCGGTTTTTGTTCCCTGTCACACCTTCACGACAATGACCATAGCCGGAGATCTAACCGTTGGATTGTCCTCAAATTTGGATAGAACGTTTATAACATCTTGATCGTGGTCGGACCAGAACAGCACGAAATGAGATTTTTCAATGTTCAAGAAGAAAACGCCTAGTGACTTGTTGCTACAATATATCGTTCGTTGTGCTTTGGGGTTAGAAGAGGAATTGGATTTTATGCGTAACTCTTAACTAACTCTTTAGACTCAGCTCTCCTCCCGACGTTCCAGGTAACTAGTAGTTATCTTAGAACGATAGAGATTAGAGTATTTTTCAGTATTAGATTATTACGCTAGGAATTGTTTAAAATACTTTTTGAATGAAATTATTGATGAAATTTGACGTGAATATACTTGATACATTCTATATGAATATTGTATACAGAAAAATAATTTTCGTCTGAGTTTTAATATTTATTTGATTTATTTGGTATATTGTGCGTTTTTGGCTTATTTGCTAAATAATTATTGAACGAATGTTAAAATTTCTGAAATTATTTTTCGTGAATCATTTTATATGTGTAGTATGTATTTAATGCCTTGGAATAATTTTTTCCTACTATTTACAGGTTTATTTAATTGGTTTATCTGTTTTTGCATATTCGTGTCTGTCAGTATATAAATCGTGAAAATTATTTATGGAGTCCGAAAAATTCATTTCTTTGTATATTATGTATTACCGTGAGTTTATGCATGTTATGTGAATTTTTGGTAATTTTTGGGCTTTTATTTTTATTTTTAATTATTATATTGGCTTTATTGAGTATTCTGTAAATTAACGTTTAAAAATACTTTTAGAGTCCGAAAATTAGAAATAAAATTTGTACCATGTCAGTAGAGCCATAAGGGTCATATGATAATTTTTTTGTTATTTTACTAATCGTACTTATTAGTTTAATAATTATTATTGTGTTTTTGTTGTGAGTTTGAGGATATTCTTTTTAATTATTTAAGGGCTTGTTAATCAGAAATTTGTGACCTTTTATGTTCTTGGAAGCTGGTGTTTAGTAGGTTACTGTGAGTATTATTGGGTATCATTATGTTTATGTTTGGTTTGTGTAAAAATGATTAGTTGTGTACGTTTCATTTATTTAATAAGCCTTGGAGTTAATTGGTGATCTTATTTGATGTGATGCATTTCTGATTGATACTGTTAGTGCTGTAAAAAATATTTCATTATCATTGTTGATGCTTAGTGAAGTTCAAAGTATTGTGGTTGGAGATATTTGTTGTAAGTTTGTAAGTTACTACTTTGAGGATTTTTGGAAGAATTACTTTTGATGAATTATGGGTATAAGGCCGGGTGGCATCCCTTTTGACGAATATTTTTGAGTTGAATGATACTTTGATGATATATTATGAATTATGATTTTATTTTTGAGATAAGAACATCCGGTGGGATAGATGTAGTCCTCGGTGAAGAACATGCCAACCACCTGGTTTGCGAACTAGGGGTAAACCTAGGTTAATTGTTGTCGTCCGAGAGGTCAGGGAGTTCTGCGTGTTCTACCCTGCATCGGGAGTTTGGCCATTCTTAGACACAGGCAGTGGGGAACGTAAGCCCATAGAATGACATGGAGATTGCGATCTGACAAACCTTAGGAAGTGAATTGCGATTCACTGGCGTTCGGTTTCTGACTCAATAACTTATTTTATCTATGTTTTTATTATTATTAAAGTACTCTTCAGATGATTTATTCATTTTTATCTTTTGTATTACTTGAGAGCTTTATGATTATGGATGCATGTCATAGTTGTCTTGACCTTATGTTTTCCTTTCTTACTAATCTATGTCTGGAATAGACTTTGATTTCTTTTCTTCTGGGAGAACTGCTAGTTACTCCCCACTGATTGTGGATATTTGTTGATATATTTTGCAGGTGATGTTGATGGGAATCTTCCTTGGTTTTGGTCTCGGGTTGAGTTGTGAGCATTAAAAATGTTAGATGTTTTAGGCATAGACTTTTAGTTAGTTGAAGAGTTAGTTTTATCTTTTGGATATTACTCTAATTAATTTAATTTATTTATACTATTTACTTATGTTGGTTTATCACTTAGTTATTTAAACGCATTTCTTGTAGTAGTGACATTCCAAGAAGACGATGTTTCCGCCATCGTCCTATTAATACTATTATTATTTCTTTCTTTTCCGCTTTGAAATTCTGGGGTGTTACACCAGCAATGGGCGAACTTGGTTCATTATGACCATATTCGTACCATCACCCCCCAACTCAATCTTTGGTTCATTTTGATCATATATGGAGTCTAGACGGGAAAATCTACATTGGATAAGTCCCACAATTTGTCCCTACGGTTTCCCAATATCCAATTAGGTTTATGATTCTTCCTTTAAAGAATTGTTGGCGACTTCTTTAAAAACGTTTTCAGTACAAAAACCTTTACAGTGGGGTAGTCATATACAAATACGCGCTCACACCGCGTAGGCGAAATAAAAACACGCCTACAACTAGCTAATTGACAAATTTGATTTTGATATTCAATCGACGATAATTTTTACCCAAACGAACTTTAATCTGATGTAAGTATTTTGGTTTCTCTTCTTCCGTAATTATTCAATTTCTTACATTTTTCTTGAAATACTTATCCCTATTTCGTGCAATCCTCATAAAACATATTACACCTATTTCGTGCAAATTGCATGAAATAGGTTAAACTGTTTCTTTGAGATTGTATGAAATAGATAAAGTTGTTTTGTGCAAATTGTATGAAACAGATTACATACCTTGGCAGCAGCATATGAGGTTGAGTTCAAATCGCTTCAAGCGGTAGGGATGGAATAGCACTAGTGGAAAAAAGGCCAAGGGCTGCGGTCAAAAGAGCCCTGAGGGCTGCGGTCAAAAGAGCCTTAAGGGCTGCGTTTTTTTACTGCAGCCCTTGGACATAATGGAAGGGCTGCAGTTTTTGGGCCGGAACCGCAGCCCTTGGTTGTGGAAGGGCTGCGGTTTTGGGCCTAAACCGCAACCCTTTTTACATGGAAGGGCTGCGGTTTAGGCCTAAAACCGCAACCCTTTTGTTTCTTTAAAAAAAAAACCAGCATTCCCCCTGCATTCCCCCCTGCAGCACCAGTGTAGGCGTGTTTTTATTTCACCAACGCAGTGTGAGCGCGTATTTGACTTCACTATTGTTAAGGTTTTATTGATATACGTTTCGAAATCGCCAACAAGTCTTTAATGGAAGACTCAAAAACCTAATTGGATATTAGGAAACTGTAGGGACAAATTAGGGACTTATTCAATATAGATTTCCCCGTCCTGACTCCATAGATGGTCAATGAACCATAGATTGAGTTCGGGGGTGAGGGTACATGGACATAATGAGCCATATTCGTCCATTGATGACCTACACTAAATATCGATTCATGTCAATTTTTATGCAATAGAATAACCAAATAATATTTTCATGCACCCTAATAATATTAGTCTATGTTGGTTCAGGAAACACATAAAAGACTATTAGTGACATGTTATTATGCAATCAAATTACAGGGAACCTAACAGATTGTCCAAATTATCTGATTAATATTAGAACAATTCTTTAGGTCTTGTTTAGCAATAATAACATGTGAGGTGATAAAAGCATGAACAGGGCAATCAGGCAAGCATATAATAATATATAAAAATAAATAAAAATAGAGAAGGATAAGAATGTACAAAGGAGCGATTTTTATATTATACATCTACATCATGAAAGAAATAGTTAATAACTTCAATATAAAAATAATTTATTCAAGGACCCTCAGGATATACTGTGGCTTGGGTCTGAGAGATTAACAACCTTCAGGACGAGCAATCGTGAAGCCTGAAAATATGAATATCTGAAAGTATTTGTTTTATTTGTATGAAAACATGTATTTGTTTGTTTGTAGATTTGAAAAGTATCAGTTTTTGTAGAGAGGTTTCATAGGTGTATTCATAAAGTGTATAAAGTCGAAGTATTAAGAGTATGGAAAACCGTATTTCAATTCGAAAAATAGAAAAGTATTTATAGGGAACAGGAAATTACGCTTCACGCGCCAGCAGAGTGTGCACATGGTACACGTCTTTAAAAAAGATAGAATAGACAGGCTGCGTATTACACAGAGTGTGCGCTAGGCGTAGGACTCTGTGTGACACACAAATCCACGTGTCAGCCTTGTGCGCTTGGTGCCAGACTGTGCGCTTGGCGCAGGCTGGTGCGCTAAGCGCACCGGCTTGCTTTTGACACTTTTTGACAGCTTTTTTTATAAAACGTGTTTTAACGATTTTCCTTTATCTTTTAAGTCCGGAAATCTGATTTTACGGGATAAAATCCGATTTTAATTATAAAAATATTTAATTTATTTAAATAAAATAATCAATTATCAATGAATAATTAAATGGGCTTTTTCAAAGAGTTGGGCTCGAAATACAATACAATTTTGGATCACTAAAATACGCTTTAAAATACTTTGGCTCTTCGGACTGCTCTGCCCTTGGGTAGGACCAATCAAGACCGCATTATGTTTAATCATTGGGCCCTTAAATGGGGAGATACGATTATATGTCTACAACCAAAGACCCTCCTCGCCAAAGACCAAGACACCCCCAAAGACCAAAGACAAGCACCCCACCTGCCAGCTCCAGCACCCCCTTGCCACGCCCACCACTGCCCAACACCATCCCGCCAGCCCTCTCACTGCCCAGCAGCACCCCCGGTCAGCCCCTCCACTTCCCAGCAGCAGCCTCCCTAGCCACCACCTCCCTTCCACAAAAAAAAACGAATTGTTATATATCACAAGTTTTTGAACGTAATTATCTTTATTATATATTAATAATGTCAAAAACATACATATTGAAACAAAATACCAACATTCTAGCTAAAAATTATATAAGAAAGGAAAATGCAATTTAATAAATTGGTCTAGCTAATTATAACGCAAAATCATCCTAAAATGTATCATAAGCAATCATCACAAATGTGGCTTGCCAACTTATCTCGAACTTCACCTAATTCCTCCATGGTGAAGGCCTCCAATATTGGTGTGTTATTCATGTAAACCTTGCAAGACAACCATGAAATAAAACACAAAAGAATTCAATCATTTACCCTAGTTAATAGTTCTAAAAATGACATTTACCTTTCCGAAATTCAATCAACAACAAATGCAAGCCTTAAAATCTACACACTAGTTATATTATACCTCATATTATCATATTCAAAAACAAATTGGAGTTAAATGACTCAAAATCTAAAAATTGAGCGCGAACGGCCAAAATAGGCCTAAAATGACCTTTTCGTTCCTGAAATTCAACCAACAACAAATGCAAGCCTAAAAATCTACACGCTAGTTATATTATACCTCATATTATCATATTCAAAAAGAAATTGAAGTTAAATGACTCAAAATCTAAGAATTGGACGCAAAATGGCCAAAATAGGCCTAAAATGACCTTTACGTTCCCGAAATTCAACCAACAACCAGTGCAAGCCTAAAAATATACACACTAGTTATATTATACCTCATATTATCATTTTCAAAAATAAATTGGAGTTAGATGATTTAAAATCTACAAATTGGACACGAATCGGCCAAAATAGGCCTAAAATGACCTTTTCGTTCCCGAAAATCAACCAATAACAAATGCAAGCCTGAAAATCTACACACTAGTTGTATTATACCTCATATTATCATATTCAAAAATAAATTGGAGTTGAATGACTGGAAATCAAAGAATTGGACGCGAATCGGCCAAAATAGGCTTAATATGACCTTTACGTTCTTGAAATTCAATCAACAACAAATGCAAGCCTAAAAATCTACACACTAGTTATATTATACCTCATATTATCATGTTCAAAAAGAAATTGGAGTTTAATGACTTAAAATCTAAAATTCGACGCGAATCAGCCAAAATAGGCCTAAAATGACATTTTCGATCCCGAAATTCAACCAACAACAAATGCAAGACAAAGTAGCACTTATCCTTCGAGCTTGCGTATTGTGTAGATGACCCCACAAGTGAAACACCACTATTTTGTTGCGATGTCGACTTAAGATCTTGACGTTCAGTCCAAAACGTATACCGGTTCATATCATAACCCTCATAAGAGTGTACAGCTTCATGAGGACCAAATGCTAACCACTTAACTGTTTCAGGAACACTTTCATCCAAATCATTCACTACTCGATTATGAGACCAATCAATGAACGTCTTGTCATGCATTTGCGTCAATGCCCTTATTCCTTTTCCAGGGTTTCTAACACGTATATCCTTCATATGTTCATCTAAATAAGGATGGACAGCTGCTACGTGATGCAACACAAATAAGTGAGCTTGTATACGCTTGTCGAGAGAAGGTGAGATCAATTTTGAACCACTGGTACCCCTGCCCTCAAGTCTACCCTCGTGTCGAGATGTCGGAAGTCCAACAGGATCAACATTAGCAAAATACTCAGCCACAAAATTACTGACATCTTCACCTACAATCCCTTGAATTATACTACCTTCTGGTTGCGAAGGATTTCAAACTCTATCCTTCAAAGTACCCATATATCTCTCAAAAGGATAGCATCACCTGAAAAACACTAGAGCACACAACTTAATTTCTCGAACTAGATGGACGAGATGGACCATAATGTCAAAGAATGCGCGAGGGGGGGGACATCTCAAATTTGCATAGAGTTTGGAATCGAGGATCGACGGTAGTAGCACTTTGCTGCATATTGTATGGAAAAGTGAACAAAGTTCTGTAATGGTGTGCCTCGCATGCTTTGGAAGTATTCCACGAATTGCAATCGGTAAGAATACTTGCATCATGACATGACAATCGTGAGATTTCATACTCGATAAGTTCAAGTCACCATTTAGGGTAACAAATCGCTTCATATTCGATGAGTAGCCAGCTGGAACCTTAATGTCATACAACGACTCGCAGATAATCCGTATCTCTGCTCTTGACAGTGTTGTAGCAAGCTGGTGGCAAATAATTCTTCTCCGAATCCTCCACCTCCTTTTTTCTTTTCCCAGTTTCCTCATCAACCCTTTCCTCCACTACTTTCTTTTTCCTTCCGTCCCTTTTTTGAGCCCGCAACTCTAGTCGAACACTAGTGGAAAAAACGCTATATGTCACAACACAACCGTTGCGGTCCTTAAGAGAATCGAATCGGTAAATCTTCAAAATTTTGGGTGGCAGACCTGGGAACACAATCGCTGCGGTCCTTTAAAGGACCGGATCGGTTAATAGAAAACCGCTCCGGTTCTCTTAACCGCAACGGTTAATCACTAGTAGAAAAAAGATTGCCTCACTCCTCTCCTCACTTGGGCCGTATGATTTTTTTGGGCCGGTTCATTTTTTCTCCCTATCCCCTCCTGATATCCTCACTTCTCTTCAAACCCTAACCATCCCCTACCTCTCTCTTCCCTCCTCATCTCCTCAAACCAACCACAACCACCACTGCTCAGCAAAGACCGACAACTCAGCAACAACACCAGCTCTTTCTCTTCATCTCTCTCGAAGTTGATGAATTATTCAAGAGCAACAATGGCGATGATGCCGATGAACAATGGGTCGTGTTCCTGTGCCTCGAAGTTGATGAATTCTTCAAGATCGTTCTTGTAAATTTAGGGTTTGTCCTCTGACTGCTTTATTTGCCTAATTAACTTCTCCGAATTTGAGGAGCAGCTAAGAAAAAGGATTGCCGAAAAAGTTAACTTCTTTCAACGAAACCAGAAACTTGGATCTTCCAGAAATTTGAAGGTTTGTTTTGCATTAATTTCAACATCATTTTTAAGATTAAACATTCATAGCTTGTTAAAGTTGTGGATATGGTGCAAGTTGGACCTTGTTCATTATATTTGAGAGCATATACTTCCATTAATCTCTTGTTCAATTAAAAATGATTTCTTCAGTACTACTATCATTATTTGTATGTTTTTGGTAATGTTTTCACTTCTTATTCTTCTCCGACGAACCCATTATAGATCTACTGTAATTTTTGCATCTCTTTTCCCTACTTTCATTTGCTCTTTCATATTTTGTGATGAATTCTCGTGAGTTTCGACTTTTGTTGTTATTAATTTTGCTCATTTGTTTTTTCATATCTCGTAAATTCTCGTGAGCACTGTAATTTTTTTTAAAAAAAGTATTTGCAATGAACTTGATGGAAGCTATGTGCCCTTATTTTAATTCGTGAAATGTTTAGCTACTGTTATTTGCACTTTAACTTTTAGGGTGAACAAAATGTATCTACTGTTATTCGTCAATTGTTTAGCTACTGTAATTTTACTGAATTTGGGCTGAACCAAATGATATGGTGTTGTTTATTAAGATGAAATAGCTACTGTAATGTCTATGTGTAGTATATTTGTTTAGGAGATGAATTAGGCAAACTTGTATAGTACATTGCATTAGATTGTTCTAATCCATGTATGGTACATTGCATTAGATTGTTCTAATCCATGTATAGTACATTGTGTTTTTCAATTCGATTTAGGTAGAGTTGGATAGGATGGGACTAAGAGGGATGTGTGGAGGGGGTGTTTGTCTATAGGGGGGCTGTGTAGGGGGTGTTTTATGCTACTGTTTGCTTCTTATCTGGTTGTCACTCCCTCATAAATTTATCATGATTCGTAAACAGTATATATTATGGTTTCTGTTGGCTGCATTTATTGTCTATCAAGTTTGTTTAGTTGCTACGAGTGTAACAGATTTGTGCCTAAATTTTTTGCACATATGCAATATTAATTAAATGATAGATCTGGAATAGATGTCGGACATTTGCTCTCTCTACGCCACCTAAATCTGGTAGTTCTTTCAAACTGGATGTTTAGTGTATTATGATAGTTCTTGATACGAGATCTATCTTCACTATACTTTCTAGAGATCTGTTCATGAGCAGCTGTCTGATGAAAAGCCGTGGAGGAAAAAGTACGACCTTCTTTTTAGTGTTTTACTAGCTAAGCTAAGTGTTCTTGAACCATCTACTTCATTGATGTCTGATGGCTTGTCTTTGTAACTCTTATTCCTCCTCCAGTTCCCCATAAATCTGCATTTCTCATAGTATGCAAATGTTGCTGATTTTCCTAGGTTTCCTTTTCTTTTTATTTTATTTTTCCCGGTTCCTCCATTCCTCTGTGATTATCCTGTGTATGTACATTTTTAAGTGCCGAACTTAATCTTAAGAGAGTTGCAAAAAAGGGAACAAAAAAAATATTTTAGATTTTAGCTAATCTTTCTATTATCTTCTTCGTTGTGCAACTGAAATGAATCTGCTCTTGCTATGCACTTGCTTTATATTTGCTTGCATTCCTTGTATCTGATGAAGTGATGAGTAATGTTATTGTTTTCTTTTGTTTGTGCGACGCTTGTGTTGCTTGTTAGATCATTTAGTTGTATGAAGAAAATGTATATAGTTGTATACAACTTAGCCATAATCTGAAAGTGTCAGCTGTCCTACTAGATTGTGGGGGTGGGTGGCATGTTGGGGGTGGGTGGCGCGGGGGATGGGGGCGGTGCAGTGGGTTGGGGGGCAGTGCAGGGGGGTGGGGGTAGTGTAGTGGGTGAGGGGCAGTGCAGGGGGTGGGGGGTTGCTCCTGATGCTCTATTGTGGCATATAAATCATTCTATTTCTCGACATTTCAGATGAGTATATATAGGACACTGGACATTTCAGCTTGTATGTCAGTATTGTTCTCTATATGATGGGACTTTGTGTTATGTCCAGATTAAATCGAAGTTGTAATTTTGTGCTGTTTGATCTTTCTGCAGGTGTGGTAAGAAGCAAAGCGGTGTTTATTTGGATGGGGGGTTGCTGATGGGTTTAGGTCTTGGGGACATATCAGTTCCAAGTGTTCTAGCAAAATCTGGATGGATTAAAGACTTTTTCTCATTGTGCTTAATGAAAATGGTTCTAGATTATAGTAAATATTCTTATGTATCTAATTATTTATACTTATGCTTCAATTGAGCATAATATGCTTAATAAAATGTTTATTGATATATATTATTGATTTTCTATTGATTAATAATGAAAAAATGCAAAAAAAAAAAAAAAAAAATTCTTTTTTTGGTTTTTGGGGTGGTTAACCGCTGACCCAAAACCGCAGCAGTTAATCATTTACCGCTGCGGTTTTGGGTCAGAACCGCAGCAATTAATACATTAACCGATGCGGTTTTGGGTCAAAACCGCAGCGGTAAATTATTAACCGATGTGGTCCGGAACCGCAGCAGCTAAAATTTGGCTACCGCTGCTAGTCCAACCGTTGCGGCCAAAAACCGCAGCGGTAAACCTGGTTTTGACCGCAGCGGTTGAACTTTATTCTACTAGTGGAAGCCCCTTTTTTTTCCAAGTAAAGTCGTGACGCCTTAACATCTTTTGTCTTGCTCGGAATATTCATAAGTGTCGCAAGAATAGCTTCACAAACATTCTTCTCTATGTGCATGACATGCAAACAATGTCTCACCTGTAGATCTTTCCAATATGAGAGTTTCCAAAAAATGGACTCTTTTTTCCATAATCCTGTAGTTCCATCAACGTCACTCACAGGTTTACCAAAGATTGTTTCAATGCCCTTAACCTGATTATAAACTTCGATACCAATTAATGGTCTACGAGCAACTTCCTCTTCAACCATCCCATCAAATGCCTTTTTCTTAGATGGTCGCATCTGAGTAGCCTTCTTGTGCGCATATAGACATGTTTGCAGCCCTTAAGGTGTGTAGGCTCCATGTCATCTATACAAATCGGGCACGGTTGTTTTCCTTTGGTCTTATACCCAAATAAGTTCCCATAAGTTGGAAAATCATTCATAGTACAGAAAAGCATGGCAAGCAGAGTGAACATCTCATTAGCATACGCATCAAATACTAACACTCTTTCGTTCCACATCTTCTGTAAATCTTCAACAAGCGATTGGAGGTATACATCTATGTCATTTCCAGGTTGTTTTGGCCTCGATATGACAAGCGACAATATGATGTACTTGCGTTTCTTGCAGAACAAAGGAGGCAAGTTATAAACCACTAAAACTACTGGCCTTGTACTATGCTGAGAACTAAGATTGCCAAAAGGATTCATGCCATCATCAGTACATAATCCAAGCCTCGGATTCCTATCCTCATTACCAAAAGCCTTATGCACCCTGTTGATACTTTTCCACTCAGGCGAATCAGCCGAATGCTTCAGCAGACCATCTTTCTTCCTACAATCTGCATGCCACCTCAAGTTCTTCGCATATCTTTTAATTGAGAACATATGCTTAACTCTAGGTATTATGGGAAGATACCACAACACCTTAGCTGGTGGTCCTTCACTACCCCCAGCTCTTTTACGCTTGTAGCTCGACAATCTACAATGTGGACACTCATCTAAATGCTCATACTTATTACGATAAAGCACAAAATCGTTAGGACAAGCATGTATCCGTTGGTACTCTAAACCGAAAGGACACATGAGTTTCGTAGCATAATAGTGCGACTTTGGCAGTTCATTTCCATCAGGGAGCATATCAGCTAAAACTTCCAACAACGATGTGAAAATAGAGTCCGTCCAACCTGCTTTCAACTTAATGTTGAAGAGTGTTATCACGGAGGAAAGCTTGGTGTACTTTATGCAACCTGGATACAATGGCTTTTCAGCAGCCTCAGATATAGACTCAAAATTACGACGTCGTTTGCAAGACTGATCTTCAACCTCGTGTATCATCTCGTCTACCCGATCCCTATCATCATCCGCATACTCATCATCCCAATTCTCATCCCCAAACTCATCAACGAGCTCTAAATCCTTCATTTCTTCACATACATCGTTCATTACTCTAGAGCTTCCTATATATTTCCCATCCCCACCATGCCAAACCTATACATGGTATTGAGACCTAAACCCACGGCGAAAGACATGCTCCCTAAGCAAATGAATACTACTAACCTTGCTCACATTTCCACAACCGGCACAAGGACAATAAAAGTCGACTACTCCAGAGGATGCTTGATATTCTAATGCAAATTTATAGAATTTCGATACCCTATTCACAAATTCAATCGATTCACGACTACCATACATCTAAGTACGATCCATCTCATTCAAGAAGGCCTCTAATTAAACATAACTAATTATAATGTATCAATCATTTAAGTACATACACATGCAAGAAAGTCACATATTCAAATCACACACGTACACATGCAAGCAAAGGGAGTGACATGTTTAAATGTATGCATGCATCCGAAGGTCCTTATCACTCCAACCTAACCCATCCTTGGACGTCTAATCTCATTAGTGGATATATGCCAACTTTTCGATTCTAAGGAAAATCCGGCAGCATTTCCCTACACTTCTCCAAGTACACAATGTAGATAATTGCTTATCTACATATATACCCAGAGAACAATGTAGAGAAACAATAATCCAAGACTTTCCTTAGAGTTGAAAAGGAGACACACATTCACCACCTAAGTGAGATCAAACGTCCAAGAACAGTCCCAAACATGGGACTATTCAAGACTTACTCCTAATGAGTAAGTCTTGAATGGGTATCCACGCATATGATGTTTATGATTCATATAACTTATACATTTCATAGCTTAATTAGATTGTTTTCATCCAATCTCATATAGAAATATACATATATTATAATAACGGTTATTTCACCAAATACCCCTGAAAATTATTCACCAAATACCCCAACTTTTTTCAAAATTCACCAGATATCCCTGACCTTTAAACAAATTTACCAGATACCCCTGACTTTTAAAAAAATTACCCAAAATGCCCTTTTGGCTAACGGATATTAGTGCTCCGTTAACTAATTAACTAATTAACCTAAAAAAAACCTAATTAAACCTAACTAAACCCTAAGTAAACCCTAACACTCTCTCTCCCTAACCCAACCCCAGCCCCCCAGTCCCCCCAACCCCCGCCCCACCCCATCCCCTCCCCCGCAGGCAGCCACGCAGGCCCCCTCCCCTCGACCTCCCTCGCGCCTCCCCCTCCCTCACACTCATCGGTTCAACACTCGCGTTCAACTTTTCGGTTTGCCCCGAATTTGATGCGGGCCGAGGGTGGTGGGATCGAGATTCGAAGGGATGGGGGTGGTGGGCTTGGGATTCGAAGGGGGCGCGGGCTGCGGCTGTGGGGGAGGTTGGGGAGGGGGAGCGACTGATTTCGCGGGGGCAGGGGAGGGTAAGCAATACACAGCAGCACACACAAACTTCTCACCGGCAGCGTCGTTGTGGGGGATCCGACGGGGAGGGACTAGCTGATGCGAGGGGGGAATGCGGGCTGGGGGTGGTGGGAAGAGGAAGGTGCGGCGAGCTGGGAGTGGTGGGGATGGAGAGGCGCGGCGGCGGGGGAGGGGGAGTGGGTGGTGGGGCTGGAGTTGTGGGGTTGGGGGTGGTGGACTGGGGTGGGTGGGGGGTGGGGACTGGTGGGTCTGGGGTGGGTTAGGGTTAGTTTTAGGGTTTTAATTAGGGTTAATTAGGGTTAATGACTAACGGAGATAACCGTCGTTAGTCATTAAGGGCATCTGGTGAATTTTTTTAAAGGTCAGGGGTATCTGGTAATTTCGAAAAAAGTGGGAGTATTTGGTGAATAAATTTTTTTGTCAGGGGTATTTGGTGAAATAACCGTTATAATAAATAAATATATATATCAATAAATTATCATAACTTAATAAAATTGAAACACATGACAACTTTGTCTCATCAACAAATCAAACAAAAATAAACAAGGAAATTAAACTAATTACCTCTTAATACCAATGAGGAGCAATGAGGAGAAAAGAGATAGTTGGAACTTTATTTGCCTTCCTTTAGCCGCTTTTTCCTACAATTAACAAAACCCACATTGCACATTAACCATTTAATTCAATTAAGAAAAACAAAACTAAAAATAATAACAAGATTAATTCAAACTTAACTAAGCAAAACTCAGTATAAGAAGATAGAGTAGGGCAGTGGTGGTGACGGAAGTCGCTGCTCTGCATGGTGGAGGAGCTCCACACCTATCCCCACTGAAACCGCTGCTGAGGTCTCTTTGAGGAAACAACCCACTCGAGCAATGCAGTGGCGAAGAGAAGAAAATGGCGCTGAGGTTGTTGCTCTGCTCTGTGGGTGCACAATGCAATGGAACTGAGGCGGTGCGCAAGGCGGAGCCCTGGTGGTGCGCAAGGCGGAGTTACGGTTTTGGGCCTTTGCGGTGGGGCTTAGAGAATTTCGTGCAAGCTAATTTTGTAAAGGAGGGAACTAACGAATGTAATGTATGTATGTGTGCAAATTCCAAAAAAAAAGGGAAAGTGAAGGGCTGCAGTTTTAGGGCTAACCGCAACCCTTCACGGCCAATTCATTTCCCTCCTTTTTCCCTGCGGTGTAAGGGCTGCGTTTTATAGATAACCGCAGCCCTTGCACCATAGCCCTTTACATTTTTTCCACTAGTGTAATATGCTTTCTCTTTATTTGCAATGCTCTTTTGTGATATATGGGGTCTGATGTTCTTATGGGTGCGTTTTGTTCCATGGCTTTGACGAAAAACATTAGTTATCTTGGGACATTGCCTGATGCTTGATGCAATTATCTAGTTTGGTCTATCTTTTTTGTACCAGAAACTTCATTGCTCAAAAAACGGTAATGTTGTGTTTTGAAAGTGTTTGAAATTAGGGTTTAATATAGGAACACTTCAAATTCCAGAGTTAGGATTAATTGATGATGATAATATAAGGTTTCCTTAAAAATAAAACTACAGACCTAAACGTTCACTGGTCATTTGGGAATCAAGAGAGTACTATGTAATGATTGTTAGATTTATGATAATGCATAAATAAGCAATTAAGCATCTATTCGGATGATATTGAAAATCATATCTAAATAAAGGTTCGACATTTCTTGACAAGACTAATATATACAGCTCAGTCAAATAAAACCACATCATATACACAAAATCAGACCCTCATAAAGAAGGCTCCATATAGTTGGTGATTAAGAGGTAGAGGAAGAGGAAGAAAGGAGAGAGAAATGGGTATAATTATGGAGAATTGGGTAAAATTAGCCCCAATATGGACGATAAAGCAAGAAGGAAAAAGGAGATAGGAATAGTTAGAAGGAGAAAGGGGTTATGAGGAATAGGGTATTTTGGATATTTTGAAGGGTTCCATGTTAATAAAACATGGAGTCCCACATCGAAATCTTAGCAATGCTAAGAGGGGAACCAAGTTATAAAGCATATGTTAAATCTTGTTTTTCTTTAACAACACATGAAGTCCCACATTGAAATCTTAGCAATGCTAAGAGTGAAACCAAGTTATAAAAGCATAGGTAGGATAAGTTTGTTTTTCTTTCACAAAACATGAAATCCACATTGAGTCTTAGCAATACTAAGAGGGAAACCAAGTTATAAAAGCATATGTAGGGTGAGTGATGAACTCAACTACTTGCTTGAGCTTACACTATTGGGCTTACAGTTGGGCCTAAGTGTAGCTTAGTTATTGACTCGGTCAATAATATGATTTTGCCCAACTTTTTTAAAATGAATTTCGAGCCAAGCCTTGAGCCGAGCTTGACTTCAAGCATTTTCGAGGCGGAGCCGGGTCTGAGCATGTTCGGTCTCGGTTTGGCTCGTCAACACCCCTAGGAAGGACTTTACAACTTTAATTCTAATAATTTAAAGCAAAGCAACAAGGTTTATTCCAAATAATTAAGCCTTAATGAATTCTTTTATAAGAATCTCAGTTTGGTTCAAGGTTTGAATTCACTAGTGTTTTGTGATTTAGTTTGGAATCATAAAATTTGAAAGCAACCCAAAGTAAAAACTACATATTATGTTTTTAGGCTGAATGTATCATTTTTAAAACAAATATTTAATTACAAAATTTATACTTCCAAAGTCAAATGATAAAAAATTAAGTTGATAAATAGAATATCCAAAATATTATATTTAGACATGTGGTCATTTTGTCTATTTTTTTCAGGTTTTCAATTAAGCGCTAATTCTTTAGATTAATGTTAGAGAAGGAAAGAGAAAGATTGCATTTGTTTTATTTTGCCTTTTAAAAATTGAACGTTAACACCCAAACTAACTTGTGTTAGGGAAAAAGAACAAGTTATTTTTGAGGTGCTTAATTAAACTTTTTGAAGTTGAAGTCCTCAATTCAAACTTTTACTAAAATTTAGGCCTATCTAGTGTTCTTAACTCCTCTTTGTTAAGAATCTCATAGATTGTTTCATATAGGATCCTCATTAATCGTCAGGGAGATCCTTTATCCCCTGACTTATTTCTGTTTTGTATGGATGTGTTATCTCGTATGACATCTTTGGCTGTGGATCTTCGTAGTTTTCAGGGCACTCAAATCAGACGTCATGGTCCTACTATCTCCCACCTCTTTTTTGCAGATGATTCTATGTTCTTCTTTCGAGCCTCGGAAGATGCCTGCACCTTTCTTAAAAATCTCATAGACAGATTTTGCTACATCTCTGGCCAGATTTTGAATCTACAGAATTAATTTATTAAGTTCAGCCCTAATATTCCTCTGGATAAGCAAAATTAATTCAAGACTATTCTTAGTATGGATTCTAAAACCTCGATCGGGGTGTAGCTTAGAATCCCAATGGATATTCAACAAACTAAGGTGCAACATTTCACTCCTCTCCTCGACCGCATCTCCAACCAACTTTTACATTGGCAACATCGCAATCTTAGTCAATCAATCAAGCTTATTATCATTAATTCAATCTTAGTGGCCTCGATCATGCATCACCTGAATGTGTTCCGCATCCCATTAATTATTGGCAACAAGATTGATGCTATGATGGCTAGATTCTTTTGGACTAACCAACATGGGCAAGGTATACACTGGCGGAAAAAGTCCATTCTTCACCAACCAAGAGGTATGGGTGGTCTCGGCATTCGGAGTATTAGCGCCATGAATGAGGCTCTCCTTATGAAGAAGGTTTGGTGTATTCATCAAAACCCCCAACTCCTTTTGTCCCAATGTTATGCAAGTTCCAAACTCAATTTACTTTCGAAGCCTATAAGCCTCCGCAACCTCTCCTGGGGGGCTAGGGGCTTAAGCCATGCTCGTGATTCTATTAGCCGTCACTGTGTTTGGAAGGTAGGCGATAGGAAAAATATTATGGCGGCTAGTGATTGTTGGGTTAATGGCCAAATTCTGGTGGTTCGGGATGATCTTCTGCTTGCTGCAGCTATTTCTACTAAAGTCGAGGATTTTATTCTCCATCATGGTCAGGGTTGGAATCATAGGAGAATATTTTCCTTCTTTGCGGCTCCTAGTGCTCGTCAGATTTTGGGTATCGAATTGCCTGTGCATTCGAGTGCTCGGGATGCTCTCTATTGGCCCTTTACAAAATCAGGTGAATATTCTTCTAAAATGGTTTATAATCTTGTTTTACAATCTCAGCAACAAAATTTTTTCAGCATGACAAATCCAGATGTTTCGCGTTTCTTTTGCATCATTTGGAGTTTGAACATCATGCACAAATGAAAGCTCTTTCTTTGGAAGCTTTGGCATAATGCGTTAGCAACTACCGCTAACTAATGTGTCTAAGTTATCCGCCAATCTTAGGCGGATTTCGGGTCGTTTTTGGTGTCTGTTCGAGCTTAGTTTCGGGATTTAGGAGAGTTTTGACGTTAGGAGGTGTTGTCGGAAGATGTTGTGTTTTAAGGAGTTTAGGGTGCGGTTTGTATGGTGGCGTAATCGAGGGCCGATCTTGGTCCTCCGATCACTTTTTGTGCCCCGGGGTCCCTATCCTTGGTTCCTTTATGGCGCATCTCCCGAGGCTCCGAGCTCTGTCCGAGTTTCGAGTTTCGAGTTCCGAGTCCGAGTTTCGAGGTCCGTGGTTCAAGCTTCTTGGTTTGCTCGTTGTCCGAGGATCGTCTTCACTTTGGTTTGGCAGCTTCATGGCTTACTCAAAAGCCAAATTCTCTCGTCTTTCCTCTTTGTATTTTTGTTTTTACAGTTTCAAGACAGAGGCAACGTCGCGACCCGCGATCAGTGTCGCGAGTCGCGACCTGCTCGCGAGTCGCGACCCCTGTGTCGGCTGTTTCTTTTGTTTTCTTTTCCTCCCTTGGAGGGTTAGTTTGTTAGTTTTTAGTTTTAGCTTTTGTGAGAGCGACTAGAGAGGAGAGAGAAGAAGATTGTTTTCCAGGATTTCTCCCTTTCTTCTTTGGTAGATTTGTAATGAATCCTATGGCTTGGCTAGCTTAAACATCTTTCTTGGATTCGGTTATTGAAGTTCTAATCTACTTGTGAGAAGTTCTTATCCTATACTTTCTTTATGGTCATTGTGATGCTTCTTATGTTCAATTTCATGATGTTTGCATAATCTTTGCTAGGAACGTTACTAGTATTGTTGTGTGATTCATCTAATGCTAATTCTAGGTGCATAATCGGATTGTTGTGTTCCTAGCTCCATGTAGCATACTAGGTGTTTGATTAAATGCTGAACATAAATCTTTTGCACTTAGAGAAGTATTGCTTATTATTTGAATGTTATTGCTTTGATAACATTAGTAATCCTATCGTGTTCCTCGACCTTAATGCTACTTAGGTTTCGACTTGAGTGCGATTCATTTGAGTTAAGGCATAGTAAGGGAGGTTCAAACCATGCAGATCGTGTGTTTAGCCACGATCTAGGAGGATAGAGGTCTAGACTTCTCGATAGGTGACCATAGGAAGTGTCGGGGGTTGAGATATCATCACCACAAACTAGGTTAGGGTGGATGCTAATCGAATCCAAGGCCTTTCTATATTATAGTCTCTTCATATTTCAATACTGTGCTTAGTTTAGCTTGCTTGCATTGTTCCAAATCCCCCCCAATTCGGTTACTTTGGCCTTAGCACATACTAGGGTCTTTAATTCACTAATTTCCGAACAAGTTCCTTTGCTCCCTGTGGATATGATCCCTACTTCCATTGTACTTGCGTAGTGTGTATGAGAGTAGGTTAATTATATTTGGCTAGGAATACACGGCAAAAGCCTACCAAATTTTGGCGCCGTTGCCGGGGAGCAACGCGCTTCTTGTTTGTAATTAGTGTAGTTTCGTCATTTTGATTGTATTGCTTGCATTGTGGTTTATGGTTGTTACTCGTGCTACTAACCAAGAGCCTTTGCAGTACGATCGAGATTTGGAATTAACTCTTTTCAGGTTGAGAAGAGAACGGCGTGAAAACTTCAAGGAGCTCCGTTTTGCTATCAACATAGAAGAAGAGATGCCTCCGAGGGTCGAGCCACGCACATTAAAGGAGCTCACAACTCCTAACCTTGATCAGCAGCCCTTATGCATTACATTTCCGCAAGAAGATGAAGGGGAAACTTTTGAGCTGAAATCGGGGTTAATACATTTGCTTCCGACATTCTATGGGCTAAATGGTGAGGATCCGAATAAGCATCTTTCGGAATTCCATGTGGTATGAAGCAGCATGAAACCAAGCGGAGTGTTGGAAGAGAAGGTGAAACTCAAAGCCTTCCCGTTCTCATTAAAAGGTGCGGCAAATGATTGGCTGTATTATCTTCCACCGGGTAGCATTTCCACATGGGCTGATTTGAAAAAGGCTTTTCTCGTACAATATTTTCCAACTTCAATGTCTTCGGTGTTGAAGAAGGAGATAAGCAACATCGAGCAAAAGAGTGATGAAACCTTTTATGAGTACTGGGCCAGATTCAGGAAGTTGTGTGCTAGTTGTCCTTATCATGGCTATGCAGATGAAGACTTAGTGCTCTACTTTTACAATGGACTTTGTGGTGAAGATGCACGTATGGTGAATGCAGCTAGTGGAGGTTCAATTGTCAATAAAACCGCACAAGCTGCTAAAGATTTGATAAATGAGCTGGCTGAGGGCTCAAGATAATTCACTAGAAGATCAGGAGCTCGTCGTGTGGCGACCGAGAGTCTTGGAACTTCTAAGTTAGAAGATCAAGTGCAAGCTTTGACATCTATGGTGCGGGAATTCATGACAAAGGAAAAGAATACTCAACATGTGAAAGCTTGTGGCATTTGCTCTTCGAACCATTCCACAGATTTTTGTCCTCATTTGCAGGAGGAACCGAGTGAAGAGGTTAAGGCGGCCGGTTTTCAGGGCCAAGGTTTCCAAAAAAGATATGATCCATATTCTGGCACCTACAATCCGGGATGGCGAGATCATCCTAATTTGAGGTACGGGAATTCATCAGGGAACCAACAGCCGCCATAGCAGTATAACCGCCCACCACCTCCTTATTCGAGAGCACCGGAGCACGGAGCTCCACATTTTCAGCCGCAAGGCCAATCACAGGGACCTAGTACCAGCATGTCTACTGAGGATATGATTAATGCTTTAACTAAAAATGTGACTAACATGCAGGGAAATATGGTTCAGTTTCAGGAGGAGACCCGATCGAGCATCAAGAATTTGGAGCAACAAATGAGTCAGGTCTCTGGAGCAGTGAGCCGGTTAGAGGCTCGAGATTCGGGTAAGCTACCGTCTCAAACAGAGGTTAATCCGAGACAAAATGCGAGTGCCATAACACTAAGAAGTGGAAGAGAACTAAAGGGCAATGATAAGGAGACCGCTAAAGACAAAGAGGTAGAGGAAGAGGTTGTTGTTTATGAATCAGTGCCTGATGCCGAGCCATTGTCATCTACATCAAATGAGCAATCCAAGCAACCACCACCTCCACCACCTTATGAGCCGGTTCCACCATTTCCAGAGGCACTAAAAGACACTCGAAGAAAGGAGTGCGACAAAGATATTTACGAAACCTTTCGTAAATGTGAGGTAAACATTCCCCTTTTAGATGCTTTAAAACAAATTCCTAGGTATGCAAAGTTCCTTAAGGAAATGTGCACTACCAAAAGAAAACAACGGTTAAGGGGAGCACAAAAGGTTAAGGTTAGCGAACATGTGTCTGCGATGTTTCAAAAGAAACTTCCTCCAAAATGCAGTGATCCAGGCATGTTTGCTATACCTTGTGTGATTAGGAACACCACGTTTTCAAGAGCTATGCTAGACTTAGAGGCTTCTATAAATGTAATTCCTTATTCTTTGTACGAGTCCTTAAAGCTAGGTGCCTTACATGAAACAGGTGTTGTGATTCAGTTAGCTGACCGTTCTAATGCTTATCCTAAGGGAATAGTGGAAGACGTGTTAGTTAAGGTTGATAAGCTGATTTTTCCTGCCGATTTTTATGTCCTAGATATGGAGCACGATAAACATGCGACCCCTATTTTGTTAGGACGACCATTTTTAAAAATTGCTAGGACTAAAATTGATGTGCATAGTGGATCTCTTACTATGGAGTTTGATGGAGATACAGTAGAGTTCAACATTTATGATTCCATGAAATTTCCAAGTGATGATCATTCATGTTATTCTATAGATGTGATTGACTCTTTTTCACAGGACGTGTTTGAAATTGATGGTAAAGATGAATTACAGGTGGCTCTTGAGCATAATTTGAAAGATGATGAAATTGAATATGTTTTAAGCACTAATTTGCAGGAAAAAGTGCAGGTTTTGGAAGATCAAGACAAGCTTCCGACGGTCCCTTTTCATTTTGGACCCGTCCCACTCACCATTCCTAGAGAGAAGTTGTTACCATCTGTTTTGCAGGCCCCAAAAGTGGAAATGAAGCCACTTTCCGATAATTTGAAGTATGTGTTCCTTGGAGAAGGAGAAACATTATCAGTAATCATCTCAAGTCAGCTCACCCATGAACAAGAAGGAAGACTTATTGAGGTTCTTAAGGAGCATAGAGAAGCAATTGGATGGACGATTGCCGACATCAAAGGTATAAGTCCTACCACATGCATGCATCGGATCTTGATTAAAGATGACGCGAAACCCGCGAGGCAACCACAACGCCGGTTAAACCCACCTATGATGGAGGTAGTGAAAGCAGAAATTCTGAAATTACTCCAAGCAGGTATGATTTACCCTATTTCTGATAGCAAATGGGTTAGTCCTACCCAAGTTGTGCCTAAGAAAACGGGTGTAACTGTTGTGGAGAACCAAAATGGTGAGTTGATTCCTACACGTATTCAAAATGGATGGCGTGTTTGCATTGATTATCGTAAATTGAATGCTGTGACTAGGAAATACCATTTTCCTTTGCCATTTATCGATCAAATGCTTGAAAGACTTGCTAGTCATGCCTTCTATTGCTTCTTAGATGGTTATTCAGGGTACTTCCAGGTGGCTGTTGCGCCAGAGGATCAAGAGAAAACCACATTTACGTGTCCTTTTGACACGTTTGCATATAGGGGCATGCCTTTTGGGTTATGTAATGCCCCTGCCACTTTTCAGAGATGTATGATGAGTGTATTCTCTGAATATGTCGAAAGATTTGTTGAAGTTTTTATGGATGATTTCACTATACATGGAGATTCTTTTGACAGTTGTTTGCAACACTTACTTTTTGTGCTTAAAAGATGTATCGATTCTAACCTTGTGTTGAATTCCGAGAAGTGCCATTTTATGGTGCGACAAGGGATTGTTTTAGGCCATGTGGTTTCCGAAAAAGGACTCGAGGTAGATAAAGCTAAAGTAGACACTATTCAATCTTTGCCTTATCCTACTAATGTTCGGGAAATACGTTCTTTTCTTGGCCATGCAGGTTTTTATCGCAGGTTCATCAAGGACTTTTCGAAGATTTCATCTCCTTTATGTAAGTTGTTGCAAAAGGATGTGGATTTTTCTTTTGACGAACATTGCAAGAATGCCTTTGATACTTTGAAAGAAAGACTCGTCTCGGCTCCAATTATACAACCACCTAATTGGTCTCTTCCCTTTGAGATCATGTGCGATGCAAGTGACTACGCCGTAGGAGCGGTGTTAGGTCAAAGGGTGGGGAAAGCACCTCATGCTATCTATTATGCTTCCATGACACTAAATGAGGCTCAGCGTAACTATTCTACTACTGAAAAAGAATTGTTAGCTGTAGTATTTTCTTTGGAAAAATTTAGATCTTATTTGCTTGGAACAAAAGTTATTGTATATACTGACCATGCAGCTCTTCGTCATTTAATGATGAAAAAAGAAGCCAAGCCAAGATTGATCAGGTGAGTTTAATTTGGAGGTGAAAGACAAAAAGGGAACCAAGAATTTAGTAGCGGATCATTTGAGTAAATTGGTGTCTTCCTATAATTTAGATAATAACGTTGAAAAATCGTGGAAAGAACCAATTCGAAAAGAATTCCCGGATGAACATTTGTTCACCCTTAAGGAATTCAGTCCATGGTATGCTAACATTGTGAATTTCCTTGTCTCTAACAAATTTCCTCCTAATTTTTCAAAAGCACAAAAAGATAAATTACTAAGTGATGCAAAGCATTATGTATGGGACGATCCATATTTGTGGAAACATTGTGCGGATCAAGTTATTAGAAGGTGCATTCTTGATAATGAGGTAATATCGATTCTCACCTTTTGTCATTCTCATGCATGTGGAGGTCATTTTGGAGCAAAGAGAACTGCTCGAAAGGTATTAGATTGTGGTTTTTATTGGCCTAGTTTGAATAGAGATGCATTCCATTTCTGTAAGTTGTGCGATAATTGTCAAAGAGTCGGGAATATTTCCCAAAGAAATGAAATGCCACAAAACTCGATCTTGTATTGTGAAATATTCGATGTTTGGGGCATTGATTTTATGGGGCCATTTCCTAAATCTTTTGGTTTCATGTACATTCTTTTAGCAGTGGATTATGTATCAAAATGGGTGGAGGCTAAGGCCACTCGTACTGACGATGCTAAGGTGGTTGCAGATTTTGTGAAATCTCACATATTTTGCAGATTTGGAATTCCAAGGGCATTGATTAGTGACAAGGGAACTCATTTTTGCAATCGAACCATAGGTGCGCTGCTGAAAAAGTATCATGTGACTCACAAGACCTTCACGGCCTACCATCCACAAACAAATGGCCAAGCGGAGGTGTCCAATCGCGAGATCAAATCAATTTTGGAGAAAACGGTGAATCCAAGTAGGAAGGATTGGAGGATGCACTATGGGCATATAGGACGGCTTATAAAACCCCCATTGGTATGTCACCATACCGATTGGTGTTTGGAAAGCCGTGTCACCTTCCAGTGGAACTTGAGCACAAAGCATATTGGGCCATTAAAAACTTCAACATGGCCTTGGATGAAACTGGATTGCATCGGAAACTACAACTGCAAGAATTGGAAGAGATAAGGAACGAGGCTTATGAAAATGCAGCAATTTACAAAGCAAATACTAAGGCATGGCATGACAAGTTAATAATAAGAAAAGAGTTTGTGGTGGGCCAAAAGGTCCTCTTGTTTCAGTCCCGCCTACGTCTTTTTCCAGGAAAATTGCATTCTAGGTGGATCGGGCCATTCATTGTCATGAAAGTGTTTCCACATGGAGCCGTGGAAATCCAAAGTGAAGCCACCTCCAAGATTTTAAAGGTAAATGGGCAGCGGCTTAAGCCGTACTTTGAAGGATTTAAGCAAGTCGGGGCCGAGGATGTTCCTCTCGGTGACCCGGACTATGGTTAGACCTTATGGTTGTAAGTCGTGTCGACGACGGTAAATAAACGAGTTTGTTGTATATAGTGTATAAAGTTAGTTTCTTTTGGTTTTTGGAAGATATTATGTTTGTGGTTGATTATTTTGCAGGGAATACAAGGAAAGTTCGTGACTTGTGATGTTGTTGGGTGTAAAAATGTTGATGAGTGAGTATCAAAAGCTGAGAGTTGGTTCGCATTTGAAATCAAAGCAAATCAAGCACAAGGAATGCGAGCAAAAGTGAAGAAAATGAGAGTGATAGGTGGACAAGAGTGAGGAGGGAGGTTGGAGCCACAAAACATACAGGTCGCGACTCGCGATTAATGTCGCGACTCGCGAAGCCATCAGGTCGCGACTCGCGACACTGATAGTGACTCGCGAAGGCGACTCTGTTTTTTTTTCTAAAGAAAAACGCGAAGCTCAATTTTTTCTCTTTCTCATCCTTTTCACACTACCCTCGCGACGTTCCCTCTCTCAAAACACTCTATCAATCTCAAAATCTCTCAAGCACCCTCCTCTCATCTCCCACTCTCAAATCTTCACAACCACTTCTCAATCTATCCTCTAATCCTCTCCTTTTCACTTCTCTACACAAATTCCCTACTTTCTTCTCTCCTTCCCACCATAATCTCCCCACAATTTCTGAAAATCGTCCAATTCTACCAAACCCTAGAATTTAGGGGTTTTTGATTTGAAGCAACACCATCCAAATTGAAGCTTGGAGGATCATTCTACATGCTTAGGGGAGCTATTTACAAGTTCTAATCACCCTACATAACACTACTTCACTTCCATTTTGGTATAACACACTCTTTCCTACTTCTCTTTGATTTTGCTTGAAATGTCTTGTTCTTGCTTAATTGTAGAGTTGTAGCTTATTTCATTAAGACATTTTTGTAGTTGTTGATTGAAGTTGTTGAGTTGTGTGGTAGTGTTGTTGTGATTATTGAACTCAATTGGGAATTGGTGGTTGGTTATTGTTGTGTGGAGGGTGTTTGGAGTGTAAGAGTGTTCTTATTTGTGTCCTTGTGTCAAACCCTTGTTGTTGTTAGTTCTTATCAGTTGAAAGGAAAAAAAAAATGAGCAAGAGAAGCCGAACCGATCCCGTCCCCCACATTAACTCCCGTGGCCTTAAGAAGCTAAGTGACCAAGCTAAAAGGCGATGGGACCGTCTTGACAGACCGGGGAGGGTGATACAAGAAACTAAGTTTGCAGATTACCCTACCCTTGAAGAATTAGGGTTGGCTAGCTCGGTTGAGTTTCTTCTCAACAAGGTTGGCCTCCGAACCTTTCTATGGAAGAGAGCCCGAACTTATGAGCGGTACACCCTCGAGTTTCTTTCGACCCTCCAAAAACATGCTGAAACCGATGATGAATGTGAATACATCACTTTCTCCCTCAATGATAACCAATACAAAATGACTTTCCTTGAGATAGAGAGTGCTTTTGCTTGGGACTTCATGGCCGATGATGACTTTCTAGAGACTGAGAACTATAATCCTACTGTGTTTTGGTACAAGATCACCGGTGGTCGTAAGTGGCATAGCCACTGCAAGAGTAGCGCAATCCCCCACCCCGCCTTGCGCTATGTGCACCATCTTTTGTCTATGACGGTCTTTTGTGCTGGAGAGCCCACTAATTTACCGGAGTTTGACCTTAAATGTCTTTGGGCCATGACACCTCAAGGGGAGGGATGTCCAGATTGGGTGAAAATTTGGGTGGATAGGTGCTTAGCTCAGTCGGCTGAAGGGAAGACCTCGGGGAAGTTGAGTATGGGGGGCATGATTAGCCTTTTAGCCTCCCAGCTAGGTGTACAGGTGCCCGTGGATAAGAAGGGAAACCCCACATTGACCCCTTTAGGGACAACTAGTACTCGATTATCCCGTGCTTCTAACTGCTATGATACCATTGCCTTGAGGAGTATTACCATGCTTCATTTCAAAACCATAGGCAATGAGACGAGTTATGTGTGGCTCTTTGGGGCGAGAAATGTCCGATATATGGCTTTACCGCAGGAGCGGGTGGCCATTACCTAGCAGACCACACATGAGCAGCTCTTCCTTCCCCCGGACGAGAGGTATGCCCGGGGGGTGGCGGAGGAATTAGGTCAGAGGGGCCCTGAAGAGGCTCAGCCAGTACCTCAGCCAGTGCCTCAGCCACAACAGTTCCAATATCGCCAGTTTCAAGCAGCGTCACCAGCGGTACCGGCGCCAGAGCGAGGTTACCTCCCTCACGCCCAGTTTCAGGCTCAGGTAACTGAGCAACTTTACAGTATTAGGGGCGATTTGGGAGAGATGCAGGATAGGATGTATGGGATGGAGGACCAGATCTATTCAGTTGGTTCCATGGTTTCGGCCATGAACAACTTCTTTGTGTCCCGTTTTCCACCCCAGGGACCGGAGAACCAGGACTCATGGTACTCCGATCCCACATCCGAGATTGAGGTGGCGCGCATTATACGCCGTCAGGAGAGAGAGGCCAGTAGGGCAGCCCGTGGGTTTGAGCGCGGGGGCCCCTCGGGCTCTTAGAGCTTTTCCTTTTCCTTTCCCTCTTATTCGTGTTTGTCCTTTCCACATTGAGGACAATGTGCATAGTAAGCGTGGGGGAGAGATTGATTAAATGTGGTGTTATTTTAGCCTGTTCTAGTTTGTTCTGTTTAGTTTGTTTTGTAAATATTGTGGAAATTTGATGAAAATTTTTGAAAAAAAAAAGTGACAAAAGAAGAAAGAAAAAAAAAAAATCCCGCTGAGTTGAAAACCCGCAAGGGCGGGCGACTCGGGCAAAATTGGGGGCTCGGATAGGTCGAAAACCCGAAAGGGCGGCCTATGCAAAAAAAAGAGCTAGTTGAGCGGGTGAGTTTTGTGAGCCGAAAAACAAAAAGAAGAGAGATGAGAAAAAAAAAAAAAAATGAAAATGAGAAGCTAGGATGAAAACCCGGAAGGGCTCCTAGGCAAAATGAGAGAAAAAAAAAAGAGAGAAAAGAAAAAAATTTGCTTTGATCCTCATTTGTCGGTGTCGGCGTCATAAGGTGGCGGCGTTGGAGTCGATGTTTTCGGGTTAGATTAGGTCCTTATTTTGTGTCTTTTGAGGGCGGGATGTGCATCTCTTTTTGGCTCGTTTCTCTTTTGTTGCTTGTGGTATGATTTGGTTGGAGCACGAAGCTAAGCTTGGGGGAATCACTTACCCTCGTGCCTTAGTTTCCTTGCATTTTGGGTGGGTTGGAATCGGGAAGTCATTGTTGATATTCGTTTCCCGAAACCTTTCGGGATTCGAGATTCATTTGTAATAGAGGGATTCTTTTGGGGTAGATTTTGTCGATTGGCTTTTGTGTCTTGTGGATGGCGATTCGGAGGTTGACGTGATATGGTGTTTTTTGGTGCTTGGGTGTGTCGATTTCTCTTTTTCTTTTACTCGAGGTCGAGTAAGGTTTAAGTGTGGGGGAGTTTGATGTGTCTAAGTTATCCGTCAATCTTAGGCGGATTTCGGGTCGTTTTTGGTGTTGGTTCGAGCTTAGTTTCGGGATTTAGGAGAGTTTTGACGTTAGGAGGTGTTGTCGGAAGATGTTGTGTTTTGAGGAGTTTAGGGTGCGATTTGTATGGTGGCGTAATCGAGGGCCGATCTTGGTCCTCCGATCACTTTTTGTGCCCCGGGGTCCCTATCCTTGGTTCCTTTATGGCGCATCTCTCGAGGCTCCGAGCTCTGTCCGAGTTCCGAGTTTCGATTTCTGAGTCCGAGTTCCGAGGTCCGTGGTTCAAGCTTCTTGGTTTGCTCGTTGTCCGAGGATCGTCTTCATTTTGGTATGGCAGCTTCATGGCTTACTCAAAAGCCAAATTCTCTCGTCTTTCCTCTTTGTATTTTTGTTTTTGCAGTTTCAAGACAGAGGCAACGTCGCGACCCGCGATCAGTGTCGCGAGTCGCGACCTGCCCATGGTCGCGAGTCGCGACCCCTGTGTCGGCTGTTTCTTTTGTTTTCTTTTCCTCCCTTGGAGGGTTAGTTTGTTAGTTTTTACTTTTTGGTTTTGTGAGAGCGACTAGAGAGGAGAGAGAAGAAGATTGTTTTCCAGGATTTCTCCCTTTCTTCTTTGGTAGATTTGTAATGAATCCTATGGCTTGGCTAGCTTAAACATCTTTCTTGGATTCGGTTATTGAAGCTCTAATCTACTTGTGAGAAGTTCTTATCCTATACTTTCTTTATGGTCATTGTGATGCTTCTTATGTTCAATTTCATGATGTTTGCATAATCTTTGCTAGGAACGTTACTAGTATTATTGTGTGATTCATCTAATGCTAATTCTAGGTGCATAATCGGATTGTTGTGTTCCTAGCTCCATGTAGCATACTAGGTGTTTGATTAAATGCTGAACATAAATCTTTTGCACTTAGAGAAGTATTGCTTATTATTTGAATGTTATTGCTTTGATAACATTAGTAATCCTATCGTGTTCCTCGACCTTAATGCTACTTTGGTTTGGACTTGAGTGCGATTCATTTGAGTTAAGGCATAGTAAGGGAGGTTCAAACCACGCAGATCGTGTCACGCAGATCGTGTGTTTAGCCACGATCTAGGAGGATAGAGGTCTAGACTTCTTGATAGGTGACCATAGGAAGTGTCGGGGGTTGAGATTTCATCACCACAAACTAGGTTAGGGTGGATGCTAATCGAATCCAAGGCCTTTCTATATTATAGTCTCTTCATATTTCAATACTGTGCTTAGTTTAGCTTGCTTGCATTGTTCCAAATCCCCCCCCAATTCGGTTACTTTGGCCTTAGCACATACTAGGGTCTTTAATTCACTAATTTCCGAACAAGTTCCTTTGCTCCCTGTGGATACGATCCCTACTTCCATTGTACTTGCTTAGTGTGTATGAGAGTAGGTTAATTATATTTGGTTAGGAATACACGGCAAAAGCCTACCACTAACCTTTGTCGAAGAGGCATTACAACACAGGATTCTTATCCTATTTGTTTAGAAGAGATGAAAGACTGTCAACATCTCTTCCGCAACTGCCCACTTGCTTTGGAAGCCTGGCTCCCTCATGCTCCAAATCTTTTTCGCCCTGCTACAGCTCATCTTTCATTTTCAGAATGGCTAGTGCACCACATCATGTATTACTATAAGCAAGAGGAGAGCAATAGTAGCTCTATCTCCCTTTTTGTCACCATTCTTTGGGTGATTTGGAAGACCAAAAACAACCAGGTTTTTAACCATATTCGGGCTACCTTGGAAAATTTTAAACAACATATGGAGGAAGGCTCGCACCAACACTCGCAATTTTGCTCCTCCCCTTCTCAGTTGGGTAATCCCACTTTTTCTTTCGGTCCCCCTCCCGGCTTCCTTATGGCCCAATTTGGGTGTCCTATTTAATGGGCCGGAGGTCATCATCAGGGTAGATGGCTCGTGGAACAAGCGTTCTAATATGGCAGGCCTGGCTTGGGTTGCCTCCCTGTGCTCTTCGAGTGATACAACTAGGCACGATCATAGGTTTCGTGCAGCGTCCGCTCTTCAAGTGGAAGCCAAGGCCTGCCTTTTAGCTCTTCTTTAGGCTAACTCTACTAATTTTACTAGAGTTTGCATATATTCTGACTCGAAGGTCTTAGTTCGTCTTCTTGCCTCGTCAACTTTGGTGAATATTTCGATTCATCACACCATTAAGGCTATCAGGAGTATTGCAGGTTCCTTCCAGTGGTGTAGAATAATCAAGGTGACTAGGCAGGACGTCTCCTCAGCTCATGATCTCGCTAGGATTTGCAGGAACTCCAGTTTCCCTTTTACCAATCACTAGTATAATTGTATTTTATTTTTATTTTCATCCTTTATGTACGTTTTCCCCGTTGTCAAAAAAAAAAAAAAAAAACTCCTCTTTGTTTTTACTCCAACCTCCCACAAACCCCACTTCTAATTCTAATCGCTGGGAGCCCTTCCACAAGATTTTGCTAAACTTTATTATTGATGGGTAAGTCAAATCTAAATCAACTGCTGCTAGAATCATAATTAGAAATATAAAGGTCAACTAATTGATGCTTGCATGTAAAAACCTTGGCAATCATCAGGTATCTATGGCATAAGCACTGGCTTTACACCCATGGTATCCAACGAGTAATTAGAAAAGGTATAAAGTTCTTCATTAAAAGATACAATATGCTCGTCATCAACTCAGTGTTGGGCTTTTGGAGGCCTCCACGGAAACTAGATCACATCATCACTAACATTAAAACTCTACCCCAAATATATGATCACTGACAAAATTTGCCATATCGTACAAAGAAGCTAATCGAGGCAGACTAAATCGTCAATGTAGGTGATCAGGCTAAGTCGTATCACCTAATTCAAAATAACCTAAGGTCCACTAACCGGGTAGTCAGGGAAGTTGAGATCAAATGTATAAGGAAACAATGTTCTTTACTATTACTAATCACTGGAAACTAAACTAAAAGGTAATTAATCAAATAGTTGTGGCTTTAACTACGAACTAATCAATACAAAAATATTATGAGAATGAACAATGACAAAATATATAGGACACAAGCTCATCACAAATGCATGTTAGGGCTGAAAATATGAATCAGACAACAATTAACTGAACAAAAGTATTGAAGCCAACAAGTTCTCTCGAATCAAAGCTTCCCTTAGAACACCAATTTAACAGGCTCTCGCAATTTAGTAGAAATAGGTCTACCTATTGTTGTAAGCCTAAACATCATATTTATACCTCTCGTCACATAATCTAACATTGGCTAACTTAATCAATCAAGGCTGGCCAAACCAAATTGACAATCAATAATACAAACAATAGGAAATAGTGAAATCAAACAATTCTTGAAACATCACAAATCAACCCTTTCAACATTCATGTTACCCTTTAAACCTTAGAATTAAACTACTCACTCATAATTAAATTAAACAAAGCAACAATGATTAAATTAAAATTCATGATATGAATAATGAATAAAACTATGGAGAACAATAATTCTAACAAAAGGGAAGAATAATAAAGCAATAAAATGATTCAATGAAAAGAAGAGAAGAAGAAATTAAAGTACCTCAAACTTGAATTAATGGAGAAAGTAATTAGGGTTTAGAAGAACTAGCCAACAACGTCCAAGAGAGTTCTTAGAATATAAAACGTGCCTTTTAATTAAAAAGAACCTAAAATATTTATACTTCTCTATTTTGTAATATAATAAAATATATAATAAAAATAGGGGCTTAATAAGCAATGAAATCTAAGTTAAAACTTGACGGATAGTTGCACAACAGATTCTCGCGGGGTTGGATGCATGTGGGCACTGGGTGCTGTGGTGCGCGAAATCCCACGGGCTCGGGGTTGGCCTGCGCTTGGCAGACTCCATAGAGCACAACCACACCGAATTATGCGGGCATGGGGTAGCCTGCTGCGGGCAATGCGATGAAACCTCGTGCATGCATGGCATGAGCCACACTCTATACTCTAAACAATGATGGGCTAGCGTGAGCTGCGACAAGCTTGACGATGGGCTAGCGTGAGCTGCGACGATGTGACATTCGATCTCCCAACTTCGACTCGATCATCGCTACTACAAAGATCAATGCAAATCAAAATTTTCCTCTCAAACTCATCTTCGAAAGGAGTTGTTCAAGAAGCATCTGACTCAACTCTAAACACTTCGAAAGCATCGAAATGACTATGAAATCACCTGAATTTTTTTGAAAAGTACAAATGGAGCATAATTGAGCACAAAAGCCATAACCTATGTAGAAGTGATCCTAAATGCAGCTACGATGAAGTCAAAGCCTAAAAATGCAACATAAATGCACCTAAAATACCTATATAAGTGCAACTCATCATTAGGCCACCTCATCTATTTGTAGTTTGACATTAATAATTATATCACCTCAGAAGTTTCTTCCACTCTCCAAAGTGATGCATTTCGAGTCTCTCGAGAGGACTCACAGGAGGGTCCCTGATGTCTACATTTTATTACTCACCATTCAAAAAAAGAAAAAGAACCTACACAAACATTGTTATATATGCGTATTATTGCTCAAACCTGGAAACATTTTACACAAGGAATCTCATGTAATTTGAATTTACATTGTAAACATGTGGCAAAATTTTGTTTATTGTCATAAGGAGGATAACAGCCCATCCATTGTCGCTACAGTAAGAGGTTCACTATGAAGCCATAGCAAATAGGTTTTACAAACGAATATACCACTTGGATCGAGGCTCCATTCTGCACTAGGTGTGAAACCTTACAACATCCATGAGTTGTTATCCTTGGCAGCATAACCAACCAACCATGTTTGATGCACATGCTCCCATAACAGGTCAATTAAAGAGTTAGCGACCTGCACAATAAACCGTCACACTCAGATAACTTGCGGGAGAGCAGGAATGGGTAATATATTAGAGCCTTGCATTGCACTTGCCTTAGATCTCAATAGAGTTGTAACTACACCGCACTGGAATTCTTCACCTGAAAGCACGAACAAAATCAGTACGTGGAAGCAAATCAAGAAGCTTGATTATTTTTATAAAAAAAAAAGTAGTTTGTTTAATGATTTAACTTTTTTAGCCAAAGAAAGGCGCAGCTCCATAGGTCTATAAAAAAGCTGACAGACTGACATGAGGTCAGAACTCAGGATAAAACAAGGTTGTGCCAGCCCCTGTCAAGGAAGATCTTTGTTGATTAAGGTGGTACTTGAAAGCTTGGGCTATTATGGTGTCATTATAGGCAGAGACAAACAAAAAAATCAAGTGCAACCCTTTCAATAATACATAGCTGAAAAGGTATCACCACAGCCGATGTTTGAGGGTCCCAATTACTATGGGGGTGGGGATGGTGGCTGTGTAGGCTGCTTTCTGAACTACAGCAGACAAATGATCAGAAGAACTAGCAAAGTAGAAACAATAAACTCCAAGAAAGTTTCCAACTAACTTCACGAAAAGCAAATTGAGGCTGGCATGAACTGGGCATTGAAACCCTTACCTATTAAGAAAAGTCGAGAAACAATCTAAAGATACCCTGCCTCAGGATATACAAGCTTGACTGACATATGACAATCCTACTGTATATAGCCATATGGGATAGCTTTTGTTAGGTATTAGCTTTACTTGAAACGAAAACTTATGCTTAGATTCATATATATAGAAACTAAAAGCCTTGACTCTTAACATTTGCTTGATATGTAATCACCAGAGAGATACATGTACGACATGAAATATAGTATTAAGAGGGAGTAGGTAATGCACAACGCTTTTTTCTTTTCACCTTGACAGATAAGTTTCACAAATTTAGTTCGAATCATTAAGATAATGGCTAATGAGTTTAAGTGAGGAAAGTAAGTTCATATAAGGGCCTTTTTCCAACCCAAACTTAACAAACTCGACCTATACATTTGGTTCACTGATGCAAACCAGACCTGACCAAGTTACTAGCCACACACTTCTTTCAAATAAAGGGTTTTTCTATAGGGCATTTCAGTATTTTCTACGCTGTACTCGCAATGTTTTTTTTCTTCCAAGTTGTACCCTTGAACTTTTTATTTGCTCTATGTTGTATATTACCCCTCCGTTAAATCAATGTTAAGCTTTCCATCAGTTTCTCATTTGCAATTGTTTGGACTTACGTCAGAAGGGAGATAATTTTATCGGATTTAAAAGGGTTGGAGTCTTGGAGACAACTTGAAAGGGAGAAAAAAACATTGGGGGTACAACGTAGAAAACGCTAAAACACAAGGGCACTTGATAGAAAAACCCATATATTAAAGATTCAACAAAATTGCATCTACTAGATAGAATGTTAAAGTATTGTTCCTGTCATTATTCATGTTCACAAAGCTAACCAAAGCAAATTTAAGGGCTGTGTTGGAAAACAACTAGATCTTTATCACTATTTACAAATTATTAGAGTAGGCGGTACAAACACAAGCCTACATTCTCCTAACAAGCCCATTCGAACTCACTCTAAACCAACGCTATCCCTCGACATCTCGCACAAACCTAGTCATTCCTTCTCTTCTCCTTCCTTTGTTTCCCTTTGAATCTCCAACTAGAGCAGCAAATTTTTTAAAAAATAACCCGATAGTCTTACCAAACGGGTTAAACTAGTTACTAAATGGATTAAACTAGTCACTAAAAAAACTAAAAAATGTGATTAGTGAATGAATAAAACTGGTCATTAAATAGATTAAACTAGTCATTATATTCATAAAGGTGGTCCGTTCTCTTCTTAATATTGGACTTGCGCCGTTGCCTAATTTTAAATTAAAAGTAGGCGGTCTTTTACAAGACCAACTGAGAAGTTAAATAAGGCACAACCAGAATATACCTACGGCACACTGGAAGATGATATTACTAAAGAGAAAGGTCATACCCGATGATTCCCACTTTTCAAACTGCACGAGCCATGCATCATTGCTTATCCTTGTTGGCAAGAGGCGATCAACCCAGACCCGGTACTTAGTTCCCTGACAATCTCCATAGCATTTTCTGAGTTTATCTATGCTGTCATGAAGAGAAAGCTCCTCGCCAGATGGATGGATGAAAACCCCTGAAGGATGCTGTAATAGAGATAATGCAATAAAAATACGCAGAATAAAAAAAATCGAAATAGCAAGAATGTGAATCTACAAAAAAAGTTCTAAAAAGTATCTTTCACAACCCCCCCCCAAAACTTCTAACAAGCAAATATCATAAATGGGAAATGAGCTAGCTGACAAGCACAGCATCTCAAAACACAATTTTTTTTTAATTTATATGTAAAAGATAATTGTTACGCAAAAAGCCTATAATTGAATCTATTTATATCTATGCAACAAATTTCACCAGATGTAGACACATTCATATGAACCTTTGAGATACATTCCCAAAAAAGAAGCCCAAAGCCAAAACACAGCATAAAAATTATCTGCTTTCTCGTGAAGAAACCATAACTAATATCCTCAAGTAAGCAAAACAAAAACTAACTCAATTTCCATAACATGCAGATCTCATAATAACATTTCATCAACAAAATCCCAGGTACTCAAATATATGGCCAGTAATAAAATTTGAACAAATATTTTACAAGATTAATCAACTTTAAAATGTAGGCTAAAGATAAAAGGAAAAAGCATGCCTAATTTTAAGCTCTCTATTTGCATTTTGTAGCAGCAAAATAATATCACGCTCTTAACTAGAAAGAATGAAAGTACAAGGTTGCATGATCAAGAATTTTATTTTAGTTAAAGCAGATCACAACAAGTGAAAAAGGTAAGATCAAATTCTGTACACCATAGTAGAATGAACACATGTATTATGCCAGTGAAATCTGGAAGGAACTGCAATGCAAAGTCAGGCAGTAGTTTCGAGAAGAAGCACATACAAAGGCAAGAGAAAAACACTTAGATACTGTAACAAAAGCATAAAGAAAACCAAGAGATATACAAGACCCATTATAGCAAAGCAACCATGGGAAAATGTATATTAAACTAAGAAAGCGAGGAGGAAAGAAAAAGAAATTCATAACATACACAAACTGATTTGAGGCTTGCATAGTATGACTCAGAGTTTTCAACTTCTCCACGTCTCCATCTCTCGTAAAACAAGTAAAATTTCACGATTTCATGGCCTGGGTTCACATTCTCTAGCTGACATTCAGTAAAATCCCTAGCATCCCTCGGAGAGATGCTAGGACCAAGGTTGAAGTGACCAATAGCCTGTATTATACCAGCTGCACATCTTTCAGTTGCATGGATAATCTTAGGGTTGCCTTTTGCATTTTGTGCATGCCATTGCAGTAATTCCTCCTGGGCATTGCTAACCTGTGTACAATCACTACAGCACAAGTAACTACATCTGCTTTTCGCAACTTTAGAACTGACACAAAAATTAATCTAGCAACCAACCATGACACCATGAACTTCTGGAATGCTGAATAGCTCCGCATCATTTCCAGAATCACCACACACAAGGGTATTGGTGGGTGTTTTTCCCTCAGACTTGAACTTCTTAAGCAAATATGCAAGGGCTTGTCCTTTACCAGCACCTTGTGGCAATATATCCAAGTCAATTCCTCCACTGTAGATTATCTTCACATCCAACTGAAAAATAGTAAAAAGAGAGCTTAAATTTCAGAAACAAGAGAGCCTTATATTTCCAGCTAAATATAAGAAACAAGGGAGCCTTAAACTTCCAGACACAACGGAATTCATAAAATTGCCCACATGGGGAAAAGGAAAAATAAATAAATAAAATAAAATATAAAAACTGAAAACTGAATCATATCTTATTTAACAATAACAATAGCAATTACCCCGCGCTTTTCCAATATCTCAGCAAGTTTCTTCGTCACTTGTTGCGCTTTCTCCTTATCAACATAAAAGCTAATTTTGTGTGGCCGCTGCTCTGTCTCAGCCTGCATTGACTCAGAGAATCTTAGAAATCCAAACTTGTAAAACATATAATCATCAGACTATAGTTGCCTCATTGGTTTGGAGAGCCAAAGCCACCTTGTTTTGCTAATTTTCCTACATGTTTGACTAGTAGAATGGGTCTGGGAAGAACAATTCTCTACAGAAGTAACAATCACTTCCTCGGAATGGTCTTTTTTCCAGCAACAAAAGAATTTCCAGCCAACCCACCCAACATTGACCTCATATAGACGAAATACTACTTCCAATCAATAAAAATCATATATTAACATAGATACTATGCAAAATATTCCTTTTAACTGAGAAACATTTCAAACTGAAGAAAGAAAATTGGTCAAATGGAAAATTCTCCCCTCCTAACAAACAGGGATATTCTGTCCCCACTCAAGCAGGCAAATTCACCAAGCTTAAATAAACTAGTACAAATCATCAGCAAAACAATATACCTGAGGTTTAAGCTCAGGAAACTTGCTTGCCTCTTCTCTAACTACATTCCTATCCCATTTCTGATTCAGAATTTCGACCCAACCGTCATCAGGTACCATCGATTTACCATACGTAATCTCAGTACCCACAGACATAATTGTGATATCTGGAGTCAGCATAGGTTTCTCTTTCCTCAACTCCTTGTAAAGGGTTAAAGATCTTCCAGTTGAAAATACCAACAACGAATCATGGCGATAATTCGATTCCCACAAAGCATTGAATCTCAAAATGGACAGATTCTCAGGATCATGATGATCAACCTAATATGCATAAATTACTCGTTTCAGTACATTAACTGCAGAATAAGCGAAATCAATTTTTTGATGAAATTCGAGTGATTAGCAATCTTACCATTGTATGATCAAGATCTGAAACTATCATTAAACGTGCAGGAGAACTGAGACGATCCATCATTCAACAAATTAACCTAAAACATGAAATTAATCAATCAATGAAAATCCCTAAATTCGTAAATGTGATCAAATCCAATCATTTCTATGAGCATACTATAAAGTAAGATAATGAGTGTGAAAATACAACAAAAATTAGTATTAAATTGAAATTAAAGTTGAAATACCAACTAGAAAAATTAAATTAAAAATCAATTGTATCATTAAACAACAAATTCGAACTCTATAGATTAAAAAAATAAAATAGAAAAGAGTTTAGAAGCGAACCAGAAGAATGATCTTGTTACCTGAAACGGAAACACAAGGCTGATAAAAGAGGGGAATGAGTAGGTTTATCGTTTCATTAAAGTGATAAATTTATTGGAGAAAACAAATGAATTTATGTGGCTATTGATAATATTGAAGAGCGTGAAGATGATAGATTGGGGGAGAAAGAGAATAATAATGGGATCCAAAAGAGTAGGATCAAGGGGTATATCTTTGGCGGTCTTTTGGTTTTCACAAATTATTAAAATGACCGTCTAATTTTAACATAAAATTAGACAAACTTAAGCCTACATTTTTTTAACAAACTCATTCATCTTACTCTAACACAACACTATCTCTAGACATTTCGCGCCAACTTAGTCATCCCTTTTCTTCTCCTTCCTTTGTTTCCCTTTGAATCTCGATCTACAATGAATAATTTTATAAATAAACTCGGTAGTCTTACTGAATGGATTAAACTAGTTACTAAAGAGATTAAACTAGTCACTAAATGGATTAAAGAATGTGAAAACTAAATGGATTAAATTGGTCACTAAATAGATTAAAGTGGTCACCAAATAGATTTAACTAGTCACTATTTTTACAAAGATGGTCTGATATCTTCTTACTATTGGGCTTGGGCCGTTGCCTAATTTTAAATGAAAAGTAGGCGGTCTCTTACAAGACCAACTGGTTTGTTTTTGGCTTGTTGCCTACTACAGGTTGCACAATTGATTAGTTGTAGTGGGGTCAAAACAGGTTATCAAACAAGTTTTGGGTATACCCACGGCGAACCAGGTCAAACCCGGACAGGTTAAGATTTTGCCAGTCAGTGCCTTGGGTCGTGATCTGTTAGGTTTTGTTCATCTGGATCTGTCACATTTGAATCATCGAATTGCCGGGTGCTGGACAGGTCTGGCTTGTCCCATTTACAAGTCCATCCATTCTCGGTTTCGATCGCCCGTGGTTATTTTTTAGCCAGGTTTGCACAAGTCGTATTTGAGTTTCATGTACACTTGGATCGAGTATAGTTTGCTCGGGTTGAATCGCTTATGACCTTAGTTCGATCATTATGAAGCATCGGGTTCATTCGCTATTGAACGTCAATTCGGCTTCGGTTAAATTCTAGATTGGGTCATTTTATATCATATTGTTAACTTCTTTATCAACTAATTATCACTTATCAAATAGTTTCAAGATCGAGTTATCATACATTAACTACTATATAGGTATGATAGATTATAATTTTGCAATGGATTTTATAAACGGTTTTTTCACCAAATACCCCTGACAAATAAATTTATTCACCAGATACCCCCACTTTTTTCAAAATTCACCAAATACCCCCGACTTTTAAAAAAATTCACAAAATGCCCTTTTGTTGACGGACGTTAGTCATCCGTTAGGTTTTATTTACAAGTTTGCCCTAAGTCTACCTAATTAGCCCTAAGTCAACCTAATTAACCCTAAGTCAACCTAATTAACCCTAAGTCAACCTAACTATCTCCATAACCCACCCCCAACCCCCAACCCCACCAGCCCCACCACCCCCCCCCACCTAGCCCACCACCCCCCACCACAACAACCCCAACCCCACCAGCCCCCTCTCCCCACGGCCTCCACGTAGGGTCCCCGCCCTCGCACCTCGCCCCTCCCCCGCCGCAAAATCGCTCCCCCCTCCTCCTCCCCTTCGAATCCCACCGCAAAATCGCTTCCCCCTCCCTTTCGAATCCCGCCGCAAAATTGCTCCCCCTCCCCCTCTCTTCGAATCCCGCCGCAAAATCGCTCCCCTTCCCCTTAAAATCGTTGATGTTACTGCTGAGTGTTCTTGATGGAGTTCGCCGAAAGCTAGTGTTGATGATGGAGTTCGAAGGCCGGAGTTGAATAAGGGGGAGGGGGGGATGGGGAGCGATTTTGCGTGGGATTCAAAGGGGAGGGGGTTGCGGGATACGAAGGGGAGGGGGATGGGGAGCGATTTTTGCGGCGGGGGACGGGGGAGGGAGGGCCTTGCGTGGGGGATGCGGGGGAGGCGGAGAGGGGGGGGGGGGTTGGGGTTGGGGTTGGGAGAGGCAGGTGGGCTGGAGGTGGGTGGGGGGCTAGTGGGTTGGGGTTGGTTAGGAGAGAGAGTGTCTTAGGGTTTTTAGGGTTTACTTAGGGTTGATTAGGTTTACTTAGGTTTTTTAGGGTCAATTAAGGTTAATGACTAACGGAGTTAACCGCCGTTAGTCATTAAGCGCATTTTGTGTTATTTTTTATAAAATCGTGGGTATTTGGTGAATTTTTTTAAAGGTCAGGGGTATTTGGTGTATTTTGAAAAAAGTGGGGGTATTTGGTGAATAAATTTATTTGTCAGGGGTATTTGGTGAATAAATTTATTTGTCAGGGGTATTTGGTGAAAAAACCGTTTTATAAATGAATCATATTATTAAAAGTATTAAGATCGACATATATATACATATGTGTGCGATAAATATATAGATGATAAGAAAAACTAATAAAAATACTATATTGTTTACCGTGATGTTTAGTGTATTCTCTTAGTCAACTCGTTTTTGCACTAGTCAACTGCGTAAAACCACTCTAAAGGCATGCTTGCAAGGGATTCCACATCCTTGTCACTAGACACACCCACAACTGAACCTCGCCAAGTTGATTGGGAAATTCACAGTTCCATTTGTCACTTCAAACTCCCCTTTTCCATAAAATGTAGCATGACTGAACCTTGAATCCCCGCTCCTAATTTCAAGCACCTTTGAAGCATAATTAGCTAACTGCACTGGCTACAGGTCAATGACTTTGTCAATCCTTGCACCAATCCTCTTCATGGACCAGACTCTGATGGCTGAAACAATGTACAAATATTAGACAATTAAAAATTGAGCATAGGAAAAAAAATTAAATAAAGTTGCAGATGTATACCTTCAAGTAGATTGAGCACAGGCAAATCTATGTGAGCTTTAGTGCATGCATTATAACTTTCTACAAAGTTTGTGGTATTGTAATCACAACTCATTGTTGTGTCAAACATATGCCTACACCACTGCTCTGATGTGTTATCTAGGTATGCAATTGTATCTTCATCAAAAGCCAATATCTTCTCCATAGCTTTGTTGAACACATATGTGTTGTAGGCATTTGTTGCAATCCAGAACAATTTGTGGAACGCTAATCTATTCCAGCCTGCATTCTTGCAATTCATGTAAAGGTGTTGGCAGCAGACCCTTCTACTTGCCTTGGGAAACACCCCATGAACAGCAACATTAACTCCTCTCATCATGTCACTGATGAAGCACCAATCATCCTTGGAACAACCTTCTTTTTCAAAGCAAAGCCTCAAGTTCCTAAAGAAGTAATCCCATGATTTTGTGCTTTCAGTATCAACTATCCCATAGGCAATATAAAAAACTTCATTATTACCATCCACACCAAGAGCTGACAGCAAAATCCCCTTATAGTATCCACTCAAATGTACCCCATCAATGCCTATCAAAGGCCTACAACCCCTTAAAAACCATGTGACTTGTGCAGCAAATGAAAAGAAACACGCCTTGAACTTTGGTGCAACCTGACATGTGCTCCCTATCCAAGTAATCAGTGCATATGACCCTGGGTTTGTGGCCTTTATCACCTCAGCGTATGTGGGAAGTAAGCTATAAGCCTCGCAAAACCCCCCACAAATTTCTCCTTAGCCATTACTTTGACTTTGTAAAACAGTCTCCTCTTCACTATCACCCTAAACCTCTCTTGTGTCATCCTTTGCAAAGACTGGAATTTCAGGATTAGTCTTTATCACATACAACATATGCCTACACAACCAAGAGGAAGAAACCATGGGGTTCTCCTCTAACCACCCATAGGTTGTGTGTTCGCCCTTCATAATCTTGATGGTCCAACTGATCTTATTAGTTAACCTGGAAGCATATATCCTCTAATCACATGCTTCCATGACACAACAGGCCATAAATCTCTTGTTATCATCCTTCAACACACATAAACCAAAGCCCTCTTAAATGCAAAAGTCCTTTAGGACATCAAAATATACTTCCCTAGTTGGAAAGATCAACCAAGGCTCTAGTGTAATAGAGCCATATGGTTGTTCACTCCAAATTTTACCATTCTTGTACAGCTTGTCCATGGTAGAACTCCCATCTAGGAAATCCTCAAAAGCTTTCTCAGAGACATCATCATATAGAAGGTTATCGTCCTCCTCTTCTACCACAAAATCTCCTAAAACATCATCATCCTCTGATGTTTCTTCATTCTTCCTAGCGACAAACTCTTCATCACTCCATCATCATCACCAAAACACAAACCAACATGCCTTGATCTTCTTCCACTGCCTTTCCTCTCAGTTCCTTATCCTTTTGGAACATAGTTGCCCTGTGCGCTTTTTAGCTGTAGTTTTAGGCACTCTAAAACCTATGGGCCTAACCTTCTTCCCCTTCCCTTTGAATGATGGTGATGTTGGTCCATGTGAGGAGGTGGGTTGTGAGGAGGTGGGATGTGAATAAGGTGGTGATGTGGGCTGTGAAACAGGAGGTGAAGTTGGCTTAGTTGGGCTAGGAGGTGAGGGTGTGGGATATGAAAGAGGAGGTGATGTAACTCAGTTGGGGTGGGCTCAGTCAGGGTGGGCTATGAGGGGGTGGGCCCATGCTCAGTTGGGATGGACTCATGCACTTCAGTGGGATAGGGTTGACGTTGGGTTTTGGATTTAGGGCTAGACTTCTTCTTTGGCCTTGGAGTTAGTTTTTTCCTCCTAGGTGTGGTTCTTATTGTAGGTGTGGTTGTTTTTGTGGGTGTTGTTTTTGTGGGTTGTGGCTCTTCATTAAATGCAGGCTAATCAGTAGGTTGTGCATCATTTGTGTGCCGTTGTTCTTCAGTGGGCTCACTTGTAGGCTGTGAGGGGGTGGGACCATGCTCTTGGGTTTGTGTTTCAGGTTGAGAGGGCCCATGGAACATTTCATCAGCTTCTTGGGTTGAGTACACTCTCATGTACTCAACCTCATCATTGTCTACAGACAACACATCACCTCAACAACACACAAACCTATTTCACACAACTGCTCTTCCTCTTGTCTCTTCCTTTCATTCTCTTCTTCCTCTTCCTCTTGTCTCCTCCTTTCATTCTCCTCTTCCTCTTGTCTTCTAATTTCCTCCTCCCTCTCCCTTTGCAATATCTCCTGCACTCTCCTAATGTTCTCAAGCTTTTCCCTCTCCTCCTTATCTTTCTTTGCTAGAACATACCTAAAAACTTGGCAAGGGTCTGCAGTCTCCTCTACCCATATCTCAATGGGATCCTTGCCCAAGCCCCACACCCACATTTTCTCAAATCAGAATCAGTGTGCACCTCAATTTTGTTCTTAGTATGATGATTTTCAACTAACAACCTAAAAAGTTTAGGCAAATACACATTTTGCTTCACTCATTCCTCAAGAACATCCTCAAACAAACCCATTAAATGACACAAATCAGCGTCCTCCACCCTAACATCAAAATCATGTGTATTGTAATGTACCAAGAACTACACAGCAACCATCCTAAGAACAAGATTACATCCAAATCAAACAAAAACTAAAGAAAACCTAAATATGAAGCACACAAATTTTGAAAAAAAACACAACTCAAACAACAACAGCTAACCTAACATCCAACAACAACGCGAAACATTATACATGCAACAATTGCGAAATTACTAAGCATTACGGCAATTTAGGTTGAAGAATAGGAATAAGATTTTACCTTTCGAAGTTTTTGAACCATCACTTTCAAATTTTGAAGTTCTTCGCAATTCCACAAAATCATGCTTTTTCTTCACTCTTATGTTTAGATTATCCAACTCCAAATAAAGCTCACCAAAAACCTTGCTAATGCACACCAAACGATTACGAAATTTGTTCCCAAGCTCCAATTTTAGGGTTCCATGGATGAACCAAAACAGAGAAGTGGAAGTTGAAGGGACAAATTTTTTGGAAGTAGAGTGATGGTTTTTGACAAGAGGTTAACATAATGGCGCCACAAAATAATGGCAAGCTTGTAAATATTGGCTACGGAGCACTAATGTCAATTAGGTGTAAGGTCAATTAATGCTAATAAACGGTAAGTGAGGGGTACCTGGTGAATTATGAAAAGTGCAAGGATACCTGGTGAATTTTTCTGAAAACTCGGGGGTACTTGGTGAAAAAACCGTTAATAAAATTAAAGTGAAAATACGTTTTCCACTTCAGTTTATTAAAAAAACTAATGTATAATGCAACTTCTTAAATGGATAATATATTTCATGTATATTTTATATTTAACTACTCGGCCTTGTGAAATTGAGATCAAGATTTGGGACCAAGTCAGTAATTTTCATGTTGGCGCCTCGTACATAATGTAGTTTACTTATAAGAACAAATAATGAACTAAGTAATTTATATAATAAAAAGGAATAGAAAAACATGAGCAATGTAAAGTTATAAGTTTTTATAATTATTTTCCAATTAATTTATGAAATGAATTTTCTAAGTTTTAGAGTATTTTTTGGGTTATATTAAATTAAGTTTAGTGTTAAACAATTAGAATCGTAAAAAATTTCTACATTTTACGGAAGTTATATGAATGTTATGTAGAAGATACATGCTATGATCATAAAACTCATGTATATTATCCCCTTTGTAAAATAAGATTATGCGAAGAAAATCTCTCGAGTACTTATTGCCGCATCCACATTACCATTGGCTCTTATCGTGCCAAAAACAACGCCTATAATTCTATAAAAATGATGATTTAGAAGTTAAATTATATAAGCATATAAGTTTGAGAAATGAAATTACATACTGTTATTCATCTATAAAGCACACTCGTACAACTTTTCTAAAGCACGGGTGGTCGTGCATAGGATATCAATGGTCGAATAATTAATTACTTAATTAGAAAAGACATGACTCGCTCCATTCTTTAATGTTTTTTCTTTGCTTTCTTAGGGTATTGAATGCATACATTTGATCATCGATTTTTTACAATTATACCTAACAAATGAATCTAGACATATCCTACATGATAGTAAGGTAAAATTTTGAGCTTAAAACAAATGAAGTGTATGGACTATTGTGATTTAAAATGTTATGGTATGGTAATGAGAATAGTTTAAAACTGGCTTACCATCCTTGCGCTGTACGATTATGACTTATGAATTATCTGTAATAATTAGTATTATATATTATTATTATTATTATTATTATTATTATTATTATTATTATTATTATTTTCCTAGAGTTGACCCTAAATTAGAAACATGTACTTGCTTAGGGTCATTTATTTAACTTTAACTAACTTTTTACAATTCGCTTGAATCTTGCTTCCGTACAACAAAATAAATGAAATTTTATTTCCAACAAATATTTAACAACTCATATATGTGATAGCATAATAAAATTAATAGGAAAAATTGTTTTAAATAAGTCAACCTTTGTGCGGTCTTCCCATTTTAAGTTTACCTTTTGATTATCCCTGATTGAGTTAGGCTTGTATGTTTGTTTCTTCTATTGAGTTTTAACCTGTTTGTGACTTGTTTAATAGGTTACTTATGATACGTGTTACAATGTCCCACCCCCACCCTCGCCTGTTTTAGAAGAAGGGACATTGTAACACGTATCATAAGTAACCTACTAAACAAGTCACAAACAGGTTAAAACTCAATAGAAGAAAACAGACATACAAGCCTAACTCAATCAGCGATAATCAAAAGGTAGACTTAAAATGGGAAGACCGCGCAAAGGTTGACTTATCTAAAATAATTTTTCCAAATTAATATGCATATTTGACTATCACATATATAACGTCTAACAAACATTACATTTTTATCCATGATGATCATTTCAATACTATCTGTTACTTCAGTTTTTTTTTACAATTGGGCTTTTCTCACAAACAAATTGATTAAACCCTTAGCACAAACATCTTTGAATTTTTGGATATCTCACTAATTTTGACAGGCTTGTATGGATTTTCATTTTCTGCCAAGTAAGACATGGTTGGCCCTTAAAGAATAAACCAAAAACAATTATTACAAAGGAACTATATGATGTAGCAAAACAAACGTGGCTACAAAATTCAGTGAAAAAGTGTATACATAAAATCAAATCTATCTATATATGAAAACAAAATTATTAAAAATAGAAACCAAAATATATTTGCTAATTACTTATAAAACAAGATCATATTAACAACTTTGCATATTATGAACATAATCAATAATAATGGCTTTACTAGTAAAACCAAGATCCTCCTATTATTACCAAGATTTACTATGATATTATTTGTCTTGTATAAGAGATGTACGATAGTCAATAGTTAATTGATGAGCGACAATAAGATGAATGACACTCAATAACCATAATCTTTGTTTTATTTTTTTGTAAAACTGTAACCAAGATTAAATACAAATTATAAGTGAAAAACTGAAGTCATCAACTTATTACTGTAATTGCTCCTAGAAAAGATAGTTCGTAAATATCCTTAATTAATCATTAAAAGTATTGATTGGCTTATCATATTTTAGTCTTTAGTTATTAATGATTAATGATTTACTTAATCTGATGTTACTCCATAAGATATTGATAGTTTACAAAATCAATTTTATTTGCTAGAAGAATCTAAATCAACCTATTTTATAATATCGTCCATTATTACTTGTTCGTTGTATTGAAATAAAGTTACAAAATCTCTCCAGTTGAAAAATATAATATAAATGATTGTGATTGACTATTGTTGTAGTCTAACATCGATGGCTCTCTTTAAGACACTTGGGCTCATCAGAGCCGTACACGTGTCACCTTAGTAAAAGAAGAGAAAAGCCTTGAATCTCTGGGCTACACTCAGCTGAGTTAAAAGGTTCAAATTCTGGGCCAACAGTCAGAGCCCAGCAGTGCCAAATGGCTGAAGGAGAGTGGTTAATAGACATCCCCTAGTCTTGGTCTGCCACGTGTCATGATCTGATTCCTCAGCCAATCAGAGGCCACTATTGTAGGTCAGTTTTTAAGGTTAGCTGTCAACTTGCTATCACTATAAATACCCCTGAAATCAGGAGAAAACACATTCAATGCAAACAGTGCAAAGTTACTCTGATAAAATACTCTCTCACTTTCTCTCTCTATCTCTACTTTCTCTCACTACTCCTGATATCTGACTTAAGCATCGGAGGGGGAACCACCACCCAAACCTCCAGGGTGGGTCCCTTTTTGCAGGTTCGGGAGCGAAGCCAAGGCTAAGGACTAAGCGGATTCAGACATCGTTGCACAAGTCTCCAGCTGAAGAACACTCAAGATACTAATTTACTTGCTCGACAAGGAAGCTAAGCCTACAGCTTACTTGTTGGACAAGTGGACGAAACAACTATAATTTTTCTTATTAATATTTTAGTATCTTTTAGTTTTCTATTTTTTCTAATCTTTGTATTGTTATACAATCTCCCCCATAATATTTTTACAATATCCTTCTTATTCTAAAGGATGCTGAATAGAGAGTTTGTATAAAAAGAATCATCAATTCCAGTCAAAACACGGATTGTATCTACATTCATTAATTAATGATTGATCATAATATCCTATTTATATAAAAGATTTAAAATCTAGAGTTTAAATCTAATTGTTTGATGGTAAGGACTAAATTAATTTTTTTATATTAACTATATACCACTGCATTGTATATATATATATAAAGAATTTATATTGTAAAAACCAAAAACATAAAAATAAAAATGAATAATATATTAATCATGAAATACAACTTATTCATTAAAATTTCTAAAATTAAAATTACGGTATAACAAGAATTCTAAGACACGACTTACTAAATGTCCCACATGCTTTAGTAATTACAATTTACAATTCCAAACCTTTAATATTTGATAGAATGTCTCTCTTTCTAGTTATGATATAAAAACATGAACACGTGAACACAAAAGCTTCAATGACCTTCTTTTTTCTTCAAGCTCCTACAATCGAACATAGAAAGACATCACACAAGAAACTTAAATCATGGTAAAATAGTACACATAAACATATTTCATTTATAGGTGTTTTTGTAATTTCTTGTGAGGGAGATGATGTTTCTTTTGAGGGGGTTGATGTTTCCATGACGATATTGCATTGAGAAGTAAAAAAACTTTGAAAATTATAAAGTAAATGTATTTGGACAGTTCTTCAATGAGTAATACTAAGCTATGATATCATGTCTATTTATACTTGCAATATTGTACATAGCAATCCCTTTTTATAAATCCGGTTGCTATTTTAAAAATGAGGTTGATTGAGAATTTAAATACACTTTCCATAAGTAACGTATACAATATCAATCAAATTAATCTAAATTGGCAATGATTTATGATTGATTAAATACATATAGATTTGATGATACTAATTGCCCAATCAATTGCTATAATCACGGCATTACCATCATTGTGGCCGATTTTTTCCTAACTTTTGCCAATCAATGGTCATGTTGCCACTTGTCCAAGAGTTAGGCTATGCCTACATGTCAAAAATCGATTTCAATTGTCATGTGGACAAAAGGCCCTTGCCTACATGACACCTAAGCAAATTTTTATAGCTTTATATAATAATATGATATGATATGATTAGTCTATACATATTTCATCATTTTTTTAAGCTTATGCATTTTTTGTATCAGTTTGAGCTATAAACATATCAATTTATTCATATTTTTTTAAAGTAGTTTAGGCATTTTTTTTCCAATTTATGTTTGTTTTTGTATATCAGCTTATGTATTATTTGTATCAGTTTACAGCATTTTTATATTAGTTTATCTCAATTTCTATGCTATTGTTTAGTGGTTCATTTGGTATGCTAGAAATAGTATCACTTTTCGTCAGGAGAGCTTTTCTCCAGCCAAACTAAGGGATATGATTAAAGCATATATGCATAATCTAGATTATTCCCCGTTTAATTATTCCAATTTTGGACATAGTCCACAAGTTGTTAAAGAATCTAAAAAGCCTAGGCCTAACATTATTTGGTTCCCCCCTCCTCTTGATTTTGTTAAACTTAATTTTGATGGTTCCAAGTTACATAATGGTAGCACAACTTATGGCTTTGTTATTAGAGATTCTGGGGGGAATATGTTGCTTAGTGGTGCTAACGCCATTGCTGATAATAATTCTATTTTAGTTGCTGATGCCTGGGGTCTAAGAGAAGGTATTAGGGGAGCTCTCTTTCTGGGGGCTCATAATATTACTATTGAGGGTGATAATCTCTCGATTATTCAAGCTATCAAAAGAATCTGGAAAATTTCATGGTCTATTAATGATCTTATTAATGATGCAGGGGAGGATCTGAAAAAATTTGATAATTATAATATTCAGCATGTTTTTAGAGAAGCTAATTATGCTGCCGACTGGATGGCAAATCGTGGCCATTCCACTACTAATCTCTGTTATTGGTTTAAATCTCCTAATATTGCTTTTTCCAAGATCATCCGTACGGATGCTTTAGGATGGTCTGTTAATTGGATTCCTCCCTAGTTACTTTTTTTTCTGGCTAAAAAAAAAATTAGTTTATGATTTGTTTGTATGTGTTTAAAACATATATTAATCAGTCTATGCATATTTTATATATGTTTACAGGATATACATTCTTAGTTTATATAAAACTAGCATTTTTTGCACGCGATGCGTGCTTGGATTTTGTTCGAGACAAAAACTCGATTTTCTTCGACATAAGTAAGAGTTAAATTTTGAACGTTAGACATACGAAGTATAATTGTTTTAGTTGAAAATTTTGATTGGTTTAGTCTCTGTCACTTAAGTCTCTCATCAGTCTTTTTTTTTTTTTTTTTGTACTTTTCAAAGTTAAATTCTATGAACAAAATAGAAATTTTATTGAATTTATTTATGATTTCTAATATTATAATTTTTTAGTTGATTTTTGAATTAAGTACACTACTTCATAGATTGTGAAGACAGTGGACACTTTGATTTCAAGTTAAGAATTGGATGTTGTGTCATTAAAAAACTTGACAATATATTTCTTTGATCTAAATTTCTTGGCAATGCACTCATCCGTATATATTCAGACCAATGAAGATTAAAGGAATGTGTATCACTACTGTTCTTAGATTGTAAGTGAATTTTTGTGAATGTTTTTGTGACTATGTATTGACGTTCTAGTGTATTAGTTGTAGTTTGTAATTAATTTTTTTAGTTTTTGTAAACTTTCCTGATCATTTGAGTGATTTGTATAACGTGATTTTCTCAATTCTATGAGTGATTTGTAAAGTTTCCTCATTTAAGTGATTTGTGAGTGATTGTTGTAAATTAATTTGCGGTAGTTTTGTTTGAACCCCGTATTGGTTTTTGATATTGGTTTTGTAATTTAGAAAGGGAAGGGGGGTAAAATAGTCTCTTCAACTGGGGACACCATAGCTCCCCCCTTCCCTTATATAATAGAGATATACCTTATCTATTTATAGATATACATAATTTCATCAGTTTATAAATATATATCTTTTTATGAGCACAATAGCTTAGTATTTATCTTCCTCTATTTTTTTTAATTGCACCATTTTGTTTTTGGCACTATTCAACAATCAACTTTGTTAAGCTATCTCGCATCATTATATATGTAAAAAAAATACATAGTCAAGTGGGGTCTTTATTAGATTCGTCTCAATGCAAGGATTTCAAATATTAAAATTTTATATTTTGTATTTATACGCAATTAAAGATATTGACGTTTAATAAACGTCTTCGCAAACGTGAAAAAAATAAACAAATTGAGCAATTAAAGATAACAAAGGAAGTATTAGTTTAACCTACATTTTAAAAAAAATTGGTAAGATAAATTACATTAACGCCCTCTCACAGGGCACCTAAATACAACCTACCCCAAAGCCCATCAAACCCCCCCTAATGAGAATCGAACCCACAACATGTGGGTGGAAGATGAAAAGGCTTACCACCCTTCCATTCCCTCATTCTCATTAGTTTAACCTACGTGCTTGCTTCCTCCTCCTCCCTTTTCCTCTCTCCTATGTTTCTACTATCAAATAAAGGTTTTCATTTACAAATTGCATCATCTTCCCATCTTAATTCAGCTCCCCCCTAAAACAAGCAAAACTTTTTCATTTTTCTTCTTATTTATGAGTCTTATCCCTTACGGCCCGTTTGGTGGTTGGTTATAAATGGTGATAATGGGAATGAATTTGTGTGTAAATTTGTGAAGAATATCATTGTCCATTCTCATGGTAATGCTAATTTATCTTAAAGTATCTACTTTTTTTTCTAGAATTTTCATTCCCATCCAATACCACCTTGTAGGTGGTAATGAGTGGTAATGAAAATTGCTTCCCCTTGGAGACAAAAACACAAGTTTAGGGGTGAGATTGCTTGCCCATAGAGAAAAAATGCATCCCCATGGAGATTTTAAGGATGCTTCCCTAATTACATTACACTTAAAATTTCATTCCCATTATCGCAATTTATTAACGACTACCAAACGGACCGTTAATTCCTCTATCGCTCTCCTCTCCTTTTCATCTACCATATATACCTTTTAAAGAAGCCCAAGTCTACACCATCATATAATAGCAAATATAGAAGAAATTGAATAACCTAGAAAAAATAGAGATTGTGGAAAAAAGTTTCAAATTGGGATAAAATCACTATACTCTTAGCCGATGAGCTCCTTTCTAATAACCGTCGGGGAAAGAAGTGAGGCTGCCGGTTGTCATTGTCGTCTCCATCGCCCACTAATTATGGTCAGGCCATCTCAAACATCTAGACGACTGAGAGTATGAGATCGTCTCACCCAAATTTCTCTATATAGGAAGGCTTGTTAGGTGGTCATAATAAATATTGGATTCATACTATTTCATCCTATAATTATTGTGGATCATAATCAATATTACCAGGAAAATTTAATTTTCTCGTGGTTATTGTTAATATAATTATGTTAAAAGTTTCATTAATAAACAACAAATAATCTAACAGAAACAAGAAAATAAATACTTAAATGGACCAGATGCACACTTAGTGTACACTGGGTAGATAATTGATATTAACTTCATATAGTGAGTTTTATAGAGATATAATGAACTTATATTGATTTTATTAACGGAAAATATATAGTGAAATAATATGAAATATAGTGGAGCATTTAATTTTTAATGTTTTAACATGGAAGATGATGTAGGTTGTGTAGTATATATGGTGGCATGTGCTTGAGCCTTGATGTACTGAGTGTATGAATGATACGAGTTTCTGCATGATATAGTGAGATTCTACATGATATAGTAAGTGTCTGAATGATATAGTGGATTGTTCAGAAATGATGTAGTTTCTGCATGATATAATATGTTTCTGAATGACATAGTGAGTTTCTTCATGATATAGTGAGTTTCTGCATGATAAAGTATGTTTTTAAATGATATAATGAGTTTCCACATGATACGGTGGATTTCTACATGATATATTGAGTTTTTAAATGATGTAGTGACTTGTTCAGAAATAATATGTGTTTTTGGCTTGGTGTACACTAATGTTAATATGAATCGAGTCCACCCAAGTCAGATTGAAAAATAAGTGAGAGTGAGGGGTAGCTCAGTTGGTTAGAGCTTTCCTCCCGGTTCCAGGAGATCCTGGGATCGATTCTCATCACTTGCCCTTGTGGCTCTCTAAACACCAAAAAAAAAAAAAGAGAAATAAGTTATCAGACCACTAAAGATTTCGAGTAAAATCAAGTAACAAGTACACAACCACCCCATCAACCACCAAACTCCCCCCTTTGCTTTTAGGTGAAGGCCGAACGTTCGTAGATGGATAGTCACTCACTGATAACCAACGGTAACTACCAAGTTAGCACTCAGCAGTCAGCAGGGTTGATAACGCATATTCCACTTTCATCCACTTTCACCAAATTTGGCAATTTGGAAGGTCACTCACTCCCTAGTCCCTCCCTTCTGCACCATCAGCACAATGCACTTCCTCGCCTACTCTCCACCCCCAATTCCTCTTGCACCTCCCAGCACCAACGATCTCCGCAATTCCTACTTTTCTCCTCACATCAGACCAAATATTCACAACTTCACTTGTTTTTCTACTGAAATCACAAGTACCCATTTCAATTCTTGCATACCCAAAACAAGTTCTTTCTTTAATTCCAATCTCACTAGCCCAGGTTTAGTTGGACTTTGCAGTTTTGTCTCCAAACCCAAATGGAAAAAACAAAAATTCCACTTATCTGGCTCATTGGGTCCTCAAAATTCTATTGAATTTTGCAATTTGGATTGTAAAGGTGTAATTTTAGGGTTGTATGGTACAGAGAATTTCATATCAAGTCAGAATTTTAGGGTTTCTTGTGTTAATTATGTGAAATTGAGATGTGGGTTTAATGGGATAGATGGAAGAAAGGTGGGAAGTGAGAGGAGGTTAAGAGCAGTGATCAATGTAGATGAAGTAGTGGAAAGAGGAAGTGGTGGAGGTGAAGAGACAGAGAATTATGATGCTATTGTGATTGGGTCTGGTATTGGTGGGTTAGTTGCAGCAACACAGTTGGCTGTGAAGGGAGCTAAGGTTTTGGCTTTGGAGAAGTACGTAATCCCTGGTGGAAGTTCTGGGTTTTATGAGAAAGCTGGATATACATTCGATGTTGGTTCGTCAGTAATGTTTGGCTTCAGTGATAAGGTTAGTGCTTGCTTTTTGCTTTGTGTTAGGTTCTTAGGAAGTCAAGTTATCTAAGCATTGAGGTTGATTGTATTTCTCTAATGTTATCTGTAGCTGTTGCAAATTTGAAAGCATTTGTGCACATTGATTAGAGCTTTTATCGAACTTGAAGATTATCATGCGACCAACGTGTAGTATAGATTAAAATCAGATATTGATGGATTGGTGAATATATGATGCAATCTCAGTTAAAAGTATTTGCTGTCTTATAAGTGCAAGAGCAACACACCCAGAGGGGTATCAGACACATGAGTAGAGTGAGCGACCGTTCAGGGTCCTCAATCTTAAGGGGCCCTACCTATATATTTCTATGAGTTTATTAGATGGAAAAAAGTTTAACATTTGTTATTCCAAAATTTTTGCCCCTAATCTATGTACTTTATAGTTTTACTTTTATATATCATAACTTTTAGTTTTATGTTTGGTATATTTTTACTATTTTGTTATATCTAAGGTGTCTCATTCCTGAAAATGAAACTAACATTGAAGTATTTAAGCAAGTTGATAATTTTTCCAACTATTTTTAATAAAGAAATTATTTAGGTATTGAAAAAATGAAATTGTGGATCCTTTTATAAATTCCATAGGGCGGACATAGGGCCCATGTTTAATGTCTGGTTCAGGGCCCCGAACTTGTCTGAGACGGCTCTGAACACACCAACAAGTGTGTTGTTAGTAATTAGTATATATTTGTATAATGGGCTAATTCCTTAAAATTGTTATGGTCCCTTGATTTACCACTTGGCTACTGGCTTGTTGATTTCTAAAGATCTTTCTTGGGCTCTTCTTCCATTTATTTTCAATCTTATTTTGAAGAGTTTGATTTTCTACTTTCTCTATTATTTGGTTCTTTTAATATTTTATTCTTGTTTATTTCATTTGAAATGTATATATCATGTTTGAACTTTGAACCAGCTTTATTATTACATTGATTGAATATAGTATCTAGATATGATAATGTAGAGGTATGATATCCAATATATTCCATATAAATTATATTCCGCATCACCTAGAGTGGGTGTGTTGCTTTTCTGCTTGCTTGTAAGTGTCTTTAATGATGAGCAGCTAAAATTAAAGTATAATTTGAATTTAACTCCATGATATTCGAATTTGACAGACACTTGTTAAGCATGCTATCTTGCGGCACAACCATTTTCTTACAGTGATTCTGTTGTCTCCTCTGACTTTGTGGACTTTTGCCTGTCTTCTAAAGCCCTGATAGACTGGTTCATGGGGAGCAGATGGGTATTGGGCTTGATTATATAAATTGCTCAATATATTTTTTTTCAAGCTTGAACTGTGTTCTATTAAGTGAATTCAATTGAAATCAAGATAATTTTAATGTTGCACTCTTTCTCTCTCTCTCATTTTTATGGTTGGGGTGGGGGGATATTGTGAAAGCAAGAAGCTAACTGTTACACTTATATGCGCCTATCTTGAACAACTCTGAGAGCAAGTTTAAGGGATGCTAATGCTATTAACTTCCAGAGGAAGTTGTTGCCTTGTAATGGCCGTAGTTGGATGTGATAATTTTTCCTAATCCGAGTGCTGTTTGGAAAAGGGGGGGGGTGGGAAGACGAAATCTTAGGAGAACTAGAGAGGGGAATGGGAAATTTAGTGGTATATGATCTTAAAGTTTAAATGTGTCTACCTTAGTTCCATCATATTAACCTTTTAATTTGCTATGTATTTATCTGTTAGCTTACTTCTTGTTCTTTGTCAATGCCTGGATGTGGACAGGGTAATCTGAACTTAATCACCCAGTCATTAGCTGCAGTAGGATGTAAGATGGAAGTCATTCCAGACCCAACTACTGTTCATTTTCACCTCCCAGATAAACTTTCTGTTCGAGTGCACAAAGAGTATAGTGACTTTATCACTGAACTTACTACTAGATTCCCCCAGGAGAAAGAAGGAATTTTCAAATTCTATGGGGTATGCTGGAAGGTAGTTTCGTGTAACGCCTCTGTAGCTTGTCTTGAACTTGGGTTCTTCCATTGTCGACCATTCGTGTTATTAATAGTATGAATTACGTAGATCTTCAATGCCCTGAACTCATTGGAGCTGAAGTCACTTGAGGAACCAATTTACCTTTTCGGGCAGTTTTTTCAGAAACCCCTTGAATGCTTAACCCTTGGTAAGTACATACTTTTAATGCAAGCAACAATTTCAATGAATTCAGTTGATCAAGCTAGATCAATGTAATTGTGAGTTACTATTGACAGAAAAATATGTTGGGTTCGGGTGGCAGTTAAAGAGGAAAGAGTTTTATCGTATTATGTGTTGAGCTACCCTGTAAATTTTAGTCTTTTGGGAGTGTTTTGATTCTTTTTATTGCTTGTCATACTGATCATATGGAGGACAGTTGAAGTGTGCATTTTTTTTAATGTTTTAAAAAGACGGTAATATAAATTTAATTGATTCCCTCTCTCTGGGTCGTAATACAACCTACCCCAAATCCCTCCCCCCCCCAACAAAAAAAAGGTTTGATCGCATTACCTAGGCCATGGGAGATGAAGTAGCTGATAGCTCCCAACTGACCTATCCCTTGACAGTTGACCTTGTCGAAGTGTGTATTAGGCTTTTCATATTTCACAAATCCAGTGTATAAGAAGAATCTAGGTTTAAAGCATTCTTTATTCATAGACATATAATTCTTAAAACCTATAATGATTGTCCTCGCTTATCTGTGGTTGATACTTAGACGCTACTTCTAATTAGAAATATATGCTTATAGTTTAACATGCTGCTATTTGTACCTGCAGCTTATTATCTGCCTCAAAATACTGGAGCAATTGCTCGTAAATACATAAAGGACCCTCAATTGTTGTCCTTCATAGATGCCGAGGTAAAATAGATTACTTCTGCCTTAGGAGTTCAGTCTATCTGTATGCTTTGTAACATGGAGAATAACAGTTTGATCTGATCGTAAGATATTATCTTCTGCAGTGTTTTATTGTCAGCACTGTTAATGCTATGCAAACTCCTATGATAAATGCAAGTATGGTAAGATATTTCATTTGCTCCTTTCATTCTGGAATATATTGTTTAGTTATGTCATTGATATACTTTATGATAGGTTCTATGCGATAGGCATTTTGGAGGGATTAATTACCCTGTTGGTGGTGTGGGTAGGATTGCCAAATCCCTTGCACAAGGTCTCATTGATCAAGGGAGCAAAATACTTTACAAAGCAAATGTCAGAGACATCATCCTGGAACATGGAAAGGCTGTAAGTTCATATTAGCTTTGGATGCTTGGAGTTGTCAATGATGAGAGATTTAAAGGGCTTACTAAAAATGCCGGACTTGTTTAATCGTACTCATGTTTATGTGTGGATTTACAGGTCGGAGTAAGACTATCTGATGGAAGAGAGTTCTATGCCAGAACGGTTATATCAAATGCTACTAGATGGGATACCTTTGGTGAGTCTGGGCAATGAGCTAGGCTTTCATTTGCTTTCTCACTGGGATTTGCTTTTTTTGTCATCAGTAACATTAGCGGATGCCTGGTACTGTAGGCAAGCTTTTAAAAGCTGAGAAACTTCCAAAGGAAGAGGAAGAATTTCGGAAATTGTATGTCAAGGCCCCATCCTTTCTTTCAATACACATGGCAGTCAAGGCTGACGTCTTACCTCCAGACACAGATTGCCACCACTTTGTTCTTGAGGTGCTTACACACATTTCCTTATATATGGTTTTATTACAGGAATTGTTCAACCGATAGTCTTGTTTCTTTGTGATATAGAATGACTGGAAGGATTTAGAGGAGGCTTATGGCAGTATTTTTTTGAGCATTCCCACCATCCTTGATTCTTCATTGGCTCCTAGCGGACATCACATTCTACACATATTCACAACTTCCTCCATCGATGATTGGCAGGTGCACTCACGACTACGTAGATTACATCGTATCTTTCTTTTTTGCTGAGAAGAAATCAGATCTTGACTCTATTCTTTTGGCCTCATTATTAAATGTTCTGTTCCCTCTTAAATCTGAATTCCAATAACGTTCTGAAAGTTAATATACATGAAGGGTTGGGAATTGGGAATCGAATAATCTGAAACTTAGGTTGGTGATGTCACAGGGACTGTCTCCAGCAGACTACAACAAAAAGAAGGAGCTTATTGCTGATGAAATCATTGGGAGATTGGAAAAGAAGTTGTTTCCAGGACTTAAATCTTCCATATTGTTTAAGGAGGTATTGTTTCAGAAAATTTAGCTTGCATTCAGTATGATTGAGTGAATCTACCTCCCCCTCTCTCTGTCAGTTTCTGGATAGTCAATTAATAATGATTGCTCTTTGCGTTCATGTATGCTTCCTTCTTGGGTGCGAGTTGAAAGTCATTGATTCTGACAGGTCGTCAGGCTCAATGTTATTACTACTTCTATTTGAAATTTTTGCTGGCTTTAGATGTCAAGGCAAACTTGCCTCTTAAGATATAATCTATAAGCACTACTCTCCCTATACTGCTTTGGGACAGAGCATGTCGGAAGTTGCATGAGGTAAGGGCCTCAGGGGTACGAGGTCCGGTATTCAAGGTCTGGTAGAGAAAGAGAGAGGAGAAGGAGGGAGAGGGCTATAGCACTTCAATTCAGGAAAATCTAATGTTGATACCGTTGGTATGACAAATACCACGTTGGGACTTGATGTCGATAAAACAGTGTCATGATACTTTTAACGGAATTTACCCTTTTACTAAGTTTAATATCTTCTTTTAAAGATTACTATTTGACCATTATATTTTCAATATAAATACTCCCTTTGTTTATATATATATATATATATATATGTGTGTGTGTGTGTGTGTGTGTGTGTGTGTATATATATGTATGTGTATATATATGTGTGTATATATGTATGTATGTATATATATGTATGTATGTATGTATGTATGTATGTATGTATGTATGTATGTATGTATCTATATACATATATATATATGTATGTACATATATATGTATGTATATATATGTATGTATAGTATATATATATGTATGTATATATATATATATATATATATATATATATATATATATATATATGTATATTTTTTCAAAATATTGTTTCGAACTCCCCTTGTGATATGCAATCAAAGATAATAGTAACACGTGTGAATTGGAGATGATGGAAAGCAAATGATAGAAGTCATAATGAACAAAGGGGATATAAATCTAAGACATCATGAGATCAGTATAATAAATCCGGTCATTAAAATTACAAGGGGCATCAATATAGAACTTATCCATCCCTTGGGGCACAAAAATCACTTTTATTTGAGGCAGAAATGTAAGATTCCAAATGGATTTTCATCTGGAATATTTTTTCTTTAGGTCATTAAAGTGGGAACTATAAAGGCGCATTAGAGTAGAAATGTGCTGTACCTTGGGGCACCAATATAAAAAATTCTCTCTTTGTTTGAGGCAAAATTCTGGGATTCCAAACGGATTTCAATTAACACTTCACTGTTTAAAGTTTAAACAAAAAATTCTAATGGTGTCTTGTCAGCCTCAAATTCACAATGTTTAAGGAACTAGGATCACCAAAGTGAAAATATATATTTAAAAAAAATTTAGAGTAAAATTTTGCCACACCGCTAAGCATCAAATTTGGAACTCTTAATGTTTCTATGATGGGACTTGAACAAAGAATTAACTCCATGAATGTAGAGATAAACATGTTCATTCCATTTATTGTTCAGGTTTGCGTCTATAATTCTGAAATGTGTCTATTGTCATTATAGGTTGGGTCTCCAAGAACACACAGGCGGTTCTTGGCTCGTGATAGTGGCACATATGGACCTATGCCACACTCAATTCCTAAAGGCTTGCTGGGAATGCCATTCAATACTACGGTTAGCTGAAAGTTATTGGTTTTGAGACTTCATGGTTTTCCTCCTGTGTCTTGATTTGTGAGTAGGACTTTCTGTTGTCGAATTCACAGGCTATAGATGGTCTTTATTGTGTTGGTGATAGCTGTTTCCCAGGGCAAGGGGTCATAGCTGTGGCCTTTTCAGGAATAATGTGTGCTCATAGAGTGGCTGCAGATATTGGTTAGTATTATCCAGGCTTCAGTGGATTTTAGATGAAATTCCAGTATCATCTCTTGCTTATTACTAATTAGTTGCGAACTTGCTATATAATATGCGGAAACTGAGCTGCTTGTCTTCATACATTTTGATTGATATCGTTGAAATAGCTGGTACTATTTAAAACATATGGAGAGTAAATATTCTCATTTGTTATATAATTTAACAATCTTTGTTGATCTACATTCTCTTACACTCGTTCTTTTGCGCATAGGGATTGAAAAGTCCTCACCTATATTAGATGCTGCTCTCCTTCGCTTGCTTCGATGGCTGAGGACATTGGCCTGAATATTCATATGGCTCAAGGATGGCTACAGGGTGCATCATCAAAAGGGCTGCACACTTGCTCATTGTTCAAGTCAAGGCGAAGAAATATTCAGATGTTTCTTGCGAAGAAATGGGTTTGTTACTGGTCATGGAGAGGATGTTGCATCACAGGGCTTAGAAATTACTCAATTTCACTTTGAGTATGTCAGTCTCAGAAATATTAGTGATTAAATTATTCAAAGTAGTGACTTATACGAGAAGCTTTACATGCAAATGTATCCTGAAGTGTACAAAAAAGAACAATAATGCTCTATATATAGAAATTGTTTTCTGCTTTAACATGCCCAACTAACTGAACTCCAACTTTGTCTTGTCTTCACTGAATCAGTTAACTGTTTCTTCATGATTTGAAGATGGTTACACTAATTAAAGAGAACTTCATTATACATTGGATAAAGTTGAGATTTTGAGACTAAGATTACTAGAAAAAAGCTTATCTCAAGAACGTTTGTACATTATATCTCCATACATAGGAAAAGTATATTGTAGCTCTCTATGCTGTTTGCTGGACTGAACGAAGTGCTGGGAAATTGAAGCTGGATCAGCATCCTGACTTTCGCACCCTCTTTTCAAGCTGACTATGACATAATTTTCTCCCTTGTTATTTGTAGGTGTCCGAGTGAAATATCGAAGGTGCCTTGCTTGTAATCCAATGAAATGATAAGTAAATCTAGCTTATTTTCACTGGAGCTGCATTCTCCTTAGAGATATGTAAGCTAACAGTCGGTAGCCAAACACCATGGCAATCAGAGCACCAACCTCCTCTAAGCCACTGTCAAAAATCATCATATTTGTGGGTTCAATATGATGCTCATAGTGTACTTTGAGGAGTAGCCTATAGGTGTGGTAGTTGAAAGAGAGATAACGGATCCAAGATATGAATATCGGAACTTTCTGCAGAAGAAGCACAATAGTTAGTATGCATTGTTTGCATGTAAGCTCAATAAAGTTGGTAAGATAAGTGATCTTAGATACTGCGAAACTCGTGGAACTCTTGTATAAATTTTTGGCATGTTTACCTTAACAAAGTAACCACCAGCCAACATGAAAGTCATTACTGTAACAGAACCTAGAGTCGTTGCTTTCTTTATATCCATTAATGAAGCACCTATAGCCAGTCCAAGTCCCTGCCATTGCAGCTACATAATCATATACAGTTCTAGAAAATGACTTCTGACAAAATGAGATTAGGAATTTTTTGCTGACTGAACTTTGTGAAAAATTAGTTGAAATAAAATACCTGTGCAGCTATAATGCAAAGAAAAACTGTCAGTACGGTTAGGAAAAATGTTCCAGCATCAAGCCTCAGACCTGCCATAAAGTAGACAACGAGCAGGAAGAGAACAGGAAGGACGAGGTCAAGTGGAAGGTCACTTGTTGTCCTTGCAAGAAAATAGGCACTTAGTCGATACATGTCAGCTGCTCTTTCTTTCAGAAGCATGGCTCTCTCCTGAGGAAATGCAAAAATTGCTGTGAAGACTGGAAAGAAGCCCCAAAAGACAGCAATAAAGAAAAGCAGCCCTGCCTGCAATAGTTGGGAAAATCAGAATCTGGTTAGATTTTCACTCAACATGTTAATTGGTATGATTATGAAATAACTAAATTTTCAGTAAACTTTGAAGTAATCATCGTGATATCAGTATATAGTGTTCTTTTTGCAGCTTGCATATGTATGCATATGGTCGTGGGACCGTCAACAAATGAGATAATATTGCGGAAATAACTCGTCACTTAAACCTAATTGCAGAATGTAATAGGACTATACCTGATCCTCTAGTCCCTTCTCCGTTGTGCTATCTGACTGCCACCATAGCAATCCAAGTATAACTGCAGTGGCCAAAACTTGGGTTATCCTTAGCCAGCTAAAATACTCGTGCTTTCGCTCTTTGATTCCTCTCCTGAATAAAATGGAATATTGTTGCCACCAGCTTGCCCCCCACTTTCGCTTTACAGAGGATAAATTTGATTTGAATTCTTCGTCAATTGGTAGAGGAGCCATAAGCTTCCTCTTTTCTTTCTCTGCAACTCGTGATTCATAGGATTCCACTAGATACTGCAATGAAAGTTTTAGCATGAGGCAATTGTATGTGAGAACCCCTTTACTCTCATTTCTTTTTTCTTTATAATTCTGTGTACTATATTTTATTTGTAGTTGTATTTTGGATCATATATGAGCTCACTGTCAGTTGAACTGAGTGTGAGGACAGTAAAAATTGCTACAAGTAAAAATTACCCCTTTCTGCTCTTTCTTTTTTAACGTCTTGCTTGGTTTAGCGTTTGAGGAGCAGGGTGATGTTACCTCATGTATTACAGCTGCAGATGGTCTGGCATTCGTTCTTTCAGTTCCTGGATTGTCTATCTGTACTTTATCTTCTAATTCCGATGGTACAGTTACATCATTTATGTTCCCATTAGCAAGGTCTAGGAGGAATTCTGCTGGGTTCATTGATATCAGAGGGGTACACCCTATGGCGGAGAAGTAGTTCATCACTTGTGATGCCTTTCCAAAATAAAGCAAGCTTCCTTTTCCAAGAAGGATTAATTTATCAAACTTGTGAAAGAGCCTGCTTGATGGTTGGTGGATAGTAGTTATCACCGCCTTCCCATCCTGCAACATGTTGGAAACCAAATGAGAGGTAGGACTCTTGGTAACTTTCTTTCTTTTCAGTTATATCTTAAATTGCTGGAAACTACCATAAAGGTGCAACAATTGGGAAGGGTATAAAAAGTATATTTGAGATTTTTACAGTAGGATGCTATATTACTCGGATGGATTATTGTGTCGGAGACTAATATGTTTCCAACTCGACTATTTTATAAAAATTTATGTTGATTTTGGTCTAAAATGAAGTGTCGGAAGTGTTTATACCCATGTTGGAGTGTCGAGGGTCTGACCCAAGTACTTGAGCTATAATGAAGAGTCTGAGTACATAGGTAGAATTTCAGTGTTGACTATCATGGTATCTGAATTGCATGTATATGAATACCTTGTTCATTAAGCATTTGGAAAATAGTTGAAATTAGCATTTGTTAAGAATTGATTGGAAGTAAGCTTGGAGCAATGTAGTGTAATGTACCTCAGCTATATCTTGCAAAACCTGGATAGTCCTTAAAGCGGTTGTAGAATCCAAACCCGAGGTTGGTTCATCCAGGAAGAGAAGCGAAGGGTTGATTAAAATCTCATTACCAATACAAACTCTCTTTCTCTCTCCACCCGAAACTCCACGTACAAAGGAACCGCCTATCAATGTGTCCTGACACCTGATCATGTATAGGTATTAGAAACTGGCATTTATTACTTCTCATATTCACAGACGTTTGTAGTTCTAGAAGGTTACCTCTCTAGTCCTAGCTCGCAGATGACATCCAAAGCTCGCTGTTCCTTTTGCTGCTTTGTTAAGTTTTTTGGCAGTCGTAAGTATGCAGCATATGTGAGGGTTTCTCTCACAGTTAGGTGAGCATAAAGAACATCATCTTGAGTCACAAATCCTATCCTGCAAGTGTCATCGGTTTGGCATGTTTTACTTGAATTTCTCATCAATATCATTAGATTTAGTTAGTGAATACATCAACTTCTGTATATATACTTGCCTGCTTTTCAGGTACTTTGAGTATGGTTGATCATTGTAAGTAACAGAACCACCAGCTTTGGGCTGAGTTAGCCTTCCTCCGAGCACATTCAAAAGCGTAGTCTTCCCACTTCCTGAAGGACCCATCAGAGCCAGCACTTCTCCAGGATGCACTGAACCTGTGATCCCATGTAAGATCTCCTTCTCTTCAGTTTTTGTCACTCCTTTAAGAATGACCTTGTATGTCACTTCTTTGAACTGCAAGATTTCAAGCAAAATAACCAATCCAATCAGTATTCCTCTCATAATCAGCCAGCCGAGTAGTAGTACATTGCTCTGGCACGAAGAGTGTACAGTCTATTCTCTCCGAACCCCAACTCTTGTCCCACACCCCCTCCCCCCTACAGGATATATACAAGTTAAAAACATTGTTTCCTTCTAGTTAACAAACTAGTGGGTATAAGGTTGTGTGATTTGATATATTTGTGGGGGAAGGGTAATTTGATGTCTTGTACATACTGTCGTAGAAAACAAGATCTGTACAAGACTGAACCTGATCATGATTTTTAGCCATGTTAAATGCAATGGGATTCCGTTGATTTGTGAGTAGCTAAACTCTCCAACCCCCGGACCTGTTGAGATAGATAGGCATAGGTTGTGAGCGAAAGAATCCATGTCGTCTTTTGGAGTGAAAATGCAGGATGATCAACTCCATGAATGATGCACGTTTGCGACACTTTTAAGAGGAAAGATGGGAAAAGGGGAACCCTGCAATAATGGCTACGTAGCTATAATTTAGATAAAAACATGAAAAAAGTGGAAGCCCTCATTCTACCCTTACTGTAAATTATTGTTAAGGAAGTAATGATAAATAAATCAGCAGACAGCATGCTAAGGATATAATGGTGAATGAACACGACTTTTAGATATATTAAAATTATATACTTATCATTTCTCCTTGCAAGATTATATGTTGTTACCTTCAAGTAGACCGGCAAAGTTGGTTCCGCATCAATCTTCTTCTTACGTGGTCCTGCTTCAATGTCCTCGGCTGCAACAATTAAAAGCCATATTTTTGTCAATTTCACTTGTCTAAGACCATCATAAATTTCCTCCACCTTTTTTTGTTACGACATTCCAAGATCCAGTGATTAAAAATATTAGTATTCTTTTTTTGTGTGTTATTTTTTTCACGTCCATTATTAGTATTCGTACAGGGGATGGATTATGAAAATTAACGTAAGGGGTAATTTGCCACATTTGCTGTTATAAAGTACAGTCCGTACAGTCCTTAGGAGTTCTGCCAACTTCGCTTGCTGATCTTATTGTCCAAAGTCTGGTGTTGTTGGCTTTTGTAGTTGCCATATGAAATTTCCATATTTGTTAGTGGATATCAAATCCCCAGCAAACTACCTGAGATAGGGTTCTGATTCTTCAAACGTTGTTGTGGAGGAAATTGCAAACCACTTAGATTTTCGACTTATTGACTTACGATTCTTTTTTCTTTTTGGGTGAATATTGACTTGTGAGTCTAACAAGAACTGAGGTCGGTAACATAGTGAGTAGTGACTACATTTTTTTTGACAAGACGTGTCCTACATTGAGGATGCTGGATGACCGAAGTTTGGTCTTCCAGAATAAGAATAATGCTATTGAAAATCTAAATGTGAAATAGAGAAAATAGTGAGTTTTATATATAGTATATTTACATAAATATCTTCTAGACTCATATTCTAAGATTTAGATATATAACAGTTAAATAAATATCTTCTAGACTCATATTCTAAGATCTAGATATATAACAGTTAACTATTTAGCCAATTTTTAAATGTAATAATCATGTTTTTTTTTTCCTTTTGATTATTAAATAAAAGGTAATCATGTTATGTCAAATTGTCCTTAACTCCTTAATACCCTCACTTAAAATAAGTAAACGAGAAGGCATTGGTATATTATAATTACCTGTTAAAAAATAATATGATAGGACTATTATGAAAGCTACTATAGATAGATTATAGAAGTAACCGATTCTTAAATATGGATGTTTAGGATATAGGATATGGTAAATTGTAGTAACTATTTCTGGAAAGCATAATCATTTGTGGGTTCTTTATTATAGCACCAAAAAGATAGTGAACTTTATACTCTATCGTTCAGCAGTTCAATGAATTATTTTGAGTTGTAATAAAATGGAAGGTTATGTTACTCACATGGACACTTTAGTTGGACATAAGTATGTGTTTGGGTCTCTAACTTGGCTATTTTATGAAAAATTTCCATCATATTGGTCTATTATGAAATGTTGAAATGCTCGTTGTCAGTATTGCATTGTCAAGTATCTGATATAAGTATTTGACGTAAAATAAAAGGAGTAGGTGACATAAGTGGATGCATAGAAGACTGCTTTAAAGCATAATTTTGTAATTTTGTTTTGATTTATTTGTATTTTCCAGCAACTATAATGAAAATATTATTATAGAGTAATAAAGTCAACGGAGGAGAAATTACAAGAAAACATAAAAGAGACAGTTGTAAAGATGGTATATAGATTTGACGATAAGGTTTAGTCTTGTTTTGATGTGAATGTACTCGATGTAGGAGTTGATGAATAGACCTCAATTTGTTTGAACGACTAGCGGTAATCGAGCTTTCTTTTGTGCTATCAAATGTCATCAAAGGACAGTTATATTTTGGTACTTACTTTCAAAGATGGACTAGTGTGTCCGACTATTACAACTGTCAGAATTCAAATTTATGCTCCACTTACATATGTAGAGAATTAATTACATTTGAATAATTTCTCCATATGGGTTGGACAAATATTTTGGGCTTTCTTTAGAGCTTGATTCCTCATTATGGTTTTCTCCCGATCAAAAAATTTCTTCCAGATTATTGTATGTCTATTACTTTTACAGCTTTAATTGCAATATTTTTTAATTTGTGAGTTTCATATTAAATTACAATATTACTTTATTTGAGGAAACGCTCTCTATATCTCTGCTAGCATGAGTTATCTATCTTTATCTCTACCTTCGTTAAACGGGTTCTATAAAATGTACTGTGTCAACTACATACGTTAGAAGTATTTAGCTAATATAACATCAACAACATCCGAAAAACAAAAAGGTTGCTGGTTATGCTAATAAGTTAGTGTATATTATATACTTCCAACCTTAGTCATTTCACGTGAGTTAGTTTGTCACATAGAATGTTTAACCGATCCATTCCAGATTGACCGACTTGGTACCGAAGTTGTAACATGGGAAAACTACAGCATAGAGTCTCACTCTCACCAATACATATTTAGCTCCTTTTTTTAAAAAAAGAAAACATTTTTAGAGGCTTGTGAAGATAAGAAAGTCATGAAGTTTACTTAGGAGTAAAAGAGATTTATTTAATGTGTTTGGCCATTGACATAAAATTTCATCCTTTAAATTACAGGTGATATAGTGATTGGGTTGGACAGGGTTTTAGTATAAAATAGTATGCCCAAATTGGCAAAATCAAGGCAAACTTTTCAAGGTGAAGCGGATTTTTTCGAGGTTGGTTTTGATTTTGGCTTCAATATATGGTTTTTGGGCTGTCCAAATTCGCACTTTATCATATTAGGCTGGACCGAGCAAGTGCACTACTTCAAATACAAAGTTATGACTTGTGAGTTCAAATATCTTATAATGATATTATTATTGATTTAGTAAGTATGATACGCTTCATCTTTATGGGCTTAAAATTAATGCATTTTCTTTGTTGTTTCATAAATCAATCTCATAATATTTCACCTACTAAATCAAATAATATATTTAACAAAAATAAAGGACAAAACAAAGAAAGATAGAGTTAAAACTATACAAACCGTCCCAACGTACTACTACCATGGACAATTTAGTACAGAGCAAAGGCATGTCCTATTCAGTACTAAAAGTTGTAACCCAAGTGGGTTTAGCCTAAAACTGTAGAAAAGAGGGACCCTCAATGATGACTAGAGGTGGAGAACAAAGGAAAACTTTAGCACTAACAAAGACCTTTTATTTGTCTCGGTGGGCCGGGCTTCCTGTTTCTAACTCTTGTCATTTGGTTGGCTGAGACTTTGCAAAGCAACCAAGCAACAACTAAGGGAATAGTATTCTGAAAAATCATGGAGTGTGACATTTGTAAACATATTGTGGATTGAAGAGTATTATAGTTTTATTAACTTATCTTATTAAATTATTTCTTGGCCATATATGATTGAACGTTATATTGGGGAACAAAGACTACCAGAAGTTTTTCCTCCTCTAGGCTATAGTTGCATTTTAGATTAATGTGGAAGTGGACCCCCACCACCTCCATAACGAAATAGCTGAATTCACATTAAAGCTTTGTGATGGCCGTTCATGTTGGTGGAGTACTTAGGTTTAAGATGAAGAGGTTCTAAAGCTAAGTCTTGGATGAGTTCATCTTATAATAATTTATATTGTATATTGATTCCTTCACATTTCTACAACTCTAACTTATATTACTCCCTTCACTTTTTTTATTTGCTATAAAATGGAGGGGATATTCAATGCTTAACATTATACTTTTATTTTATTTTTAGATTGTAAGGAGAATCGCCCTACTAAGCCGGAATCTCACACAGGTTAATTCGACCCATCTACACAGGCAAGGCCCTTTTGGAGTGGGGGGAGTGTTTGGGAATCCCACCCCCAAAGTGCCTCTAGTGGGGTTTGATGTTCTGAGATACAAACCTTACCACTAGACCAAGTACTACTGGATAATGTTTAACATCATATGTCAGACATCATCGAACTACTTTAACCAATGAAGATCTCTTGCAGTTTTTTAGTTTATATGGTAAAAAAAAATTTGAACTTAAGTGGAATCAAGAATTAAAGGAGAGTATTAAGATATAGTGTAATGAAATCTTGTCTTTGTCATTGTTCTTTTTTCAAACAATTCTTTATTTTGAACTTTGAAATTTTGTTTTGGCATCTATCATCTTATGTGTTAATTATTTATGCCCAAAAAATGAGAAAGAAATAGTTAAAATAGTCTTTTTGGTAGGATGATTAGATTTATAGCTCCGCTTTATTAATCTCAAACGTGATGATGTATCAAACAAAATGACTTCACTTGAGCCAAAATTATAAAACCATATTAACAAAGTATTTTTTATAACAAATGCACACAAAAATTTAACTTTTATCACCTTTGACATAATTTATTTCAAAACAAACTTATTAGGGATTTTACTCATTTAGTGATTCTCCTATCTCAAAAACCAAACCTTTTTCCCCATTCTAAAATAGAAAGCATATAACTAAAACTATATATGGACATGTGTGATTTAATAATGTCTAGGAATTCTATGATTAATCATATATCATATCTATGCAATGTCATAACCAAGTAGAACATATTACATAAATTGACTTGAGTATCTTAAAAAGTTTATAAATTATTTTTACCGAAATATTAAAAGTATTTGGGATTTTACAAGAATTAATAGGATTAAACATCCTTAGCAACCAGATGTACATCAAGGTGGCTCTATAATTAGCCAAGTAATATATCTTGAGAATCCTTATCAAGCTCACTTGATGAAGCTCTCTTTAGCATTCATTCACTTCAATGTTATAAAAGAAAAGATAATGTTGTGCTCACCCACCCAATGGAAAGTATGAATTTCACTTGCTTTTACCTGAAAAACTAGAAAGTCGAAAAGTAGCCTTTATTTTGAAATCGATATGGTAGTAGCTAGTCCCTATCAAATCTAAGCACAAGGTGTCATCTAAAGGGTTACTCTAGCAAAGTATTTCACCTATATTATCTTCAATTCTTTTCATTACAAAATTTTCTACTAAAAGAGTTTCACTTAGCAAATCAAATGCATATTAGTTAGGAAATTATATATGGTAATCTTGTATATCTTTTTTGTTGTCTAAATATTATCTAGAAAAATATATATGATAATCATAGAAAGCTCTCTTTATAGTAGATTAACGTGATATTGGAATTTTTCTAGAAAATTATTATATGTGGTAATCATAGAGAGCTCTCTTTATTGTAAATTAACGTGATATTGGAATTTCTAAAGTATAGGTATACCATAAATAATAAACATCCTTATAAATTGAGCGAAACCATACTACATTAAAATCCAAAATATAAAAAAAAAAAAAAATTACGCCATAATAAAAAACTTACGAATATCATCATCACTGAAGGGTTTGGAATCAACAATATCTTCAGGAGGCACGTTGAAGCCAGTGAAAGAGAAGGAAAGGCCCAAGCTAGCACTAGAGGCTCTACTAAGGGCCGCACCATTGCTGAGATCGTCGATGTCGAGCTTCAACTGAGCGCTCCTTGTCTTCCTAATGTGTGTGTTGTAGTGCCTGCTGCTGGAGTTGGTACCCCCTGGTGAGGTTATCCTCCGGCTCGATTTTCGTGATCCGTCTACTGTTGGGGTTGTCCCCGTGGTTCCCTCCCCTGATGGTGAGGACTTCATCGCCGCCATCGCTGCTGCCACCGTCTCCACTAGTTGGTCCGACTTCGTCCGGACTAACCCCATGGTGGAATTCACCTTGTCCATCATGGGCCTACAGTACTAGTTGAGTTTCCTACACAAAAGGATATGTATAGTTGTATAAATGTGTGACTCAAAAATATGTGGTTATTGTGTCCAACGATATATGGTGATTAGCTGTATTTATTGTAAAAAAGAGAGGTTAAAATCCCATGTGGAAATATCTGCCATAACTTTAAATAATTTGGTAGAAAATGGTGCATGAATTAATACGTTGATTTAACGAGAGGAGAAGAGAAATTAAGTCACAATTATTTTTGCAGTAAGAGAGTGAGAGGCGAATCCCATGCAAGCAAAACTAAAGGTTAAAGGATGATATATATATATATGCTGATGGCTTATGCATGTACTAATCTAGTTAAGTGATTTAATTACATGGTAAATCAGTAATTCATAACAACCATGACAATAAAGATATATGAAAACATCATGAATTGGTATGACACATATGTATACATAGGACTTTGAACAAATATTGGAGTTACTAAAAGATGAGCTGAGAAATGGGGGGTGGGGGAGTGAAGCTACCTTTTTTGGTTTATGGAAATTTGAAAGTGTCCAGCTTGCAAGGAAGAGGAGATTTGAGAGAGAAAGAAAGAGAGAGATAGAGGTGATCTCTTTGAAGAGGGAAACTCAATGAACAACTAAACTGTGACACCTTTTGTGGTGTAACCCATCCTTTATAAAGGTACATTTATGAAGGGGGGGTCCCGGGACTTACAAAAACACCCCTATAGACTTTTCACAATCACATTTTTGTGCCAATAATTTGAAGTTAGTTTGATGTCAATGAATGAGCGAAGAAGTATTAGAGTATCACTGTATTATGAATAGGTAGGGCTGAGTGGGACTGCTTAGTGCTTACTTGATTAAGTTTTTTAGAAGGCGTTCTATATCAAGGTAGCTCTCAGTGGAACTCGTTACCTGATTAAATTTTCTGGAAGACGTTCTATATAAGGTTAAAATTGGTATTTAGAAAATAGAATTGGAATCGGTATTAGTCAGAATCGAGTTTTTGAAATATGGAACTAGTTCGGCAGTCTCAATACTCTCAAACTTGGGGCCGGTTCTCACCAGCTTATTTTCTGTTCAATGCAGTTCAATTTAGTTCAGTTCAGTTCAGTTAAGTTTAGTTCAATTCATTTCAGTTCAGTTCCTGAATTATTATCATTATTATTAATTAGTTATAATTTAATTCAGTTCAGTTCAGTTCAATTCAGTTCAGTTCAGTTCAGTTGTTTTATGTTGAAGAGAACGGAAGTGGGGATGTTCTTATGGTGGCTTTGTGAAGAAAAAAAAAAGGTTATTGTAATGATTTAATGTGAGCCACACATTGCTCCACATGAGCGTAGGTATATATACAATGGATAATGTTAAATATGGTATCTTTCTTATTTTTTTGCATTTGTATTTTGGATTTTTTGTCCCAAACTACATGTTTAGTCTCCTTTTCCAACAAGTAAGCTACAGGCTGAGCTTTCTTGTCTAGCAAGTAAACTAGTATCCCTTAAATGTTCTTCACTTGGAGACTTGTGCAACAATGTCCGGATCAACTTAGTCCAAGCCTGAGCCTCGTTCCCGAACCTGCAAAAAGGGACCCACCCTGGAGGTTTGGGTGGTGGTTCCCCCTCCGAAACTTAAGTCAGATATCAGGACTTGTAAAGAAAAAGTAGATCTAGAGAGAGAAAGTGAGAGAGTATTTTAACAGAGTAATTTTGCACTGTTTGCATTGAATCCTTTTTCTCCTGATTTCAGAGGTATTTATAGTGATTGCAAGATGACAGCTAACCTTAAAAAATACCCTAGAATAGTGGCCTCTGATTGGCTAAGCAATCAGTTCCTGACACGTGGCAGACCATGATAGGTAAGAGGTTATTAACCACTCACATGCAGCCACCTACAAAGGGCTGGGCTCTGACTATCTTTTGGGCCATGAAGGTAAGCCTTTTTCCCCCAACTGAATAGAACCCAAGGTTTATATCTTTTTTCTTTATTTATTAGGTGAGGACACATGTACGGCTCTGATGAGCCCAAGTATCTAACAAGGAGCCGTAGATTTTTAGGCTACAACATTTGCCCCTAAAAGGGTTTTCATTGTTGGCCCATCTGACGGTTAACACCCTTTTACTCAAGGTAGTTTATTCAAATTCAAAAATGGAGGCACCGACGCGCCCTTTCCAGGGTTTTACCGGTCATGATCGACCATTTTACACCTTTTTTCGGTCATCTTTTACCGGCACAATGGGTTTCTTACCCTCCTATATATACCCTTGGGGTGAGCACATTAAATCATTTCACACCTTGAGAGAATTTTTCTATAGAGAGAAGCTCTGCAAATTATCATAGAGAGAGAGAGAGAGTGTGATCGTCCAGCCTCGGCCTTCTTCACCAAATCGTCCAGGCGTTTCAGCAGGTATCTTTTCTTTGTTCTTTATTCTTTCTTTTATTCTTTATTTTTCTTTTAGAAAATCAATAAAATGGAATCTTCTTCGTCAAATAATCCTAGCCGACCAAGAGCTTGTCTTGACCCTAGAACCGATAGTGTTTCTTCTTCGGCACATTCTAGAGTTGGACCTCTTCGGGCCGAGTATATATGTTTTTGTGGTTTTGGCCGAGAAAGTCAGACGACCCAGTCTTTACCTGTGCAGGGTAATCTGGCGCGCGTCAAGCAAACGGCCTGTCTAAGACGAAAGGTAATAATCCCATCAAATAGGTCAGACATGGAGGAATCTATTGGACGAGTTCCAGATGAGACGAGAGAGATCCAAAGTGCTGGGCCTTTGGGCGGCCCCCTTTCCCCTGGCCGCAGCTTTGAGGGCTCCCAAATAAATCCTGAAGCCAGTCCGTCTGGTCGGGACACCGAGATGGAGGAAACTGGCGAGGACAATAACGGCAGTGATTCTGGCGCTGCTGATGAGTCAGACGAAGCCTCCACTACCTCGTCTGAGATTAGAAAACGCCTAGGTCCCCTTTCTGACCCCGCATTTATTTTGGCCAATCGCAAATGGTTAGAAAAAATAGGACGGACCCTAGTTATTTGTCCAATTTCATGCCCATGTCGGGCTTTTCTTTCGTCATTCCTAATAAGGAGGCCACCATTTTGAGCGCTTCTAAAAATCACTTCGCCGTCTACAAGCTGGCCTTGGACGCGGGATTAAGGTTCCCCCTCCATGACATTATAGAACAAGTGCTTTGCTATTACAACATCGGCCATAACCAACTGGCTCCAAATGCCTGGCACAACGTCCAGACATTTATAGCCGTTTGCTAGTTGCGCGGCCTGGCCCTCTCTATCCAAGCCTTCACCCATATTCATTATGCGGCTAAGGTTCCTGGTGCCGTGGATGGAACATGGCTCAGCATCCGCAATTGCCCTGGCTTTCTAACTGACTGGGGTAAGCCGTCAAAGATGCATGAATGGAAGTCCGACTTCATCTTCCTAAGGGCGGCCAACGACTCTGCCACGGAAGGCTTCTGATTCTATAACCGAGCCGTCACAAATACCGGGCGAAAGCAGTCCTGGCTGGAGTTGGAGGACCATTATGACGAGGAGGTAGTGGAGTACTTCAGAATAAAGGAGTATTCCAGGCCCGGCCAGCCATCCTTTAAGGGACCAGCTAACTGGATACCCTTTAAGGAAATGTTTTACAGTGACGACTTCTTGGTCGCCGCGGGCTTGCGATTGGCCGAAGTTAGAGGTATACATTCAAATTCCCAAGTAAAATGCTTCGTCCATAGTCCATATCGGACTAACTCCCTTTCTTCTCTTTTTTGCAGACTCGGACAGAACATGTCTCAATTATTCTTGGACGGGGGACATAAGCATGTCAAAATTCACAAACAACTTATGGAAGGAGTACGCCAAGAGCAGTGCTGAGAAAAGGGCTGAAACACTGGTAAATTTTTTTTTTTTTTGGACGAGGATCATTCGGCCTCGTCAAGAATTTACTTACAACCCTTGGACGAGAGTCACCCAAAGAAGGAAAGCGTCCAAGCCTGGACATCCACCTCCTTTGGGCCAGTCTCGTCTGAGATGTTGAACGGCTTTGGACGAACACCATTTGGATTCGTCCAAGTTTGTTATCAGTCTTTGGACGAGAATCATCCGAAGAAGGAAGGCGTCCATGCTTGGACGACCACCTTCTTTGGGCCCTTCTCGTCTGAGGAACTTTGAATTCCAATACTGGACCAAGAGCTGATTTCCTGTCCTTAGACGAAGATCTTTTTTGTCCATCCACTTTTGGATGGCTTCCTTCTTTGCATCACCTTCGTCCGTGTGCGGAAATTTCTTTGGACGAGGTTCCCTTAGGAAAGGGGGGTGTCCATTCTAGGACGCCTTCCTTCTTTGGGTGATTCTCGTCTGTAGCCTTATGAATAGTTTATAGCTTTTGCTTTTTGGACGACCATTATTGTAACTTGTTCATTTCTTGCAGAAAAATGCCCCTACCAACAAACTTCCTCCTGGTAAGCCCTCCTCGTCCAAAAAGAGGCCTACCACCACAGCAGACCAACCTCCGGCCAAAAAAGTCAAGGGTTTTACCCGGAAGAAGACGGAGAAGACTACTCCGGCTGGTGGAGTTGGAGAGAAGACCATGCCTCCTTCGAAGGACAAAGTCCTGAAAGAGGAGCCTTCTACTGCTGTCCCTGCCGAGGGAGAGAAGAGTTCTGACCCTGCTGGTCAGGTGGACGCTCTTCCTGCAGACTCTGCAGAAATCAAGCCAGAGTCGGCCTTGGCTATGGTTATTACGGAGCCTGGGACGGCTTCTGAGAACTACCCGGGCTTCAGCTGCTCGGTAGCGAAGCTGGTTTCGCAGATGCCACTAGCTGTTAGGACGGCCTCCATCTCGTCTGGTGAGTCGTATTATCCAAACATAGTTAGGACGGCGCGGGTCGGCGGACGGTCCATGAGTCCGTCCAATAGACAAGCCATTGTCTTTCCAATCAAGATAACTGACTCCCCCCCTCTTTCAGATAAGGGCAAAGGACCAGCTTTACCCTCAGCTACTCCCACCATAGATTCGGACGAGGAGTCTTCTGCTGCCTTTCCCAAAATGTCCAAAGCAGAAAGAGATCGGCTTAAGTAGGAGCTCTTCAAATGTTACCCTGAGTCCTATATTAAAGGATTAAGGGGAGCATCAGCCGGGCATGTGGGCTACATGTCTCAACTTGCTGCTGAGGTATAACTTGCTGTCGCTTTGGTTTTATACTTGTACAAATTTTATCTCTTTTTTTTTTTTTTTTTTTTTTTTTTTTTGTAACTTGTCTAATGACTTGTTTTGATTTCATTGTTCTAGCTTTTTGCTCGCAGCATGCTGACTGAAGAGTGGGCGAGGGAGCTTAGAAAGGAGAACAAGCAACTCGTCCACCTTGCTACGACGGCAGGCGACAAGGCCATCCATGATATTGAGATGGCCAACACTCTCCATCGCCAGTCACTGGAGGCCTTAGAGAAGAGATCAACAAACCTGGAGTCCACAAACAAGAACTATCTTGTTACCATCAACCAGTTGTACACGGAGCAAGACCGACTGAAAATGGTCCTTGACGCCGTCTCAATTGAGTTGAAGGGCGAAAGGGATACTGCTCTTCTAGCCGCCGTCCAATTGAGAAGGGAGAATATCCTCCTAAGGGCGAAAAATGCCCGTCTGCAGAAGGAGACGGCCCAGGCCTTTGACTACGCCAAGGAATGCTTGGCTCAAGTCATCGAGACCTCCAAAGATTGGGCCGTTAAAGCTTTTGGGATGTTGGCTGAGCCTAGCGAGGTTCCCAGCTTCGTTCGCCGTCTGGAATTTCAACAGAACGTTCATCGTGCCATGGTTTGTGCCGAGGAGCCTCCGGAATTCTTAGACTCGGACGACGAGGCTGTGGTCGAGTAAGAAGCCCCTGAAGGCGACCAAGAAACTCGCACTGAAGATGATGCCTAGTTTTAGGTTTATTTTCCAAAGTTTCTTGGCTTGTTTGCCGTCGTAGCTTTGTCTCTTCTAGTTTTAAGCTGTAAATTTTTGCCAAGTGTAAATGAAAAGACTTTTTGCCAATTGCTTGTCCTTTCTTTTCTTGCATTCCAATTTCGACTAAGTATAAAATGAGCCTCGTCCTGAATGTTGGACGATCTACACAAATGTTTAAGGAAAGAGCAACGTCCTGATCTATAGACGATCGTAAATCTTTCCAAAATGCATCCAAGTAGAAAAAGAGGCTCGTCCTGGACTTTTGAACGGTCTATAAAATATAAATTAAGTAAGCTTCTCAACCCTGATCCTTGCTCTTGGTAGGTCGAGAATCTTTCCAAAAGGTAGCCAAGTACAAAAAGGGACTCGTCCTGGAACTTTGGACGGTTTGCAAAATAAATATAAAGGAAGATTGCCATCCTTGGCCTTGGACGATCGTGAATCTTTCCAAAAAAGTAGCCAAGTACTTAGTGAGATTCGTCCTGGAACTTTGGACGGTTTGCAAAATAAATATAAGGGAAGATTGCCATCCTTGGCCTTGGACGATCGTGAATCTTTCCAAAAAAGTAGCCAAGTACTTAGTGAGATTCGTCCTGGAACTTTGGACGGTCTTCTCATTCAGACGAGTCTTGCCACAAGGAGGAAAGCGGCCAATACATATTGGTTTTGTGGACGAGCCACGCTTTAGCCGTTTTTCTCGAGTTGGTAACACTCATCCTGCATTATCGAACCATCACATGAGCATTTTTTGACTAGTTCGTCCTGGTTTTTGGACGACCGTTTCCCTTTAGCTCGTCCTATAAGCTTGTCTCATCCCCTTCTTCTTGGGCTTAGCTCAACCGTACATGATGGGCAAGCCATAGTCCAAGAAGGAGAGCGGCCAACGTTGGCCACTCCTGCTGACATTGCTAAGGACGAGCTTTAGATATATGTTCAAACCATATCTTAGCCAGCTTCCTTGAGGGAGCAACACTCGTCAGTAAGTAGTGATCCCTTACTAGGGTCTTTACTACTTAGCTGACCGTGCATTTGAAAGTAAGTATCCTTTACTAAGGGCTTATTTCGGGTCAGCTTTCTCTTAAAGACTTTGACGTTTCTCTTAAAGACTTTGACGTTTCTCTTACTAGAGATTTCGTCAATTTGTTGGCCATTTATGTGTTGTTACCTTTTAGGCTATTACACTTTGGCTGGTCTCTTCGAGGGAGTGATGTTCGGTAGAGAAGTGAGTATTTTTTGACGCTCTATTGTTCTTTGTATTTTTATCCAAGTTATTGTCACTTTTAGACTAATAACTGATTTAATGCCCCAAAGTGAACCAACTTGGTAAAAATAAACAAAGGCGATAAGAAAGTAGGAATTGTATTATATGAATTTTGCTTGACTAAATGCCAAGATACATGTATACAATTCTTTTTCTCTAGCATGTGCCGTGGCACTTTGGGTGACTACAAACTACTGGCCAGTTTCCTGGTGATTAACTGAGATTAGACGTGGTACTTCTTCAGAGTGTCTGAATTTCAAGTGCGCTGTATTGGTCGTCCATCCAGATCTTGGAGACGAAAGGTTCCACTACGCACCTCTTGGACAATCAGATAAGGTCCTTCCTAATTTGGTGTTAGCTTCCCCAGTTCTTTAGCTCGTCCAACCGCCTCCATTTTCCTTAGAACCAGATCTCCCACCTTGAGTGCACTAGTACAAAATTGTTAATTTGCGTCGGACCTAGGAACACCATTTGCGTCGGATATAGGTCCGATGACACAGGTCTCGACGCAAATTAGTATTACAGATCTGCGTCGGACATGGAAACGACGCAGATGATTGGCTATTTGCGTCGGATCCTGGTCAACATGCGACGCACATTACCCCTCCCCCGCATCCAATTCCCCAGCAGCAGCCTAGCAAGCCCAAGCAAGACTAATTTGCGTCGCACATGGTGCCACATGTGACGCAAATTACGTCTTCTGCGTCGGATAAAGTGGTACATGCGACGCAAATTTTCAATTTTTCATTAAAAAATATAAATACAAAAATACCAAGAAACTAAATACAAAGAACGAACTACAAAGAAAAAATTGTAAGTCACAAGAAACGAACTACAAAGAACGAACTACAAAGCAAGCCCAAGCAAGACTAGTTTGCAAATATGGCATTCAAATGAACGAAATACACAAGAACGAATAATGTTTGAAATAGAAGCAGATCTAACACAAAATGACGAAATACAAAAAAACCCAGAAACGAAATACAATAAAACGAAATGAAAAAAATTGAACCTAGAAAAAAAAAAAATCAGATCTAAGACAAAAAACATAGGCAAAAATGAAATACAATAAACGAAATACAAAAAGAACCCAGATTCAAGATAAAATAAAAGGAAATGAAAAAAATTGAACCTTGAAATAAAAATCAGATCTAACACATGAAGAACCCTAAAAATTCATGTCCACGCCGTCAACTCCTTCAATCTTCACCGACGAGAGAGATTTCGATGTGTTCTTCAATCTTCTTGTCGACATTGTCGATTTTGGAGAAATCAGATCTCGAAAAATGGCAAAAAAACGAAGAGAATTATCGGAGTTGGAGGAGAGAGAATGAGAGAAGAAAGAACGGATACCGAGAATGGCAAAAAATCACCGGAAAATTGCTCCTCAATTTTGTTGCACGCGTGTCTCTTCCTCCTCTATGTCACCGGAAATGCTGAGAGTTGATGTTTGATTGTATGATCTTCGATTGTTGGTGTTCTTGTTGATGAGAGTTGAGAGAGATGAGAGATGAGAGTTGAGAGAGATGAAAGATGAGAGTTTAGTTGAGTTGAGAGAGAAGGCGAACGGGTTTGATGAGAGAATGGAGAGAGACATGAGAGAGAGAGAGGGGGCGCTAGAAATGTTGGTGTGAGGACAGTGAGAAAGTGTGAGGGAGAGGTGCTAGGGTTTAAAAAAAGTGGGTTGGGCGAAGTGGGCTTTTGGGCTGATCTGCGTCGGATGGGCCAAGGGGTCCGACGCAAATTAGCCTTTCGCAATGCACATTAGTTAAGTGCAACGCAGATATGGCTTCAAAATTTGTCACCTGGATGTAGCGATGTGCGTCGGATGCGCTCAGTGTCCGACGCACATGAGCTATATGCGTCACACATCAATAGGGTACGACGCATATAGCTCGTATCTGGTGCTTATGCAATGATGTTTTGCATCACACTCTTCATAGCATGCGACGCAAATTATGTTTTTGCGTCGTTTTGCCTTTCATGCGACGCAAATGGGGCGACGCAAATCGTCATTTCTCTACTAGTGGTGATCGTCTAGAGACTCTCTTGTTAAACTCCCGAGCCATTCTCCGTTTGTACAATTGCATTCTTAGCACGGCATTGCCTCTGACTTCTGGTACTTGATCCAAGGCCGTGCGCAATGCAGCCCAGTTGGCATCTTCCGTGTACAGCATGACTCGCAGGGTGGGTTCTTCAATCTCAATGGGCAAGACGGCTTCAGTGCCATAAACTAACATGAAGGGTGTCTCCACTGTAGAATTTTTGGCGGTTGTTCTGATGGACCATAACACTAGCTGCAGTTCTTCAACCCACTGTCCCTTAGCATTATCCAACTTCCTTTTGATTCCATTGGATAGAGTCTTGTTGAAGGACTCTACCTACCCATTGGCTTGTGGGTGGGCGACTGTAGCGAAGTGAGCTTTCATTTCTCTTTCTGCCAACCAATCTTTCAGCTTAGGCGTTTCGAACTGTGGACCATTATCAAAGAAGATGGACTGTGGCATGCCAAAACGAGTTATAATGTTTTTCCAAATAAAGCCCTTGACATCGCTCGTTGTTATACCTCGCATGGCTTCAGCCTCTATCCAGTTAGTGAAGTAGTCCACAGCTACTATCACAAACTTCTTTTGCCCAGCGGCCACCGGGAAAGGTCCTAGTATATCCATGCCCCATTTGGCAAAAGGCAGAGGGAACAAGACGGGACTTAAGTAGTTGGAATGCTTCTGATGCAGGTTTCCATGCTTCCGACAGCTATCACACTTCTTTGCGTAGACGAGGGCGTCCTCCTTCAAGGTAGGCCAGTAGTACCCTGTCCTTAAAGTCTTTTCTCCCAATGTGAGATGCATAAGCTCCTTCATGGAGTTCCTTCAGAACCTCTTGGCCATCTTCTCTGGTGATGCACTTGAGAAGAGGGCGATTGAATGACTTCTTGTAAAGGGTCTCGTCCCATAGCTCAAACCACTTGTCTCGAGCCTTCACATACTTAGCCTCCACAGGATCCGAAGGCAGTCGTCCTGTTTTCTTGTATCCTATTATGGGCTCCATCAAAACTGCCCCTCGGCTAAGAAACATGATTTGTTCTTGGTCAATACTCTTTTTTTGTTTAACTTCCCAAAACACTGTTCTTGACGCATCACCTTCAGCCGAGCTGGCCAATTTTGAGGGAGCGTCTGCTTGATGATTTTCTGACCTTGGCACTTGGTCGAGAACAAATCGCTTCAAAGGCTCAATCTTATCTTTGACCAGACGCATATATTTGCCCATCGATGCTTCTTTACATTCAAAATCCCCGTTGACCTGACTAACGACCAAAAGAGAGTATGATTTGGCCTCAATTTCCAGAGCTCCTGCCGCTTTACACATCTTGATTCCAGCTAGAAGTGCTTCATATTCCGCTTCGTTATTGGACGCTTGGAATTGGAATCTTAGCGCATATTCAAACTTGTCTCCTTCTAGAGATTGACAAATGATTCCTGCCCCCCATCCATTGACGGTGGACGATCCATCAGCCATGAGCGTCCAATGCTTTCTCCCTTCAGCTGGATCAAATTTTGGTTCTATAGTTGGCTGAGTAAGCTCAACTATAAAATCTGCCAAGGCTTGCCCCTTAATGGATTTCCTTGGTTCAAATGATATATCAAACATGTTAAGCTCAACAACCCATTTTAACATCCGGCCGGCAGCTTCCATTTTTTGCAAAATCTGCTTCAAGGGTTGGTCAGTGTACACGAGTATACTGTGAGCCAAGAAATAGGGCCTTAACATTCTGCTGGCCATGACGAGAGCCAATCCAAACTTCTTGATGTGTTCAAGTTTATCGGGGTTTTTACGTTGTTTTAGACGTTTTTTGGATGGAAGGCTTGGTCGTAGTCATGGGCATTAGCGCACTTTTAGGCTTTAGCAGAAGTTTAAGGTTGAAGTTGTAAGAGAGTGTTAAGGTACGACATTGTGAGCCTTCGGAGTCGTCGTATTGGTGTTGGATGTGAGTGTTTGGAGTTGTTGGGAGCTGCATCAACGCAAGCAGCACATGAACATCATTGGACAGCATCGGCAACATCATCTTTCTGGCCAGCCAAGCAGCAAGGAAGTTCAAGTCAAGCCCAGGTCGCACCTCGCGACCTGTACCGCACCTCGCGACCTGGGTATGTTTGTGGTTCTTTTGTGTCCGTCGCAAAATACGAGGTGCGACCATACTCGCACCTTATGTCACACCTCGCGAAGTATGTCGCACCTCGCGACCCCTGGCGCTGGGCAAAGTCGGCTAATTTGCCGACTTAGACAAGTTGTAACTTTCTTCTTCTTTTTCGTTATAGTTTCTTTTGGGAGTATAAATAGGACAATATTCATAACCCTAAAGGGTTAGCCACACTTAGAAAAAAGAACTCCTCCCTTTTGTTTTAGTTTTCTAGTTTTCATCTTCCATTGAGCTCTATGTATTTCACTTTTATATTTTGGACAAGAAGCATGGAAATTATAGCTTAAACTCTCTTGGGAATGGTTGAAGGAAGCTTTTGACGGTTTATTGTAAGATTTACTCTTCCTCTTACTCTCTATCTTGGTTATTGTCTAGCTTTCAATATTAATGTTTATGATCATGACTTGGATTAGCTAGGAGTACTACTAGTTGATGTTTGTTGTTGATTTAATGCTAGGTTTCGGATATAATCTGATGTTATATGCTTAACCATGTTGTAGTAAGCTGGGTTCTCTTGATTTATGCTGAACATTATTGAGTGAATCTAGTTAAGCTAGACAAGTTGTTGAATGCTTAGCGCTTGTTTAAATATCGGCAATATTATCGGTTCTCTATTCTTAATGCGATTCTTAGTTTGAATCTTGACGCTAGGATAGGTTGATTGAGAATTAGGATTTTGTAATGCGCAGCTCGTACTTACTTAATTAAACCTTGAGAGAACGGAGGATTCGGTCCTTAACGATAATCAACCAAGAATTGAGTAGGCTTGTAGTGAATCGATAAATAGATCCGTAGAAGTGGATATCAACTGGACCCTAACTTCGTTATTATTGACTTCCACTAATTAATTTTTCATCTTGTTTGCTCGTCTAGATTTTGATTTAATCCAAAATCCCCCATTGCCTCGATTGTTCATCACGTAAAGAAATCTAGGTGATCAGTTTCATTAAATACACTTGCTTTCCCCATTTCCCTGTGGATACGAACCCTACTTCATATCTACATTTATTTGTAAAAGAGAGTAGGAGAAATTTATATTTGGTGACTCTCACGACAAGAGCCCGCCAAATTTTGGCGCCGTTGCCGGGGAAAACGGTGTTACTTGTTTGTATTTAGTGTATGTTTTTGGATTGTATTGCTTATGGTTTTTGTTTATGGTTAATACTCGTGCTACTAACCAAGAGCCTTTGCAGTACGATCGAGATCTAGAACTAACCCTTTTCAGGTTGAGAAGAGAATTGCGTGAAAGCTTTAGAGAGCTCCCTTTTTCGCTTGAATTTGAAGAAGAGATGCCTCCTAGAGTTGAGCACCGCACTTTAAAGGAGCTCACTGCTCCTAACCTTGACCAACAGCCTTTGTGTATCACATTTTCGGAACCGGAAGTGGGGGACACATTTGAGCTAAAGTCGGGGTTGATACATTTGCTTCCCTCATTCCATGGGCTAAATGGTGAAGATCCAAATAAACATTTGTTAGAGTTTCATGTGGTATGCAGCAGCATGAAACCAAGTGGAGTTTCAGAAGACAGAATCAAGCTTAAAGCCTTCCCCTTTTCGCTAAAAGACGCAAAGAAAGGACTGGATGTACTACCTTCCGGCGGCAAGCATCACCACTTGGGCACAATTGAAAAAGAGCTTTCTCGAGAAATACTTTCCCACTTCTAAATCATCTACATTGAAGAAGGAGATAAGTAACATTGAGCAACAGGGTGATGAGTCATTTTATGAGTATTGGGAGAGGTTTAAGAAGTTATGTGCTAGTTGTCCATACCACGGTTATTCAGAGGAAGATTTGGTGCTATACTTCTATAATGGCTTATGTGATGAGGATGCTAGGATGGTTAATGCAGCAAGTGGTGGATCCATTGTGAATAAAACTGCACTCGCTGCTAAGGAACTGTTAAATGAGCTTGCTGAAAGCTCGAGGCAGTTTAGTAGAAGGTCTGGAACTCGACGTGTGGTCGCCGAGGGTTCTAGTTCTTCTAAGTTGGAAGATCAGGTGCAAGCTCTCACATCCGTGATGCGAGAATTCATAGTGAAAGAGAAAACTCACCAAGTAAAGGCTTGTGGCATTTTCTCTTCAAATCATCCAACTGATTTTTGCCCTCATCTACAAGAAGAACCGAGTGAAGAGGTTAAGGCGGTCGGTTTTCAGGGCTAAGGTTTCCAGAAAAGATATGATCCATATTCTGGTACCTACAATCCGGGATGGCGAGATCATCCTAATTTGAGGTACGGGAATTCATCAGGGAACCAGCAGCCGCCACAGCAGTATAACCGCCCACCACCTCCTTATTCGAGGGCACCGGAGCAAGGAGCTCCATATTTTCGGCCGCAAGGCCAATCACAGGGACCGAGTACCAGCATGTCTACAGAGGATATGATTAATGCTTTAACTAAAAATGTTACTAACATGCAGGGAAATATGGTTCAGTTTCAGGAGGAGACTCGTTCGAGCATAAAGATTCTGGAAAAGCAAATGAGTCAGGTCTCGAGAGCTGTGGGTCGATTTGAGGCTCGTGATTCGGGTAAGCTACCGTCTCAAACGGAGGTTAATCCGAGACAAAATGCAAGTGCCATAACACTAAGAAGTGGAAGAGAACTAAAGAGCAATGATAAAGCGACCGCTAAAGACAAAGAGGTAGAGGAAGAGGTCATTGTTTATGAACCGGTGCCCGATGCCGAGCCAATGTCATCTACATCAGATGAGCAATCTAAGCAACCACCACCTCCACCACCTTATGAGCCGGTTCCACCATTTCCAGAGGCACTGCAAGATACTCGAAGAAAGGAGTGCGATAAAGACATTTACGAAACCTTTCGTAAATGTGAGGTAAACATTCCCCTTTTAGATGCTTTAAAACAAATTCCTAGGTATGCAAAGTTTCTTAAGGAAATGTGCACTACTAAAAGAAAACAACGGTTAAGGGGAGCACAAAAGGTTAAGGTTAGCGAACATGTGTCTGCCATGTTTCAAAAGAAACTACCCCCAAAATGCAGTGATCCAGGCATGTTTGCTATACCTTGTGTGATTGGGGACACCACGTTTCCAAGGGCTATGCTAGATTTAGGGGCTTCTATAAATGTAATTCCTTATTCTTTGTACGAGTCCTTAAAGCTAGGTGCCTTACATGAAACAGGTGTTGTGATTTAGTTAGCTGACCGTTCTAATGCTTATCCTAAGGGAATAGTGGAAGACGTGTTAGTTAAGGTTGATAAGCTGATTTTTCCTGCCGATTTTTATGTCCTAGATATGGAACACGATGAACATGCGACCCCTATTTTGTTAGGACGACCATTTTTAAAAACTGCTAGGACTAAAATTGATGCGCATAGTGGATCTCTTACTATGGAATTTGATGGAGATACAGTAGAGTTCAACATTTATGATTCCATGAAATTTTCGAGTGATGATCATTCATGTTATTCTATAGATGTGATTGACTCTTTTTCGCAGGACGTGTTTGAAATTGATGGTAAAGATGAATTGTAGGTGGTTCTTGAGCATAGTTTGCAAGATAATGAAATTGAGTATGTTTTAAGCGCTAATTTACAGGAAATAGTGCAGGTTCATCAAGGACTTTTCGAAGATTTCATCTCCTTTATGTAAGTTGTTGCAAAAGGATGTGGATTTTTCTTTTGACGAACATTGCAAGAATGCCTTTGAAACCTTGAAAGAAAGACTTGTCTCGGCTCCAATTATACAACCACCTGATTGGTCTCTTCCCTTTGAGATCATGTGCGATGCAAGTGACTACGCCGTCGGAGCGGTGTTAGGTCAAAGTGTGGGGAGAGCACCTCATGCTATCTATTATGCTTCCATGACACTAAATGAGGCTCAGCGTAACTATTCTACTACTGAAAAAGAATTGTTAGCTGTAGTATTTTCTTTGGAAAAATTTAGATCTTATTTGCTTGGAACAAAAGTTATTGTATATACTAACCATGCAGCTCGTCGTCATTTAATGACGAAAAAAGAAGCCAAGCCAAGATTGATCAGGCGGATTCTACTTTTGAGCGAGTTTGATTTGGAGGTGAAAGACAACAAGGGGACCGAGAATTTAGTAGCGGATCATTTGAGTAGATTGGTGTCTTCCTATGATTTAGAGAAGAATGTTGAAAAACCATGGAAAGAACCAATTCGAGAAGAATTCCCGGATGAACATTTGTTCGCCCTTAAGGAGTTTAGTCCATGGTATGCTAACATTGTGAATTTCCTTGTCTCTAACAAATTTCCTCCTCATTTTTCAAAAGCACAAAGAGACAAATTACGAAGCGATGCAAAGCATTATGTATGGGACGATCCATATTTGTGGAAACATTGTTCGGATCAAGTGATTAGAAGGTGCATTCCCGATAATGAGGTAATATCGATTCTCACCTTTTGTCATTCCCATGCATGTGGAGGTCATTTTGGAGCAAGGAGAACTGCTCGAAAGGTATTAGATTGTGGTTTTTATTGGCCTAGTTTGAATAGAGATGCATACCATTTCTGTAAGTCGTGCGATAATTGTCAAAGAGTCGGGAATATCTCCCAAAGAAATGAAATGCCACAAAACTCGATCTTGTATTGTGAAATATTCGATGTTTGGGGCATTGATTTTATGGGGCCTTTTTCTAACTCTTTTGGTTTCATGTACATTCTTTTAGCAGTGGATTATGTATCAAAATGGGTGGAGGCTAAGGCCACTCGTACTGACGATGCTAAGGTGGTTGCAGATTTTGTGAAATCTCACATATTTTGCAGGTTTGGAATTCCAAGGGCATTGATTAGTGACAAGGGAACTCATTTTTGCAATCGAACCATAGGTGCGCTGCTGAAAAAGTATCATGTGACTCACAAGACCTCCACGGCCTACCATCCACAAACAAATGGCCAAGCGGAGGTGTTCAATCGCGAGATCAAATCAATCTTGGAGAAAACGGTGAATCCAAGTAGGAAGGATTGGAGCTTTCGATTGGAGGATGCACTATGGGCATATAGGACGGCTTATAAAACCCCCATTGGTATGTCACCATACAGATTGGTGTTTGGAAAGCCGTGTCACCTTCCACTGGAGCTTGAGCACAAAGCATTTTGGGCCATTAAAAATTTCAACATGGCCTTGGATGAGGCTGGATTGCATCTGAAACTACAGTTGCAAGAATTGGAGGAGATAAGGAACGAGGCCTATGAAAACGCAGCAATTTACAAAGCAAAGACTAAGGCATGGCATGACAAGCTGATAATAAGAAAAGAGTTCGTGGTGGGCCAAAAGGTCCTCTTGTTTCGATCCCTTTGCCGTCTTTTTCCAGGAAAACTGCGTTCTAGGTGGATCGGGCCATTCATTGTCGTGAAAGTGTTTCCCCATGGTGCCGTGGAAATCATAAGCGAAGCTACTTCGAAGATTTTAAAGGTAAATGGGCAAAGACTTAAACCATACTTTGATGGATTCGAGCAAGTAGGGGCCGAGGATGTCCCTCTCGGCGACACGGAGTATGGATAAGGTTCTTTGAAATGTTTCGTCGTGTCGACGACGTTAAAAAAACGAACTTGGATGTATATATTTGTTTCAAATCTTTTATTTGCATTTTTTTTTTCGTTGTAGGATATTATGTTTGTTTGGTTATGATTTTTGCAGGAAATCCGAGAAATTTGAAGAATGAGAAGTTTGTTGTGTGTGTGAGTAATTTGTGAGTTACAACAAGTTTGAAAGAATGTTAGAGAGTCATTTCAAAAAGAAGGAAAACCGAACAAGAAAGAATTTTTGAGGGAAAAATTTCAGCCCAGGTCGCACCTCGCGACCTGTACCGCGACCCGCGAAGCTGGTGGTTTTCGAAAGAAAAATAAAGCAGAGTGAGATCGCACGGTGCGAGTTTTGTCGCACCTCGCGAGACCTTGATGTCGCACCTCGCGACCTAGGTCGCACCTCGCGACCTGGGTAAATTCCGCTTCTTCCTCTTCTTTAAACACGATTCTCCTCTCCCTCTCACTCTACCCACTCGACCATCTCACTCTTCCACTCCCTCACAGCAGCTCGTCTCTCTCTCATACTCTTCCACCGCCACTCCCCCGCCAAAAACCGCCGCCCCATCCTTCAATAAAACCACCCACCTTCATCTCCTTCTTTAATTCATCACCTCACACTCAATTTTCAGAATTTATCTTCGAAAAAAAATCAAACCCTAGAATTTGGGGGTTTTCTTTTGGTGAAGAATTTGGGGAAATTGAAAGATATAATTTGAAGATACAAGCAAAGGAAGGAGTTGAATCACCACAACAACATCTACATTACATTCTTAGAGCATTTGAAGGCTTCACTTGGTACACAAATTCCATCTCTAACAACACTTTGTTTTGTTTGAGAAATTTTACTTCATTGTTCATAGTTAGTCTTGGATTGTTGTTGGTTGTTATTGTTGTATGTTTAATTGGTGATTGATTGTTGAGGGTTGAGAATTATTGTGTTGTTTGAGAATTGGTGGTTGTGATTGAGCATTGTTTCACTTGGGAATTGGTGGCTGTGTTGCATTGTGTGGAGGGAGTTGTTGCTTAGAGATGGCCTCACAAAAGAGAAAGACCACTAAGGCTAGCTCAAGCAGTGCACCTCGTGTTAATACCATGGGTTTGAACAACCTCACTTCCGACCATAAAAGGAAATGGCTTCGCCTCACTAAGCCCGGAAGAACCATACAAGAAACCAAGTTTGTTTGTTTGGATACATTGGGCACCTTAGGGTTGCGTGTGCCTGTTGATCGAGCAATTATTGGGTAAAGTCGGGTTACGCGGTTTTACTGAATTTGATGCCCGTACTTATGAACGCTACACTTTAGAATTCCTTTCCACATTAGAGAAGGGTAGCGATGAGGATGGAAAGTTCATTACCTTTCACCTTAATGATAATGAATACACAATGCACTACAATGAAATTATGGAAGATTTTGGGTGGAATTATGTGGAGGATAGGGATTTTGAAACTCCGGGTGTATTCAATGAGTCTATGTTATATGGTAATATCACCAATGGTTTGATATGGCACGGAAGGTGTAAGAATAGCTCGCTCCCACATCCGGCTCTCCAATTTTCTCACCGCTTCCTTACCATGACTATCTTTTGCCACGGTGAGCCTACGAACCTCCCAAAGTTTGATTTAAAATGCTTGTGGGCCATGACACCTGAGGGATGTGGTTGCCCGGATTGGGTTGGAATATTTGTTAACAATTGTTTGGAGATCGCGAGAAAAGAGAGCGGGAAAATAAGCATGGGTGGAATGGTTTCCCTTTTGGCCAGTTACTTGGAGGAAGAGATTCCGAAGGACAATAACGGCAAACAGATTCTCCAGGCATTAGGTACTATTGATGCTCGTTTGTCATCAGCCTCCAATGTGTACAATAAGGATCAATTGAAGAAGGCCTCAATATTGTGGGTTTCCCCAAGAGGCGACCATTATGTATGGCTTTACGGGGCCAATAGTGTGAAATATATGGTTTTGCCTCAGCCTCAGAAAACAGCCATCACCGCTACTACATCTCATCGTCAGCTCTATCTCCCTCCGGATGATACTTATCGAGACGTAGTTGAAGAAGAGTTTGGTAGGGCGCGTGCCCGGCCGCACCCAGCGGCACTGCGGCACCGAAACCCCCGAGCCCCCTTCAATATTTCACACCATGGTTGAGACAAGATTTGATGCTCTTGAGGAGAGTCAAAATATGTTCGGGATACAATTAAATGATATGCAGCGGCGATTGGATGGGTTTGAGGACTCAATGTACTCCATGTCTTCCATGGTTTCGGCCATGAATTCTTTCTTTGCAGCCTCTAACCCTGGTTACCCTGACCCCACTGCTACCATCGAGATGCACCACCGACGAAGGCAAGCGGAGCGTGACTCTAGGGGATCGGGACATCGCGATCCTGGTGGGCCTTCCGGTTCTTAAATGGTTAGTTTTATTTCCTTCTTCTCACATTGAGGACAATGTGTATTTTAAGTGTGTGGAGGGGGAGGAATGAAGTTCGGATTGTAAATATTTATGTTTTATGTTTTATATGTTTTATGTTTTATGTTCTATGTCGTATTTTCATGAGATTGAAAAAAAAAAAAAAGAAAAAAAAAGAATGATGATAAAATGAAACCCGCTAAGTTGAAAACCCGCAAGGGCGGGCGACATAGGCAAAATTTGGGGACCTTGATAGGTTGAAAATCCGAAAGGGCAACCTATGCAAAACAAAAGGCTTAAAGAGCGGGTGAGTTGTGAGCTTCTAAAAAAAAAAAAAAAGAGAAAAAAAAATTGTGAGGCTAGGATGAAAACCCTAAAGGGCTCCTAGGCAAAATGAGAGAAAAAGAAAAGAGAGGAAAATTTTATTGCTCATTTGTGGAGGTTTGGTGGCATAAGGATGGAGGCGTTTTCGGAGTTTTCGAGTAGGTTGTGGAAATATGTTGATATCCTTGTTCATATGGTGATTTGTAAAGTTGTGCTTATTGTTTAAAGTTTGAATTCCTTTTGCAACTTGGAATTCAAGCTTTATATTGATGGTTAGTTGATTATTTTTTGTAGTAAGCATGGAATTTACCCTTTTTTGTCATTGTTCCATGGCTTACTTGGTGTAAGTTAGTTGGAGTAGATTTTAGGTTACGTTCGTGGTTTGAAGTAAGCATGGAGTTTATTCCTTTTTGCAGCACTCCATGGCTTGCTTTGGTTAGGATAGTTGGATTGCTTGGAGAGTTAAGGCGAAGTTTGGTGTTGATTCACTTGGGCATTGTTTTTATTTATTTATTCTCTGCATTAAGTTTACTCGAGGTCGAGTAAAGACTAAGTGTGGGGGTATTTGATGTGTTCAAGTTTATCGGGGTTTTTACGTTGTTTTAGACGTTTTTTGGATGGAAGGCTTGGTCGTAGTCATGGGCATTAGCGCACTTTTAGGCTTTAGCGGAAGTTTAAGGTTGAAGTTGTAAGAGAGTGTTAAGGTACGACATTGTGAGCCTTCGGAGTCGTCGTATTGGTGTTGGATGTGAGTGTTTGGAGTTGTTGGGAGCTGCATCAACGCAAGCAAAGACATGAACATCATTGGACAAAGATCGGCAACATCATCTTTTCGGCCGCCCAAGCAGCAAGGAAGTTCAAGTCAAGCCCAGGTCGCACCTCGCGACCTGTACTGCACCTCGCGACCTGGGTATGTTTGTGGTTCTTTTGTGTCCGTCGCAAAATACGAGGTGCGACCATACTCGCACCTTATGTCGCACCTCACGAAGTATGTCGCACCTCGCGACCCCTGGCGCTGGGAAAAGTCGGCTAATTTGTCGACTTAGACAACTTGTAACTTTCTTCTTCTTTTTCGTTATAGTTTCTTTTGGGAGTATAAATAGGACAATATTCATAACCCTAAAGGGTTAGCCACTCTTAGAAAAAAGAACTCCTCCCTTTTGTTTTAGTTTTCTAGTTTTCATCTTCCATTGAGCTCTATGTATTTCACTTTTATATTTTGGACAAGAAGCATGTAAATTATAGCTTAAACTCTCTTGGGAATGGTTGAAGGAAGCTTTTGACGGTTTATTGTAAGATTTACTCTTCCTCTTACTCTCTATCTTGGTTATTGTCTAGCTTTCAATATTAATGTTTATGATCATGACTTGGATTAGCTAGGAGTACTACTAGTTGATGTTTGTTGTTGATTTAATGCTAGGTTTCGGATATAATCTGATGTTATATGCTTAACCATGTTGTAGTAAGCTGGGTTCTCTTGATTTACGCTGAACATTATTGAGTGAATCTAGTTAAGCTAGACAAGTTGTTGAATGCTTAGCGCTTGTTTAAATATCGACAATATTATCGGTTCTCTATTCTTAATGCGATTCTTAGTTTGAATCTTGACGCTAGGAGAGGTTGATTGAGAATTAGGATTTTGTAATGCGCAGCTCGTACTTACTTAATTAAAACTTGAGAGAACGGAGGATTCGGTCCTTAACGATAATCAACCAAGAATTGAGTAGGCTTGTAGTGAATCGATAGATAGATCCGTATAAGTGGATATCAACTGGACCCTAACTTCGTTATTATTGACTTCCACTAATTAATTTTTCATCTTGTTTGCTCGTCTAGATTTTGTTTTAATCCAAAATCCCCCATTGCCTCGATTGTTCATCACGTAAATAAATCTAGGTGATCAGTTTCATTAAATACACTTGCTTTCCCCATTTCCCTGTGGATACGAACCCTACTTCCTATCTACATTTATTTGTAAAAGAGAGTAGGAGACATTTATATTTGGTGACTCTCACGACAAGAGCCCGCCACTTCTCGACTGGAGTGTACCTATTTTCCGCATCCTTGAGCACATGACTCACAAAGTATATTGGAACTTGCACGGACTCTCTCTCAGTCAGCAGAGCAACACTCACAGCCTGAGTGGACACGACCAAATATACAAACAGTTTCTCCCCCTCGGCTGGACTAACCAACCTAAGCAATTGCCGAAGGTGATCTTTGACTTATTGAAGCGCTTGCTCAGCTTCTGCTGTCCACTCAAACTTGGCCTTCTTCTTGATAGTAGCGAAGAAGTGATGACACTTGTCGCCCGACTTAGACAAGAAGCGTCCAAGGGCAGCCAAGCAACCTGTCAGTCGCCGAACTTCCTTTATCTTTGACGGAGATTTCATGTCTAGAATAGCTTGGATCTTTTCGGGGTTGGCTTCTATTCCCCTCTGATCTACTAAGAAGCCTAAGAACTTCCCTGACAAGACTCCAAAGACACAATTGCTGGGGTTCAGCTTTAGCTTGTATTTCCTGAGAGTTTCGAAAGTTTCTCTCAAATCACCAACATGGTCTTCCTCTTGTCGGCTCTTGACTATCATATCATCGATATATGCTTCCATGTTTCTTCCCAAGTGTGGCTAAAAGACAGTATTGATCAATCTTTGAAATGTGGCCGGAGCATTGCGTAGGCCGAATGGCATTCTCAACCAGCCATACAGTCCTTTTTCAGTAATAAAGGACGTTTTAACCTGATCCTTTGACCACATGGGGATTTGATGAAAACCTGAATAGGCGTCCATGAAACTTAGCAAAGCATGGCCGGCTGTGGAGTCTACTAGACGATCCAACTTGGGCAAAGGGAAGCTGTCCTTGGGACAAGCCTTGTTGAGATTAGTGTAGTCCACACACATCCTCCAAGTGCCATTAGGCTTTGGCACCATGACCACATTTGCTATCCATTCTGGATAATAGGTTTCTTTGATGAATTTCGACTCCAACAACTTCTGAACTTCCTGGTCGACCGCCTGATTCCTAGCCGGTCCTAAATGCCTTTTCTTTTGACGAACAGGTTTTAAACTTGAGTCAACATTCAGCCGATGGACGGCTATCTCTGGATCTATTCCAGGCATTTCCTCAACACAATAAGCAAACACGTCTTGAAATTCCTTCAGCAAGCTGATTAAAAAGCCCCTCAAATCAGGAGAGAGCGAGGACCCAATCTTCAAAGTTCTTTCTGGACGAGCCTCATTCAAACAGACATCTTCTGGGACTTCCACCGGCTCTGGACGTTCTACTGCTAGTCCCATGATGGCCATCACTTCTTCAGACGAGGGAGGTTCCTCCTTGACGGGCTCATACTTTCTTTTCTTGCTGGGTAGATGTTTAGACGTTTTTCTTGAGGGAGTGCCAGGCGTCTGAGGACTCTCAATTGCCATCTTCAACGAGGCCACTTGGTCCTTTCCAATTTCAGACGTTTTCCTTTCGCCAGCAACCCTCATCTTATCTTTCCCAATTTCATACGTTTTCCGTCCGCGACCGATCTTCGTCTGGTCTTTATTGCATGCTTTCCATGATGACGGCTTGAGGGTAGTTAGGTAACATTCCCTAGCCGCCTGCTGGTCTCCATACAAGGAGCCAATTTTGCCATCATCACACTCATACTTCATAAGCATCAAGTGAGTTACTATTACAGCTTTAACATGATTCAGAGTTGGCCTTCCAAGTATGATATTATAGGCCGTCAAATCCCAGACCACCAAGAACTTGATAAACAGAGTCCTTGAGGCATCCTTCTCTCCCACTCGGACGGGCAAAGTAACGGTTCCCATAGGATGTATGATTCCTCCCCCAAACCCTATGATGGGATGGTGGACGGGAACCAAGTTCTTTTCATCAAACTTCAATCTGGACAAGCAATCAGCACTAATGATGTCCGTCGAGCTTCCGGTGTCAATCAGAATTCTTCTTACTCTCAAGTTTGCTATCTTCATCTCTACAACCAAAGGATCATCATGGGGGGGTCCTCAGCTTGCCTCGATCTTGTTCACTAACCACCACTTTTGGGAAGGGCTCGGCCTTTGTCTGATCAGCTAGCAAGACTTGGCCAAGCTCCCTGAGGTAGTTTTTGTGTCCTCTATTGGTTGGTCCTCCAGCAGCAAATCATCCTGAAATTACGAGAACAACGTCCTCGTCCGTGCTTTCACTCTCCTTCTTCTTAGTCTGCCGATCATCCTTCTTCTAAAACTTCCTTCCCCCTTGAGGCAAATAGGAGTTCATCTTTCCTTTTTGAGCTAGCTCCTCCAACGCCCTCTTAAGGTGCTTACATTCATTAGTCTCGTGACCGCAGTCCTTGTGTAAGTGACAGTACTTACTCTTATCCCTATTTCGGTAAGGAGTCTTCATCTCAGCTGGTGCCTTCAACTCATATTGGTCCTTTATCTCCATGAGAATGGAGTACTGGTCCTTGCTGAATTTGATGGGATTGGATGAAGAAGGCTCAGACTCTTTCCTCTTGCTTCTTCTGGACGAAGTAGTGGTGGAGGTTATGCCCCAAGTCTCCGCCTTCTTGAGGTTGCTCTTCTTTGGCTGAGCAACCTCTTCAGGCTTCTTGGACTCGGGATGCTTTGCCTCAGCGCACACTTCTGTGGCGTGTATAAACGCTTCGGCTTCCCTTAAAGCCTCGGCAAGAGTGGTGATTTTCTTCTTAACAAGATCAAACTTAAAACTTCCTGGCCTTAGTCCCCTGATAAAGGCGTCAAAGGCCACCCCGGCATTAAGATCTTGAATCTGAAGGGCTTCTAGATTGAATCTCTTAACAAAACTTCTAAGAGCTTCTTTAGGTCCTTGGACGATCTTTCCAAAATGCATGCTTGTTTTTTGCTCTTGCTTATTGGCAACAAAGTGACTAGCAAATAAGAAACTGAGTTCTATAAAATTGTTGACTGAATTGGGTGGAAGATTGTTAAACCACTTCTGAGCTACTCCCTTCAGAGTTGCTGGGAAGTTCTTACACCAGGTAGCATCATCTACCCCTTGGACGTACATCTGATGTTTGTAAGCAGATAGGTGATCGTCTGGATCTGTTGTTCCATCAAAATGTTCTATGGGGAGTTTAACCTTTGGGAAGGGGGGCGCCTCCATGATCCTGGCCGAGAATGGAGTGGGCCAGTTAATCCGGAGGGCTCCCAGCTGTCCCTCAATGGGTATTTACTCCTTACGATATTCCTTTAACACAGGATCAGACGAAGTGTTTGCGGGTGTTGGGGGCCTATAAACCATGGGCTGAACCATCGTCTTTTCTTGTCGTGGACGAACAAGAGAGAGGCTTAAACTTCGTCCCTCCGCTCTGGACGACCACCTCAAAGGAGGGTCTCTCAAGTATGGTGTAGACCCTGTCGCTGATCGTTGTAATACAACAGCTTTCTTTGCCTCTAGATATTCCCTGGCATCGGTTTTCATTCGGTGCCCGTTTGGAAGAACATGATCCTGGGTCCTCACCACCAGGTTCCAGTCTATCTTCCTTCGCTGATCACTGTCTTCTGGTTGCTTTCCTCTGGCCGTTCTCCTAGAGAGTTCCTGACGAATAGGTCGACTAGGACCTGGACGATTTTCTTGGGAACGTCCCCTAAGAGGAGCTGGATTGTTAGCGGCTGGCCCCGGGTTATGATGGAAAAACAGCATGTTGCTCTTAATCTGTTCCTGGACGACTGCTGCCATCTTAGTCTGAAAGTCATTCAAGACGTTCTCGAGGTGGGCAACAGTCATTGGACATTCAAGATTCTCCTGAATGACAGGCTGCTGGCTTGGTCCAGGGACATTGACAATAATAGGAGGTCTGTCCCTTCCGCGAGGCGGCCTCTCATGATCTACCGTGTCTTCGACATTGATCTGAAAACTTCGATTTCTAGCAATGTTGGACGATTGACAATCAGTCATTGTTGCGTCTCCCCACAGACGGCGCCAAATGTTTAGTCTCCTTTTCCAACAAGTAAGCTACAGGCTGAGCTTTCTTGTCTAGCAAGTAAACTAGTATCCCTTAAATGTTCTTCACTTGGAGACTTGTGCAACAATGTCTGAATCAACTTAGTCCAAACCTGAGCCTCGTTCCCGAACCTGTAAAAAGGGACCCACCCAGGAGGTTTGGGTGGTGATTCCCCCTCCGAAGCTTAAGTCAGATATCAGGAGTTGTAAAGAAAAAGTAGATCTAGAGAGAGAAAGTGAGAGAGTATTTTTACAGAGTAACTTTGCACTGTTTGCATTGAATCCTCTTTCTCCTAATTTCAGGGGTATTTATAGTGATTGCAAGATGACAGCTAACCTTAAAAAGTACCCTAGAATAGTGGCCTCTGATTGGCTAAGCAATCAGATCCTGACACGTGGCAGACCATGATAGGTAAGAGGTTATTAACCACTCACATGCAGCCACCTACAAAGGGCTGGGCTCTGACTATCTTTTGGGCCAGGAAGGTAAGCTTTTTTCCCCCAACTGAATAGAACACAATGTTTATATCTTTTTTCTTTATTTATTAGGTGAGGACACATGTACGGCTCTAATGAGCCCAAGTGTCTAACAAGGAGCCGTAGATTTTTAGGCTACAACACTACCTTTAACTTTCAAGTTTTTGCGAGAAACTACCTTATAAAAAATTTGTTGTCCCAAACAACCTTACTTTTACCATTTTGTTGTTGACAGCTACCTTATACCGGTTTCTGGCGTTGACTTTTGTTTTTTCGATTTTTTTAATGTCACGTTATATCACTTGACCTCTTCAAACCTTTTTTTCATTTTCCCCACCCTTATTTCCCCATTTCCTTGTGCGCGCTCTCTCTCTCTCTCTCATATCTATGTGTCACTTTGTATCACCAATCCACGATTATATTCCTTTTCTACTTAACCTAAAATTGAAACAATCACCCTCCTCAATCACTGTCTCAGTCTGCTCGAATCTCAAGCAATTTCCACAACGGTAATTTTGTTTTTCCCACAAGTTTGAACTGAAAAAACAAAAGTCAACGCCAGAAACCGACATAAGGTAGTTGTCAACAACAAAATGGTAAAAGTAAGGTAGTTTGGGACAACAATTTTTTTATAAGGTAGTTTCTCGCAAAAACTTGAAAGTTAAAGGTAGTTTGGGACAAAAAATCCTTGTATTTTAGGTACTTTATGTTATATGAAAAAGTTATGGATAACTTCCACAATTATATTTATTAAATTGAAATTATTAATGTATTTGGTATATATGATTAACTAGCTTATAAAGTACAATACATGACATTACATTGTGTAATATACTATTTTTTTCACGGTATAAATAACAAAATTAAATCTTATAATATACAAAATTAGGCTTTATAATATATGATATTATACCTTATGATATACGAAATTATACTTTATTATAAACTTGACACATATTTATTTAAGTCCAATAATGTCTTCTTCAATATCCGCAAGTTTATTTTATGGACTACGTGCCAAGCTTTTATAAAGTATCAATATAAAGAATAATTTCATATATTATAAGGTTTAATTTTGTATATTATAAAGTACAAATTTTGTATATCATACATTATAATTTCGTTTATTGTACTGTATAAGTTCATAAATCACAAATACAAATATAGAAAATAAATTAATAATTTAATATATATAATTTTAAAAGTTATCCATAACTGAGCATAAACCGCCAAAAATACATATACAAAAAATGAGGAAGATCAATCCATAAGTATATTGATATAAATACTCTACTGCTGATGTGGAGAAATTTGTGGGTGTCATTTCTTCTTTACGGTAGCCTTTTATGAAGAAAGCTACTGTAAAATTTTGCTGGGAAAGTGCGTACAAAATCAATTTCAGATTTTTACTCCATTCATTTCCATTTTGTTAATCAAATTATCACTTGAGTTACTTGGTTAGTGTTTAGACTGTTGTTTTTATCCTCAAATAAAAAAAACCAACTAAGTAATATATAATTATAATGAATATGAAACATTTCAATTAATTAAGAGCATATATATATATATATATATATATATATATATATATATATATATATATATATATATATATATATATATACATGGTCTTTGACAAATTAGTACTCCCACTGTCTCATAAAGATCTAAAAACTTGTTGAAACACATAATTTAAGGTAATAAGTTGTAGTGTGCTAATCAAATTTTATTTTATTAAAAAACTAGATGTGATAGGAGTTGGTGGGGTATTTTTCTTGGAGGAGGGAGAAAGTTGGTTAACTTTTTATTGATAAATGTAGAGTGTGGGCCAAGGGAGTGTAAAAGAAATGATATAGTAATATTAAAACCATGCCAAAAATGGAAGTGTTTAAACTAATTTGAGACAAACATAAAAGAAAAGTAATCAGACTATTTTAGGACGGAGGGAGTATGAAAAAGTCATTGTCAGGAGCACTTTGACAAATTGGTATAAACATTAGAATTGGTTTATAAAAACATTTCAATTAACTAAATATGTAAATTAAAGTTTTTCAACTACAAGTATTTGTTCTTGAAAAATAAGTTATGCAAATATATGTAATGTATGGGAATAACATGGGTAGCTGTTGTAAGGGGAAAAAGGAGAAGTATCGGAAGTATATATAATCTCATCTAAAGATGGGAATAGGTCAGATTATATCAGGAAGTATAAGAATTATATCCTAGATGACTTTATTTCAAAATTTAAATGGATATATTTTGAGACAGAGTGAGTATATAATTTTGCACAAGTGACTGAATATTTTTAAGGAATTGTGCTAAAAATATCCTAAATGTTTTTCACTAGGTTAATTTTTATAGCTTTTCTATACTGATATATATGGTCTTTCTTAAAAATTACAGGTGTTGGTTATCATTAGTTTTTTTTTACAACGAGAAATCATGCATTAATTAAAAGAGAAAGTACAACCTAATGCTAATACAACCAAACCTAAACCAAACTGATGTGTTCAAGTTTATCGGGGTTTTTACGTTGTTTTAGACGTTTTTTGGATGGAAGGCTTGGTCGTAGTCATGGGCATTAGCGCACTTTTAGGCTTTAGCGGAAGTTTAAGGTTGAAGTTGTTAGAGAGTGTTAAGGTACGACATTGTGAGCCTTCGGAGTCATCGTATTGGTGTTGGATGTGAGTGTTTGGAGTTGTTGGGAGCTGCATCAACGCAAGAGCACATGAACATCATTGGACAACATCGGCAACATCATCTTTTCGACCGGCCAAGCAGCAAGGAAGTTCAAGTCAAGCCCAGGTCGCACCTCGCGACCTGTACCGCACCTCGCGACCTGGGTTTGTTTCGTTTGTGTCCGTCGCAAAATACGAGGTGCGACCATACTCGCACCCTATGTCGCACCTCGCGACATATGTCGCACCTCGCGACCCCGGCGCCGGGCAAAGTCGGGCGATTTGCCGACTTAGACAACTTGTAACTTTCTTCTTCTTTTTCGAGGTAGTTTCTTTTGGGAGTATAAATAGGAGAATATTCATAACCCTAAAGGAGTTAGCCACTCTTAGAAGAAAAGAACTCCTCCCTTTTGTTTTAGTTTTCTAGTTTTCATATTCCATTGAGCTCTATGTATTTCACTTTTATATTTTGGACAAGAAGTATGGAAATTATAGCTTAAACTCTCTTGGGAATGGTTGAAGGAAGCTTTTGACGGTTCATTGTAAGATTTACTCTTCCTCTTACTCTCTATCTTGGTTATTGTCTAGCTTTCAATATTAATGTTTATGATCATGACTTGGATTAGCTAGGAGTACTACTAGTTGATGTTTGTTGTTGATTTAATGCTAGGTTTCGGATATAATCGATGTTATATGCTTAACCATGTTGTAGTAAGCTAGGTTCTCTTGATTTACGCTGAACATTATTGAGTGAATCTAGTTAAGCTAGACAAGTTGTTGAATGCTTAGCACTTGTTTAAATATCGGCAATATTATCGGTTCTCTATTCTTAATGCGATTCTTAGTTTGAATCTTGACGCTAGGAGAGGTTGATTGAGAATTAGGATTTTGTAATGCGCGGCTCGTACTTACTTAATTAAAACTTGAGAGAACGGAAGATTCGGTCCTTAACGATAATCAACCAAGAATTGAGTAGGCCTGTAGTGAATCGATAAATTGATCCGTAGAAGTGGATATCAACTGGACCCTAACTCGTTATTATTGACTTCCACTAATTAATTTTTCCTCTTGTTTGCTCGTCTAGATTTTGATTTAATCCAAAAATCCCCCATTGTCTCGATTGTTCATCACGTAGAGAAATCTAGGTGATTAGTTTCATTAAATACACTTGCTTTCCCCATTTCCCTGTGGATACGAACCCTACTTCCTATCTACATTTATTTGTAAAAGAGAGTAGGAGAAATTTATATTTGGTGACTCTCACGACAAGAGCCCACCAAATTTTGGCGCCGTTGCTGGGAAACGGTGTTACTTGTTGTATTTAGTGAATGTTTTAGGATTGTATTGCTTATGGTTTTTGTTTATGGTTAATACTCGTGCTACTAACCAAGAGCCTTTGCAGTACGATCGAGATCTAGAACTAACCCTTTTCAGGTTGAGAAGAGAATTGCGTGAAGGCTTTAGAGAGCTCCCTTTTTCGCTTGAATTTGAAGAAGAGATGCCTCCTAGAGTTGAGCACCGCACTTTAAAGGAGCTCACTGCTCCTAACCTTGACCAACAGCCTTTGTGTATCACATTTCCGGAACCGGAAGTGGGGGACACATTTGAGCTAAAGTCGGGGTTGATACATTTGCTTCCCTCATTCCATGGGCTAAATGGTGAAGATCCAAATAAACATTTGTCAGAGTTTCATGTGGTATGCAGCAGCATGAAACCAAGTGGAGTTTCGGAAGACGGGAATCAAGCTTAAAGCCTTCCCCTTTTCGCTAAAAGACGCAAAGAAAGGACTGGATGTACTACCTTCCAGCCGACAGCATCACCACTTGGGCACAATTGAAAAAGAGCTTTCTCGAGAAATACTTTCCCACTTCTAAATCATCTACATTGAAGAAGGAGATAAGTAACATTGAGCAACGGGGTGATGAGTCATTTTATGAGTATTGGGAGAGGTTTAAGAAGTTATGTGCTAGTTGTCCATACCACGGTTATTCAGAGGAAGATTTGGTGCTATACTTCTATAATGGCTTATGTGATGAGGATGCTAGGATGGTTAATGCAGCAAGTGGTGGATCCATTGTGAATAAAACTGCACTCGCTGCTAAGGAACTGTTAAATGAGCTTGCTGAAAGCTCGAGGCAGTTTAGTAGAAGGTCTGGAACTCGACGTGTGGTCGCCGAGGGTTCTAGTTCTTCTAAGTTGGAAGATCGAGTGCAAGTCTCACATCCGTGATGCGAGAATTCATCGTGAAAGAGAAAACTCACCAAGTAAAGGCTTGTGGCATTTGCTCTTCAAATCATCCAACTGATTTTTGCCCTCATCTACAAGAAGAACCGAGTGAAGAGGTTAAGGCGGTCGGTTTTCAGGGCCAAGGTTTTCAGAAAAGATATGATCCATATTCTGGTACCTACAATCCGGGATGGCGAGATCATCCTAATTTGAGGTACGGGAATTCATCAGGGAACCAGCAGCCGCCACAGCAGTATAACCGCCCACCACCTCCTTATTCGAGAGCACCGGAGCAAGGAGCTCCATATTTTCGGCCGCAAGGCCAATCACAGGGACCGAGTACCAGCATGTCTACAGAGGATATGATTAATGCTTTAACTAAAAATGTTACTAACATGCAGGGAAATATGGTTCAGTTTCAGGAGGAGACTCGTTCGAGCATAAAGATTCTGGAAAAGCAAATGAGTCAGGTCTCGGGAGCTGTGGGTCGATTAGAGGCTCGTGATTCGGGTAAGCTACCGTCTCAAACGGAGGTTAATCCGAGACAAAATGCAAGTGCCATAACACTAAGAAGTGGAAGAGAACTAAAGAGCAATGATAAAGCGACCGCTAAAGACAAAGAGGTAGAGGAAGAGGTCATTGTTTATGAACCGGTGCCCGATGCCGAGCCAATGTCATCTACATCAGATGAGCAATCTAAGCAACCACCACCTCCACCACCTTATGAGCCGGTTCCACCATTTCCAGAGGCATTGCAAGATACTCGAAGAAAGGAGTGCGATAAAGACATTTACGAAACCTTCCGTAAATGTGAGGTAAACATTCCCCTTTTAGATGCTTTAAAACAAATTCCTAGGTATGCAAAGTTTCTTAAGGAAATGTGCACTACTAAAAGAAAACAACGGTTAAGGGGAGCACAAAAGGTTAAGGTTAGCGAACATGTGTCTTGCCATGTTTCAAAAGAAACTACCCCCAAAATGCAGTGATCCAGGCATGTTTGCTATACCTTGTGTGATTGGGGACACCACGTTTCCAAGGGCTATGCTAGATTTAGGGCGTCTATAAATGTAATTCCTTATTCTTTGTACGAGTCCTTAAAGCTAGGTGCCTTACGAGAAACAGGTGTTGTGATTGATTAGCTGACCGTTCTAATGCTTATCCTAAGGGAATAGTGGAAGACGTGTTAGTTAAGGTTGATAAGCTGATTTTTCCTGCCGATTTTTATGTCCTAGATATGGAACACGATGAACATGCGACCCCTATTTTGTTAGGACGACCATTTTTAAAAACTGCTAGGACTAAAATTGATGCGCATAGTGGATCTCTTACTATGGAATTTGATGGAGATACAGTAGAGTTCAACATTTATGATTCCATGAAATTTCCGAGTGATGATCATTCATGTTATTCTATAGATGTGATTGACTCTTTTTCGCAGGACGTGTTTGACATTGATGGTAAAGATGAATTGCAGGTGGTTCTTGAGCATAGTTTGCAAGATAATGAAATTGAGTATGTTTTAAGCGCTAATTTACAGGAAATAGTGCGGGTTTTGGAAGATCAAGCCAAGCTTCCGACGGTCCCTTTTCATTTTGGACCCGTCCCACTAACCATTCCTAGAGAAAAGTTGTTACCATCTGTTTTGCAGGCCCCAAAAGTGGAATTGAAGCCACTTCCCGATAATTTGAAGTATGTGTTCCTTGGAGAAGGAGGAACATTACCAGTGATCATCTCAAGTCAGCTCACCCAGGAGCAAGAAAGAAGACTTATTGAGGTTCTTAAGGAGCATAGAGAAGCAATTGGATGGACGATTGCCGACATCAAAGGCATAAGTCCCACTACATGCATGCATCGGATCTTGATTGAAGATGAAGCGAAACCAGTGAGGCAACCACAACGCCGGTTAAACCCTCCTATGATGGAGGTAGTGAAAGCAGAAATTCTGAAATTACTCCAAGCAGGTATGATTTACCCTATTTCTGATAGCAAATGGGTTAGTCCTACCCAAGTTGTGCCTAAGAAGACGGGTGTAACTGTTGTGGAAAACCAAAATGGTGAGTTGATTCCTACACGTATCCAAAATGGATGGCGTGTTTGCATTGATTATCGTAAATTGAATGCAGTGACTAGGAAAGACCATTTTCCTTTACCATTTATAGATCAAATGCTTGAACGACTTGCTAGTCATGCCTTCTATTGCTTCTTAGATGGTTATTCAGGGTACTTCCAGGTGGCTATTGCGCCAGAGGATCAAGAGAAAACCACATTTACGTGTCCTTTTGGCACGTTTGCATATAGGCGCATGCCTTTTGGGTTATGCAATGCCCCTGCCACTTTTCAGAGATGTATGATGAGTGTATTCTCTGAATATGTCGAGAGGTTTGTTGAAGTTTTTATGGATGATTTCACTATACATGGAGATTCTTTTGACAGTTGTTTGCAACACTTAGTTTTTGTGCTTAAAAGATGTATAGATTCTAACCTTGTGTTGAATTCCGAGAAGTGCCATTTTATGGTGCGACAAGGAATTGTTTTAGGCCATGTGGTTTCCTCAAAAGGACTCGAGGTAGATAAAGCTAAGGTAGATACTATTCAATCTTTGCCTTATCCTTCTAATGTTAGAGAAATACGTTCTTTTCTTGGCCATGCAGGTTTTTATCGCAGGTTCATCAAGGACTTTTCGAAGATTTCATCTCCTTTATGTAAGTTGTTGCAAAAGGATGTGGATTTTTCTTTTGACGAACATTGCAAGAATGCCTTTGAAACCTTGAAAGAAAGACTTGTCTCGGCTCCAATTATACAACCACCGATTGGTCTCTTCCCTTTCGGATCATGTGCGATGCAAGTGACTACGCCGTCGGAGCGGTGTTAGGTCAAAGGGTGGGGAGAGCACCTCATGCTATCTATTATGCTTCCATGACACTAAATGAGGCTCAGCGTAACTATTCTACTACTGAAAAAGAATTGTTAGCTGTAGTATTTTCTTTGGAAAAATTTAGATCTTATTTGCTTGGAACAAAAGTTATTGTATATACTGACCATGCAGCTCTTCGTCATTTAATGACGAAAAAAGAAGCTAAGCCAAGATTGATCAGGTGGATTCTACTTTTGAGCGAGTTTGATTTGGAGGTGAAAGACAAAAAGGGGACCGAGAATTTAGTAGCGGATCATTTGAGTAGATTGGTGTCTTCCTATGATTTAGAGAAGAATGTTGAAAAACCATGGCAAGAACCAATTCGAGAAGAATTCCCGGATGAACATTTGTTCGCCCTTAAGGAGTTTAGTCCGTGGTATGCTAACATTGTGAATTTCCTTGTCTCTAACAAATTTCCTCCTCATTTTTCAAAAGCACAAAGAGACAAATTACGAAGCGATGCAAAGCATTATGTATGGGACGATCCATATTTGTGGAAACATTGTGCGGATCAAGTGATTAGAAGGTGCATTCCCGATAATGAGGTAATATCGATTCTCACCTTTTGTCATTCCCATGCATGTGGAGGTCATTTTGGAGCAAGGAGAACTGCTCGAAAGGTATTAGATTGTGGTTTTTATTGGCCTAGTTTGAATAGAGATGCATACCATTTCTGTAAGTCGTGCGATAATTGTCAAAGAGTCGGGAATATATCCCAAAGAAATGAAATGCCACAAAACTCGATCTTGTATTGTGAAATATTCGATGTTTGGGGCATTGATTTTATGGGGCCATTTCCTAACTCTTTTGGTTTCATGTACATTCTTTTAGCAGTGGATTATGTATCAAAATGGGTGGAGGCTAAGGCCACTCGTACTGACGATGCTAAGGTGGTTGCAGATTTTGTGAAATCTCACATATTTTGCAGGTTTGGAATTCCAAGGGCATTGATTAGTGACAAGGGAACTCATTTTTGCAATCGAACCATAGGTGCGCTGCTGAAAAAGTATCATGTGACTCACAAAACCTCCACGGCCTACCATCCACAAACAAATGGCCAAGCGGAGGTGTCCAATCGCGAGATCAAATCAATCTTGGAGAAAACGGTGAATCCAAGTAGGAAGGATTGGAGCTTGCGATTGGAGGATGCACTATGGGCATATAGGACGGCTTATAAAACCCCCATTGGTATGTCACCATACAGATTGGTGTTTGGAAAGCCGTGTCACCTTCCAGTGGAGCTTGAGCACAAAGCATTTTGGGCCATTAAAAATTTCAACATGGCCTTGGATGAGGCTGGATTGCATCGGACACTACAGTTGCAAGAATTGGAGGAGATAAGGAACGAGGCCTATGAAAACGCAGCAATTTACAAAGCAAAGACTAAGGCATGGCATGACAAGCTGATAATAAGAAAAGAGTTCGTGGTGGGCCAAAGGGTCCTCTTGTTTCGGTCCCTTTGCGTCTTTTTCCGGGAAAACTACGTTCTAGGTGGATCGGGCCATTCATTGTCGTGAAAGTGTTTCCCCATGGTGCCGTGGAAATCATAAGCGAAGCTACTTCGAAGATTTTAAAGGTAAATGGGCAAAGACTTAAACCATACTTTGATGGATTCAAGCAAGTAGGGGCCGAGGATGTCCCTCTCGGCGACCCGGAGTATGGATAAGGTTCTTTGAAATGTTTCGTCGTGTCGACGACGTTAAATAAACGAACTTGGATGTATATATTTGTTTCAAATCTTTTATTTGCATTTTTTTTCGTTGTAGGATATTATGTTTGTTTGGTTATGAGTTTTGCAGGAAATCCGAGAAATCTGAAGAATGAGAAGTTTGTTGTGTGTGTGAGTAATTTGTGAGTTACAACAAGTTTGAAAGAATGCTAGAGAATCATTTCAAAAAGAAGGAAAACCGAACAAGAGAGAATTTTTGAGCGGAAAAATTTAAGCCCGGGCCGCACCTCGCGACCTGTACCGCGACCCGCGAAGCTGGTGGTTTTCGAAGAAAAAAAAAAGCAGAGTGAAATCGCACGGTGCGAGCTTTGTCGCACCTCGCGACCTAAATGTCGCACCTCGCGACGTAAGTCGCACCTCGCGACCTGCGCCCATTCCGCTTCTTTAAACGCGATCCTCCTCTTCATCTCACTCTTCCACTCCCTCACAGCAGCTCGTCTCTCTCTCATACTCTTCCACCACCACTCCCCCGCCAAAATACCGCCGCCCCATCCTTCAATAAAACCACCCACCTTCATCTTCTTCTTTAATTCATCACCTCACACTCAATTTTCAGAATTTATCTTCCCAAAAATAATCAAACCCTAGAATTTGGGGGTTTTCTTTTGGTGAAGAATTTGGGGAAATTGGAAGATATAATTTGAAGATACAAGCAAAGCAAGGAGTTGAATCACCACAACCACATCTACATTACATTCTTAGAGCATTTGAAGGCTTCAATTGGTACACAAATTCCATCTCTCATAACACTTTGTTTTGTTTGAGAAATTTTACTTCATTGTTCATAGTTAGTCTTGGATTGTTGTTGGTTGTTATTGTTGTATGATTACTTGGTGATTGATTGTTGAGGGTTGAGAATTATTGTGTTGTTTGAGAATTGGTGGTTGTGATTGAGCATTGTTTCACTTGGGATTTGGTGGTTGTGTTGCATTGTGTGGAGGGAGTTGTTGATTAGAGATGGCCTCACAAAAGAGAAAGACCACTAAGGCTAGCTCAAGCAGTGCACCTCGTGTTAATACCATGGGTTTGAACAACCTCACTTCCGACCATAAAAGGAAATGGCTTCGCCTCACTAAGCCCGGAAGAACCATACAAGAAACCAAGTTTGTTTGTTTGGATACATTGGGCACCTTGGGGTTGCGTGCGCTTGTTGAGCAATTATTGGGTAAAGTTGGGTTACGCGGTTTTATTGAATTGGATGCCCGTACTTATGAACGCTACACTTTAGAATTCCTTTCCACATTAGAGAAGGGTAGCGATGAGAATGGAAAGTTCATTACCTTTCACCTTAATGATAATGAATACACAATGCACTACAATGAAATTATGGAAGCTTTTGGGTGGAATTATGTGGAGGATAGGGATTTTGAAGCTCCGGATGTATTCAATGAGTCTATGTTCTATGGTAACATCACCAATGGTTTGATATGGCACGGAAGGTGTAAAAATAGCTCGCTCCCACATCCGGCTCTCCGTTTTTCTCACCGCTTCCTTACCATGACTATCTTTTGTCACGGTGAGCCTACGAACCTCCCAAAGTTTGATTTAAAATGCTTGTGGGCCATGACACCTGAGGGATGTGGTTGCCCGGATTGGGTTGGAATATTTGTTAACAATTGTTTGGAGATCGCGAGAAAAGATAGCGGGAAAATAAGCATGGGTGGAATGGTTTCCCTTTTGGCCAGTTACTTGGAGGAAGAGATTCCGAAGGACAATAACGGCAAACCGATTCTCCGGGCATTAGGTACTATTCGGGCTCGTTTGTCGGCGGCCTCCAATGTGTACAATACGGATCAATTGAAGAAGGCCTCAATGTTGTGGGTTTCCCAAGAGGCGACCATTATGTATGGCTTTACGGGGCCAATAGTGTGAAATATATGGTTTTGCCTCGGCCTCGGAAACAGCCATCACCGCTGCTACATCTCATCGTCGGCTCTATCTCCTCCGGATGATACTTATCGAGACGTAGTTGAAGAAGAGTTTGGTAGGGCGCGTGCCCAGCCGCAGCCGCAACCTGCAGCCGAAACCCCCGAGCCCCCTTCAATATTTCACACCATGGTTGAGACAAGATTTGATGCTCTTGAGGAGAGTCAACATATGTTCGGGATACAATTAAATGATATGCAGCGGCGATTGGATGGGTTTGAGGACTCAATGTACTCCATGTCTTCCATGGTTTCGGCCATGAATTCTTTCTTTGCGGCCTCTAACCCCGGTTACCCTGACCCCACTGCTACCATCGAGATGCACCGCCGACGACGGCAAGCGGAGCGTGACTCTAGGGGATCGGAACATCGCGATCCTGGTGGACCTTCCGGTTCTTAAATGGTTAGTTTTATTTCCTTCTTCTCACATTGCGGACAATGTGTATTTTAAGTGTGGGGGGGAGGAATGGAGTTCGGAGTTCGGATTGTAAATATTTATGTTTTATGTTTTATGTTCTATGTCGTATTTTCATGAAAAAAAAAAAAAAAAAAAAAAAAAAAAAAGGAATGATGATAAAATGAAACCCGCTAAGTTGAAAACCCGCAAGGGCGGGCGACTTAGGCAAAATTTGGGGACCTTGATAGGTTGAAAATCCGAAAGGGCAACCTATGCAAAACAAAAGGCTTAAAGAGCGGGTGAGTTGTGAGCTTCTAAAAAAAATTGAGAGGCTAGGATGAAAACCCGAAAGGGCTCCTAGGCAAAATGAGAGAAAAAGAAAAGAGAGGATAATTTTATTGCTCATTTGTGGAGTTTTGGTGGCATAAGGATGGAGGCGTTTTCGGAGTTTTCGGGTAGGTTGTGGAAATATGTGGATATCCTTGTTCATATGGTGGTTTGTAAAGTTGTGCTTATTGTTTAAAGTTTGAATTCCTTTTGCAACTTGGAATTCAAGCCTTATATTTGATGGTTAGTTGACTATTCTTTTTGTAGTAAGCATGGAATTTACCCCTTTTTGTCATTGTTCCATGGCTTACTTGGTGTAAGTTAGTTGGAGTAGATTTTAGGTTACGTTCGTGGTTTGAAGTAAGCATGGAGTTTATTCCTTTTTGCAGCACTCCATGGCTTGCTTAGGTTAGGATAGTTGGATTGGTTGGAGAGTTAAGGCGAAGTTTGGTGTTGATTCACTTGGGCATTGTTTTTATTTATTTAGTCTCTGCATTAAGTTTACTCGAGGTCGAGTAAAGACTAAGTGTGGGGGTATTTGATGTGTTCAAGTTTATCGGGGTTTTTACGTTGTTTTAGACGTTTTTTGGATGGAAGGCTTGGTCGTAGTCATGGGCATTAGCGCACTTTTAGGCTTTAGCGGAAGTTTAAGGTTGAAGTTGTTAGAGAGTGTTAAGGTACGACATTGTGAGCCTTCGGAGTCATCGTATTGGTGTTGGATGTGAGTGTTTGGAGTTGTTGGGAGCTGCATCAACGCAAGCAGCACATGAACATCATTGGACAGCATCGGCAACATCATCTTTCTGACCAGCCAAGCAGCAAGGAAGTTCAAGTCAAGCCCAGGTCGCACCTCGCGACCTGTACCGCACCTCGCGACCTGGGTTTGTTTCGTTTGTGTCCGTCGCAAAATACGAGGTGCGACCATACTCGCACCCTATGTCGCACCTCGCGACATATGTCGCACCTCGCGACCCCTGGCGCTGGGCAAAGTCGGCTGATTTGCCGACTTAGACAACTTGTAACTTTCTTCTTCTTTTTCGAGGTAGTTTCTTTTGGGAGTATAAATAGGAGAATATTCATAACCCTAAAGGAGTTAGCCACTCTTAGAAGAAAAGAACTCCTCCCTTTTGTTTTAGTTTTCTAGTTTTCATATTCCATTGAGCTCTATGTATTTCACTTTTATATTTTGGACAAGAAGTATGGAAATTATAGCTTAAACTCTCTTGGGAATGGTTGAAGGAAGCTTTTGACGGTTCATTGTAAGATTTACTCTTCCTCTTACTCTCTATCTTGGTTATTGTCTAGCTTTCAATATTAATGTTTATGATCATGACTTGGATTAGCTAGGAGTACTACTAGTTGATGTTTGTTGTTGATTTAATGCTAGGTTTCGGATATAATCTGATGTTATATGCTTAACCATGTTGTAGTAAGCTAGGTTCTCTTGATTTACGCTGAACATTATTGAGTGAATCTAGTTAAGCTAGACAAGTTGTTGAATGCTTAGCACTTGTTTAAATATCGGCAATATTATCGGTTCTCTATTCTTAATGCGATTCTTAGTTTGAATCTTGACGCTAGGAGAGGTTGATTGAGAATTAGGATTTTGTAATGCGCAGCTCGTACTTACTTAATTAAAACTTGAGAGAACGGAAGATTCGGTCCTTAACGATAATCAACCAAGAATTGAGTAGGCCTGTAGTGAATCGATAAATTGATCCGTAGAAGTGGATATCAACTGGACCCTAACTTCGTTATTATTGACTTCCACTAATTAATTTTTCCTCTTGTTTGCTCGTCTAGATTTTGATTTAATCCAAAAATCCCCCATTGTCTCGATTGTTCATCACGTAGAGAAATCTAGGTGATTAGTTTCATTAAATACACTTGCTTTCCCCATTTCCCTGTGGATACGAACCCTACTTCCTATCTACATTTATTTGTAAAAGAGAGTAGGAGAAATTTATATTTGGTGACTCTCACGACAAGAGCCCACCACAAACAAACAAAGCTAAAGGAGCTTTATGAGCTAGTACATTCCACCTAAAACAAAAATAAGTAAACCTGATAAAAAGTCGCTTAGGAAGGGGGGCGTCACTGGTCAGTGCCTGTGATGGTGGATGCAAACCTCGGATGAGCGATGGAAGTGGTAGAAGAAGCGGATGACGATCAGGATCCGACAAAGAACAACCAACGGCGAGCGTTGTGTCTCGCCGCATGAGCAATCCCAACAATCTTCTATCGCTTGGGATTCTGAGCTCATGATCTTGTGAAGAGTCACGTTCCGTTGTGACTCATTACTCTCGATCGAGAGTATTTCAGGTTTCTCCATGAGGTAGGAGAAACGCAGATGAGTGGGCGTGCTGAAAACCCCAAGATGCAACTGGGGTGCCGCCTTCAGATTTGAATTTGTCAAGGCAAAGACCATTAAGATCAATGCCAAGCTAAAAAGAGAGCCAAACAAGTTGAGCTCTCGAACACACCTCCGATCTACAAAATCGAAAAACATACGTCCCAACCGTGAAAAACTATCATCGCCTCGTCCATACTCACGAATTTCTTGAGTCACCTTGTCCCTCAGCACATATTCCAAAAAATGGACATATTCTACTGTTACAACCTTGAACCACCAATCCTGACCCAACTGACAAATACTTGTTGATGGCCACAACTAGCCATAGTCAACATCTTTAACAACTCGAAGAAAAACAACGCACACCTATTATTAGGAGATTTAACACGCATTTTAAGAAAAATCATACATACTGACATCAACCATAACTAGTTGGAGAGCCCAACAACCAGGGGGGAGGGGGAGAAGAAGCCCAACACTAATAGGGGGTAGGGGAAAGGGGAGCCCTAGACTCATAGGGGGAGGGGAAAGGGGAGCCCGATACACAACCAGGGGAGGAGGAGCCCATAACAACCACAACACTAAACAGGGACGCGAGGACGGGGACGGGGGCCATGGACAACGACGGGGAGGGCGACTGACCAGCTCGCAAACCAGAGAAATTGAAGCAACAAGACAGCGACGGGGAGGGGGGACCCGACCAACTCGCAAACCGGTAGAGACTAACCACAACGGGGAGGGGGGACCAACTACGGGCGGCGGGGAAAATGGCGATGGGGAGGGAAAAACAAACGAAATGACGGCGGGGAAGGGGTGGGGTGGGGTGACGCGGCGGCGGGGGGAGAAGGGGAAGAGGGGACACGACAGCGGGGGAGGGGGAGGGGGAGGGGAGGGAAGGGATGCGACGGAAAGAAAAGGAAGGGGGACCCGACGCAGGCTCGATGACGACCCTGCGGCGACCAGCGAGCCTGCGTGGGCGACGGTGAGGGCTGAAGTCTGCCTAGGGTTATCGTTAGTGATGATATAAAAACGTCTGAATTTTTATATTTTTTTCAAGATATGCTTAAACTGTAACTTACTATGCTTGATTTAATTCGCTCTTTTCTTTATTAGCGGCTTTGAGTGAATCGAGTTTCCCAAGTTCCTATTCATTAAGGGTGTGTTCTCTTTATTTGAAAATATATTTCACTTCTAATAAGTTCATATCATAAGCTCAATTAAGTTTAGATTAGTTCAATTAAGTTCAGGTGAGTTCAAATTAGTTCAGTTTAGTTCAAACTCTTTCAAATAAGTGGTTGGCCGTATTAAATAAATTTCAAAAATTTCAACTAAGTTCAAGTATGTTCAGATAAGTTCAATTAAACTCATACTAGCTTTTTATGCACGCTATGCGTGCGACGACATTTTGGGCATAACTATTACTCAATAGTAAGACAAACCAAAAAAAGAAAGTTCGTAATAACTAAGTTCACCTGAATTATGTGAATAAGAAAGATTGAAATACTTACAAATAATATTTAAAAACACTTTAATAAATAAGTATAAGTAATGAAATTGCATCTCTAACTAATGTTTTTTATCGAAGCTCAAAACAGCCCCATAGACCATGACAAAAAGAGAAAGAAATAATAATGTAGTTCTTGTTCTCTATCTCTTCAATTCTTAGCTACTCCCCCAATTCCCAAACCCATGTCTCTCAATTTCATGCAATTCGGCGTACCTTTTGCATGATGGGTCAGCGAGGAAATGGGAACAGCGGCTTAAGCCATTAGGTGTAGGCGCTTTCCAGAGGTGGAATCTTCTAGTTCTTCCTATTTGACCCGAAACCGATCGATCTAGCCATGAGCAGGTGTCACGGTGCTGCTCTTCATGCCGTCGATTAGGTATTTTTGAATATCGAGTTGATGGGCTGAGATTCGATTATGGGCACACATTTTTTATTTTAATAATATCTGTGTTGAAGTATTTTTCCTCAAATTCTTTTTAATATCTGGGCACAAAAACAATTCGAGTTTAATATTTTGTCTCATTTTTTTTAAATATCTAGGCACAAATTTGAAGTTATTTTTGATGAAATTTGATTTTTTTCCGACCAATTCTGATGTAATTTGAATTTGAATTTCAACTATATTTAAATGATATTTTAAATAAAATGTGATTTGAGTTTAATTTTATTTTTAAAAAATTTCTAACACCACACATATTCGTAAAGATTTACTGTAATTTGAGTTTAAATTTACTTGAACATAGTACATATTCTTAACTGAACATAGAACATTACATCTACTTTTATTTTCAATAATAAACTACGTACCTAATTAACAGTAAAGTAACAGCAAATTTGAGAATGTCGTATTTGAGAATGCTGTTAAACTCCAATCTATGAAGAGAACTGATTTTTTTTTGGTTTGGAGTTTGTGTTATGGAAAAATTTATTTGAGTTTGAATTTGAGTTGTCTCTGTGATGAGAATGACGTGTATTTTTTTTTTGTTATTGTCACGTGGTATTAATGTGTTGGTAAGTTCTTGATTATGAATATTTTTGATTGAATCTTTTTTATTGGTAAGTTTATGCGATTGAGCATTATATGAGTTCATTGGGTTTAATAGAGACTTGATTCACTTTTTTGGCAAGTTTATGCGTGGAATTGGTTTTGATTAACTGCTAGAGGCTGTATTTGGTAATTTGGAATGTAATATTTATATTGTGGAGGGGCATGTAAGTACCTAGGGGGACACCATTGCTCCCCTTTGGCTTGTATAATAGAGATAAACCAACTTATATTTTTCTGGGATTACCGACCTAGATCTATCGATTGTATGCATTTCAATTGGTATATTTTATTGCACAATTGAGAAGTTTTTTTTCATGGCAAATAATAGTTTTATTCATGGCTTTCACTTAACATTTCTAAGTGCTATTCATAGTTGTAATATTTATGAGGACCATCATTTTCTCATCTAACTCATTCTTTTTCTTGTAAATATAGAGTGAGAAGCATGTGCTATTGAGCAAGAAGATAAGTAAACAAAGTACGTACCTTGATTCAAAGTGTAGTATTCAGAATTTGAGAGTGTTGAGATGTTGCAAGTAATTCGGGAACGCTGATGTATTTTTTGAGTTTGTGTTTGAAATTGATTTTTTTATAAAAGAAGCACCTTTGTTTTTTGTATTGTTCAATTCAACATTAATTATTTCTGTCTATTTTTTGTTTCAGTGTCCTATTTTGTTATCGTAAGTTTTTTATTTTTTTATTTTGGTCAAAGATAATTGTGCAATTTGCATTGATTGTGTTGCTAATTAAGGCCAATTGAATTTTATTTAAACTGACAAGTTTTTGCAATGTACAAGGGTTTAAATGTGAAGTTTTTGGAATGTAATATTTATGTTGTGCAGGGGTAATTAAGTAAATTCCAAAGGGGACACCATTGCTCCCTCCTTGATATATATATATATATATATATATATATATATATATATATATATATATATATATATATATATATATATAAGTTCTAAACAATTTAATTCAAAAGAACGCACCTTAATCTCTAAAACCCTAAAAGACCGAGATATTTACTTTCCCGAAATATCTCTACATCCTTGACCAACATAACCACAAGTGACAAGTTCAACCAACCCATGCACCCATCATTGCATCATTACTTACATAGTTGCATGAACACCAACAATTTCATTTGCTAACGTGATTCGCCAAAGATCGTTTAATCCATCATGTTCTCCATTACTAGAAACTTGCCACACCTAATCAAAAATATGCACACCATCACGGGTCCTCACAAAATCCTCATCACCCCCACCAATCACCAAATAACACCAACCAAAGGCAAAAATACTCCTAGAGCCCTAGAGAAGATGTAAATATTCATTATAATGCATATGAATAATATTATGCCAATATCTTCTTCACTCAGTGTAATTATTAGAGTAAATATATGATAGTATATTTTGTCCATATTTAGTGCTATGTAAATATGGTAACTAGTTACTATGTATTCTTGTATCCTTCATATATAAGGTGAATAATATGACAAAGCCTCCGAAGTTATTCTATATTATAACATGGTATCAGACTTCTTCTTCTAATCTCTTCCTCCTCCTCTCTTCTTCCTCATCTTCTTCATCATGCCTGACGCTGACACTTCCCGCCGTCAGTCACCCATGTTTATCATCCGGCCTTAACCGTCACTAATGTCAAGGCCTTGATTCCCTTGGTTCTTGATGTTGAAAAAGTTCAATATACACCCTAGGATACACTATTCCGCAATACGGCAAAGGTTTATAATGTTCTCGATCATATAGACCGCAAGATCAAGTGACCATCGGATGTTGATGATGCGTTATGGGAACGATTGGATGCTATTGTGTGCCAATGGATGTACGGCACGATCTCCACCGATCTACTTCTCAAAATTTTGGATGATAAGTCCACGACTATGGAAGAATGGGTATGTCTTCGGAATATTTTTCAGGATAATAAGGGCACTCGTGTGGTGCATCTTGAGAATAAATTTGGTGATATTCATCTATCTCAGTTTTCTTCTCTTGCGGATTATTGCCAAGATCTTAAGAATATTTCTACTCAACTCGCTGCCATAGATATGATGAAAGGTTAGTTTTACAATGGGTGGGAAAATTAACCTCTGATTATCATATGGTTGCAACGTTAATTCAGCAATCCAATCCTTTTTTTACTTTTGATAAAGCATGTTCCATGCTTGACCTAGATCGGGTGAGCCGAGAGAAGGCTAAAAATGTGACTCTTCCTACTGACACCGTCCTCCTCGCCGGCGACCCCTCCCCTCGGCAGAACTCCTCGGCAGCCAATGGTGGTGGTCATCATACTGGGTACCGTAAGCAGTCTGGGCATGCAAAGAATAAGGGCAAATATAATAAAGGCGCTAAAATTAATCAGCCACAAGGGCATGATTATAATGCACATCAGGCCCAGGCTCAACCAATTTATTTTTCTCCTTGGTCTACTCCTTGGGCCCAGCAGATGTACTATCCTCCTTGCTCATACCCATCACAACCTTCCTCTCAATGGAGGCTTGTAGTAGGACGGCAACAAGGTGTTTTGGGCCCAGTGCCTACTCCTTCTCACATGGCCCAGCAAGCTTTGCTTGCTCCTGGCAGCTTCCAGCCCACTGAGTTAGCTACATTTTTCAATACTTTGTCTCTTCAACCTTCGGATTCTAACTAGTATTTGGACACTGGTGCTACATCCCATCTCATGAACAATACAGGTATTAATTCATCTATTGTTAATTGGCGTAATTTTAATTCTCACATTTTAGTTGGTGATGGTTCTAAAATACCATTCATGGGTTCGGGCACTACATCTTTTCCCTCTTCCTCTTCCCCTTCCCTCACTCTCAAAAATATTCTTTATGCTCCAAAAATCATTAAAAATCTTGTCTCTGTCTGTCAATTTAGTTTTGATAATTGTGTCTCTGTTGAATTTGACCCGTTTGGTTTTTCTGTGAAGGACCTACAGACGGGGACAATCCTGACCATGTGCAATAGTGTGGGCCCTCTCTATCCAGTGTCATCCTCTTCCTCCTCTTGTCCTGCTATTGCTCTTGCTGCTTTCTCTTCTAAAGTTTGGCATAATCGCCTGGGTCATCCTGGAGATCAAGTTCTTAGTTTTCTTAAGCAAAATATGCTCATTCAATGTAATAATCAGAAATCTTTATCTGTTTGTCATGGATGTCAATTGGGAAAACATTGTCGTCTTCCTTTTTCTGTTTCTTTAACTAAGACTTATGCTCTTTTTGATATTATTCATATAGATTTATGTACTTATCCCCTTCGTAGTCATTATGGATTTCATTATTATTTGCTATTTCTTGATGACTATTCTCATTATTTGTGGATTTTTCCTCTCAAAAATAAATAGGATGTTTTCCCTACTTTAATTTTGTGCGCTTCTATTCTTATGTCAAAACTCAATTTGGCATTTCTATTAAGGCTTTACAATGTGATAATGGTCGCAAATATGACAATGATCCCTTCACTTTGTTCTCTCTCACCCATAGCATGATTAGGCGACATTCATGTCCTAACACGTCTCCACAAAATGGCAAAGCAGAACGTATGATTAGGACCCTTAATAATATTTGTCAGTCTCTCTTATTTCATGCTTCTCTTCCCCCTTCCTATTGTGTTGAGTCTCTTCACATGCCGGTGTATTTTCTTAATATCCGTCCTACTCGCCTTCTTGATAACCTTACTCCTATGTACATTCTTTCTAACAAGGCACGTTCTTATGATCATCTTCGCACTTTCGGGTGTCTTTGTTATCCTAATGTTTCTTCCACATCTCCACATAAAATGAGTCCTCTCTCTACTCCGTGGATTTTTCTTGGTTATCCTCTTTCCCATAGAGGATATCAGTGTCTTAATCTTGAGACTAATAAAGTAATTATATCGAGACATGTTATTTTCAATGAATTTACTTTTCCTAATTCTTCTAAATACATTCCTACCTCCTCAGATTTTGATTTTTTGGATGTTGATTTTGAGTCCAACTCCCCTCCTCCTTTAATCTGGTCTTCCATGGCCCAACCCACTCCAAATGGTCCTACCTCTTCTTCTCCCTCTCTTCGATTAGGCGACCAGGCCCAACCGGACCCTTATTCTGTGTCACCTGGCCCACATCAGCTCTACACTTCTTCTTCTTCTCAGGCCCACACGCGTGCATTCTCTCCTTTCGTGTCTGCTATGCACTCCAGCCGAACACATTCTGTTGCGTCTGTCGGGCCCTATGATGCCCCACCTGGCCCAGACTCCCCTCAGTCTCATATACCTCCTTATGAGTCTAGTTAGCCGGTCCATTCCATGCGGACCAGGTCTCAATCAGGCATTTTTAAGCTCAATTCTAAGTATGCATGCTACCCTAGCTCTAGTTACTTCCTCTACACCTCAAATTTCTCCTCTTCCTAAATCTCCTTTACGTGCCCTTAATGACCCTAACTGGTATAACGCCATGTGTGATGAATATAATGCTATGATTGATACTCATACTTGGGATTTGGTTCCGCGACCACCAGATGCAAATATTGTTCGTTGTTTATGGGTTTTTACTCACAAAGAGAAATCTGATGGCACTTTTGAGAGATACAAAGCCTGTTTGGTGGCTAATGGGAAGAGTCAAGAGGTTGGGGTGGATTGTGGTGATACTTTTGGCCCAGTTGTGCGACCTACTATTATTCACACAGTTTTGAGCTTGGCAATTTCTGGTCATTGGTCTATTCATCAACTTGACGTGAAGAATGCCTTTCTTCATGGTGATCTTCAGGAGACAGTATATATGCATCAGCCTCCTGGGTTTGTTCATCCCGACAAACCTAAGTATGTTTGTCTTCTTCGTAAGTCTCTTTATGGTATGAAACAGGCACCTCGGGCGTGGTATCAGCGGTTTGCAAGTTACATTATTTCTTTGGGGTTTGTAAACAACAGGTGTGACACTTCTTTGTTTATTTTCCGCCAAGGATCTGATACTCCTTATCTTTTCTTATATGTGGATGATATCATTCTCACTTGTTCTTCGGATGCTCTCTGCATCCGTATTATTGCTCTCCTTAGCTCTGAGTTCGCCTTGAAGGACCTTGGTCCTTTATCATATATTCTTGGTATCTCGGTCTCTTGTACCAAGTATAACATGTTTCTTTCCCAAAGGAAATATACGATGGAGGTTCTTACCCGTGTCGATATGTCTTCGTGTAAGTCGGCTGCTACTCTAGTTGATACTAAGTCTAAGCTTAGTGCTTGTGGCGGTAAGCCACTTGAAGATCCATCTCTTTATCGTCAATTAGCTGGGGCTCTTCAGTATCTCACTTTCACCCGCCCGGACATCTCATATGCAGTTCAACATGTATGTTTATTTATGCTTGCTCCTCGCGAGCCTTATCTTCATGCTCTCAAGCGTGTTCTTCACTATCTCAAGGGGACTTTTGATTTTGGCATGCACTTCTCTTCGACTCCTGCTTCTCGTCTTGTCTCCTATACTGATGCTGATTGGGGTGGGTGTCCTGATAGCCATCGCTCTACTTCTAGCTATTGTGTTTTTCTTGGTGATAATGTTGTTTCATGGTCTTCTAAGAGACAAGCCAGCTTATCTCGATCTAGTGCCGAGGCTGAATATCGAGGTGTGGCGAATGTTGTTGCTGAAACTGTGTCGATCCGCAATCTTCTCCTCGAGCTTCATTGTCCATTGAAAAAGGCTATTGTTGTGTATTGTGATAACATTAGTGCTGTTTACATGTCTCATAATGCAGTTCAGCATCAACGTACTAAGCATGTGGAAATGGATATTCATTTTGTTCGTGAGAAGGTCGCTCTGGGTCTCATTCGTGTTCTCCATGTACCATCTTCCTCTCAGTTTGCGGATATTTTCACCAAGGGTCTTCCCCAACCCTTATTTACGGATTTCCACTCCAGTTTGAGCATCCGTCCTCCTCCTGCTCCAACGGAGGGGGTGTATTAAAGTAAATATATGATAGTATATTTTATCCATATTTAGTGCTATGTAAATATGGTAACTAGGTTACTATGTATTCTTGTATCCTTCACATATAAGGTGAATAATATGACAAAGCCTCCTAAGGGAGTATTCTACATTATAATAGTAATTATTATCTTTACTTGTCTTGTACACATAATGTATATTAATTCATGAAAAGTGAGAACACCTCAACTCAAGGGGAATGATAGACATAAGCCTACATGATATCTAAACAGGATCAAATTTCTCTTATATCTGCTTGCACAACCTTTTAGAAAATGTTTAGTTTTTATCCAACCATAGTTGTGTCTCTTTTTTTCTCCATGTCAACCTCCATATGTAATAATATATGCCCAAAAAGAATCATCTCCTCGATGACAATGTTCCCCCCTCGCCTGTGGTCATAAACATCTTAATTATCATCCTGTTTATCACCTTCGAGGCTTCCACATTGAAAACGTTCAATATAAGCATATAGATAAGGATTAATGTTTTGTATTTTTCACCTTTAAGCACCTCATATGTTTTTTTGAACTTTAAGGACTCAAGTTGACTTTTGAAGCAAACAAAAATAAACAAAAACAAAAACTTCCTATTACAATTTTTTTGCAGTTAAAGAATAATTTCAGAATTCACTAGTTGGAAACATGGGCTACAAAATGCTTGAGCAAAGCTTACAATTAGGAATTTACCTTTTACTTTTTTTAAATTTTAGGACCTCCAATGTGTTTTTTTCGCTGTTTAGAACCTTATCCCATTTTTCAGGTCACTTAATCGTATGAACTCAACTAACGAACCCTTGATAAAATATATATTTTGTGAAATAATGATTAAATAAAGTATTATTATTATTTCATCTTTTGTTTCTTAATGGCTTCAAATTGTCCGTCGCTTTACTGCGGCATATTATCCCTGCCCATTCTCTTTCCTCTATCCTTCTTTAAGAATTTTCCTAATTCAAACTTGCACTTAGTGAATCATCATAGTTATGATTCCATATTCCAAGGAATCTACAAATCAATTTTTAGGTATGGTAATGAATATTCCACCTTGCATTATATTTCACCAGGTAGAAAATGGATAAATAATCTAAATTTGAGGTATGTGGATGGTGAGTAATTGATGTTTATTTCATGATAAAACCTCGGCTCACTTTGTGCAGACAATCAACCCAATCATAGAAATTAAATCAGAAGCAGTTGTTTGCTTATACTCCCTCCGTCCCAGAAAGAACTGAACACTTGTTGGGACACGTAGTTTAAGGTGATGTGTTGTAGTGTGGTTATCAAATGTTATTTTATTTTAAAAGTAGATGTGATAGGAGTTGGTGGGGTGTTTTTTATTAGAGGAGAGAGAAAGTTAGGTAACTTTTTATTGATAAAGGTAGTGGGTGGATCAAAGATGTGTAAAAGAAATAATATATTAATAGTGGGACCATGCCCTAAATGAAAATGTTCAAACTAATTTGGGACAAACATAAAAGGAAATTATTCAGACTATTCTGGGATAGAGGGAGTAATGTTATAATGTTCATTTCATGATAAAACCTCATAAATGAGTCGCAAATAACTCTTAATGTTAATGGTATTGCTTGCCGAATACAATAACAAAGACAATTAAGTGATTCGAGTGTATCTTATTTTCTTATTTCAATGCTTTTTTAAGACATAAAGGATATTATTTGCTACATGAACGTTAAAGAAAATGGAAAAAAAATTGTTGAGTGAATAGAGAAAATAAAGATTTTTTTATCACAGCTTTTTGAAAACATTGAAGACCTTGGTGCTTTGAAAATGAAGGAAATGAGCATTTTACAACCCCTATTTTCAGCTGTTTTATGGTGAATTTATTTTTTCTTCGTTTTTAAATTGCAAAAAAATTGTAATGTAGGTTCTTTTAAACTCTTTGGTTTGAAAAGTCAACTTAGATTAATAGGTAGTCAGGTTAGGATGCTTCTTGTGATGTGATTATAGGGTGTGGTCTATAGGGGAGTCTGTCAGCGTGCTTTTTGTTGTCTGTCTTGTAAGCTAATAGCCTAATATGTTGGTACTTTGTTTGTTAGCTGGTTGTCGTTATGGTAGCCTGTTGCCAAACTTGGTTTGGTAAGGTTGTTGCTGCCTGTTTTTGCTGTCTTTGGAGAGCACATAAAGAGTCTCTCTTTTCAACCCTTCCTAGAAGGTGGGGAAAGAGAGATGTTGATGCTTTTTCACTTCTTAGGCTAGGTGTGTTTGGTGTTTGTGTTTCTGTCCTTCTTTTTGGTTTTAATTTTTTTTTTAAAATTGCCCAAAAAAAAATAGTGGACTTAGGTTCTTAAAGGTGAAAAAAAAAAAATCATATGAGATCCTTAAAGATGAAAAAAGCAAAATGTTAGTACCTAATTGTATGTTTAACTCATTTCAAGCCATTTCTTGTTACCATAATGTGCTACCTAGATCACATTGATCGAAAACCCTCCCGCCATTTTGATATTAATGACCAGTTTCGAAAGCATGTCAATGTAATGGTCAAGCTATGAATATATGGCACCGTTTCTCGCGAGCTTCTTTAAATTATCCTCAAATTGGGATCTATAAACCTAGAGACATTCATCGAACGTCAAAAAGTTTTCCAAAACATAAGACACTTGTGTCATATACTTGAAAAAACAATTTATTAATAACCGGATCCAGTTTTTTCAAATTGAATTGATTGGATCGTGGATCAAATTGATTGAATTAATTTGTTTATAACAACCCTTCTTTAACAAATAGAAAACTTAAACTTAAATCATATGTGCAAATTTTGTGTTGTGCTAATTTTTTGCCATCTCTAGAGACATTCATCGAACGTCAAAAAGGTTTCAAAGAGCATAAGCACACTTGTGTCATATACTTGAAAAAACAATTTATTAATAACCGAATCCAGTTTTTCAATTGAATTCATGCGATCGCGAATCAAATTGATTGAATTAATTTGTTTATAACGACCCTTCTTTTAACAAACAGAAAACTTAAACTTAAATCATATGTACAAATTTTATGTTGTGCTAATTTTTTTTGCCATCTCTATATTCATATATTGATTCACTAAGGGGGCGTTTGGTTTATAAAGGGGAAAGGGAAAGGGTTTGAGAAAGAGAAAGAAGGAGAATGGAAAGGGATACCCTTAGATTTACTAGGTTGTTTGGTTTGAGAATAGAAAATAATATCTAACCACCACCTCCACATTATCCTTTCCTCTATAACCACTACTACTACCCCTCCCTTGCCCCTCCTTCAATGTCGCCCCTCCCTACCGTCTGCCGCTGCCCCTACCTTCCATTGCCGCCATTGTTTCACCGTTACCGATTATTTGCGAGTGGAAACTCAAGTGGGGGTGGGTTTTCGAGTGGGTTGTGGGGGGTAGGATTTCGTGGGTTTTCGGGTGGGTTGTGGGGGATAGGATTTCGTGGGTTTTGCAGGTCAATTTGGTGGGTGGGTGGGTTTTCGGTGGGGCTTTCAGCGACGAGTGTGAATTTTTCGTGGATGTGAATGCAGTTTGGTGGTGGTTTGGTAAGTTAAGGGTGGTGGTAAGTAGGGTTTTAGTGGCGGTGGTTTGGTAAGTTACGGTGTGATGGTGCTGGTGAAGGTAGCAGTGGTGTAGTGGTGGCGGTGAGGGTGGCGGTGGTGGGAGGTGCCGGTGAGCATGGCGGTGGTGGAGTGTGCTGGTACTTTGTTGGGCAGTGGGGGTACAGTGGTGAATAGGTGGCTTAAAGAAAGGGAATTGAAATACCTAGGGGGAGGTGGGGAATCAAAGTAGAGGAGTTTGGGGGTAAGGAGAAGGTAAAGGGAATGATTGAAATGACAATACAAACAACAACAAAGGGAATCAATCAAATTGATTCTCTTACCCTTTCCTATATACCTCATACCAAACGCCCCCTAAGTGGTTTGCGTTGAGTGATAATGCACTACTTTAAATCCCTAAAGTATCTAAAAAGCCAAATTTTTGGGATTGATGTAGCCAAATTAATTAAACACCGCTAAGATATGATGAATTTTCAATCAATCGTGGTCAAAGAACAAGGGCCATCTATATAGTACACGTGTTTGGACAATTCAAATGCTATGTTGTGTGTATTTTCTCATCATAATCTTAAATTGTCTTGTCAAACTCATAGCAATAACAAGTTGGAAGGCCACTCAATCACCATTTGCATTACTAATGCCGCCTTTTGAAATTAATGTTATTTAACCTTACTTGGCCGCTCAAATTTGCTCGCCTAATTATCAAAATGAGACAAAAAAGAATGACTCGTTCAATTCCAAGACATGCAAGTATGCAACCCTTACGTTGCATTGCATGGCTCCATGCGTTTGATTTAAATCTTGTCCATCTTAGTTTGTGAATATGAAGGGTCCGATTCCTTTTCATTTTTTTTTTCCATGATCAGCAGTTGCCTTTCAACTAGGGAATTCGAATCAGGAGAAAGGAGCCTTTGGAATTTAGCTTCAAACAATGTTTTGTACCACTTCTCAATTTTTCCTTCACCCCCTTTTAGATTTGGCAAGACAATATGCCGATTTCAATTATGAATATTGTCATCTTATGAGTTCATTGATTGACATCACTATATTCATCTTCACGGTCATGCTTTGCCATCGGTTTCTAATGTGACTTATAACTTACCATAGTAATTTTCACCTAAAAAAATCATAGTAGTAATAATTACTCCCTCTGTTTCATTTTAATTTACTCACTTCACTTTGGGGGAGAACCAAAGAGAAAGTATAAAAGTATGAGAGAGAAACTGAAAAGGTGGAGAGATAAATTGAAAAGTGAGAGAGATAAATTAAAAAGTTGGTTAAAATATTAAAAAGTAGATGACATGGGTGGAAAAAGAGGAGAAAGTAGATGTGACATGTTACCAAAAATAAAAAAAGCAACAGTGTGTAGATTAAAAAGAAACAGACCAAAAAGGAAAGTGTGTAGATTAAAAAGAAACGGAGGGAGTATGTTTTATAATTATATGATTATTATGCGTTATGGTGAGAAACTATGGACTAATTAATGAGAGGCCTTATGATAGTGATGTACGTAAACACGTAGTATCAAAGGTTTGGTTAATGAGCAATATCGCTTTTAATCTTCTTGGATCTGTTTGGATCTCTTAGATGAAGGAGAAGGGAGGTAAGGAGGTAAGGAAATGTCTTAACGTTTCATTTGAAATTTTGGGAACGGGAAGTTAGTGTGTTAAAAAAAACTGACTATTTTTTTAAAAATACTAACCAAATTTCTGGGTTCCGGTCCAGGAAATCTAGAATTATGGTTTTCTTGGACCGAGGATTGCACCTGAATTTTCGATCTAGTCCAAATTCCGGTTCGGTTGGGTCTGGTCCAAATTCATGTCCGACCCTAGCACACCCCTAACCACAAGTATAAGAGATACAATGTCAAGATGATCACTCTTTTCCTTTGTAGATTGTCGTGTACCTAAGCATCACACCACTAGCTAATTGTATAATAATAGTTTACACATAATCGTGTCTCCCCATCTTAGCTTCCAATGATGAAACATAACGTCATCCTGATTGGTCAAGTCCTAAGCATGAGCAATCCAACAAGTTAAGGCCAAAATCGTTTTAAGAATGACAAGTCTATTTATTTAATCCAAGCCCAATTAATTATTCGTGATAATTAATATTTAATTCTATTTTTAAACCCATTTTCAAATAGTCCAATTAATTATTCTTGATAATTAATTGTATTTTTAATAAATATTTTCTGAAATAAAAGATATCATAAAAATCATATTTTTATTACTTAAGAAAAAAATTATGAATCCAAAAGATATTATTACATCAAAGATAAAAACAATCTTTTAATTTTGGATAACAGATAAAACCCAGTCAAATATGCGTTTCCGCGACGCGCATTAGGATGCATCAAGCGCACCTGAATGTGCGCGCAACACCGAGAAAGTAAAAAAAAAAAACAGAAACGTAAAAAGCACCTACGCTTGGGGGTGTTCACCGGTCCAGGACCGGACCGGACCGGAACCGACTGGACCGGTGGATCGGAATTTGGAAAAAATTTGGACCTGGACCGGACCGGAATCTATACCTTTTTTTAAAAAATATATAATTTTTATTTGATTTAAAAATATTTATAAATTAGATATATTAAAATTTTAATAATATTAAAAACAATATTTCTAAAGTTTATAAATATTAATTCTAAATTTCTAACTTTTTTAACATATAAATTTTTTTTTCTTACTAAAAAATCAAAAATTCCTGTCCACCGGTCCGGACCGGAATTTTCCGGGTTTGGACCGGACCGGAAACCCGGAATCGGGATTTTCTTCGGACCGAGGACCGGACCGGAATCTTCGGTCCGGTCCGGTCCGGTCCAAATTCCGGTCCGACCCTGATATTTGAACAGCCCTACCTACACTGATGAAGGGCAGCCTTCGCCAGGAGCAGCTGGGGTGTGCGGAGCGCATGCCATGACACCATTATTGTTATCCTCTGCACGATATTCAGTGTTGTTTGCCTATAAATAGGGGTGTAAGTTCGGTTTTGAGGCATGACTGAACCAAACCGAAATAAATTCGGTCTTCACATTTCAAGTCCAATCCAAACCAAAATTTATATAAAACCCAACCAAACTGAACCGAACCGAAATTACAAAACCAAAACCAAACCGAACCCAAAAAAACCGAATTATTTTATGATGCAATTTTTTTTATCTAAATCATACAAATACTACGTAAATATCAAAGTTTAAATCATAAAATATAGAAGAATTACTTAAAATTACAACCAAAGTTTAAGATATAGTACTAAAACTAAAGGAAATTGATAAAAGCAATAAATAAAATACATAATATTTTTCGGTTCTTCGATCCTCTCGAAATTGTTCAGAGCTTTAATAGCAAATAGCCCAGCGTTCAGATGGTGGATTCGATTATACCCCTTTCTTTGGTTCGATTTTCTTCGATGAGCGCTTATTTCTTCAATCTTCTTCTATCCAGTGTGAGATTAAAGCCGCCGTGAGAGATTTTTCAAAATCTTCGATCCATCAGACTTTTAGTTAAGTCTTCAAGGCGACGTGAGAGAAGAGAGAGAAATGGAGGAGAGAGAAGCATAGGAGAGAGAGAAACGGAGGAGTGAGTTAGGGTTTATTCATTCTTAGGAGAGAGAGGAGAAGAAACGGCTGCTATGAGAGAGAGAAATGAAGGATTGAGTTAGGGTTTCTTCAAACCCCTTATTACTTGTAACTTGTAATTGGGCTGAGGAGTAAGAAATGGGCTGAGCCGGCTAAGCTAAATGGGATATTTGGCCCTATAACATATAAACTTCGGTTTGGTTTTGGTTTTTCGGGTTTTCAAAATTAAAACCGAACTAAACCAAAAACCGAAAAAAAATATTTGTAAATCCAAACCAAACCGAATTTCAAAGAAAACCAAACCAAATTACTAATTCGGTTTGGTTTGGTTCGGTTTTTTTGTTTTTAATCAAATAACTTACACCCCTACCTATAAATAGGCTCATGTTCTACTCAATTTTTAATTTTTTGGCACGATGCTTTCGTACACTTTGATCAGAGGCGATCATGGGTCGGGCCAGGCCGAGCTTTAGCCAAAAAATTGGCTCATTTCTGACCAAAGCCTCAGGCCAAAAATTTTGCGCCGAAGCCCGCTATTTCGGGCCGCGCCGAAATTAGCCTAAATTTCTGGATTTAGGCTACCCATGGCCAAAATTTTTTGCACTAAAATCGGGCCGGTCCTGAACCGCGGGATGAAAAATGTTGCCCCTAATCTTTGGGGCGGCGCAAGTTGGACACCTCTATCTTTCATCCACTTTTACACACGCTTTCATCCACCGACATAATACTCCCAAATCACTCCAAAAACTCTCCAAATACTTCAAGCACATAATCCAAAACCTTCAAATTTCCATTAAATCCTTATTCAAGTTTCAAGATTGCTCCTCCCGCGGACCATTATTCAAGACCCAGGCTTAACAGGGAAGGCTAAGGCCATGTGTAGGGTGAGCAAGTGCACAGGGCCCCCAAAATATAAGGGTCCAATTCTCCACCCAATTTAAAAAATAAAAAAGAAAGAAATCTAATTACAGGTGTTCATTTTCAATTTATCGTGTGTAATGTTGGATGCAAATTCAATGAGGTTAGTTTATAATTGGTATTTTTCTTTGTTCTTTCTATTTAACAAAAAAAAAAAAAAAAAAATATATATATATTATTGATTCTTTTGTCTCTTCTTATTCACAAAAAAAATCAATCCTTATAATTTAATTTAGCATAGGGCCCCTAAAATGTATGAGACGGCCTTGCCAGGCGACTGAGGTATAATTCTCGAGGGTCAATTCCAAATTATTTCTTGTTATACTTACAAACTGATTTTCATGATGTAGATCATCAAATAATTCATGTCTTTATGTATATTCTAACCTTTCAATCATTCATTTTACTATACATTATATACTCCCTCCGTCCCATAATATAAAACCTCATTCTGTTTTTACACAGGGATTAAGGTATGTGGAATCTTATTTTATTTGGATATATAGATTCAGTTTTATTGGGAAACACTTATATTGTTCTTTTCTTTGTAGCAAATAATAAAAACTGAACATTTAATGTTGCACGGTTTAGCATGTAGAGAAGTTCAGTGGGGTACACGATCCCATTTTAACATTAATAATGGTGCATTGGGAGCTGAAATTATGAGGATATTTGGGAATTAAATTATTTTCATGAGGGTATTTTGGGCATAAGTATTGATTGAAAATAGAAATAGGACTTATATTTTGGGACACCTTATAAGGAAACATGACTTATATTATGGGATGGATGGAGTATTATTCATGTGCATGCTATGTGTTTATCACTTTAATCACCGCACATGTTTATTTTTGTTTATCAAAGACCTAAATAAATTAAATGTCCCAACATTAAAATCAGATAATTTGGCCAACCTGTAAGGTTCCCACTAATAGGGTTGTAAGTGGATTGGACTGGATTGGATTTTGCCAAATCCAAATCCAGTACAAAGTATTTTGGACTCGAGAAATTGAGTCCAAATCTGATCCAAACTTTTTTTGAGTCCAGTCCAGTTTAGTCCAAAACTTTTTTCTTGAATCTGAATCTGAATCCAGTCCAGTCCAATCCGATTATTATTACTTCTTTTTCGAATTTAGGTTCACAATGTCTTCTCATGATTGAATCATTGAAAAATTGGACACATTACCTCCATTTCACAAAGTAAGTTACATACATTTTTTAAGTATTATAAAATGCAAATTGCAATATACAAAAGGCACCAAAAGAGTTAAAGCAACTTTTGTCTTTTCAGTTCTCACTTTGGACTTTTGGAGGGTACGTAAAAATCCTGGCGTCAGGTAAAATATTTTAGTGCGAAAATGTTAGAAAGTCCAAAATTTCAACAAAAATGTTCACTTTTTTTTACTAAGTATACATTATATGTATATGTATATATATTATATGCTAAAATATTTTTTGTACAGGATTGGACTTATTGGATTCCAAAGCGGTGAGTCCAAATCCAGTACGAAAATATTTGGACTCGGAAATTTGAGTCCAAGTCCAGTCCAAATATTTTTCAGTCCAGTCCAGTCTGACAAGTTTGGATTGGATTGGACTGGACTCTTGAATTTTCGCAGTCCACTTACACACCTACCCTCTAATTTAATTGCATAGATAATATATCACCAAAATTTAGTATCTTTTGTTTAATGAACCAACGTAGATTAATTTTCAGAATGCATGATCGTATTGCTTGGTTGCTTGATTGCATAAAAATCGCACATGGATGGTATTAAGTAGAGGCCCACAATTGGTGAATTTGATCATGATCATAGTCGTACCCTCACAACCGAACACTATCTTTGGATAAGTCACGACGGGGATAACTACATTTGATAAGTCCCTAAGTTGTCCCTAAGATTTCCCAATATCCAATTAGGTTTATGAGTTTTCCTCTAAAGACTTGTTGGAGACTTTGAAAAACATTTTCAATAAAAGTCTTCAATGAGGTAGTCAAATCCGTGGTCATCTTGCTTAGGCAATAAAAATACGCCTACAATTTGGCGATTTCACTGGGGGAGGATTCAAATAATTTTTGATGAGTGGGAGAAACTCGAAAAATGTGATTCATACTTGTTTTATGCCTGTAAATAATATTACAGTTTTGCATATGCATGGATATTCTCTAGAGCCACTATAAGTTCTTATCCTTACCCTACTAGCGCATGTTATATGCCTAGGGCCATCCCCGAGGTTTTGCGCTTTGTCCCTCCAAAAAGCTTCCCGAGCAATAGTGTTGGATCTTAGTCATAAGTAAACCTAACCAACCAAGGCATTGCTCTCTTGAGCCTGATTTGAGACTAGAGTGCGTCTTACACGTGACCATCTTTTAAAGCAAAGATACAAAACATGGAATTAATCACTTAGTCATAGTCCCTTGTAAAGCTAAACCTAAGCCTGACCATAGTATCAAACATAGATCTCGGCTTTAGGTTGGAACTACATACTATTTCTTGCCTATTTGACATTATTGATTGCTTGTTTGCTATTTTCGAAATATGTTTCCCTCGAATTAGGCTAGATCATCAAAAAACGACCAATAAATTGTTGAAACGAAAAACTGTTCTGCAAAGGTCATGCGCCAAACGCACGAATCTTGGGTCACACACAAGGAATGTGCGCATGGCGTAAGTTGCTTGTGTGCACGTAAGCCCGTTTTATGTGACACAAGCTACAAATAGCTTTTGCAGTTTAATTTTGATGGTTTTATCTCTAGTTTTCGATGTATCTTTGTATTATCATTCATGATCACTTGTAGGTCATATTTTCAAGGCAAAATTGGCCTCAACACCCTGAACTATAGCTTGGGTGCACCCAACACCATCAACTATGACTAGTAGCCTAAACGCCACCAACTACGAGGTGGGGTGCACTCTGTACCACCAACTACGGGGTGCGATGCAGTCTGTACCATAAAAACCCACCGTCTTTGGCAACATTTTAGGCTTCCAGCCTGATTTATGGTACGGAATGCACCCCACCCTATAGCTGGTGGTGTTTAAGCTACTAGTCGTAGTTGGTGGTGTTGGGTGCACCCGAACTATAGTTGAGGGTGTTGAGGCCAATTTTGCCTATTTTCAAACAAAACTCACGTAATTCAAAGATAAAAATGTATCTTTTTCATGCATATCATCTATGTTTGAGTATATCATTTAAAGTGCACCAACATAAGTTCCCATGATAGAGTTTGATTCATCATGCATCTCATCCTATCCCATATTAACCCTTATATCCACCAATCTGTTCCAATATATATATCCTATCATATTCCATCCATTTAAAAAAAAATTGCCTTTTTAAAAATCTATCCTACCCTCTTCTAATCTATCTTTTTGAAAAAAACTTTGTCATCTTCCTATCCTTTTTTTTTAATTCCTCTTCAAAATCAATCACCTAAAAGTTTTTTTTTTTTTGCAAAATCAATCCATCATTAATCAGGACCATCGTTTCCACTAAAAGATAAAACGAAGGGGTCCTTTTCCAGAAAAAAAAAAACCAAAAATTATATGCCTAGTCCAATCAACCCAATCAAATCAATAAACTCCAAACAACTCGATCCAATCAACGAATCCAAGTCCATGCATTCATATTAAGCTCATATGCATTAGAGTCCATGCATTCATCTTAGTCCCACGTAAGTCTAACTCATGTCAAAATCTAGGCCTATCTGCATCTCTATGTGAACCCTAGTCTATATCAAGTCCATGTAGGTCCAATATAATCCCAGTCCATTTCAAAGTCAGGCCTATGTACTACTACCAGTCGATTTCAAAGTTAAGCCCATGTGCTTCTTCCAGTCGATTCCAAAACTTAGCTTGTGCGCTACTCTAGTCTATTCCAAAGTCAAGCCTATGTGCTTCTCCCAATGTATTCCACAGTCTAGCCTATGTGCTAGTCCCAGCCCATGAAGGCCAATTTCAAATCCTCGGCCTAGTTTGCATCTCCATGTAAACTCTAGTCAATTCTAATTTCAAGCCCATATAGGACGAAGCCTAGAGACTAAAACCTCCCAATATTTTTGTTTAGCCTACTTACTTTCCATGTAAGTTCAAAGTCTAGCCCCTCAAAAAAAAGTTGTAAGTCTAGCCCTCCCTATTGCCATAACGGCCCAATCTTTGAGTTTAGGCTCCTTATTCTAAGTGTAAGTTCAAAGTATAGTCTTCCTTATTGTCTAGTCTGCTCATTCTCCATGTAAGTTCAAAGTCTAGTCTTCTTTATTGCCTAGCTTGCTTACTCTCCATGTTGGAACATTTATAGTTAAATGTGTCCGTTGATGATATAGATGATATTATGTTTCGTTGTTGTGGCGTATGATGAAATGTAATGAGAACGAAGGAAAAATGAAAAGACAAATCAGTAGAGCGCTCGCTCAGAATTGTCAGGAAGTTGGAATTTGAACCAACTTCCTTGACAGGGCCATGGAGCATCCGCTCCATGAAGAAGCGTCCGCTCCCTTCTTGGAGCGTGCACTCCACAGGGGAGCGCAAGCTCCAATTCGTCAGTTTACCTGACGAGGCACTTTGTTTCGTGAAATGGTGCATGCCTTTTCGTGTGAATGGTTGAGTGGTTTCATGCTTTTCTTTTGTAAATTTTTCCTAGTATATATAGGAAGATATCACATATGATATGGGGTTAGAAAAACATTCATACTTGCTTAGTGAGTGAAATTATTCCCATGGTACTTGCTTAGAGAATGAAATTATCATGTCTTTTCTCTAAACAAAATCAAACTACAAACTCTTATTGGGATTATTTCTTATCAACAACCAAGATTCAATGTTTCTTCTTCGTATCTCATAAGTATTACCGTGATACTCGTTGTTCTTAGTGGGTCGGTAAATATCTTATAGGAAATCGAATTTTTACGTGCTTGGAAGATCGTTTATCTGGTTACTCACTATTATATCCATATACATCTCTAACAATCTATAAGTTATTTATTTCCTTGGGGAATTGGATCTTACTTGGGTGAGATGTTTTTAATTTTCTGAAATTGGAATGCCATTATTAAATGGAAAGAGAAGAAGAATGTTACAAGACAAGAGGTCGGGAATGTTGTTTTTCTCAAATCTTCACTACATGCATGGTTGAAACCCAACTTTGGGTTGTTTTGTAAGTTTCTACTGTTTTTCTTTACGGGAATGTGTTATAGTAAACTTGCATGTTATAGTATATTTACACTATTGCTAATGTCGGTTAACTTTGACAATACCTTTTGTTCTGGAATTCGTTTTTCAATGATTGTCAAAAGTTTATATATACTATGGATAATTTTATTACCAAATGACAGTAAATTTTTGGTTGTATGAACTTTGACAAAAACTTGAACTGTTAATTTCGGGTGAAGCCATGAACGTTAATTGTTTAATATGGAACATGTGTTCTAATGACAGTGGATTTGTCAAATATAAGTGGCGTTGGAATGGGAAGGACAATTTTCTTTCAATGTTTGGTTTCTCTAATTTTACAACATGTTGTTTTGAGGAAGAAACGGTTGAGACAATTTCATAAGGAAAATTTGATTTGTCAAAGGTTGACAAATGACACCATGTTCTATAATGTTCTTGTAAGGAAATGTTAATTAATTCATCTAATCTTTCATGATTTCCATGTTTGTTTGGAGGAAGAATTTTATTCTTGAGTCATGATGGAAAATGTGGATGATTTTATTGATATTGAAATATCATGTTATATTTCACTTGCAATTTTTGTTAATACTAAAATGGGGAAAAATATTAATTTATTTGGTTTATTTTAGTATTAACATGTTATTTCCCATGATCTTGGTTTGAATGTAAATATGATGATCATTTAGTTTATTTTTTGATCATATTATTGTTAGTGTGTTACTATCACTAAGTATTGTTTTTTTTATTATATACTCATGGACAAGTTATAATGTTTATTTTATTAAAGTAAATGTGTTTATTATAATTTGTTGAGTATATAATTATTGACATGAACACGAACTTGTGGAAACTATAAACTTGTTGTTTTTTAGTAGGCCATCCGTGTATGGGCTATGTGTTTAATTTTATTTTAACTATGTGTTGTCTATAGGTTATAAATGTGATTCTATGTTATTTAGAATATTTATTTTTTAGACATGGGGTTAAAATTATTATTAAATGTACTTCTTAATTTTATATAAGTTGATATTAGGATAATATTAGGAAAAGACTTCTTAGAAAAGGTTAAACCATGGACAATAGAATCAGATTACTTTAAATTCACTTATAACCAAACTCTATATAAAACTAAAATAATAAATGAGTAACACTATACCTAGTTTAATAGAACTAATAAAATTACAAAAACAGATAGAAATAGCAAAAGAAGAAAAGGTTTATCTAAGTCAAAGACTACAATACATTATATTTGCAGGTTGCCATAGAAATAGCATAAGAGCATTATCTAAAAAGGGACAAGAAAAAACCAGAGATATAGAAATATTAGAACAAAGATTATATAAAATGAAAAATGACTTAGCAATTCTTAATAAAAATGAGTAATTTAACCTATATACTTATAAAAATAATTTTCGAGGGATATAAAAGTCGATATTATACACCAATGGTAGATACAGGAGCACAACCAACAATAATGAAAGAAAACTATTTACCAAAATGGAAAAAATTAAACACACCATTTAGAATCAATGGGTTTAATACCAATAGTAGTAACATTACCCTATATCAAACAAATGTAAAAATACAAATTTGGAATAAAATATTAATCATATCTAAAGTATACTGTTTCGAATTAACAGGAAAAGACATAATACTAGGAACCAACTTTCTTAACCAATATAAACCATTTAGTATAGGTAAAGAGTTTGTTACATTATTTACTCCTTGTAACATAAGTTAAGAGCTAAAATAGTCAAAAATAGAGAACGAATGCCAATAGAATGGCAAAGATGTAAAACAGGCGAAGAAGCTAAATTAGTCCAAAAGATGACAACCAAAAAGGAAAATATTAATAACTTTGAAATTATAGAAATTGGTATACTCCATGTAGATAAGCTTACTCCTTTAAAAACCCAATTAGAAGAACTATGTAGTGATAATCCTTTAGAAAATTGGCATAAGCATAAAACATAAATAAAAATGACATTGAAAGACCAAAATAGCATAATATCACAAAAACCTTTTAATAATACACAACGAGATGAAAAAGAATTTAAAATGCATATAACAGAACTATTAGCTGGAAAATTAATCAGACCTAGTAATTCAAAACATAGTAGCAGTGCTTTTATAGTGAATAATCATTCTGAACAAAAAAGAGGTAAAACATGAATGGTTATAGATTATCGAATTCTAAATGAAAAAACAATTACATACAATTACCCTATACCAAATAAGATACTTAAAATGAGATAAATACAAGGTTACAATTATTTTTCAAAGTTTGATTGTAAAAGTGGTTTTCACCAATTAAAGTTAACCGAAGATTCTAAACAACTAACAGCATTCAAAGTCCCCAATGGATTTTATGAATGGAATGTATTACCTTTTGGATATAAAAATGCCCCAGGAAGATTCCAAGCATTTATGGATAAATATTTAAATCAATTAGCAAATTGTGTAGTTTATATATGACATACTAATCTATTCAAAAACACAAGAAGAACAATTTAAGTTATTAGAACAATTTATAGAAATTATTAAAACTAGCGGTATAGTTTTAACTAAAAAGAAAATGGAATTATTTAAAACACAGATTGAATTCTTAGGATTTAAAATAGATAAAGCTGGAATAAAATTGCAAGATCATATAGCTAAAAAAATTATTGAGTTTCAAAAGGAAATAAATACTAAGAAAGAATTACAAAAATTCCTAGCAATAGTAAATCAGGTTAGAGAATTTATTCCTAAATTATCACAATATACTGAACCACTAACTAAAAAACTAAAGAAAGACTACGATTTTAGATGGGAAGATACTGATACAAAGATTTTAGAAAAAATCAAAGATTTAGTCAAAAAATTACCAAAACTAAGTTTTCCTGATGAAGACAAAGAATTTACATGGATAGTAGAAACAGATGCTAGTGAAACCAATAACGGTTACGGAGCAGTATTAAAATACTGATATAAAAATGATAGAAAAGAATATGTTTGTAGGTATCACTCAGGATCTTTTAAGGCAAATGAAATCAATTGGGATATAAATAAAAAAGAGTTTAAAGCAGTAAAATATGGAATCAAAAAATTTGAATGTTATATAGTTTATAGTAAATTCATAATTAGAATAGATAATAGAACTGTTAGAAGTTGGTTAACCCAAAAACTACAAGATTCCATTACAAGAAAAGAAATAAATCGAATAATAGCTGACATCAATCAGTATGAATTTTCTATTGAATTATTGAAAACTAACGAGAATTGTTTTGCAGACTATCTCTCAAGAAATAGCTCAACAACTGGTTCTAGAAAATCAAGAGCTCAAGATACAACTCAAAAAGTTAATGGAAGAACTCGCTTCCATAAAAAGGGAAGCCACTTCCAGCAATCCTAGTATGGAGCAAGCAGATATTGGCACTAGCCAAAAAATATAAAAGCCGAATTATTACAAAAAAGTTAATACCTTTCTTGAAGAGTATGTCCTTACAAACTTATTACCCCAATCAAACCAACAACCCCACACCAGTTATCAATGAAATAAATTTTCCCAGCTTAGTACCAGATACCACATCATTCAAAGAAAAGCTAACCTTAGGAACCAAACAAACTATATCTCCTTTGGTTCGCCAATATATAGATAATTTCTTATTTATTGCTCACAAACTAAATACCGTCCCAGAATTTACCACTAAAGATCGCCACGGAGAGATAGAAGGAGGTTATGTTACTAACCCCTTAAAAAGGGTAAACGAGTTAATAGCGTTGCCTGATTGCAATGCAAATTTAATCAAAGCAGCATATGATTATGGCCTTCTTAATTCAGTATATACAATGAATGGAGAAGAGGTATCATCTATTCCTCAGCTATATAAAGCAGCTAAAAGTTACTTGCATATTACAAAATCTCCTATGATTTTTGTAAGATGCTATACTGCCCCAGGCGAAGTTACTTTCTTTGAAATAAAACAATGTATTAGGGTTGTTAAAACAATGTATTAGGGTTTTATCTTTCCAGAAGAAATTAAGGCTCAGCCAGAGTTAAACCGAAATGAGATACCAGATCTCGTTAGAGAGAAAAGAGCAGTCAAGATAAAAGCGATTTATGACGCCTTGATTACCATGGTCAAGACTCATGTTTGGATAAATGTATATTCGAGAGTCAAATACATTAATTATATCTCAAAGCAAAACCTATGGCCATGATACGGTCGAAACTATCAAATCATGGGTATGGAGCCTGCTCCATCCGGATCGAGAACCAGTTACACGATATATACCCAGAAATTTTCTAACTGAAGATACTTTAAAGAGATATTGCAGTTGGATGCAGCAGAATAATAACCTCTCATGTAAAATGTGTGGAATTAAACAAATGACTGTACCAATAATTGAAGATATGGATAGCTGTGGAGCTGAATCATCTAACACAGCAGCATCTACTACAGAGATAGAGCACACCTTATAAGTATAAGACACCTGTTAAGTAGCTACTAAAAGATAAGGATAGAGATACGTTTGTAAAAACTATCATGTAATAGATAAATGTTGTAACAATTGTAATACGACAAAAGATAGGCGGCGAAAAATATGTAAAATATGTGAATAGTGTGAACAGTACTTTTACTGTAGCACTTTCACTGTAGCAAATAGTATGTGTAATAGTATGAATAGTTTTGTAAAAATGGTACGACACTTGTAAAAGCTTTGCCTATAAATAAGAACCGATGGGGAAGCAAGAGGCATCATCAACTTCTCCCCATTTCTCCACTACTCTCTTCATCTACTAAATCCCTTCTTCTCTCTAAAATAATTACGCGTACCCCATAGTTGGTATCAGAGCTTACTATTCACAAGACCGGCGCTATTTTCCTAGAGCTTATTCCTCAAGGTATTTTACAAATAATTATTAAAGCAGATAAGGTAATCCTTTTTCTTATGAACAGAATTTAAATTCAATCCCCTAGTTTATAATAATACTGAGGTCTGTTAAAATAATTCTATAATTTCATATAGGATGTATGCTATCTTAATTATGCTTTCCCCGATTAAGTAAAATCATGTTTAGAAACCAAGAGACAATTGGTAGCAGGAGCCCGTTTAGCCGTTAAAGAATGAAAAGGCGTTGAGGGCGTGATGCATAAAACCTATGTGGTGAGGTTGAAAAATATGAATATATTTAATTCTGCTTAAGTGCTTAAGGGTTGTCAAAGCGGATTAGCAGTACTTATATGAAAGCTGATAGAATTGTTATTAACCGATTAAGGTTTATTATGAGCAAAAGGGATTGAGTCTTTAAAGAAAGTTCATAAAGAAACAAATACCTATTTCATTGATTATTTGCTTATCATATTATGAATTCTCAACATAAGAATGTTAAACTAATTTTTGAATGGATAAATTATGCATTGCTATTTAAAAATTAACAGAGTAAAAGACCAAATATATATTTATAATATTCATCTACATGAAGCATATGTACTAGAAGAATCTGAAAGAAGATATTCTTTACTTAAATCAATACAAGAAGAGCAGAATAAAATAGAAAAACTTTCGAAAATTTAAATAGAACTTGATAAATTACTAGAGCTATTAAAACAAATAGAACTTAGACAATTCCTAATAGAAGAAATATTAATAGAACTTAAACAATTAATAAATTCATTTTGACTATTAAAACACAAATAAAAAAACGTTAAGGATCATATAAAAACGAGAGATAACATATTAATTGTTCAGAATAGAATCATACAAGATAAAATAGATGAATTTGAAAATTATTTATATGAAGCCTATAGAAGAAAAGATATTGAAATAAAAAATGCTTTGAGAAAATATTTAACTAAGTTACAAGATAAGAAAAATAGAAACTTAATAGCTAAACAAGAACTTAGAGACTTAAAAAATTCGTTATACGTATGAGTACTAAATCACAAGTAAAAAGGGCTATGAGAAGAGCTAACTGGGAATATTTTATATCAATTATGCAATCTGATATTAAAAATTTAGAATTAAGAAATAAAAAACAAATGGCTATTATTAATAAACTACAAATATTAGAACAAGCAACATTAAATGATAATTATGACTATGAAGAAATTGAAAAGGAGTTAAAACCTTTTGATGATCAAATAGAACTACTAGAGATACAAATTAATGAACAAGAAGAGGTAGCTAAGAAAATAATAGAAGATTATAATAATTATACGTTAAATAGAAAATCAACTTTATGCTTATGAGTGAACTAGAAAAAAAAGAAAATTTAGGAACTAATCTAAAGATAATAAATACAAATATTTTATTAATTATACAATTACTAAAAGAAAGTAAGAAAGATTCAGATAAACCAGAGTCTAGTAATACTAGAATACCAATAGAACTAGAAGAACAAGGTTATGAAATTTTATAAAAGAAGATAACTAAAGAATATTCACAGTTATTTCCGGAATTACTTTTAAGAAAAAGAATAGAAATAGAATATGAAAGAATAATTGAACAATCAAAATAATGAATAAAAACGAAAAAATCATTGAAGAAGAAATTATTAGATATCTTGATGGTCCATTTAAAATATACAAGACTAATCTAAATAAACAATTTGCAGAAATTAGTGAAGGCATATTTTATCTAATAAAAGATAGGAAACAAATGATACTAGAAAATGAATTTGATAGAGAAAGGAGACTAGCACTAGAAAATAATTTCGTACAACTAATATAGAAAGTAGCTATCAAGACAATAAAACAATTGATGACATCTACAAGAAATTAGAAAAACTAGAGAGAAAATATGATGAGAGAATGCGAAAAATAGAAGAATCCATTAAAATAATCCATATTAATACTAAACAAATATTAGACAAAGTCTACAGAGTAGAAAACAATTTTAATGAAGAGATACAAAATCTTAAAATTGAATATAATAGTAGGTTCGATAAAACAGAAGAACAGCTTATATGTAATATCAAAAACAATGCTGAAATATCAGAAATCCATGAATCAGATAACGAAACGATAAATAATACTACCACAGAAGCTTTAACAACTGAAATAGAACGACTTGAAGTAAATAATATAGAGGTAAATACTCTAGAAGAAAATAATGAAGAAGTTTATTCTGAACAATCCAGTCAAGAATTTAGAAATTCAAATTATTTAGAATCAGACTTTAATTCAGAAAAAGGTGAAGAAATTAACGTACTTACTAAAGTCTACACAGATGACGATTATGATTATATGGAAACCAGTAGAAGTTATAAACCTACCTTCAAAAAGACAAAATATGATTATAATCATAAAAATAATGACTATATATGGAAATATCGAAGAAAATTAGAAAATGATTACATATCCAGAGATAACCAATCAGGAGAAACTTTAAATTTAAATTGCTCTACTAATGCTGAAATAGATATACAAAATTGGACAGCTAGAATAAATACAAAATTAATAGAAGCTAAAATACCAGTTAGTGCAGCGGCTAGTTATATTGAAGCAACTATAACAGGAATAGCAAGAAGCTATTTAATTAATATAGGAATAACAGAATTAACAGAACTACGAAGTGCTAAGATAGAAGGAACTAAGATGACCGATTCAACACAAATGTTAAAAAAATATGAAAAAATAATTGGAAGAGAATTTGGTAATCCAAATGCAGATTTAAAATATGCAGCAGCTAGGAAAGAATATTGTAAATCCCAATTATATAATATGCAAATATGTTCCATGTGTCCAGAAGATCTAAATAAATATAATTGTGCTTTTCGATGAACTATTATGAATTAGGAACCGAAACCCCTGAACAATTAGTTGTATTTCGAAAATTATATTTTGAAAAATTACCAATACCTATAAATACTATGGTATAACAAGCTTATTATACAGAACCTAAAACAGGAACTTTAGGAGAACAAATAGCATTTTTACAAACATGGTATAAAAATTATTGTATTGAAGTTAATAACCATAAGGCATTTAGAAAACAAGCTAAAATTAGTGACTGTTGTGAAAAATATGAAATACCCAAATTTGGATGCCACAAATTAAACAAAAGATATAAAGCAAAAAGACCCAAATTAATGCGAAGACGATATAAAAAATTCAAACCGTATGGAAAATATAAAAATAAGAAACGATCAAATAAAAATTACTTTATTAAAAGAAAAATCTATAAATATGCTAAAAATCCAAAATGATGTAGATGTTATAATTGTGGACAAATAGGTCACATAGCAAAGGAATGTAAAGGAAATAAAAATACTAATAAAAATATAAAAAATGTAAATTTCATTGAACTCCATATAGCAGAATATGAACTAGGTAAAACCAATATACCACCAGATGAAGAAATATATGTGTTCGAATATGAAACAGATAATGACGAAATTAATGAAATAAGTAATGATGAAAATAGTGAAGAGGAAGATAATACTGAAACTGATGATAATGAATAAAGAGTTATAAGACGTTGATTACGATGAAGATATAACAGTACAACATAAAAATCAAAGAGTTATTTTTGATTTACAAAAATATAATGCATTAAAGTATGAAGGATTTACGTTGTCCCTCGAAAAAATTATTGAGAAGAAAAAATTTTGACCTAACTAATTTAACTAAGTATTTCAAAAAGTAAAAGGAGGAATATTTAGTTATAGCTGATAGAGAACATGTTATAGACATAACACAAGTACAAGGTAACACTAGAGTCCCATTAATAACACAAGAAGTGCTAAATGAAGAAATAACCAAAATTAATAACACATTAAAAAATAAACCAATCACATTTAGATTTGTAGAATTAGCTGCCATAGAAATAATAATAAAAGCCTGTTTTAAAGAAGGAATAGATACTCCCTTAGAATTAGAATTAGCTGATGATAGAATCAAAGAACCAATAGAACAAGCTATTATAGCATAACTTAAAGGAAATCTTAATTATCAGAAAGTTAGATTCATAATTAAGCCCAATTATTCTATAAGTTTAACTGACCAAAATATAGAAAAGGCATTAGTCTTATATTGGAAACTAGATGGAATAAACATGACAACTGGATAAAAAGTTATGACAGTACAATGTAAGAATGCTTATATATTAACAGATCAACATCAGGTTTATACTAAAAACAAATTAAGACCAATTACTATAGATACCTCTTTTACAGATCTTATATTACCTATAGAAAAAGGATTAAAATAATACTCTAAACCAAACTATGAAGACTTAGAAATAGTAAAGAAACGATTAAGTGTTTCTAGATCTAAATGAGATTTAACTGACAACCTACCTATTCAATTAAAATGACACGAATATTATATAATCATACAAATAGGAATAAAAAATCTAACAGCACAATTAGATATTAATACTGAAAGTAATTATATACCAATAGACAAACTGTCAAACCAAATTGTTAACATTAATGAAAATTTTAATACATTAATTACCTTAACATTAATTGGGCTTAATTATGAATCTAACTTTCTGATAAATAAGATTTCCTTTAAGTTGTGCTATAATAGCTTGTTCTATTGGTTCTTTGATTCTATCATCAGCTAGTTCTAATTCTAAGGGAGTATCTATTCCTTCTTTAAAACAGGCTTTCATTATTATTTCTATGGCAGCTAATTCTACAAATCTAAATGTGATTGGTTTATTTTTTAATGTGTTATTATTTTGGTTATTTCTTCATTTAGCACTTCTTGTGTTATTAATGGGACTCTAGTGTTACCTTGTACTTGTGTTATGTCTATAACATGTTCTCTATCAGCTATAACTAAATATTCCTCCTTTTTCTTTTTGAAATACTTAGTTAAATTAGTTAGGTCAAATTTTTTCTTCTCAATAATTTTTTCATTTATATCCCAATTGATTTCATTTGCCTTAAAAGTTCCTGAGTGATACCTACAAACATATTCTTTTCTATCATTTTTATATATGTATTATAATACTGCTCCGTAACCGTTATTGGTTTCACTCGCATCTGTTTCTACTATCCATGTAAATTCTTTGTCTTCATCAGGAAAACTTAGTTTTGGTAATTTTTTGACTAAATCTTTGATTTTTTCTAAAATCTTTGTATCAGTATCTTCCCATCTAAAATCGTAGTCTTTCTTTAGTTTTTTTAGTTAGTGGTTCAGTATATTGTGATAATTTAGGAATAAATTCTCTAACCTGATTTACTATTCCTAGGAATTTTTGCAATTCTTTCTTAGTATTTATTTTCTTTTGAAACTCAATAATTTTTTGAGCTATATGATCTTGCATTTTTATTCTAGCTTTATCTATTTCAAATCCTAAGAATTCAATCTGTGTCTTAAATAATTCCATTTTCTTTTTACTTAAAACTATACCACTAGTTTTAATAATTTCTATAAACTGTTCTAGTAACTTAAAGTGTTCTTCTTGTGTTTTTGAATAGATTAGTATGTCATCAATATAAACTACACAATTTGATAATTGATTTAAATATTTATCCATAAATGCTTGGAATCTTCCTGGGGCATTTTTATATCCAAAAGGTAATACATTCTATTCATAAAATCCATTGGGGACTTTGAATGCTGTTAGTTGTTTAGAATCTTCGGTTAACTTTAATTGGTGAAAACCACTTTTACAATCAAAATTTGAAAAATAATTGTAACCTTGTATTTGTCTCATTTTAAGTATCTTATTTGGTATAGGGTAATTATATGTAATTGTTTTTTCATTTAGAATTCGATAATCTATAACCGTTCGTGTTTTACCTCTTTTTTGTTCAGAATGATTATTCACTATAAAAGCACTGCTACTATGTTTTCAATTACTAGGTCTGATTAATTTTCCAGCTAATAGTTCCGTTATATGCATTTTAAATTCTTTTTCATCTCGTTGTGTATTATTAAAAGGTTTTTGTGATATTATGCTATTTTGGTCTTTCAATGTCATTTTTATTTATGTTTTATGCTTATGCCAATTTTCTAAAGGATTATCACTACATAGTTCTTCTAATTGGGTTTTTAAAGGAGTAAACTTATCTAGATGGAGTATACCAATTTCTATAATTTCAAAGTTATTAATATTTTCCTTTTTGGTTGTCATCTTTTGGACTAGTTTAGCTTCTTCGCCTGTTTTACATCTTTCCCATTCAATTGGCATTCGTTCTCTATTTTTGACTATTTTACCTCTTAACTTATGTTTACAAGGAGTAAATAATGTAACAAACTCTTTACCTATACTAAATGGTTTATATTGGTTAAGAAAGTTGGCTCCTAATATTATGTCTTTTCCTGTTAATACGAAACAGTATAGTGGTTAAGAAAGTTGGTTCTTAGTATTATGTCTTTTCCTGTTACTAAAGTCTACACAGATGACGATTATGATTATATGGAAACCAGTAGAAGTTATAAACCTACCTTCAAAAAGAAAAAATATGATTATAATCATAAAATAATGACTATATATGGAAATATCGAAGAAAATTAGAAAATGATTACATACCCAGAGATAACCAATCAGGAGAAACTTTAAATCTAGATTGCTCTACTAATGCTGAAATAGATATACAAAATTAGACAGCTAGAATAAATGCAAAATTAATAGAAGCTAAAATACCAGTTAGTGCGGCGGCTAGTTATATTGAAGCAACTATAACAGGAATAGCAAGAAGCTATTTAATTAATATAGAAATAACAGAATTAACAGAACTACGAAGTACTAAGATAGAAGGAACTGAGATGACCGATTCAACACAAATGTTGAAAAAATATGAAAAAAGAATTCGAAGAGAATTTGGTAATCCAAATGCAGGTTTAAAATATGCAGCAGCTAGGAAAGAATATTGTAAACCCCAATTATATAATATGCAAATATGTTCCATGTGTCCAGAAGATCTAAACAAATATAATTGTGCTTTTCAGATGAACTATTATGAATTAGGAACCGAAACCCCTGAACAATTAGCTGTATTTCGAAAATTATATTTTGAAAAATTACCAATACCTATAAATACTATGGTACAACAAGCTTATTATACAGAACCTAAAACGGGAACTTTAGGAGAACAAATAGCATTTTTACAAACATGGTATAAAAATTAGGCCTGGCAAAAGCTGACCCAACCTGACAACCCGACCCGAACCCGACCTGAAATTAGCGGGTTTGGGTTGACGTTTTCAACCTGATTAGTTAAATGCGTCGACCTGAACCCAACCTGAAATATAAATGGGTCAGGTTCAGGTCGAATTTTCTGACCTGAAAATGACCCGCCTGACCTGATTTGTAAATGGGTCAAAATCAGGTTGGGTCAACCCGTATAACCCAACCCGAATAATTGAACTAATCTCAAAAATAAATTGTTTGTTTTGCGGTTTTGCCCAGCCCAATAGATTAAAAAATTCCCAGCCCAAAAACAAAATCTCACGCTCTTTCCTAACCCTAGAATTCTAAGTTTCTAACGCATCCTCTCTCTCTCTCTCTCTCTGAGTCTCAGTCTTTCACTCTCTCTCTCTGAAACTCACGGTCTTCTTCTTCGCCGCTCACTGCTAGTGCTCACTCGTAAGTCTCATCAAGACATCAACAATTCAACATTAGGTTGTATTTTTTTTTCATATTTTCATTTTTTACTCGCAAAGTTCAAGTTTTTTCGTTGCTCTTTATTTATTTTTCTGCTATTTTTTTTGTCTTTTGTCTTTTCGTTTTTTTCCCTTTTTTGTTTAATGTTCTTTATTTTTTTTTCTATATTTTTTGTTTTCGTATTTTCACTCGCAAAGTTCAATTTTTTTCGATGCTATTTATTTAATTTTTTGTTTTTTCTGCTATTTTTCTATTTTTTATGTGCATTTCTGTCTTTGCTCTTTTCGTTTTTTTTCCCTTTTTTCTATTTCCCTATGTGTTTAATATTTTGTATTTTTTTTTCTATATTTTCTGTTTTTAATTTATGCCTTATTCTGTATATTTTTTCTATTTTTCTGTTTTCCTATCTTTTCTTCTAGTTTATTCATTTGTTTAGATTTTGGGTTCTTCAGGTAATATGGCTAGGACAACTTCAAGGAGCAAATCTGAGGAGGAGAGACTCCTCTCCTACAAATGCTGTGAAACCAAAAAAATGGAAAAATCTGATACTAAACTTGTTGCTTGGTTTGTAATATTCTATTAAACTTGTTGCTTGGTTTGTAACATTAATCTTGTCGTATTTTATTAATCTTGTTTTATTTTATGAAGCTTGTTGAGGGTATTTTAAGATTTTGTTGAAATTTGAAGGTGCTGCTGTTTTGAACTTGGTTAGCTAAGTATGAACTTGAGTTACGCATACTGTTTTGAAGAAAAAAATCAGGTTATATGGGTCGGGTCAACCTGAAAACAGCGGGTTAAGCAGGTTCAGATTGACCCAAGTTTAAAAAATCAGGTCAGGTTGACCCGATAATTTTCAGATCAAGTTAGGGTCAATAATATTGTCCCGAAAATAAAAACAGATCAGGTTCAGGTTGGGGGGTTTCCGACCCGATATTACTTGACCCGAACACGAACCCGACCCAACCCGACCTGATTGCCAGGCCTAATAAAAATTATTGTATTGAAGTTAATAACCATAAGGCATTTAGAAAACAAGCTAAAATTAGTGACTGTTGTGAAAAATATGAAATACCCAAATTTGGATGCCACAAATTAAACAAAAGATATAAAGCAAAAAGACCCAAATTAATGCGAAGACGATATAAAAAATTCAAACCGTATGGAAAATATAAAAATAAGAAACGATCAAATAAAAATTACTTTATTAAAAGAAAAATCTATAAATATGCTAAAAATCCAAAAAGATGTAGATGTTATAATTGTGGACAAATAGGTCACATAGCAAAGGAATGTAAAGGAAATAAAAATACTAATAAAAATATAAAAAATGTAAATTTCATTGAACTCTATATAGCAGAGTATGAACTAGGTAAAACCAATATACCACCAGATGAAGAAATATATGTGTTCAAATATGAAACAGATAATGACGAAATTAATGAAATAAGTAATGATGAAAATAGTGAAGAGGAAGATAATACTGAAACTGATGATAATGAATAAAGAGTTACAAGAAGTTGATTACGATGAAGATATAACAGTACAACATAAAAATCAAAGAGTTATTTTTGATTTACAAAAATATAATGCATTAAAGTATGAAGGATTTACGTTGTCCCCCGAAAAAATTATTGAGAAGAAAAAATTTGACCTAACTAATTCAACCAAGTATTTCAAAAAGAAAAAGGAGGAATATTTAGTTATAGCTGATAGAGAACATGTTATAGACATAACACAAGTACAAGGTAACACTAGAGTCGCATTAATACCACAAGAAGTGCTAAATGAAGAAATAACCAAAATTAATAACACATTAAAAAATAAACCAATCACATTTAGATTTGTAGAATTAGCTGCCATAGAAATAATAATAAAAGCCTGTTTTAAAGAAGGAATAGATACTCCCTTAGAATTAGAATTAGCTGATGATAGAACCAAAGAACCAATAGAACAAGCTATTATAGCACATCTTAAAGGAAATCTTATTTATCCAAAAGTTAGATTCATAATAAAGCCCAATTATTCTATAAGTTTAACTGACCAAAATATAGAAAAGGAATTAGTCTTATATTGGAAACTAGATGGAATAAACATGACAACTGGATAAAAAATTATGACAGTACAATGTAAGAATGCTTATATATTAACAGATCAACATCAGGTTTATACTAAAAACAATTTAAGACCAATTACTATAGATACCCCTTTTACAGATCTTATATTACCTATAGAAAAAGGATTAAAATTATACTCTAAACCAAACTATGAAGACTTACAAATAGTAAAGAAACGATTAAGCGTTTCTAGATCTAAAACGAGATTTAACTGACAACCTACCTATTCAATTAAAATCACACGAATATTATATAATCATACAAATAGGAATTAAAAATTTAACAGCACAATTAGATATTAATACTGAAAGTAATTATATACCATTAGACAAACTGTCATACCAAATAGTTAACATTAATGAAAATTTTAACAGATTAATTACCTTAACAACAAAAATTGCACTACAGGATATAAATATCGACTATGTCATAACCTTAAATAATAAGATAATATTAGGAAAAGACTTCTTAGAAAAGGTTAAACCATGGACAATAGAACCAGATTACTTTAAATTCACTTATAACCAAACTCTATATAAAACTAATATAATAAATGAGTAACACTATACCTAGTTTAATAGAACTAATAAAATTACAAAAACAGATAGAAATAGCAAAAGAAGAAAAGACTACAATACATTGTACTCCGTAACCGTTATTGGTTTCACTAGCATCTGTTTCTACTATCCATGTAAATTCTTTGTCTTTCATCAGGAAAACTTAGTTTTGGTAATTTTTTGACTAAATATTTTATTTTTTCTAAAATCTTTGTATCAGTATCTTCCCATCTAAAATCGTAGTCTTTCTTTAGTTTTTTAGTTAGTGGTTCAGTATATTGTGATAATTTAGGAATAAATTCTCTAACCTGATTTACTATTCCTAGGAATTTTTGTAATTCTTTCCTTTTGAAACTCAATAATTTTTTGAGCTATATGATCTTGCATTTTTATTCCAGCTTTATCTATTTCAAATCCTAAGAATTCAATCTGTGTTTTAAATAATTCCATTTTCTTTTTACTTAAAACTATACCACTAGTTTTAATAATTTCTATCAACTGTTCTAATAACTTAAAGTGTTCTTCTTGTGTTTTTGAATAGATTAGTATGTCATCAATATAAACTACACAATTTGATAATTGATTTAAATATTTATCCATAAATGCTTGGAATCTTCCTGGGGCATTTTTATATCCAAAAGGTAATACATTCCATTCTTAAAATCCATTGGGGACTTTGAATACTGTTAGTCGTTGTTTAGAATCTTCGGTTAACTTTAATTGGTGAAAACCACTTTTTTTACAATCAAACTTTGAAAAATAATTGTAACCTTGTATTTGTCTCATTTTAAGTATCTTATTTGGTATAGGGTAATTGTATGTAATTGTTTTTTCATTTAGAATTCGATAATCTATAACCATTCGTGTTTTTCCTCTTTTTTGTTCAGAATGATTATTCACTATAAAAGCACCGCTACTATGTTTTGAATTACTAGGTCTGATTAATTTTCCAGCTAATAATTCCGTTATATGCATTTTAAATTCTTTTTCATCTCGTTGTGTATTATTAAAAGGTATTTGTGATATTATGCTATTTTGGTCTTTCAATGTCATTTTTATTTCTGTTTTATGCTTATGCCAATTTTCTAAAGGATTATCACTACATAGTTCTTCTAATTGGGTTTTTAAAGGAGTAAGCTTATCTAGATGGAGTATACCAATTTATATAATTTCAAAGTTATTAATATTTTCCTTTTTGGTTGTCATCTTTTGGACTAATTTAGCTTCTTCGCCTGTTTTACGTCTTTCCCATTCTATTGGCATTCGTTCTCTATTTTTGACTATTTTAGCTCTTAACTTATGTTTACAAGGAGTAAATAATGTAACAAACTCTTTACCTATAATAAATGGTTTATATTGGTTAAGAAAGTTGGTTCCTAGTATTATGTCTTTTCCTGTTAATTCGAAACAGTATACTTTAGATATGATTTATATTTTATTCCAAATTTGTATTTTTACATTTGTTTGATATAGGGTAATGTTACTACTATTGTTATTAAACCCATTGATTCTAAATGGTGTGTTTAATTTTTTCCATTCTGGAAAACAGTTTTCTTTCATTATTGTTGGTTGTGCTCCTTTATCTACCATTGGTGTATAATATCGACTTTTATATCCCTCGAAGATTATTTTTATAAGTATATAGGTTAACTTACTCATTTTTATTAAGAATTGCTAAGTCATTTTTCATTTTATATAATCTTTGTTCTAATATTTCTATATCTCTGGTTTTTTCTTGTTCCATTTTAGATAATGCTCTTATGCTATCTCTATGGCAACCTGCAAATATAATGTCTTGTAGTCTTTGACTTAGATAAACCTTTTCTTCTTTTGCTATTTCTATCTGTTTTTGTAATTTTATTAGTTCTATTAAACTAGGTATAGTGTTACTCATTTATTATTTTAGTTTTATATAGAGTTTGGTTATAAGTGAATTTAAAGTAATCTGGTTCTATTGTCCATGGTTACTTTAAATAGAACCAGACTCTATATAGAACCAGATAACTTTAAATTCACTTATAACCAAACTCTATACAAAACTAAAATAATAAATGAGTAACACTATACCTAGTTTAATAGAATTAATAATATTACAAAAACAGATAGAAATAGCAAAAGAAGAAAAGGTTTATCTAAGTCAAAGACTACAATACATTATATTTGCAGGTTGCGATAGAGATAGCATAAGAGCATTATCTAAAATGGAACAAGAAAAAACCAGAGATATAGAAATATTAGAACAAAGATTATATAAAATAAAAAATGACTTAGCAATTCTTAATAAAAATGAGTAATTTAACCTATATACTTATAAAAATAATCTTCGAGGGATATAAAAGTTGATATTATACACCAATGGTAGATACAGGAGCACAACCAACAATAATGAAAGAAAACTGTTTACCAGAATGGAAAAAAATTAAACACACCATTTAGAATCAATGGGTTTAATAACAATAGTAGTAACATTACCCTATATCAAACAAATGTAAGAATACAAATTTGGAATAAAATATTAATCATATCTAAAGTATACTGTTTCCAATTAACAGGAAAAGACATAATACTAGGAACCAACTTTCTTAACCAATATAAACCATTTAGTATAGGTAAAGAGTTTGTTACAATATTTACTCCTTGTAAACATAAGTTAAGAGCTAAAATAGTCAAAAATAGAGAACAAATGCCAATAGAATGGGAAAGATGCAAAACAGGCGAAGAAGCTAAATTAGTCCAAAAGATGACAACCAAAAAGGAAAATATTAATAACTTTGAAATTATAGAAATTGGTATACTCCATCTAGATAAGCTTAGTCCTTTAAAAACCCAATTAGAAGAACTATGTAGTGATAATCCTTTAGAAAATTGGCATAAGCATAAAACAGAAATAAAAATGACATTGAAAGACCAAAATAGCATAATATCACAAATACTTTTAATAATACATAACGAGATGAAAAAGAATTTAAAATGCATATAACGAAATTATTAGCTGGAAAATTAATCAGACCTAGTAATTCAAAACATAGTAGCGGTGCTTTTATAGTGAATAATCATTCTGAACAAAAAAGAGGAAAAACACGAATGGTTATAGATTATCGAATTCTAAATGAAAAAACAATTACATACAATTACCCTATACCAAATAAGATACTTAAAATGAGACAAATACAAGGTTATAATTATTTTTCAAAGTTTGATTGTAAAAGTGGTTTTCACCAATTAAAGTTAACCGAAGATTCTAAACAACTAACAGCATTCAAAGTCCACAATGGATTTTATGAATGGAATGTATTACCTTTTGGATATAAAAATGCCCCAGGAAGATTCCAAGCATTTATGGATAAATATTTAAAATAATTATCAAATTGTGTAGTTTATATTGATGACATACTAATCTATTCAAAAACACAAGAAGAACACTTTAAGTTATTAGAACAGTTTATAGAAATTATTAAAACTAGTGGTATAGTTTTAAGTAAAAAGAAAATGGAATTATTTAAAACACAGATTGAATTCTTAGGATTTGAAATAGATAAAGCTGGAATAAAATTGCAAGATCATATAGCTCAAAAAATTATTGAGTTTCAAAAGGAAATAAATACTAAGAAAGAATTACAAAAATTCCTAGGAATAGTAAATCAGGTTAGAGAATTTATTCCTAAATTATCACAATATACTGAACCACTAACTAAAAAACTAAAGAAAGACTACGATTTTAGATGGGAAGATACTGATACAAAGATTTTAGAAAAAATCAAAGATTTAGTCAAAAAATTACCAAAACTAAGTTTTCCTGATGAAGACAAAGAATTTACATGGATAGTAGAAAAAGATGCTAGTGAAACCAATAACGGTTACGGAGCAGTATTAAAATACAGATATAAAAATGATAGAAAAGAATATGTTTGTAGGTATAACTCAGGAACTTTTAAGGCAAATGAAATCAATTGGGATATAAATAAAAAAGAGTTAAAAGCAGTAAAATATGGAATCAAAAAATTTGAATGTTATATAGTTTATAGTAAATTCATAATTAGAACTGATAATAGAACTGTTAGAAGATAACATCCTCATACCAGCTCTTATTCTTTTAACCTCAAAAGATGCTCTAGGCGCACGATAAGGTGAGTTTACTATTGTGAGCCAGGTAGTGGAAATGGGTCGGAGGAAGAAAAGTTCTGGTGTCGGAGAGGTGGCTCAGGGTTCTGGTAGCTCAAGCAAAGGTGCGAATAGCAATCAACAGAAGGTTGTTGGGGCGGATTACGTTGAAACCAATGGAACAGTAACGATTCCTGTGGCTCCTTTGATTCCGGTGGCTGAGGTGACGGAGATTGGAGCTGAACTTGTTGCAAAGAATCGAAACTTCTGGAAAGGCATGATACAAAGTAAAATCTCTGAGAAAGGTATGGGATTAAGCTTTGTTGCTCCTAGTGTTGTTAATGGTGAAAATGTAGCAAAACTTGACAAGCAAGATGTTGATAGAATGAATGAAAACTGGATGAACTCGTTGATAGTTTATGTTATTGGACAAAATCCTAGTCTTATGGCTTTAAATAATTACTGCAATTCTCAATGGGCACCCAAAGTTGAACCTAAGATATTTAAACATGATGAGGGGTATTTTGTGGTTAAAATGGAGTCAGAGGAAGATCGGGATGCTGTTCTGTATTATGGACCTCATCTATTTTTTGGAAAAGCTATGATTGTTAAGCAATGGACTCCCAATTTTAGTTTTAACAAGGAGATTTTGAGGGTTATTCCGATATGGATAAAACTTCCTAATCTCCCACTTAACTGTTGGAGTCCAGATTCTTTAAGCATGATAGGAAGTACTCTTGGGGTACCAATATATGCTGATGAGTGTACAACCAAGCAACTTAGGATCTCGTTTGCTCGAATCCTTGTTGAAATGGATGTTACTAGTAAGGTCCCTGATGAAATTAGTGTTGAGGACCCTAATGGTAAAATGATTAAACAGAAGGTGGTGTACGATTGGCTTCCACCTTTTTGTGGGAAATGTCAACAAGTTGGGCATATTTGTGAAGACAAAAAGGAATTCCCAAAAAGGAAAGTGACACAAAAATGGATTCCTGTGCAAAAGAAAACAACTGTGGACCTAACTTTGGCCTCTACTAGTACAACCTTAGAGGATGGTATTGGGGAGGAGGAGGTTGCAGGGGCTCCAATTGTAGCTCCTAATCCTTCTTCTTCTTCTAATGTAACCCCTGTGGCTACGCCAATACCTTCTACTCAAAGGCAGGACTTAGTAGAGGATGGACCATGGAAAGTTGTCACAAGGAAAACCAAGGATAAAGGTAAGCAAGCTGCATTCTAGTCAGCTAAGACTTCAGTGCAATATGAGATACATTCTGGAGTGGGAATCTCAGCTGCTGCTGGGGGTGCTAAGGGACCAAACCCTAATTTGTCCTAATGAATTGCATTTCGTGGAATGTTCGAGGGATGAATGATCCCTTCAAAATAAAAGAGATTAAGAATTTTCTTTCTGCTTACAAGGTTGAGTTATGTGCGCTTATGGAAACTAGAGTGAGGATTATTAATGTTGACAAAGTGCAAAAGAAGTTTGGGAAAGATTGGTCTTGGTATTGTAATTACAGTCACTCTCCCAGGGGCAGAATTTGGATAGGATGGAAACATGCTTTGGTTAAAGTTCAAATGGAGGATGTGCAGGAGCAGTTCATGGTGTTTACTGCTCTAAATGGGATTCAAAAGTTCAAAATGATAGCGGTGTATGGATTACACACTATCAGTGACAGAAAGAGGTTATGGTCTAGACTATTAGGACATGTGCAACATCCAGGGCCTATGATTGTCATTGAAGATTATAATGCAGTTTGTAGCTCTCTTGATAAAGCTAATGGTACTCTGGTTACTGATGCAGAAACTGAGGACTTTGAAAATTTCCTTCTTTCCTCCAGTTTAATTGAAGCTAGGAGTACGGGGCTATTTTACTCATGGTCAAATAGTAGTGTAGGGGATGAGAGAGTTGTTAGTAGAATTGATAAAGTGTTTGTAAATCATGATTGGCTTAGCAGATATGCTGAGGTCGCAATTCAGTATTTGGCACCTGGGGTTTCTGATCATTCTCCGTTGTTTTTTACAATCCATGATGACAGAAACCAGGGAGGAAGACCTTTTCGATTCATGAATGTAATGGCTGATCATACTGATTTTCTTACTACTGTTACTGATGCCTGGGGTTCTGTCAATGGTTCTTTTAAACTTCAAGCAGTTTGGCTGAAGCTAAAGGCCGTTAAGAAAGCTTTGAAGTTTTTACAGGTGACTAAAATTGGTAAAGCTAATGAAAAAGTGGAGAGTTTAAGACAGAAGCTTGTGGAAATTCATACCCAAGAGGATTTTGATGTTAATGTTGAAGCACAAAGGAGTGAGAAAGCTTATTTGGAGGAGTTAAGACACTGGTCCAGCATTGAAGATAGAATCTTGCAGCAGAAATCTAGAATAAATTGGTTGAAATTGGGAGGTGAGCAAGACATGCTCAGAATAGGATTGATATGCTTACAGATGATACAGGTAGGCATATTTCAGGGTCTCAAGCTATTACATATGAGATACTGTTGTTTTATAAGAATATTTTAGGATCAAATGCTGATTCTTTACCAGGTATTGATCTCAAAACAGTAAGGGCTGGTAGTACATTGTCTTTTCAGGCTAGAGATGCTCTGATCAGAGAAGTGTCAAATGCAGAGATTGATAATGCTTTGGCTGGTATTGATAATGACAAAGCTCCAGGCTTAGATGGGTTTAATGCCTATTTCTTTAAGAAGAGCTGGGACGTTATAAAGCATGATATCTATTCTGGGATTAAAGAATTTTTCAGTAAGTCTATTATGCATAGGCCAATGAATTGCACTGTTGTTACACTGATTCCTAAGATTCATAATGCAACACAGGTTAAAGATTTTCGGCCCATAGCCTGCTGCTCTGTTATGTACAAAATTATTTCAAAATTTTTGACTAATAGACTACAATCTGTCATTGGTGAAGTGATTAATGATGCTCAGTCAGGGTTCATCCCAGATAGGCACATTGCTGACAACATTCTTTTAGCTACAGAGCTTATTAGAGGGTACTCCAGAGCTCACATGTCTCCTAGATGTATTATGAAAGTGGATATTAGGAAGGCATATGATTCGGTGGAGTGGAGTTTTTTAGAAACTCTTCTGTATGAGCTTGGGTTTCCTATGTTGTTTGTTGGGTGGCTTATGGAATGTGTAAGGAGTGTTTCATATGCAATTTTGGTGAATGGTGTTCCTTCTCTTCCTTTTAGAGCAAAAAAAGGCCTTAGGCAGGGAGACCCTCTTTCTCCCTTTCTTTTTGCCTTGAGTATGGAATATCTAAGCAGGTGTTTGAATGAGTTACAGAATGATCCTGATTTTAATTACCACCCCAAATGTGAGAGATTGAATATTACTCACTTAATGTTTGCTGATGATCTGTTGTTATTTAGTAGAGCTGATGCTAGTTCTATATCCCTCATGTTTAATGCTTTCCAAAAGTTCTCTGAAGCTTCTGGGCTTGCTGCTAGTGTGGAGAAAAGTAATATTTACATCTGTGGGGTTCAAGAGTCAGAGGCTAGAGAGTTGTCTGACATTGTGCATATGCCTATTGGAGATCTCCCTTTTAAGTACTTAGGGGTACCTCTAACTTCCAAAAAGCTTTCTTATGCTCAGAGTAAACCTTTGGTTGAAAAGATTACTAATAGAGCTCAAACTTGGATGGCACATTTGTTATCCTATGCAGGCAGGTTACAATTGGTGAAAAGCATACTAAGTAGTATGCAAAATTACTGGGCTCATATCTTTCCTCTTTCCAAGAAAATTATTAAGGCTGTGGAAAGTGTGTGCAGGAGGTTTTTATGGACAGGGGGGGACTGAGGGATCAAAAAAAGCCCCTGTTGCTTGGGCAACCCTTCAGCTACCAAAAGGTGGTGGGGGTTGGAATCTTATTAACATGGCAGTATGGAACAAGGCTGCCATGCTTAAGCTTTTGTGGGCTATTGAGTTCAAACGTGATAAATTGTGGGTAAGATGGGTTCATTCCTATTACATTAAGAGACAAAATGTGCTTACTGTCAATCTTAGTACTCAGACTTCATGGATGCTAAGAAAGATCATAAGCACCAGAACTGATTTAAGGGAAATTGGAGGATGGAGTCAGGTTAGCACTGAGTTTAATTTCTCTATTAAGAAAGCTTACAGACTTCTTTCAGGGGATTATGAAAGAGTTAGCTGGAAACGTTTAATATGTAATAATCAAGCCACTCCTAAGAGCAGATTTATTCTTTGGCTTGCTTTGCACAACAAGTTAGCCACAGTTGACAGATTGAGTTTGTGGGGTGTTCAGTGTGACACTACTTGCTGCTTATGTTTGAAAGAATTGGAGTCAATCCAACATCTTTTCTTCTACTGTGAGTATGCTACTGAGATTTGGAAAGGAATTGGTGTGCAGATGGGCTGTGATGTTGATAGGCGCCAGTTTCAGGAGAATGTGATTCAAGCCTGCAAATATGCCAGAAAGAAATCAGGAAAGATTATGGTTATGTTATTCACTGAATGTGTTTATGTAATCTGGAGTCAGAGGAACAATAAATTGTTTAGATCAAGTTGTAAGGATCCTAAACTTGTAATTAGGGAAGTTTTATTTCGTGTTGCTGCTAGATGCTCAGAAGAGGATAGGAATAGATTACTAATGTAATCTTCTGTTTTTTTTGTCTGCTTGGATGGTGGTTTGTCTGCTCCATGTGTACAGTACATGTTACACATGTTTTTTTTTGGTATATATATATCTTCATTTGCCAAAAAAAAATAGAACTGTTAGAAGTTGGTTAACCCAAAAACTACAAGATTCCATTACAAGAAAAGAAATAAATCGAATAATAGCTGACATCAATCAGTATGAATTTTCTATTGAATTATTGAAAACTAACGAGAATTGTTTTGCAGACTATCTCTCAAGAAAAAGCTCAACATCTGGTTCTAGAAAATCAGGAGCTCAAGATACAACTCAAAAAGTTAATGGAAGAACTCGCTTCCATGAAAAAGGAACCATTTCCAGCAATCCTAGTATGGGGCAAGCAGATATTGGCACTAGCCAAAAATATAAAAGCCGAATTATTACAAAAAAAGTTAATTCTGCTTTCTTGAAGAGTATGTCCTTACAAACTTATTACCCCAATCAAGCCAATAACCTCACACCAGTTATCAATGAAATAAATTTTCCCAGCCTAGTACCAGATACCACATCATTCAAAGAAAGCTAACCTTAGGAACCAAACAAACTATATCTCCTTTGGTTCGCCAATATATAGATAATTTCTTATTTATTGCTAACAAACTAAATACCGTCCCAGAATTTACCACTTAAGACCGCCACGGAGAGATAGAAGGAGGTTATGTTACTAACCCCTTAAAAAGGGTAAACGAGTTAATATCGTTGCCTGGTTGCAATGCAAATTTAATCAAAGCAGCATATGATTATGGCCTTCTTAATTCAGTATATACAATGAATGGAGAAGAGCTATCATCTATTCCTCAGCTATATAAAGCAGCTAAAAGTTACTTGCATATTACAAAATCTCCTTCTTATGAACTGAATCTAAATTCAATCCCCTAGTTTATAATAATACTGAGATCTGTTAAAATAATTCTATAATTTCATATAGGATGTATGCTATCTTAATTATGCTTTCCCCGATTAAGTAAAATCATGTTTAGAAACCAAGAGACAATTGGTAGCAGGATCCCGTTTAGCCGTTAAAGAATGAAAAGGCGTTGAGGGCGTGATGCATAAAACCTATGTGGTGAGGTTGAAAAACATGAATATATTTAATTCTGCTTAAGTGCTTAAGGGTTGTCAAAGCGGATTAGCAGTACTTATATGAAAGCTGATAGAATTGTTATTAACCGATTAAGGTTTATTATGAGCAAAAGGGATTGAGTCTTTAAAGAAAGTTCATAAAGAAATAGACTATTTACCTATTTAATTGATTATTTGCTTATCATATTATGAATTCTCAACATAAGAATGTTAAACTAATTGTTGAACGGATAAATTATGCATTGCTATGTAAAATTAATTGAGTAAAAGACCAAATAGATATTTATAATATTCATCTACATGACGGAATAGATACTCCCTTAGAATTAGAATTAGCTGATGATAGAATCAAAGAACCAATAGAATAAGCTATTATAGCACAACTTAAAGGAAATCTTATTTATCAGAAAGTTAGATTCATAATTAAACCCAATTATTCTATAAGTTTAACTGACCAAAATATAGAAAAGGCATTAGTCTTATATTGGAAACTAGATGGAATAAACATGACAACTGGATCAAAAGTTATGACAGTACAATGTAATAATGCTTATATATTAACAGATCAACATCAGGTTTATACTAAAAACAAATTAAGACCGGTCTTGTGAGAAGTAAGCTCTGTTCTTGGTTCTTTGATTCTCTCATCAGATATCACTAGTGGAAAAATAAGGAAGGGCTGCGGTCCAAAGAAAATGTTGGTTGCGTTTTTGGCCGGTCCGGCAAAACCTTTCCACCGTCCGAGCCAAACCCTTTTTAAAAAAAAAATTTGACTTAAATGAGAAAAGTAAAAAGGAGGGGGTCGCGGGTTTGTTTGCAACCCTGTCAAAACCTTTCATTTATTTGGTTTAATTTTAATAAGGTGACTCCTCGTTCCTCTTTTAACCGCTGTTCGGCCACCCTTCACAACGAGCTGCGGGTTCGTTTCTTGCCAAGGCCTTGCCCTTCACTAAAAAATGTTTGTGGTTTAGGCTTAAAACCAAAGGCAATGCTTTCCTCTTCAAATTCAAATTTTTTAAAAAAAAAAATAAACCAGCGCGAAATCATGTGGTGCCACACTTGCCATCCATCTTCGTGAAACACATTTCCTTTTGTTTTAGTGGATGGTTTATTTTTGTAATTTTTTTTTTTCGCTATTTTGTTTATATTTTTAATTCTTGTTGTTTTTTTTTTTTTTTTAATTTTTAATTTCATAACCATGGCGAAACTAGATTATATACTCCCCCGTTTTTTTTTAAATTTGAAAAAAATTAAAAAGTCCAACACCGCCCACCTAACCCCTGGACCCCCCCAGTCCGCCAGTCTAAAACCGCCATTCGACCACCGGCCCACCCCCACCCCATGCCCACACCGTGCTAGCCCCCGCACCCCCACCCCCGCACCCCACCCCCGCCAAAGACCCCACCCCCATCCCACACCTATCCAGCCCCCCACCCCCCTTTGCCCCACCTACACTCCCCACCCGGCCCCTCGCCCCCGCCCCTCGCACTCCCACTTGCAGCCCGCCCCCCGCCCACCTCGCCCCCGCGCCCGCACCCCCACCCCCGCCAAGACTAAAGCTCCCACCTTTGCCAAAGACCCCAGCCCTGCCCCTGCCCACCCCCACCCGCCCACCGCACCCCCCTCCCCCCGGCCCCCCCCCCCACCCCACACCCGCCCCCCACCCCCACTTTGCCCCACACCCGCCCAACCCCCACCCCCAATCAACCCCCACCCCACACATGCACTCCCCCAAGCCCCGCCCACCCCCGCACTCGCACCCGGCCCCCCCCCCGCCTGCCCCCCCACACTCTCCCCCGCCCCATCCCCCGCCCACCCCCACCCTCACCTATACCTTGACTCCCCCAAGCCCCGCCCACCTAGCCCACCCCCCGCACTCCCCCCAAGTCCCGCCCACCCCAATCCGCTCCCCGCACTCACCCCCCCGCCCGCCCCCACCCCAGACACCCCCTTCACTCCCCGCACCCCCACCCCAGCCCCACCTGCCGGCCCCTCCACCCATTGCTGCCAGCCATCCCAAAGACCCAACCGGCCCATAGCCCTACCCCCCACCCAAAACCTCCCTTCGACACAAAAAAAACCGAATCAATGTGCAATAATATATGACAAGTTTTTGAACGTAATAATTAACTTTAAATATGTATATTTAATAATGTAAAAAGTGTAGAATTGATACAAACTAGTAGATGTAGCTAATTATATCACGAATCCAACCAAAATGTATCATAAGCAATCGTCACAAATGTGGGACGCCAACTTATCCCGAACTTCATGTAATTCGTCTGTGGTGAAGGCCCTCAAACGTGGTGTGTTATTCATATAAACCTTGCAAAACAACCAAGGAATAAACACAAAATATAAGAATTCAATCATTTACCGTAGTTAGTAGTGATTAAAAATGACATATACCTTCCCGAAATTCAATCAAAAACAAATGCAAGCCTAAAACTCTACACACTAGTTATATTATACCTTATATTATCATATTGAAAAATAAAATGGAGTTAAATGACTCGAGAAACAAGAATTGGACGCGAAAAGGCGAAAATCAGCCTAAAATCACATTTATGTTCCCGATATACAACCTACAACAAATGCAAGCCTAAGAATCTACATAATAGTTACATTATACCTCATATTATCATGTTCAAAATTAAATTGGGGTTAAATGACGCGATAAGTACGAATTGGACGCGAAAAGGCAAAAATAGGCCAAAAATGCCCTTTTCGTTCCCAAAATTCAATTTACAACAATTGCAAACCTAAAAATCTACACAATAGTTACATTATGCCTCATATTATCATGTTCAAAATGAATTTGGGGTTAAATGACTCGATAAATACGATTTGGAAGCGTAAAAGGCAAAAATAGGCCTAAAAATGACATTTTCGTTCCCAAATATATACATGTGCTACTTTGGTTTCTAAACCAATTAATACCTATTACCAATCGATCTAATCTAAACTAACATATACTAATAAGTTACATACCTTTTGAAGATCATCGACGTTAGTGCAATGGTTGACGATATCGAACATGTACCTCATTACGTAATAGCCACATGCAAGTCCATCATCTTGTTGCGGACACTAAATGTTCACCAAAGGATGCATCCAATGACATTCATGTTAGATGTGTAGTATGTGGCTAAAAGTGTTTTTATATAAGGACAAATAAATTAGTCATGTTACCTCGACTGATATCCAAACAGGAGCTTTTGGTGCTCGAAGTCCTGTTGCACTAATATGCTTCATCACACTACATCAATACATTATTATAAGATTAGATGTACTAATTAACTGTTTATATATATAAAGATGATGAATAATGTGTAATATTAATAAGTGCGCATATATTGAATTTCGATTAGGCTACCTATTTAACAATGATTTGATTAGTAAGGACCGTGGTGGTTGTCGACGCAAAGAATCAAAGTGGTAGACTTCGTTACGTGACAAACATATCGCAAGCAGTGTCCAATGAGCCCTACAACAAGAAAATATAGTTATTATTAATCGTAGAACAATTAATAGGTCAATTTAATTATCGAATAATAAAAGTAAAGCGAGTTTAACAAGCATACTTTTCAATATAAGGAACAAGAATGATATGATGATATCCAAAACGAGATGATGCTTTGAAACTCATATCGAGATACTCTTTCACTTCGGCTTTGTATTGTAAGCAATTGTCATCTCGTATTATGTTTGGACATAACCAACCAAACATTGACTCATGACTAGATGCTGCAATCAATTCATTGTATAATAACCTGAGAAATCACATATTGATTAAAAGTAAACTTACTTATTATGGAAGTTGAATTGAAAACTACTTAAGGCATGCATATGTATATGTATATTTAATTTATTTACTTATGTATTACCTCATGAATGTTTGTATCATGGAAACATTCAACTCTACCCCACATAAGAATTCTTTAATACCGACCTTAGAAATGAATGTCGATGAATCCTCAAAGTAGTGGAATTGTTGCTCCCCCAAAGGAACCTCAATTGTACAATCATCGGGTAAATCGCTAATGCACTCATGTAACCAAAAGCATGGAATATAAGGCCTCGCACCACCTCTGGCTCGATAATAAGTGGATTCTTTGTCCTAGAAACATTGCCCTTCACCACATTTCGTTCACCTTCATCACGTAAACTTGCTTTCTTATCAGGTGAACATGCCTTCTTTCCCTTCCTGTCATGTGAGTCTCCCTTCCCCCAAACCTAGTAATTAGTTAAAAGTAAAGATATTACTGACTATCATAGGAACTATAAAAGAAAACACGCATATATATATGTATGTATGTTAATCATTGTACCTCATCTGAAAACCGCACCAATGCACGCGGCCATAGAACATAACTGCCAAGGGCATCATTCCGTAACTGTAGACCAACTTCTGGCTTCGGCAGCGGAAGAGGTAATTCTTCGAAACCAGACACAATTTCATTGAGGGTGACCACATAGTGAGTATCATCCACTAACTGGTTATGCAATCGTACTCGATCACTAGGGGGTTGTGCATGGCCATAAGCTATGAGAATGAAACTATCATAACCATCTCCTCGAGCTAATAGTTCACATGGTGTCTCTTCCTTTAAAAAAAAACTCCATTTATAGTTCGCCTATGAAACAACATATAGTAAGAATTTCATGCATTTAAGAACAATAGTTGTTTAACAAAGCAAAGGGATTAAGTGATTACCTTCAACTCGGGTACTACAGGTGGATCAGGTAAAGGTATCATCTGATCAATAGATGTGCGTGGATCACTGATCGGCTGGCTAGGTGTACCCTTCTTGAATGCAGCAAAAGTCGGTAAACCCATTTGCTCCAAAATGGCGTTGAAGTTATGTGTCATCTCCTCCCGAATTGCAGCATTCATAGCCTCCACATCTACTGAAGCTGCCGAATTCACACTACTTACACTTGATTTTGTCGCTGTAGTGTATTGATCACCATATACCTTTCTCAAACCGTGGCGGACACCTCCTATGCCCCTCACGCGTCCACTGTGGTCTTTTCCTAAAGTTTCGTGCAATGCATCAATGTGTCCTTTAGGAGTGAACTCAACAGTTGGCTCTTTTTCCTTCAAGCCAATCTACATAAGTATAAGTGAGAAATGCTCGTGACCGCAAAAGTTATATTATATATACCTTATATAACCATATAATCTGTACTTACAATGGCGTTGGCTATCTGTTGTGTTCCGGGATCAGGCAAGACTCTTTTTCCCTTTGCATCAACCCCATGCATCGAACACCACCAATCGAGGACTCTATCTGGTTGCCGAGGCTGTGCAACTGTCGTCGTTGAGCTAGTCCCCGTTGCCGTTGTCGACCCTATTGTGGGGTAATGGCTGAACATCCACTTCTATCTCGCCTCATTGTACGAATGAGCACCCAAATGATGATAATACTTCCTAGCTTTTGCACTCGCGCTACTTTTCTCACGACTTGCCTAAAACACACAATTATAAACAAAGGTTAGGTACGGTGTTATACAATAATACTGGATCTAAGTGTATTAAATCTTAATAAAATATTCTTACAATAGCTTGTGGGGTTGTTTTTTTGGCAACAAATGATTCCCACTCTTCAGGTTTGATAGTTTTCCATATTTGAAATGGCAATTTGGATGGTGCAGATGATGTTTCCGGTGAAGCCTCAGAACCGGCTTGTGTTTCTCCGCCGTAGATGTTCTTCTTCTTTGTACCTACTACTTTCCTCCGCTTAGTGATCCACCCAGACACTAACTTAGCCTTGAAATCTCTAAATCTCTGGGCAACCGCGGATAGAAATACATTCTTCTTGGCTTCATCATCTTCGATATTGAATTGATTCTACAAAAAACACAGTTCACAAATTAGTTTTCGCAAATGTTGTAATTTATATGCTATAAGTAATATTACACATATATTTAACTAAATAATTAAGAAACTAAACGTTATTGTACGTGAAGCTTACCATGGTATCTTCCCATAGACACCGCTTCAATCCCTCGGGCACCTCTTTCCATGAGTGCAGAATGGAGAGTTTATGCATGCAAATACCAACTTGCATGCCATACTTTTGACGCCACTTTCCACAAGGTTGACCCATTTTATCGTACTCCAAAGTCATATTTGTGTGTTTTCCTAGTGACTTTGTAGGTCCCCTTCCTTTTCTCTTTTTCGTCGCCAATGACTTCCTAGGCATTTGTGCATTTATTTCTTCACGGCGAGATCGAGCCAATTTACCCCGTTCCTTTCTCGCATCGAAAGACTCATCCTTAGTAGTGTGTTCAGCAGCACTTGTGCTGTTATCCGTATGCACCCGCCATTTCCCTGAAATTGTACAAATATATGCATTAATATAATAAAAAATTAAAATTAACATTGCCACTAAGGGGGGTGGGGTGGGGTGTGGGCAGGGGGTTATGTGTGTAAGGGCCAGCGGTGGGGGGGGGAGGGGCAGCGGGGAAGGGCAGCGGGGGAGGGGGTTACGTGTGCAAGGGGCAGCGGTGGGGGGCAAGCAGGGGAGGGGAGTGCAGAGGAGGGGAGGGGAGGGCGGCGAGTGGGGGGAAGGGGTTCTATGTACAAGGGGCCGCAGTGGGGGGGAGGGGTTCTATGTGCAAGGGGCAGCAGTGGGGGAGGGGGCAGCAGGGGAGGGGTGTGCGGGGGGGGGGGAGGGGGGCGAAGTGGGGGGAGGGGTTACGTGTGCAAGGGGCGGCGGTGGGGGGGGGGGCAGCGGGGGAGGGGTGTGCGGGGGGGGGAGGCAAGCGGGGAGGGGAGTGTAGTTGAGGGGAGGGCCGGCGGTGGGGGGAGGGGCAGCGGGGGGAGGGGGGGGAGGGGAGTGGAGGGGCAGCGGTGCGGGGTCCCCCCACCGCCGCGCCCCCCCCCCTTCACACTGGACCCTCCCCCCACCGCCCGCCCTCCCCGCACACCCCCCCTCCCCCTCCCCTCCCCCTCCCCCACCGCCGCCCTCCCCCCATGCACACCCCTCCCCTTGCACACATTTACATACTAATAAGTTTGGAGTTAGATCAACAAAAATAAATTAAAATGACTCGATAAGTACGAATTGGACGCGAAAAGGCAAAAATAGGCCTAAAATGCCTTTTCGTTCCCGAAATGCAACCAACAACAAATGCAAGCCTAAAACTCTACACAATAGTTACATTATACCTCATATAATCATGTTCAAAAAGAATTTGGGGTTAAATGACTCGATAAGTACGATTTGGAAGCGAAAAGGCTAAAATAGGCCTAAAATGCCTTTTCATTCCCGAAATGCAACCAGCAACAAATGCAAGCCTACAACCCTACACAATAGTTACATTATACTCATACAATCATGTTCAAAAAGAATTAGGGGTTAAATGACTCAATTAGTACGAATCGGAAGCGAAAAGGCTAAAATAGGCCTAAAACGACCCGAGAATTAGGTCACATGGCAATGGAATGCCCATCAGCTAGTAGCGGCGGAGATAGTGGGAAGTGTTACAAATGTGGAGAGCATTCCATTGCCATGTGACCTCACTCTCGACATTTGTAACACAATCCCACCACCACCACCACTACTGCCCCCCCATTGCACTCCATCATTGCCATGTAGCCCTAAAATGACCTTTTCGTTCCCCAAATTCAACCTACAACAAATAATAAGCCTAAAAATCTACATAATAGTTACAAATTGGAGAAATTACACAGACCTGAGTTTATGTCTCATGATTTATTGACCTTCCGCCGTTTCTTAGGATCCTCAAGTACATGTATCCCTTCCGTGTGATCTACACGCATATAGTTCTCCGACATATTCACATCATCCTCCACACTATTTTCAGGATAGGTAAAAGGGGGGAGGTCCTCAAATGCATCATATTCTTCCTCATTATCAACATCACCAATACCGAGGATACTCCTTTTACCAGGTACAACAATTGACCACTTATTATCAGCAGGATCAGTTACAAAAAATACTTGCTTAACTTGTGATGCAATTACAAATGGCACCTCAGTTTCACATAGACGACTAAGGTCAACAAGAGTGAATCCACAAGGATAATATTTTCTTACGCAACGTCGATTATCGTCAACCCACTTGCAACACAAGAGGCAAATATTAAAAGTACAGTAGTCCAGCTCCCATATTTCTTGTATTCGCCCATAATAATTGCTTTCAGCATGTACAGGCGACTTATCCTTCGAGCTTGCGTATTGTGTAGATGACGCCACAAGTGAAACATCACTATTTTGTTGCGATGTTGACTTCAGATCTTGACGTTCAGTCCAAAACGTATACCCATTAATATCATAACCCTCATAAGAGCGTACAGCTTCACGAGGACCAAATGCTAATCACTTGACTGTTTCAGGAACACTTTCATCCAAATCATTCACTACTCGTTTATGAAACCAATCAATTAAAGTCTTGTTATGCATTTGCGTCAATGCCCTAACTCCTTTTCCAGGATTGCTAACACATAATTCCTCCATATGTTCATTTAAATAAGGATGGACAGCTGTTATATGATGCAATACAAATAAGTGAGCCTGTTTACGCTTTTCTACGGAAGGTGTGATCAATTTTGAACCAATTGTACCCTTGCCCTCAAGTCTGCCCTCGTGTCGGGATGTCGGAAGTCCAACAGGGTCAACACTAGCAAAATACTCAGCCACAAAATTATTGATCTCTTCACCCACAACCCCTTGAATTATACTACCTTCTGGTTGTGCAGGATTCCGAACTTTATCCTTCAAAGTGCCCATATATCTCTCAAAAGGATTGCACCACCTCAAAAACATTGGACCACACAGCTTAATTTCTCGAACTAGATGGACAATGAGATGGACCATAATGTCAAAGAATGCAGGGGGGGGACATCCCAAATATGCATAGAGTTTCAACTACTCTGGCCTGCAAGGAATCGAGTGTCGACGGTTCTAGGACTTTGCTGCATATTGTATGGAAAAATGAACAAAGTTCTGTAATGGTGTGCCTCACATGCTTTGGAAGTATCCCACGAATCGCAATCGGTAAGAATAATTGCATCATGACATGACAATCGTGAGATTTCATACTCGATAACTTCAACTCACCATTTAAGGTAACAAATCGCTTCATATTCGATGAGTAGCCAGTTGGGACCTTAATGCCATACAATGACTCACAAAAAATCCGTTTCTCTGCACGCGACATCGTGTAGCAAGCTGGTGGCAAATAATTCTTCTCCGAATCCTCCACCTTCTTTTTACTTTTCTGAGTTTCATCATCGACCCTTTCCTCCACTACTTTCTTCTTCCTTCCGTCCCTTTTCTGAGCCCATAACTCTGGTCGAAGCCCCTGTTTTTCCAAGTAAAGTCGTGACGCCTTAACATCTTTTGTCTTGCCCGGCATATTCATAAGTGTCGCAAGAATAGCTTCACAAACATTCTTCTCTATGTGCATGACATCCAAACAATGTCTGACCATTAGATCTTTCCAATATGTGAGTTTCCAAAAAATGGACTCATTTTTCCATAATCCTGTAGGTCGATCAACCTCACTAGCAGGTTTACCAAAGATTGTTTCAATGCCTTTCACCTGATTATAAACTTTAGTACCAGTTAATGGTCTATGAGCAACTTCTTCTTCAACCGTCCCATCGAATGCCTTCTTCTTAAACCGATAGGGATGGTCGCGTCTGAGGAGCCTTCGTGTGCGCATATACACATGTTTGCAGCCCTTAAGGTATGTAGATTTCATGTCATCTACACAAATCGGGCAGGGTTGTTTTCCTCTAGTCTTATACCCAGATAAGTTCCTATAAGCTGGATAATCGTTCATAGTACAAAAAAGCATGGCACGCAGAGTGAACATCTCATTAGCATACGCATCAAATACTAACACTCCTTCGTTCCACATCTTCTGTAAATCTTCAACAAGCGGCTGGAGGTATACATCAATGTCATTTCCAGGTTGTTTGGGCCCCGATATAAGAAGCGACAGCATCATGTACTTGCGTTCCATGCACAACCAAGGAGGCAAGTTATAAACCACTAAAACTACTGGCCATGTACTATGTGGCGAACTGAGATTGCCAAAAGGGTTCATGCCATCCATACATAAACCAAGCCTCAGATTCCTATCCTCATTACCAAATGCCTTATGCACCCTGTTGATACTTTTCCACTCAGGCGAATCAACCGGATGCTTGAGCAGACCGTCTTTCTTCCTACGATCTGCATGCCACCTCAAATTCTTCGCATCTCCTTTAATTGAGACCATGCGCTTAAATCTAGGTATCATGGGTAGATACCACAACACCTTAGCTGGTGGTCCTTCACTACCTCCAGCTCCTTCACGCTTGTACCTCGACAATCCACAACGTGGACACTCATGTAAATGCTCATACTCATTACGATAAAGCACACAATCGTTAGGACAAGCATGTATCCGCTCGTAGTCTAAACCGAAAGGACACATGAGTTTCTTCGCATAATATTACGACTTTGGCAGTTCATTTCCATCAGGGAACATATCAGCTACAACTTCCAACAACGATGTGAAACTAGAGTCCGTCCAACCAGCTTTCGACTTAATGTTGAACAGTGTTATCACCGCGGAAAGTTTGGTGTACTTAGTACAACCTGGATACAACGGCTTTTCAGCAGCCTCAGACATAGACTCGAAAATACGAGGTCGTTTACACGACTGATCTTCAACCTCGTGTATCATCTCGTCTACCCGATCCCTATCATCATCTGCAAACTCATCATCCCAATTCTCATCCCCGAACTTATCATCCCAATTCTCTAAATCCTTCTTTTCTTCACATACATCGTTCATTACTCTAGGCTTCCTACATACTTCCCCTGCTCACCATGCCAAACCCATACGTGGTATTGAGGCCTAAACCCACGGCGAAAGACATGCTCCCTAACCACATGTATACTACTAACCTTGCTCACATTTCTACAATCGAAACAAGGACAATAAAAGTCGACTGCTCCAGAGGATGTTTGATATTGTAATGCAGTTGTACAGAATTCCGAGACCCCTTTCACAAACTCACTCGATTCACGACTACCATACATCCAAGTACGATCCATCTCATTCAAGAAGACCTCTAATAATTAAACACAACCATTCATTATAATGCATCAATCATTATTTAAGTACATACACTCACATATTCAAATCACACACGTATAGAGCAATCTAAGATAGTGACATGTTCAATTGTATGCATGCAGCCGAAGGTCCTTATCACTCCAACCTAACCCATCCTTGAACGTCTAATCTCACTAGTGAATATATGCCAACTTTTCAATTCTAAGGAAAATCCGGCAGTATTTCCCTACTGTTCTCCAAGTACACAATATAGATAATTGCTTATCTACATATGTACCCAGAGAACAATGTAGAGAAACGATGAGCCAAGAATTTCCTCAGAATTGAAAAGAAGACACACATTCACCACCCAAGTAAGATCAAACGTCCAAGAACAGTCCCAAACCAGGGGACTATTCAAGACTTACTCCTAATGAGTAAGTCTTGAACGGGTATCTAGGCATATGATGACGATTCAAACAACTTATAGATTTTATAGCTAAATTACATTGCGTTTTCATACAATCTCATATCAAGAAATATACATACACTACACAAACCCTCCGAAATTCCCATCAGCTGGTACGAATTGGACACGAAAGGCGAAAATAGGCCTAAAATGACCCGAGAATCAGGTCACATGGCAATGGAATGCCCATCAGCTGGTAGCGGCGGAGTAGAAACTGTTATAAATGTGGAGAGCACCAGATGGGCTTTCGATTGCCATGCGACCTGACTGCCCCCACCCCCGAGAATCAGGTCATATTCAGCTATAAAAGCCTCGCCACCACCGCCACTACTGCCCCCACTGCACTCCCCCATTGCCATGTAGGCGTAAAATGACCTTTAATTTTCGTTTTTGAAATTCAACCAACAACAGATGGAAGCCTAAAAATCTACACAATAGTTACATTATATACCTAAGCCCTCCCCCACCCCCCGCCCAAGATCCCCAGCCCTCCCCAACCCCCCGCCAGCCCTCCCCCCACCCATCCACAGCCCTTCCTCCACCCCTTGGCCAGCATCCACAGCCCCTCCCCACCCTCGCCCAAAGCATCCCCAGCCTCTCCCCACCCCCCGTCCAGCCTCCCCTAACCCTCCCCCACCCCTTGTCGCCCTCCCCCCCCCCCAAGACCCCACACCCCCACCCACCCCCCCCCAGCCTCTCTCCCCCACCCCCCTACAATCACATATTCAGCTAATACAAGCACATTTTACAACAATTAGAGAAATGTAAAAGAGGAGAGAGAGTGAGAGAGAATTTACCGAAAGAGAGTGAGAGAAGGGAGGAGAGAAGAATAAGGTGGTGCAGCTATGCGTGGTGGTGGCGTCAATGCAGTGGAGGGCAGGGCACTGGTGGTGGCGTCAATGCAGTTGGTGCGTCGTCGTGGCGGTGGTGCGTGAAATGAGTGGTGGTGGTGGAGATAGGGTTTCGCGCTGGTGGTGAGAGGGTGAGAGAGTGAGAGGGGAAGTTCGCGCTGGTGGTGAGAGAGTGAGAGTGAATTTGGCTAAGGGAGGGAAAATGAAATGGGGGCACTGTGTATGCGCGCAAAATGCATATCAAAAAAAAAAATGGAAGTGAAGGGCTGCGTTTTTTTAAAAACCGCAGCCCTTCGTTTATGAAGGGCTGCGGTTTTAGAAACAAACGCAGCCCTTCACTAATAGGGTTGCGGTTAGCCTCAAAACCGCAGCCCTTCATACAGTATAAAGGACTGCGATTTCTTGTTAACCGCAGCCCTTCACTAAAAGGGTTGCGTTTTTCTTTAAAACCACAACCCTTCATACAAGAAGGGCTGCGTTTTTAAAAAAACGCAGCCCTTCCAGCGCAGCCCTTCCTTTTTTTTCCCCTAGTGTATATACCCATAAATTTTCTAACTGAAGATACTTTAAAGAGATATTGCAGTTGAATGCAGCAGAATAATAACCACTCATGTAAAATGTGTGGAATTAAACAAATGACTGTAACAATAATTGAAGATATGGATAGCTGTGGAGCTGAATCATCTAACACAGCAACATCTACTACAGAGATAGAGCACACCTTATAAGTATAAGACACCTGTTAAGTAGCTACTAAAAGATAAGGATAGAGATACGTTTGTAAAAACTATCATGTAATAGATAAATGTTGTAACCGTTGTAATACGACAAAAGATTGGCGGCGAAAAATATGTGAATAGTGAATAGTGTGAACAGTACTTTTACTGTAGCACTTTCACTGTAGCAAATAGTATTTGTAATAGTATGAATAGTTTTGTAAAAGTGGTACGGCACTTGTAAAAGCTTTGCCTATAAATAAGAACCGCTTGGGAACCAAGAGGCATCATCAGCTTCTCCCCATTTCTCCACTACTCTTGTCTCAACTTGTTCTATTGGTTCTTTGATTCTATCATCAGCTAATTCTAATTCTAAGGGAGTATCTATTCCTTCTTTAAAACAGGCTTTTATTATTATTTCTATGGCAGCTAATTCTACAAATCTAAATGTGATTGGTTTATTTTTTAATGTGTTATTAATTTTGGTTATTTCTTCATTTAGCACTTCTTGTGTTATTAATGGGACTCTAGTGTTACCTTGTACTTGTGTTATGTCTATAACATGTTCTCTATCAGCTATAACTAAATATTCCTCCTTTTTGTTTTTGAAATACTTAGTTAAATTAGTTAGGTCAAATTTTTTCTTCTCAATAATTTTTTCGGGGGACAACGTAAATCCTTCATACTTTAATGCATTATATTTTTGTAAATCAAAAATAACTCTTTGATTTTTATGTTGTACTGTTATATCTTCATCGTAATCAACTTCTTGTAACTCTTTATTCATTATCATCAGTTTCAGTATTATCTTCCTCTTCACTATTTTCATCATTACTTATTTCATTAATTTCGTCATTATCTGTTTCATATTCGAACACATATATTTCTTCATCTGGTGGTATATTGGTTTTACCTAGTTCATATTCTGCTATATGGAGTTCAATGAAATTTACATTTTTTATATTTTTATTAGTATTTTTATTTCCTTTACATTCCTTTGCTATGTGACCTATTTGTCCACAATTATAACATCTATTTTTTTTTGGATTTTTAGCATATTTATAGATTTTTCTTTTAATAAAGTAATTTTTATTTGATCGTTTCTTATTTTTTTATTTTCCATACGGTTTGAATTTTTTTATATCGTCTTCGCATTAATTTGGGTCTTTTTGCTTTATATCTTTTGTTTAATTTGTGGCATCCAAATTTGGGTATTTCATATTTTTCACAACAATCACTAATTTTAGCTTGTTTTCTAAATGCCTTATGGTTATTAACTTCAATACAATAATTTTTATACCATGTTTGTAAAAATGCTATTTGTTCTCCTAAAGTTCCTGTTTTAGGTTCTGTATAATAAGCTTGTTGTACCATAGTATTTATAGGTATTGGTAATTTTTCAATATATAATTTTCGAAATACAGCTAATTGTTCAGGGGTTTAGGTTCCTAATTCATAATAGTTCATCTGAAAAGCACAATTATATTTATTTAGATCTTCTGGACACATGGAACATATTTGCATATTATATAATTGGGATTTACAATATTCTTTCCTAGCTCTGCATATTTTAAATCTGCATTTGGATTACCAAATTCTCTTCGAATTATTTTTTCATATTTTTTCAACATTTGTGTTGAATCGGTCATCTTAGTTCCTTCTATCTTAGCACTTCGTAGTTCTGTTAATTCTGTTATTCCTATATTAATTAAATAGCTTCTTGCTATTCCTGTTATAGTTGCTTCAATATAACTAGCCGCTGCACTAACTGGTATTTTAGCTTCTATTAATTTTGCATTTATTCTAGCTGTCCAATTTTGTATATCTATTTCAGCATTAGTAGAGCAATCTAGATTAAAGTTTCTCCTGATTGGTTATCTCTAGGTATGTAATCATTTTCTAATTTTCTTCGATATATATAGTCATTATTTTTATGATTATAATCATATTTTTTCTTTTTGAAGGTAGGTTTATAACTTCTACTGGTTTCCATATAATCATAATCGTCATCTGTGTAGACTTTAGTAATCAAGTACGTTAATTTCTTCACCTTTTTCTGAATTAAAGTCTGATTCTAAATAATTTGAATATCTAAATTCTTGACTGGATTGTTCAGAATAAACTTCTTCATTATTTTCTTCTAGAGTATTTACCTCTATATTTTTACTTCAAGTCCTTCTATTTCAGTAGTTAAAGCTTCTATGGTAGTATTATTTATCGTTTCGTTATCTGATTCATGGATTTCTGATATTTCAGCATTGTTTTTGATATTACATATAAGCTGTTCTTCTATTTTATCGAACCTACTATTTTAATGGATTCTTCTATTTTTCGCATTCTCTCATCATATTTTCTCTCTAGTTTTTCTAAATTCTTGTAGATGTCATAAATTGTTTTATTGCCTTGATAGCTACTTTCTATATTAGTTACTTGTACGAAATTATTTTCTAGTGCTAGTCTCCTTTCTCTATTAAATTCATTTTCTAGTATCATTTGTTTCCTATCTTTTATTAGATAAAATCTGCCTTCACTAATTTCTGCAAATTGTCTATTTTGATTAGTCTTGTGTATTTTAAATGGACCATCAGGATATCTAATAATTTCTTCTTCAATGATTTTTTCGTTTTTATTCATTATTCTGATTGTTCAATTATTCTTTCATATTCTATTTCTATTCTTTTTCTTAAAATAAATTCCGGAAATAATTGTGAATATTCTTTAGTTATCTTCTTTTCTAAAATTTCATAACCTTGTTCTTCTAGTTCTATTGGTATTCTAGTATTACTAGACTCTGGTTTATCTGAATCTTTCTTACTTTCTTTTAGTAATTGTATAATTAATAAAATTTTTGTATTTATTATCTTTAGATTACTTCCTAAATTTGCTTCCTTTTCTAGTTCACTCATAAGCATAAAGTTGATTTTCTATTTAAAGTATAATTATTATAATCCTCTATTATTTTCTTAGCTACTTCGATCTTCTTGTTCTTTAATTTGTATTTCTAGCAGTCCTATTTGATCATCAAAAGGTTTTTACTCCTTTTCAATTTCTTCATAGTCATAATTATCATGTAATGTTGCTTGTTCTAATATTTGTAGTTTATTAATAATAGCCATTTGTTTTTGATTTCTTAATTCTAAATTATTAATATCAGATTGCATAATTGATATAAAATATTCCCAATTAGCTCTTCTCATAGCCCTTTTTACTTGTGATTTAGTACTCATACGTATAACGAATTTTGTAAGTCTCTAAGTTCTTGTTTAGCTATTAAGTTTCTATTTTTCTTGTCTTGTAACTTAGTTAAATATTTTCCCAAAGCATTTTTTATTTCATTATCTTTTCTTCTATAGGCTTCATATAAATAATTTTCAAATTCATCTATTTTATCTTGTATGATTCTATTCTGAATATTTAATATGTTATTTCTCGTTTCTATATGATCTTTAACATTTTTTATTTGTGTTTTAATAGTCATAATGAATTTATTAATTGTTTAAGTTCTATTAATATTTCTTCTATTATGAATTGTCTAAGTTCTATTTGTTTTAATAGCTCTAGTAATTTTTCAAGTTCTATTTGAATTTTCGAAAGTTTTTCTATTTTATTCTGCTCTTTTTGTATTGATTTAAGTAAAGAATATCTTCTTTCAGTATCTTCTAGTACATATGCTTCATGTAGATGAATATTATAAATATCTATTTGGTCTTTTACTCTATTAATTTTAAATAGCAATGCATAATTTATCCATTCAACAATTAGTTTAACATTCTTATGTTGAGAATTCATAATATGATAAGCAAATAATTAATTAAATAGGTAAATAGTCTGTTTCTTTATGAACTTTCTTTAAAGACTCAACCCCTTTTGCTCATAATAAACGTTAATCGGTTAATAACAATTCTATCAGCTTTCATATAAGTACTGCTAATCCGCTTTGACAACCCTTAAGCACTTAAGCATAATTAAATAAATTCATGTTTTTCAACCTCATCACATAGGTTTTATGCATCGCGCACTCAACGCCTTTTCATTCTTTAACGGCTAAACGGGCTCCTGCTACCAATTGTCTCTTGGTTTCTAAACATGATTTTACTTAATCGGGGAAAGCATAATTAAGATAGCATACATCCTATATGAAATTGTAGAATTATTTTAACAGATCTCAGTATTATTATAAACTAGGGGATTGAATTTAAATTCCGTTCATAAGAAAAAGGATAACCTAATCTGCTTCCATAATTATTTGTAAAATATCTTGAGGAATAAGTTCTAGGTAAATAGCGCCGGTCTTGTGAATAGTAAGCTCTGTTCTATTGGTTCTTTGATTCTATCATCACCTATTGGTTCTTATGGTTCTAGAATTAGAGTTTACTATTCACAAGACCGGCGCTATTTACAAGACCTGATGTTGATCTGTTAATATATAAGCATGTGAATACTAAAAACAAATATTTTTTTTTTGGGCTCAAAGTTTTTCCGGGGTTATAACTCTAATGAATAAGTGTTGTGACTCTAATCCAATCCTGTGGTTAAGATTCATTCTCATTTCTCATGTAAGGAGCATTCTCATGTGATCTTGCCCCTATATACATATATATATACATATATGTATATATATATATATATACATGTATATGTATATATATATAAATACATGTATATGTATATATATATATATATATATATTAAATGTGTCAAAATTTGTATATGTGGTTGGGGAAATCTTATAATAGAAATTGATTTTGATTTATGAAATGTTATTATTTCATAGTTTTTCACTTTTTAAAGTGACATGTATTATACTTGAATAAAGTATAATGAAATACCTGACAATTAATTGTTTCAATTTATGAGATCATTACGTTAATGATTTTGAGGAAATCAGTAGTGTAAATTGAAATTTGTCTAAATTTGGTGTTGTATACATATGATTTTATAGTTGAAACTGATTTTATTTTAATTGAAATTATTAAATGTCTTGGAAAGATAATGGTTTATTGTCTTTGATCTAATCTATTTAATAGACCGAGTTATTTGGAAATAAATATATTCTTCGTTTTTAGAAGAATAATTTGGCGTGAGTTAAGTCATGGCTTAGGAATTTGTATTTTACAAGAAGATGATATTTCTTCTTGGAGAAGGTACTTCATGGTGGAGATTAATTCCTTGTGATCCAAGAAGTGTACTTACGTGGTTGTTTTCATATACATGGTGTTTGTTTAAATAGATAAGGTGTTTATTTTATTAATACTAAAATGGGGAAGAATATTAATTTATTTGATTGTTTTAGTATTAACATGTTATTAGTTCATATAATTGATATTTGAAGTGTTTCATGGCTTAGACCATGTAGCATATCACTAGTTATTGTGATATACTTCAATGAGTATCAATGACATATGTTTAATGGATGTTATTATGTTTATAATGGCAAATCACAGCATATTGGATTGCGACATTGTGGTGTTTGTGATTTTATAAACATGGAGTCGTGTTAGTTAACTTTTATATATTTTATGTTAACTTGATGAATTTGGCCAAAGTTGCTGTCAAGTTATGTTATATAAAAGTAGGGATGGGTTTTAAGCCTTAATTAAGTAAATTGCAAATGAAGAAAACTCAATTCACGTCTTGTACAACGCAAGATATTGAATTCAATGAGGATCCCACTTTATTTGTAGTTTGGAGCACTATAATATTTTAATTACATCCCAAGGTGAGTGCTTGTTTTTCGCATGTTAGAGGTTGATTAATTTCTTAATAAACCTTTGGTTAATTGCTCGGTTGCGAGAGCATATTATAGAAGGTTTACCTATATATATGAGTAAGAAGTTTTGGCTGTTTCACCTAGTTTGAGGCTTAACTAGGAACACTCATGAATGTGGATATGGACTCAAGGCCTTTAATGGAGTTGAAGGTGACAATGTTGTTTGTGTAAACTTGTGTGTATAGCATCTTCAAATTTTCATATGGTTGAGTGATTCAATGCTTAGTCAATCATTTCAATCGAAAGTTTGTAAAGTATGTTATACTAAGTGGAAATTCAATCTTAGAGACATTTTCATTTATGCTCAAGTTTAGTTGATTTTGTATAGTTTGTGACTGTGTATGGACTACAAAGCATTTATACTATAAATGGAGGAGGATTGTTGGAACATTTATAGTTAAATGTGTTCATTGATGATATGTGATGATATTATGTTTCGATGTTGTGGCCTATGATGAAAAGCAATGAGAAAGAAGGAAAAACGAAAAGGCAAATCAGTAGAGCACTCGCTCAGAATTGGCAGGAAGTTGGAATTTGAACCAACTTCCTTGACAGAGCCATGGAGCGTCCGCTCCACAGGGGAGCGCAAGCTCCAATTCGTCAGTTTACTTGACGAGGCACCTTGTTTCATGAAATGGTGCAAGCCTTTTCTTATGAATGGTTGCATGGTTTCATGCTTTTTTTGTGTAAATATTTCCTAGTATATATAAGAAGATATCACATATATAATGGGTTTAGAAAAAACATTCATACTTGCTTAATGAGTGAAATCATTCCCATGGTACTTGCTTATTAGAGAATGAAATTCTCTTGTATTTTCTCTAAACAAAATCAAACTACAAACTCTTGTTGGGATTGTTTCTTGTCAACAACCAAGATTCAATGTTTCTTCTTCGTTTCTCATAAGTATTACCATGACACTCGTTGTTCTTAGTCGGTCGGTAAATCACTTATAGGAAAGCGTATAAGTACGTAAAAGATCATCTATCCAGTTACTCACTATTATATCCATACACATCTCTAACACATGTAAGTTCAAAGTCTAATCTCCCTACGCCTAGCCTTCTTATTTTAACTGTAAGTTCAAGTGTAATCTCCCTAATCCTAGCCTTCTTATTTTAAATGTAAGTTTAAAGTCTAGTCTTCCATGTTGCTAGCTTGCTTACTCTCCATGTAAGTCAAACTCTAGTTACTTATTCTAAATGTAAGTTCAAAGCCTATTCTTCCTTACTGTCTAGCCTGCTTACTCTATATGTAAGTTCAAAAGTCTAGTCTCCCTAAGACTAGCATGCTTATTCTAAATGTAAGTCAAAGTCTGGTCTATGTTATTGTCTAGTCTGCTTATTATCCATATAAGTTCAAAATCTAGTTCCCCTAAGTCTAGCGTACTTATTCTAAATGTAAGTTTAAAGTCTAATTTTCCTTATTGTCAAGCTTGCTTATTCTCCATCTAAGTTCAAAGTCTAGTCTTCCCTATTGCCTAGTCGGCTTACTCTCCCTATAAGTTTAAAGTCTAGTATTCCTTAAGTCCATAAGGCACAATTTTTTTAGTGTAGCGTACTTACTCTACATGTAAGTTCAAATTTTAGTATTCCCTAAGTTCATAAAGGCACAGTCATTGAGTCCAATCTACTTGCATAGTCCATTCCATGTTTGTAGATGCATATAGTTAGGCTCATGTCTCCATCATGGTCAAGTCCATACTATTCCAAAACTCATATCCTTTTCAAATACTCATTTTACGAAGTCATTTCTTATTTCCAAAAATCATTTTTAAAAACATACAAGTAAGGTCGATTTATATTCGAGACAGGTCTTGAGGTTACAACTTGGGAACACCCAGCAGAGAGGAAAAAAAGGTCAACTCACTCCCAAACTCGTTAAACGAACCATCAATTTTTTAAATGAGTCATCTCACTAGTAGAAAAAAAGCCCAAGTGATCCGGTCAATTTGGGCTTATCTAATCCAAAATTGGACCGTATTAGTTGGGCTCGTAGCGGTTCAACCGGATCAGTTACCCATCAATTGATCTGGTTTTTGCCTAAAACAAGACCACCATATAGTTAACAAAGTCCGGTTTTCAGGTGAAAACTGGATCAGTTTTTGGGTAATTGATCCGGTTTCACCCATATACCAGAACGTTTGTTGTAAAGTTTAAAAAAACTGTCCAGACAGAGAGAGAAAAGTTGAGGTGAAGAGCAACAACAATCACGACATCAGTTGTTGCAACAAAAGAAGTATAACGAAGATATACAAACGAAATATAAGTTAATATTGTAATCATCAAACGAAAAAAATTAAATGAAAGGCACAAAATATACACAATTATCAACAAACGAATATTACAAACCAAATATAAGGCATTAACTATACACAACTAAAAACAAACTAAAATATACACAATTGAAAACGAAAACGAATTAACCCTAAATTTGGAATTACGTACAAACGAAAACGAAAACATATGATATAAAATTTTGAGTAGAATTACAAACGAAATAATGAAATAAAATTGACCATAGATCTGGAATTTCAAACGAATTTACAAAAACGAAAAAAATAACTCATAGATCTGGCATCACATACGAGATTACAAAAATGTTAAAAATCCGTAATGAAAAATGAAAAAACCTTAAACTCGTTTTCATGGCGAGTGAGGAACGCTGTCCTTTCTTGGTTGACTGTAGCGATGAACATTGAGAGAAGAGAATTGATGGCGACAGACTAGCGAAGACTGTTGTTGGTGATTGTTGGCGAATTTAGGATTCTCCAAGGTTGGTGATGTCGCCATACAACTAGGGATTGAGATTGGAATTTACGGGAAGCATTAGATGTAGAATTTCGGAGGAAATGTAAGGAATCTTGTGAGGGAGAGATGTTGTAATTTGGGAAAGCTTTTGTGGTTCCTCCAATAAATTAGGGTTTAAGAAGCAAAGAGGGAAGACCAATGTGGCAATGGTGAGGAGAGAGGGTGAGAGGAGTGTGATGGTGGCGGTGTTCTAAGAAGCGAAGAGCGAAGAGAGGATTAGGGAGAGGGAATAGAGAATCAGAGAGAGGGAAGAGAGGATGAGGACCGGTTGGAGGGAAGTGAGGGTTAGGGTTAGAGGAGTGAGAAAGAGAAGAGAGATGTGAGAGAGGCGGGAGAGAGGGGAAAATAAAAGGCTTTGTTTGGCTAGGCTATTAAGGAACGTGCCATATATTTTGGGGCTTGAATCAATTAGCTGACCGGTTCTTGACCTAAACCGGATTAGTTAATTGATCCTAACCTTGGGCATTAGAATATGAAACTCAACGGATTTGGATTTTGCAAAACCGGATCAGCTAACTTGTGTCATTTAAGATTTTTTCCACTAGTGTCTAAAACTTCTAAATCTCCATCTGAAATGGGATATACTTCTGAACAGCTCAATGCCATCATGACCCAACTTTGACTGATGAACTCTCGACTTGAGGAACAAGACAATGAGCTACACACTAAGGGAAAAACTGACACCTCAGGGTGAAGAATGGGATAAGACTCCACCACCACCACCACCTTGTGTGAAGTCCGACCTAATGTTCAAAAAATTCGAGCAATTGATCCAGTCAATTCCTGCATTCGAGAGTTAGGCTCATAGCCATGACATAATTGATACTGAACCAAAGAGAAAGCTTTTTAAAAAGGTAGCATTGGGTGACCTCCAAAAATTTAAGGGGGTCGAAGACCTAGATCATCTGAGAGCCTTCTCTATCTCTATGACTCTCAAATACATGAGCAAGGACCTGTTTGCTTATGTGTTTCCCTTAACCTTAATGCACATCCAACTAAGTGGTTCAGATCACTTAACAAGACAAAGCTAAATGATTAGTGTTGAGTCATGTAGTGTTTTGATGATTGCAAACAAATGATGATTATCTAACTAACATGTGTGTTTGAGATGTGCATATTACATTAACATAAAACAAGTCATGGAAGGTTGAATATATCACATCATGAAAGACTTCAACAAGTGAAGTTCCTAACAGAGTTCCTATAAGGAACACAAACAGAGCGGTTTTTAGGTACATCCTAAGAGGAACATTGAATATGAAGTTCCGGAGCAATTTCTGAGTGGGAGCAGTAAGATGACATTTCATAGTAAAAACAAGAAGTTCCTGAGTAGGAACTATGAGTGCGAAGTTCCTTAAAGGAACTAACATATCGAAGTTACAGAGGTGGAGCTATCAACATGCGGTTCTTGAGTTGGAGCAGCATGGAGCATGAAAGAAGAAAATATGAGTTTATTTTCTAGGATTCAAGTAAGTATGTGGAAACGTGAAAAGTAATGGAACAAGGTCAAAATGAACTCTTAAGGTCAAAAGGAACTCGTGGAACTTAGAGTCACAAGTATTTAAGAGTCAATAAGTCTGATGCATATTATTATCTTAATCTATAGGAATTTATTTAGAGTTTGTTTCTTAGTAACTCTCTACTTGGTTAGTTATTTTTAGATAATATGCATTAGTTGTTTTAGGATAAGATTTATTTTTTGAAAATAAAAGGCCTAGATTTATAATACGTATAATGAGTTTTGTTAAGGAAATTGTCTGTTTGTTCCTCTCGAAACAACAGACGTGCTGGTACTATTAATCTAAGTTAAAGTAACAAAGTAGCAGTTAAAGGAACTAGGCGTGTAAAATATTGTGCAACGGTTAAAAGGAATCTGTTGAAATTTTAAAGGCTAAATTTTAGGAAAATGATTCTATGTGGTTTAAATATGATTTTAAAGGAAAATCTTTTATGGAAAAGATTTTATCTTTATTCCAAACTAAAATCATTTTAGGATTTATAAGAAAATCCTTTAAAGTTATTATTTGATAACAAGATTTAATTTTGGTTTTATTAATTAAAATATTTTTTCATTAAAAACCGAATTTAAAATACTGTTGCACAAGTAAATGCTAGATTTTAGGAAACAGTATTAATTTGTTACAAACGTTCAAGATAAACGTGGAGTTAGTGGTAGATCATGCAGCTTGTTCCTCAAGCAAAGGAACAACATGGGTTAATGCTTTAAACCACTTACTCATGATTAATCCGACGTTCATCCTTAACGACTGCTATAAATAGGGCTGTTCACCGGTCCAGGACCGGACCGGACCCGGCTGGACCGGTGGACAGGAATTTTGTAATTCCTTGGACCGGGGACCGGACCTGATTGGACATGCTTTTCACAAAAAAAAAAAAAAAATCCGAAAAAGCAAAAAAAACATACCCATCAATGAATCCATGAACACAGTTCACAAAATTAATTACCTGGGCAAAAATTATACAATTTCAGCCAATTTTACAATTCCACACAATAAGCAAATTCAATAATTAACCATCCAAATTTCTCTAAATTTCCAATACATCTCATAACAGAAGTATGAAAATGTACAATAATCAGAAGGAAAAAAACCCTCAAATTAATAATAATGAAAAAAACTTGTATTAATTAAGAAAAATCTAAAGAGATATTAATAAAACCGACCTTCCCAGAAATAATCAACCAACAATCATCTTTAGTGTTGTGCTTTACGACTTCCTCAAAGGCATGAACTCAAAGGTCGACAACCTGCCGGTGTCGTGGTCGGCGTCCGCGTGATATTAAGGGGGAAGAAAATGGGGAAAACCGAAAAAAAAATTAGATTGAATCGAGTGAATATGCAAGTAAATCACCGGTGAGAATGGAGTGAATCGAGTGGTCAACTTCTTGTCGCCTTGTCGGTGTTGTGGTCGTGGGAGGCATGCCGGCGTGGGATTAAGGGGGAAGAAGGGAGGTGAGAGAGAGAAATGACTTGTTAGGGTTTCTTAGGAATGAGAGGAAGGGTGAGAAACGTATTTAGTTATTTACTCAGGTAAGACAAATTTTTTTTAAAAAAAAATACTAAGATTCCTAGCTATAAATACAAATTCCGGTCTGACCCACCTATGTGAACATCCCTAGCTATAAATATACAAGTCCAATTAAGTTTCAAATTGTCTGACTGGTGTCATTTCAAAGGGTCTGACTTATGTCATTCCATAAGGTTTGGCTTAAGAAATAACGTTACACAAGATTTATATTTTCTATTCCTTATTTTGAGTCAGTACCTATGAGTTCCAAGTTCCTATGAGTGCCATGTTTCTTTACTATACTTCAATTTCTATATACTAGAGTTTAACCAAATTATCAAATGTCTGTATTTGAGTTTGGGGTTAAAGGGTTTGAGTGAACTCTTGTAATGAGGACTTGGTTAAGAGTTTGAGTGAATTCTTGTATCAAGTTCAAGTTAGGAACTTGAGTAAGTTCTTGTTGTGTATGCATAAACTTGGGGTGAAGTCTATATATCCAGGGGTAAAGGGTATGAGTAAACCGTTGTAAAGAGTTATGGGAACTCTTGTGAGACTTTGAGTTAAGTCTAGATTTCCCAGTGGAACTTGTGAGGGAGTTAGAGTTCCAAGTGGAACTTGTGAGAGAGTTGGAGTTCCGAGTGGAACTTGGGCATGTAATAGGTTGTAACAGAGGAGGTTCCCTATTATAGTGAAGAGTTTAAATCCTAAGGAGGTCGTGGTTTTTCTTCTTGTATTAAGACAAGAAGTTTCCACGTAAAATTCTCTCTTACACTTTCAGTTCCTTATTGCTTATGTTTTAAATTCCGCTTTATTTGGGCAATAAGTTCCACGCTATAATTCATCCCCCCTCTTGTAGTGTTCCTTTCGAGTTAACAATTAGGATTTTATCAAAGAAGAGTTCCACAGCAATACCGATACAATGCTCAGTTTCCAATCGGATCTTCATGAATTGGAATTAACCATGAAAAACCCCAACAAAGAATTCGTCACCATCCTTACTAGATGGAGGAAAAAGGCCATCCAAATGATTAATAGGCTATCTAAAGAGGATTAAGTCCGACTGGTGATCGATCTGTAACTTGCAATCTAAGAACGGAGATCACATTAAATTCCAGCCTATAGAGTCTTTTACGAAACTCTGCAAGGTTGGTATACTGATCAAGGAAGAGGTTCAAACCTCTAAATATAAGGGTTACAATAACAATAACTTCTCCAAGAAGAAGAACAAGAACATCCCTTCTTGCTCCAAGAGCAACAAGGTCAATGTTGTGAACACTGAAAAGAGAGGTTCTCAAAGGTCCTAAAGAACCTTCACTCCCCTAGGCATGACCTTATAAGAAGCCTTCAATAGCCTTAATGCAAGAGGAGCAATCCTTTCTATTGGTCATACTGTAGAACTTTTTCCTGAGAAGAGGTATCCGATATGGAATCCCAACTCCTACTGTAAATATCACCGAGGAAACGGGAATATAACATCTGTTTGTTGGGCCTTAACGAATGCCCTGCATATATGGTTGACGATGGTAGACTTTCAATTCCACTTGCAGCGAAATTTAGCAACAACAACAACCCCTTGGGCATTGTCTCTAAAGTGCAGGGAGCGTAGTCAGTTATTTCTAATTTTCTAGGTTGAGTCGGAGAGTCCCTCCCCTATCTCTTTATTTCCTTCCCTGTCGAGTCTATGTCATTTTGGATTTTATTTTATCAATCTTATATTTTATTTAAGGAAAAATTGACGATAGAGGTCTGAACTTTGGGCGATAATTTTTAAAAGGTTTGAACTATTGATTAACCTGTGTAGGTCCCAACTTTAGGGGGTCTTCACTTTTAGCGGGTCTCGGTGACTTTAAATTGACGATTTTTTTAAAAATCTCACCTAGTTCCTACTTCCCTCCCTCAATTAACCCTTTTGGTGTGACCCAAGTTTTACAAGTTATGACCTATTAAGCCAGTTTCAAGTCACTAAGGCCCGCTAAAAGTTAAGACCCCCTTAAGTTGGGACCTACACAGGTTAATCAATAGTTCAGACCTTTTAAAAATTATCACCTAAAGTTGAGACCTCTATTGTCAATTTTTCCTTAATTTAATTCTAATTAATAAAATAAGTGAATTTACTTTTTATTTTATTGTCCTTCCATCATTTTTATGCTTCTAGTGATGAAAATCTATTCCATCTAAAAAACTAAATGACCTTGATTAATAAAAAATTAATTATAAAAAAATCATAAAACATAAAAAAAATTTGACATAGTTTTGGATTAGGAACCATTTCCTTCTCCTTCCATCATTTAAAAACGGCATCACCTTCTATAAGGCATCATCATGCAAAACATCCATCCTCATGCAACCAGAATACAATCCCTTAAGCCATCTTCATGGAAAAACCCCTTAAGTCATCATTTCCATGATCCTTAGCCAAAAATTCCTTTCAATAAAAACTCCAAAAATAGACTACAAGCCTTTCAATACCCAAAATCACAAAAAACTTGTTTGCAAGTTTCAGTACCTAAGAAATTAATGCCAGGAAAATCCAATGAAAAAATTTAAAATGCAAAATGAAAAAGCAAAAGCAAGAGCAAAAAATACAAGTAATGCAAAAAAGAAAGAGTCAAAGGTGAAATGTCAAAGACAAGCTAGGGGACTTACACACAAATTCTACCCCTCATTTTGAACCCTTTAATCTATTAAACCCTTCAAACCCATAAAAGCCAAAAACCTTAGCTTGGCATTCAAATAAATATAAGCCATAATCCTTACCTTAGCCCATATAATATAAAGCCAAAGTCCTTGCCTTGGCCCATCTCATTAAATTTTCATCCAAATTTCAAACCTTTTTCATTATCCATATCAATCCTAACTCCTTATATATCCCAGGTATGTCCAAGCTCGCTAAGCTAAAAATTGAAAAGAGCGGCCTAGGTAAAAGTTAGGGCACAAAAAATTTCGGATCAAGAACTACGAGTTGTCTTATTCTGTAAGGACACGTAGGAATCCTCATCTTGAGGCCCAAGTGCTTTAATAAAGTTAATTAATCAAGGTTTTATAATTTGACTTTCTAGAATTTACAATCATATTCTCACTAGACCCCGACATAGATGAAACTAGCTACGTCAAAGCCTATTCCCACCTATATCTATGTCAGTTATAAATTAAGCCTTTTATTTTTCAATCCAAACTCTTCTTATGCCTGAAGGACTGTCCAATACATCCATGGTCTCTGGCGATATCTGACTTTTCCTATAATCGACGCCCCCAGTGAAGAAACTCTGAATGATTCTGAGTGTCATTCTACTCAATAGCTCCGATTGTTCAAGTCAAGTCAATTATCTTCTAATCTAGGTTCATAGCACCTAATTTAAGTCAAGATTTCCCAAATTGCGGGCTTTCTATATTTGTGGTGCTTCCTTCAAATCAAACTCCTGAAGAGTTGAAATCTACGGATCTTACTTGTGAACTTCGATTTTTCATTAAATCAATTTCAAAAATCAATCCATCTCTACCAATCTAGGTCTCTTAGCCTTGCATGACCCTAACCTTGCATAGCAATTCAATTAATCTATCTTTCTCAGCTTTGCATAACACTGACCTTGCATATCGTCTCATGCATCCTTAAAGAGTATAAGTTTGCATCAATGCATCACCATTGCATTATTGACTGATTTGTTTGCACCTATCTGCTGACATCTTCTTTTGGAGGCTAGTCAAATTACTTGTGTTTATCATCTTGCAGACTAACTTATTTTGCAGTAACTGGTAATATATAGTCTGATTCTAGATTGTAGAGCATTTAGAATTGTTCTCCGTCTCGACACAGACTAATTTGACTTTCGTTTTCACAAACCTCAGTTAATGTGGGGGCTTCTATATACACATAATCATGTCTCCCCATCTTAGCGCCCGATGATGAAACATACCCTTGTCCTAATTGGTCTTGTCAAAAGTAAGAGCAACCCAACAAGCTAAACTCCAAATCGTTTTAAGAATTTCAAGTCTATTTATTTATTCCATACCAAATTTTAAAATCCCAATTAATTATTCATGATAATCAATTGTATTTTTTAAAATCTCATATACGAAAAGCCTAATCAATTATTATAAATAATTAATTTTATTTTTAATAAATATTTTCTGAATTAAATTTTTTTATGAAATCAGATTTTTATTCCTTATGAAATCAAAGATAAAAAAAGAATATTTTAATTTCGAATTACAAATAAAATTCGGTCAGATCTGCGATTGAGCAACGCGTAGCCGGATGCGTCTAGTGAACCCGAATGCGTGCGTGCAATGTCAAGACAGTCAGTGAAACACAAAAATGCAAAAAACACCTGCACTGACGCAAGCAGCCTGCGACAAGCGCAGGTGACTTGTGCGGGGCGCACGACCGTGCGTGGAGCGCATCTTCCACACTATTTTTAGAATTGTTTTGCTATAAATATATAGCTTCTTGTTCTACTCGATTTTTTACTTTTCACACGATGCTTTCTTACGCCGACATAATACTTTCAAATAACTTCAAATACTTCAAGAAAATAATAAAAAACCTTCGAATTTCCGTTAAATCTTCATTAAAGCTTCAAGCTTGATCCTCATGCGGACCATTATTCAAGCCCCAGGCGACAAAGTATAATCCCTTAGGGTCTATTCCAATTTATTTTTTATTATACTAACAATCTAAATTTCATGATTTAGATCCTCAAAGAATTCATGTCTTCTTGTATATTCTAACTTGTTAATCATTCTTTTCATATTTCTACACATTATATATGAATATGCACTCTATGTGTTTATCTAAATAAATGTTATAACACGAAATTCAGATAATTTATACAACCTGTTAGGTTCCCTTTAATTTGATTGCATAAATAACATATCACCAAAAAATAGTCTCTTTTGTTTAATGAACCAACGTAGAATAATTTTGAGAATGCATGAACATATTGCTTGGTTGTTTAATTGCATAAAACTCGAATATGAATCGCATAAAGTAGAGGCTAACAACGGGCGAATTTAATTCATGATCATATTCGTACCCTCACTCCCAGACTCTATCTTCGGTTCATTGACTAATTATGAAGTCATGACGGGAAAATCTATATTGGATAAGTTACAAAATTGTCAGTAAGATTTTCCAACATCCAATTAAGTTTATGAGTCTTTCTTTAAAGGCTTGTTGGCGACTTTGAAGCCGTTTTCAATAAAACCCTTCAAGGAGGTAGTCAAATCCGCGCTCTTCCCGCGTAGGCAATAAAAATATGCCTATAGGTAGCAACAAGTTTCGTAAACTAAATTAGAAGGTCCTTGGTTTGTGAAGCAATAACTTAGCTCACTTCAATCGGTTCAACATAATTCGATTCACTTCACTTTTAATTAGGAAAAATCAGTTATTGTTGACATTATTATTATTATGATCATCATCATCATCATCATCATCATCATCATCATCATTATTCTTATTATTATTGTTATTATTATTATTATTATTATTATTATTATTATTATTATTATTATTATTATTATTATTATTATTATTATTATTATTAGTATTGTTGTCGTCGTCGTCGTCGTCGTCATCATCATCATTATTATTATTATTATTTACAAGATTATCATTATTTTTATTTTTATTTTTATTATTTTATAATTTTTTTAGAATTATCATTATTAGCATTATTATTATTATCATCACTTATGATTATTATCGTTATCATTATTGTTATCATCATCATCATCATCATCATCATTATTACTATTACTATTTAACTGTTTTTATTATTATTAGTGTTGTTGGTGTTGTTGTTGTTGTTCTTGTTGATGTTGTTGTTCTTGTTGATGTTGTTGTAACGCCTCAACTTCTAAGCATCATTATTAGGTTAATTAATTGAAGGATTAGCAGCGGAAGACCTAGCCTGCTTAGTAGGTGCATCACTGTCGTGCTTTCCATTCGAGAAAGTACAAGGCAAACGTTCTTTAATGAAATTAAACATGTTATAAAAGTTATACTAAATCTAGAAATATATATAGTTAACTTAAGCATAACTAGAGCTGCACAATTTACAGTTTATAAACTTAGATTACATAACTGTCATGGTCGCATAATTTAAAGTAAACTATTTCTCACTGCTCCGAGATCCCATCTTCATATGCATACCTAAAACAGAAAAACAAAATGTCATGAGTTGAGGCTCAGTAACATATCGGCTCAGTAACATACTACTCTAACAATGTAAATTCATTTCAATTCATTTTATTTGCAATCAGGGAGAGGAGAATAAAGTCAAACTATTTCATAAACATACATTTCGAAACAGGAATTTAAAAGTAATTTACATTGTCATTTAATAGTATAATATCCATTATCACATTTCATTATCGGAAAACTTTCCTTGATCACTTGGCGAGTACAACAGAAGACATAGACACAGAGGACATAAGTCCCCCATCATAAGGTGGCATATAATGCCATAGATCGTAACAGAAGGCAACGCCACCGAGGATATTCATCCCCATCAGAAGGTGGCATATAATGCCAATAGTAACAGAAGGCAAAGCCCCCGAGGACATTCGTCCCCCATCAGAAAGTGACATATAATGCCAATAGTAATAGACGGCAAAGCCATTGAGGACATAGTCCTCCATCAGAAGGTGGTATATAATGCCATAATGCGGGTGCCACCGAGGACATTGTCCCCCATCAGAAGGTGGCGTTGCCGCCATATATCATAACAACACGTGCAGGACCCAGAGAACATAGTACTACCATTCACCATCTTTCACTTTCATTTCATGTTTCGCTTATTTTAAGTACTTTTCAGAAATCACAGTAAAGTCATTGCATAAACGTCATCAAATCATCATATTTCTCATAGCATCAAATCATTTATAAACATCATTCACATAGCAAACATTTCATATCCCGCACACCATAAATAACATAGCATAAACATTATAAAAAGCATTATATAAAACAAAGTTGGAAGGGGAGTGCGGGTGTTAGCAGTAGACGTTACCTCGATTCCTGATTAATAACCTTGAAAGACAGGGGAGGCTTGTAATATCCCTTTAATCTGACCAATAATTTAAATGACGAAAATAAATATTTATTTATTCCAGTACTTAGTCTTTAGTTATGATTGTTAGTTATTAGTTATGAATCAAATGTAAGTGGTCTTACTAAATGAGTCCAAAGTCATAAAATGTCCTTGTCCATAATGTCCATAAGTCAAATCTCGGTCATTAAAGAATGTCATAATTCGATACATTTTAATTATATGTTATTATCATTTTCATAAATTATCATGTAAGGTTATCACTTATGAATTATGACTTGGTGATTTACCAATTAAGTTAATAAAAGTGAAATAGCAACAATTTAATTATTTTCTTTTTACAAACGCTAACCATTTTATAATTGCATCTCATAATATTATAATAAAGTATAAGTAAACAACAACATTATATTAAATAGTGAGTAATTAGAACTTAGAAGTTAGAAACTAGAGATTAGAAGTTATGTAAGCATGGGTTAGTATAAGAGTCCATAGTTAGTACTAATTAGTCATTCATTAGTTAGAATAAGTTAGAGGTCCAAGATAATGAACATACTTTTTTTTTTGACAAGAAGATAATGAACATACTTTTTTTTTTGACAAGAAGATAATGAACATACTTAGTTGGTATGGTTATATAAAGGTTATGAATAAGTAAGTATGACATTAGTTCTTAATATATTAATCAAATACCATCATTTAAGCGTTATATAAAGTGCATTAAATAAATGAATTCATATTAATTATTTTCAATAATATATAAATGGGTTAATATTAGTATCAAATACATTATACCAACACATGGATTATTTGAAGTTGAGCAATTTATTTGTGTGAATTAGAGGTTAATGAAGAGTCAACCATTATACTAATCATAATATCAGTCCAAAAATAGGAATGGTCCAAGATTACTATTTGGGTAAGTTATATGACAAAACAAAATAAAAGAAGGAAGGTTCATACCTTCTACTTCACTGAAGCTCGAAGGACAGAAGAGACGGAGGCAACACGGAGGGGGGGGTCGGAGCTCCAACGTGACGAGGCATGCGTGCGACAGTAGTGGGAGCAGGATGCGGCAACAAGTGGTGGTGGGTAGCACAGGGCCTAGCGAGGGGAGCGCGAGAGACAACGGAAAAGAGGAGTAGAGAGAGAAAAGGAGTGATTGAAATTTGGGGGTGCAAGCGGAATTGTACTGGACCTAGAAATGCAATTTTATAATTCCATAAATTGCATAGTATTTATTACATCAAAAAATTGTACAACACTATATTTTGGTGGGACACTTGTTCTACACCTTACAAACATAACTCTCATATACTTTTTGTGTGTGAGCTCATGTCTCACATATCTCTCCACTCTTTTATGTATGGTGAGCTCATGTCTCACCCCTAATTATGTGGGTGTGTATTGTGTAGGAATTCTCCATTTTGCTTAATTTTTTTTCTTCAACTCTTTATGTTGGTACTCTTTACTAACTTGGTCCCCCATACTTTTTGTGTGTGAGCTCATGTCTCACATATCTCTCACTCTATTATGCATGGTAAGCTCATATCTCAACTATTACCTCTTTTTTTTTTCTTTTTTTACACCATCTCACTACATACTACAAGCTTTTTATAGTTTCCTTATGTCAGTTTACACCACAATATTTTAATGTAGTATGTCTAAATCTAGAGTTTTCTTAAATTACTAACTATTGACTTTCTTGACCATGAGTTTACTAGATTCTTCCATCCACCTACAATCTAGCAAATTGTCTAGATATTTCTAAGTTATAATTCCTAGATTTATCAAGATAATATTGAACTAGATTTTTCATATTAGTTTCTAACAATGGAAGAATCTAGCAAACTCATAGTCTAGAAAGTAAATAGTTAGTAATTTAAGAAAACTCTAGATAGTTAGACATACTACATTAAAATATTGTAGTGTAAACTGACATAAGGAAACTATAAAAAACTTGTAGTATGTAGTGAGATGGTGTAAAAAAAAAAAAAAAAAAAGAGAGGTAAAAAGTGAGACATGAGCTCACCATACATAATAGAGTGAGAGATATGCGAGACATGAGCTCACACACAAAAAGTATACGAGAGTTATTTTTGTAAGGTGTGGAACAAGTGTCCTACCGAAATATATTGTTGGACAATTCTTATGAATGTAATATAATCAATAAGCAATTTTGTTATATTATGAAGAGTTCATCAAAACTTCCAGGTGCCCCCCAAATTTCTCTCATGGTATCAGAGCCGGAAAGTAATTACGACGAAATTGAAGACCGGAGAATTGAGAGATGAAGGATTACAAGATTTGAAGAAAGTATGGAACATAGCAAGAGAAAAAGAGGTAAGTACTAAATCAAAATTTTCTTAAAGAAGAAATTTATGGAGGAAAATGAAGTAAAATAAAGTTGAGAAAAAAAAATTAAGAAAGATGGAGAACAAAATTTTTGATGAAAATTTGGAGAAAGAAAGATTAAAAAAACAAAAGAGAAGTAGTTGGTTAATGACATGAGCACTAACAAAGAATTAAATGATGAGGGAGGTTGATGACATGAGCTTCAACAAAAAAAAAAAATTGGAGAAATTTTCACTAAAAGAATTGTGAAGAAAAATATTTGAAAATGGGATCTTTATTAAATGTTGGGGAAAGAAAGTGTTTCAAGGATGCTAATGACAAGGACATTAGCAGAGTATGTTGGTAACAAGAGCATCAACGGTTAGGAAAAAGGAAAAAAATATTCACAAAGAGATTTTTGGAGTTTGCTAATGACATGAGCATTTAGCAGCGATGGGTGGTGACATGAGCATTTAGCAGTGATGGGTGGTGACATGAGCACTACAACAAACAAACAAAAAGAAAATTTGGAAAAAAATAAATAAATATTTTGGACGAAGGTTGGTGATGCGTGCATCAGTAAGCTAGTTGATAACATGAGTATCAACGACAAGATCATAAAAATTGAGAAGATGGAGGTTGGTGACATGAGTACCAACAAAATTTCAAAGAAATACAGAAAATGGAGATGAGAAGCAATCAGAGTTCTTTTTTTGGTGAAGATTATGAATTAAGGGGAGCAAGTTGGTAACAAGGGTACCAACACAAAGAGCTACAATTCTACAAGACGGGGGAGCAGCTCGCGGACATATTCACTAAAGCAATTCCAACAGAGAAGTTCATCCAGTTCAGAAGACAACTCGGAGTACAAGATTTTTCATATTAGGGGGAGTGTTAGAGACAAATATGAAAAATCTAGTTCATTATGATCTAGATAAATCTAGGAATTCTAACTTAGAAATATCTAGACAATTTGCTAGATTGTAGGTGGATGGAAGAATCTAGCAAACTCATGGTCTAGAAAGTCAATAGTTAGTAATTTAAGAAAACTTTAGATAGTTAGACATACTACATTAAAATATTTTGATGTAAATTGACATAAGGAAACTATAAAAAGCTTGTAATGTAGTGAGAGGGCGTAAAAAAAGAAAAAAAGAGAGGTAAAAGGTGAGACATGAGCATAATAGAGTAAGAGATATGTGAGACATGAGCTCACACACAAAAAGTATACGAGAGTTATTATTGTAAGGTGTGGAACAAGTGTCCCACCAAAATATATTGTTGTACAATTCTTATGAATACAATATAATCAATAAAATGCAATTTTGTTATATTATGAAGAGTCCATCAAAATTTTCGGGTGCCCCCAAATTTCTATCACAGGGCCGAGCGAGGGGAGTCCGTGATGTAAGGAAAGTTATTTTAAGATAGTTTATTGAGAGATTAATGCCCATGTTATATAGGCTACAAGCTAACAAACAAAGCTAGAAACTAGGAGTAGGAAAGGCTACTGCTAACTACATTAATTTGAAAAGCTACGTAGATAAGACTAACAACAAGATATTAATTAGCTAGAATATCTCCAACAACAGAAGACTAGACTTAGTTTGCTAAGTCAAACTTATCCTCTAATATCTCCCCGCAAGATGGACGTCTTGTGACCAGACCAATCTTGGACAGCAAGGTGGAGAACCGCGCCAAGGCAAGAGGCTTGGTTAAGGCATCGGCAAGTTGATCATCACCCGAAATGTGCTGGACTCGAAGTTTCCCATGTTGAACTTGTTCTCGTACAAAGTGAAAGGCGAGAGCAAGATGCTTTATTCTTGAATGAAAAACCGGGTTCTTGGAGTAGACATAGTTGGTGCAGCAAATGAGAATTTCAATGGCAAGGGTTAGGACTTAGGAGGATGATAAATTGATTTGCAAGTTCTCTAACAAATAGTTGGGAAAAATTTTAGTAGGACGTTATAGTCCATTGCCACAAAAGAGGTATTCATATTGTCAGTTATCACCATTGAAGGAGAGGAGGATATCCATGATGGAATGGTGATAGTTGTTGAGATTTTTAATGTTTCTCCATAGAAGTCGGGAGAAAGGGATTGCATGTTCGGCAACGCTCTTGGTAGTCTAACTACGGGGGTGCCGAAAAGAGATTGTGTCTCCGTAAAGGATTTGGAGAAAAAAAAAATTATATGAAGGTTTATAATGGGCATTTCTTGGTAGATGAACTACATGGTGCCTAAAAATTTATGATTGGCATTGCTTTGGTAGATAAACTACATGTTGGTGCCTAATTATAGTTTGGGGTGGCATCTTGTGGTAGATAAACTACATATATAGTGCCGGAGAAAAAAAATTGTTTTCCTCCGTAAAGGTTTTGGAGGGTTTGATATTTGGCATTTCATTGTTGATAGACTACAAAATTGCGAAATAAAAATTGTAGTTTCTAGCTTTGTTTGTTAGCTTGTAGCCTATATAATATGGGCATTAATCTCTCAATAAACTATCTTAAAATAACTTTCCTTACATGGTATCATGAGCCTTGATCTTTTTACGCTTCCGCAATCCCACCTCAATCTCCACGCCTTTCCTCCCTCTATTCCATGGCTACACCATAAATCATGTTTGTCAGTAAAACAAGCAATGGTGACCCAACTGTTCTCTTTCCTCTCCATGCTTCCTCTTCTTATTCTTTAATGGCTACACTGTGCACTCTACGACCCTTATTCAGTGGCTGCACATTTTCATCCTCCCTAGTCTCAACCGTTTTTTTCCCCCCTCCTCCAATAGTGAAAAGGAAAAACCCCTACGGTGTGGTCATGATTCATGAACTTCATAAGCCAAATTAGCAGGAAAGCTTAAGCAAGTTTAAAACTTTTCGTATATTGATGTTGTTGCTGCTGTTGTTGCTGTATTTGTTATTAAGAGTGATTAGATAATGATAGTGATGAATGGAGATAGACTAAACAAATTTTAATGCTCTAATGCAATCTTAAGCAATAATATGTTTTTTTTATCCATAATATATAAATATAGAGTATTGTTTTTAAAACATTAATATCGTTACATTATGATGATTATTTTTGTTTATTTACTTGTGCACATTCATAAAATCTAAATTAAAATGTAGTAATTATCTATAAAAAGAAATTAATTGTAACAATGATAGCAATATGGGCCACTTTTATCTTGAAGGGGTCACTTCTTATTTACATTATAGTTTTATTGACCCCTTTAATGCAAACAATAAGTTAGACCGGTACTTGTATAGACCAACTAATAATAAGAAGATGTTAAATCACTTATCCTAATAGATATAATAATGTTAGTTTAATCAAAATATTTGTAGGAAAATACTCCATTTGGTTTCTAAAGACCTCCCCCTTTCACTTTTCTCGCATGCCAATGCAAAACTTTGGGTAAATTTCTCTAATTATGTATTTGTAAAAATTATAATAAGTAGATCTTATAAAATTCATATTAAGATAAATCTAACAAGTTCCCACATGACTATATTTTTTCTTACATATAAATCACAAACAATGGTCAAATTGAAAATAATGAATTGTGAAAAATGTCAAAGAGGGGGATTTTTAGGAACCGGTGGTAGTATATCTTAAATTTTCAAATGGTTATTTTTATAATTTATATTATTCATAATTCATTATTAATATTATAACATACTCTCTCCGTCCCTAAATATAGTTTCCATTTTTCCATTTATGTCTGTTCCAAATAAATTTCACATTTCCTTATTTAATTTGGTATGAGTCCACCAATTAAAATATTATTTAGCTTCCATTTTTTATTCTATTACTCACTTCCCCATACACAAGGTGACTTTGAAAAGTGGCTCAGATTCTCTCTGATCAATAAAAAATTCATGAATAGTGTACCTACTTCAATTAAAATAATTTTGATTTAATACAACTAGGTCCCACTTACGATTTCTCCTTAATACTTGTGTCGAAAACAAATGGGAACTCTATTTAGAAACGGAGGGAGTATAATATAAAGATGTCTTATAAAATAATTCTATTAGGAAAAATCAGTTTATATAAGTTAAAAATAAGTTTAGAGTAATAAATTCAAGAAAAATAAGTGCAATTGAACAAAAATAAGTTGATGAGTTTAATAAAAATCAGTTGAAGTAAACAAGTCCTTAACATTTTTATTTTGTAAATTAAATTTATTACTCACCAAAGAAAATAATACAAATGTCCAAACACCGTGTTAGAGTTAAGGCTTCCAAAAGCCTTGTCTCTTGTTTTCCTCCTTGTCCCACATTGGTCATGGAAGGATATTTTCCCAGTTTATATATATTTACCCTGTTCATATATATTTACCCTGTTCATATATATTTTCCTTTCCTCTTATCTATGAGTTGGTAGAATATGGTGCTTTTGTAGACATCAAGTTGTTGGGCTATGTAACATAGCCAAGACCGAGCTAGGGACTCGGATTGGGAATGGGATCTATGAATTAGAGTTGAGCTAAGCTTATGTTCGTTCCTACACAACCACAAACAACTTATAAAATAGTTGGTTTAACCTATTCATATTACCTACCAAAAAAAAAGAGAAGCTACCTCATACACAAGTGTTGTAAACATGCCTTCAAAGTTTTTTTCTTTCTTTGGAACCATGGGTTAGAAAAACATGCCTAGCATCTTGGATCGTGCATGTCTTAAATTTAGGAGAAATTAGCTTTTCCATTGGACCCTTTTTGTTTGTTTTATGATTTAGGATATGTTGTCTTCAACATAAAACAACTGAATTGAATTGAACTGATCTGATTACAACTGAACTGAACTAAATTGAACTGAACTGAATTATATTATAACTAATAGTAATGATAATAATTTAGGAACTGAACTGATTTGAACTGAAAATAAGCTGGGGAGAACAGGCCCTTAGTGTACCACATATATTTGCAGGAGGTCAGGTGCTTATTAGGGGTATTCATAAATATACAATCCGATTTTTTGGATATTTTTAGTTTTCGGATATTACGAATCTGATATTTGAAAATTTTCGGATCGGATATCAGAAAATTTTCGGCTCGAATACGGATTGGAAATTTTCATTTTCGGATATCTAAAAATATCCGAAATATGGAAAATTTTCGGATATCCAATCCGAAATATCCGTTTTCAAGGCCGGATATCCGAAATATCTGATGATCCGAAACTTATTTTATGCACTTTTCCTTTCGAAAATTCAATTTTTTAGTTTTCGGATATCCGATTTTTTCGAAATGTATTCGGATCGCATTTTTCCCAATAAGAAATTTCGGATCGGATCGAATAGGATATTCGACATGAACACTTCTGGTGCTTATCAAGGCTCATATAAGCATATTCCTCGATCATACAAGTGATATACGAGTCGAATGCTTATTAAATTATTACCTCAATGATAGTTGCATCATGGATCTCTTAAATAGTTGACTTCATAACACTTAATTATTCAATTGACCCTTTTTGTTGCCTCCATGATTGTGTTAATATATCATATAACTAATATATAAAGCAGGGTCTAAAAGCTAGCTCACAAGGTCGCGACATTTGGCGTCTATGTATTGAACTCTATTTATCGCGCTTATTAGTCATTTTAAAAAATAAATAAATAAGGTTATAAATTAATAAAAATAAATGTATAGAGTATAGGATAAAAAGAAATAGAGTTGGGTTCACAATGAAAAACTCAAGTATAGTAAATTGATTATAACTTTTAATATACAGATCAGAAAATTATAATTTTTGTATCATTAGAAAGTGTTTAAAAAGTACTTTAAAATAAGATCCAATTATATTATATTTAAAATTTTATATGAAAGTAGCGTATAAAAAGAAATATTGAATATACGAATGTATTAAAGTAACAAACTACAATTAGAATTAGAAATTCAATCAGAATTAGGGCTTTTCTATAAAACTTATTCATGTTAGAATTACAATATTCAAAGTTATATATACTAGATTCTTAGCGGTCAACTTTGCACATTGAGTTCTTCCCAACAAGGCAAGAAAGTATGGATTCTAATAATTTCATTTCTTCCTTATATATAATTATAAATTCAATTAGAATTAGGGCTTTTCTACAATACTTATTCATGTTAGAATTAGAATATTTAAAGTTATTACCTTATGAGTTTTGTTGTTGTGTGTTAGAAAAAAATACGTTCAAACAAGGTATGTGAAAATTTCAAAAGTCTACACCTTCTCCACGAAGAAAACGGCCATCATTTGTCCGGGTCCCAAATACGAGTAATCTTAACAAAGGAGGAACTTTTCGAGAGTATAGGGAGGACCTCAATATTTCGAGGTCATATAGCTCGCCACGTAGGATTGCCATGTCATTAATTCTTATTTTTATTTTTAAAAAATTAGAGTTTTACATATATTTAAATACGTATAAGGAGCTCAGTATAAGGGAATTAGAGTTTGGTTTTGAATAAACAACCTTAAGTACTATATTATATAAATTGTATATATCTTTTGTACCATTGGAGAGCGCTCAAAATATGCTTCAAAATAAGATCCATTTCTAGTATAATTTTACAGCTTATGAAAAAATATTATTATGTTTCAAAATCTTAGTCTTTCTCAACTGAACCAAAATTAGTACTGAATAAAATTCATTAAGAAACTTTGTTATTACAAGAAAAATAAAGTTCTATAGCGATAAAATTATATATTTATTTGAGTTTTGGTGATCAAAAAATTCGGGTTTGATTTTCAAAAAACAATCTTTGAATATTATAGAGAGCGTCACCTAAGCATGTCATATCATTATTTTCATATTTTTTTCTTCAGATAATAGGGTTCTGAATAGATATAAATACATGCAAGGACTTTTATATAAGTGAACGTTAGAGTTTGGTTTTGAATAAACAACCTAAATTATTATACTATATAAATTGAATATAACTTTTGCTACATAATTTGAAATATTATAATATTTATACCATTAGAGAGCGCTCGATATATGCTTCGAAATCAGATCCACTCACAATATAGTTTTACAACTTATGACATATATTTATTTAGATGAATAATAACGTTGTATTTATTCTTTATTTTAGATACAATAGAAATAACTATTAGAATAATGTACTATATGTGATTATAACTAAAGAGCACTACAGAATCAAACAAAATATGTCTTTCAAAATCATATTTTTAATTTTGAGTTATATAAAGATAAAAAGTAGAATTATAAATTGATATAAGTACATATCTACCCCTCCATCTTTAATTACTTGCAAAATTGGTGTGGGAACACATTTATAGGAGATGAGAAAAGGGTAGTAGAGACCATAACTTTCTAGAAAAATGGCAAATATATGGAATTTATAGGTAGGAAGATGAAAAAAATATAAAGGGGAATATTGTGCATATATTGGGTCATGAGTACTAAATAAAGAAATATAGGAAAAAAAAAGACATCCATTCATGGTAAATGTACAAGTAAAAAAAGATGGAGGGAGTATAATTTAGGATGGTGAATAAGTTAAAGTTTAATTTTGACTAGACAACCTAAAACGATTATATAATATAAATTAAGTATACTTTTTACTATTTGAAAAAATATAACTTTTACACCATTCGAACTTGCTTACACCTATAAAATAAATTAGATGAATGTTTTGTTTTTAACATATACTCCCTCCGTCCCATAATATAGTGCTTATTTCCTTTTTGTACGGTCTCTAAGATATACCTTTGACCTTCAATATCTTCAATTCTGTATTAATGAAAAATATAAAAAATTGATATTATGAAAGTACACATTGAGGCCAACCTAACAAGATCCTACATGAGTATGTTTTTTGTATATATTACTGACAATATTTGGTCAAATATTTTAAAGTTTGACATTAAGAGAGAGAAATAAGTACTGTATTATGGGACGGAGGGAGTACGTTGAGTCATATTATAATGAAGAAGTTACAAGAATATTATGTATTTAATATAATAATATAATAAAAAGTACTCCATGAACTATGGTAAGAATATAGGAGTATTAGAATTATTAAGAGAAATTAGAGTTTAATTTTAAATAGATTATCTAAAACTTTATAATACTATTGAGTATTATAACTTTTATTACATACTACAAACAAATACGCAATCTCATTATAATTGAATAGATTTCGAGATTTGCATTTAAATAATAATCATTAATTAAGAATATAATTATATTACTATAAAATATGTCTCTCAATAAATATATAATTTATCTTATTTTTTATCACATAGCTATGACATGATCGAATATAATTCTACCACATTAAAAAAACCATGTATCGCACGAGCTTCAAAATCTAGTGTACTACAATATCTAGTTATTGGGGCAGTGGTGGATTCAGTGATTCAGTTTGTTGCGTTCTCCGAACTTCTACAATATATAGAAACGACACTAGCATATACTCCCTCCGTTTTTTTTTTTTACTTGCTACATTTTCCTTAAATGGTTGTTTTTTTTACTTGGTACATTGTTACAACTTTCCTTATTAGGAGACTTGGCCCACCAAAAAGTAATAATTTTTTATCATGTTTTGTACTTTTCATAGCAATTAAAGATTTTTTTTTACTACTTTTCCCTTTAAAAAAAGTAAGGCTCCCCCCACCTCATTTAATGCTAAAGGGGTGCAAAAGTACACCAAAAAGATTGAATGAGACATCTCCTTAAAAACTAGTGAAAACCACAATGTAACAAGTAAAAAAAAGCAGAGGGAGTAGTGGGGTGGGCGAATGCTGATGAAGATTTTCCCTAGATTTTTATCTCTTTTTATACATAGAAAGGTTCTCTACATTGTTATATCTCTTTGTTTCTTCAATTTTATCCTAACCTTTTCATTATTGCACATAATACTCTAAAAACTATCTTTTCTAAAGCACGACAATGCCCCAAACTAGACGTTATTAATTTTGTGTACTTTTAATAACCTAGTGAAACTAATTTACCTTATACACAGTTCACCTCGTGGAGGGAATATTTGTAAATTAAATTAGTTCCAGTAAATTACAAAATATAAAATAAATCAATAACGCATAGTTATGTGGTGGAATTGTGCATCAAACAAAGGTTGTTCAAGGATATTGTATAAAATTGTGAGAAGGTTGGGATATGACATAGAAAAACCCTAAAAAGAATTAAGGAAACCATTTTGTAAATATTTTTTTTGTATAATCTACTAGTCTAAATTTTTTGTCCCACTATTTTCTTTCAATTTATGTGCCACTCAATATTATTGGTTCACATTATCATATTCAACCAGATTTTCGTTTTTCTAGAATTGAAAAAAACTATCTAGACTGATATGAACCAAAGGATGAGTAACATAAATAGTACTCCATCCATCTCTTATTAATTCACCCATTTACTGAGCATAGAGTTTTAAGAGAGAAATAAATTGTCAATTCAATTACTTAGGCCGGGTTCAAGTGTGGTCATTTCAGCTCGGGTCATATTGATTCAATGTACCCATCAAATAGATTTGATTTAGCTAAGAGCAAGTTGCTATTATATCTTTTCGGTTGATTTCAAATAATGTTTAGATTAGGCTAATACTCCCTCCGTTTCTTTTTAATCTACACACTTTCCTTTTTGGTCTTTTTCTTTTTAATCTACACACTGTTGCTTTTTCTATTTTTGGTAACATGTCACATCTACTTTCTCCTCTTTTTCCACCCATGTCATCTACATTTTAATATTTTAACCCACTTTTTAATTTATCTCTCTCACTTTTCAATTTCTCTCTCCACCTTTTCAGTTTCTCTCTCATACTTTTACACTTTCTCCTTGGTTCTCCCCCAAAGTGAAGTGAGTAAATTAAAATGAAACGGAGGGAGTATGATATAAGGCGTGGCTTGATTTGGTTCGAATTCGAAAATATGAGTGCTAGGTTTTACTGGGATCAGGTTAAATGTACATTGAGATAATCTCAAATTTACGTCAAGTGTTGATCAGGTGAATATTCGTTTCCATTAACTCCAAATTTGGGTGGGATCGAGTTTTGGAAAATGTTTCAATCAAGTAATTCTTAGGTTCGAGTCACATTTGAATTTAATTGTCGTTGAGTTTGGGAAAATATTGGTCAATTTATTACATAAGCGTCCGAATGGATCACATATAATATTATCTACTAATTCTAATATCAAACATTTCTATATATTACAGTAATATTCCCCCGTCCCAAAATATAGTTCTCATTTCCATTTTAGGTGTCCCAAAATATAGTTCCCATTTCCATATTTAGTTCCACATTTTTCCATAATTTGTCTAGAAAAACCGTGTCCCATCATTTATTTGCTTCTTGAATTTTGTTTTTTTTGCTTTGTTTATTCAACCCAAGTGTTACCATTAATGCTCTTTCACCAATTATTCTCCATTCTCTCTCTTAAAATCATCTTTTCCCATACAACATATATTTAAATAAACAAAAAATCTTTACTGTCCCTCTTATATTCTACTTGCATAAATTACCGTGAAAAAAGGGAAATGGGAACTATATTTTGGGACGGAGGGACTATTCCATTATACATGTATGTATCAGATTTACATATATGTAGTATCCTTCAAGAAAAATAGAGATAAAACGCTTCCTATGAATAAAGTTTTTATAGCAAAGTTAGGTTGGAAAATTCTTACGGAACCTACCAACTTATGGGTGAAACTAATAACGCAAAAATATCTAAAGGGTCAGTCCTTCTTTAATTGTAAAACAAAACTGCACGATTCGCCAATATGGAAAAAAAATCTTACTCCAAAGATCTCTTCTGCAAAAAGGTATTCGGTGGAAAATAGGTGATGGCTCCCAAATTCTTATTTGGCTCCACAACTGGTGTGCTGATGAAAATTTAATAGAAAAACTTACATTATCAGAAAACCAGGTCGATCTTAATATCCGTCTAAAAGAGTTCATTCTTCCTAATAAAACTTGGGATATTGACAAACTAAAGCTCCTGTTGCCGGATTGCATTATTAACTTCATTAAAGGCATTCCACTGCCAGTAAACCCCCTTCCGGATGAGCCTATTTGGGGTCCTAGCTCTTTAGGCTTATTTATGGTTAAATCCGCTAACTGGCTAGCTCACAATCTCTCACCAAGTCTAGATAAATGGCCGCATCGTTGGATTTGGAAACTTGATATCCCACCCAAACTGAAAATCTTTATGTGGCAAATTTTTCACAACAGTCTTGGGGTTAGAGCCATCCTTGCTAAGCGCAACATAGTCCCTTTCAACCATTGTGCTATTTGTAACACTCACGAGGAAACTTTAAATCATCTTTTTGGGGAATGTCATCATCTCATTCCCCTTTGGCAGCTTCAGGATCTAAAAGAGTGGCTACCTCACACCTTAAATCGGGCCACTCTTCTAACTACATTGTACAAAATCAGACATGATAGGTCCTCCACTATCAAATTTGTTTTCCTTATGTGGAGTATCTGGAAGGAAAGAAATTCTATTATCTTTCATAATGCTTCTCTTAATGTCCACAGGATTCTACTTAAAGCAAAATTTCTATTTACAGAATGGAGTCTAAGGAATGCGGTAGACTTCTACAACTCCTCTGGCTCCCCGTTTTCCCCTTCTTCTCTTCCTCCATCCTCTCCGGTGTATCCTTCCTCCATCCTCGTTTCTTGGGAGCCACCTCCCACCTCCTTCTTCAAACTCAACTTCGACGGCTCGGTTCACGGTACTTCTGCAGCAGCATGTATTATCATTAGAGATGCTGATGGACATCTCCACAAAGCTGCAGCTTTCAACCTTGGATCTTCTTCCGTGTTCATTGCCGAGGCAACTGCTCTTCAACAAGGGCTTCGCCTAGCTATCCAGAACAATATTCGTCAACTCCAAATTGAAGGTGATAATCTTATGGTCATCAACTCAGTTAAAGGTATCTGGTCTCCTCCTTGGCAGATTGCTCATATCATCCAGGATATCCAAGCTTTTCTTCGTTCTTTCTCTTCGTGGGCTATTCGTCATATCTATCGGGAAGCAAACAAAGCAGCATATTGGATAGCCGACGTCGGTCATTTAGTTGATTATCAGTTTTATATAGATGATTGTACTCATTCTGCTCTTCACTCTATCCTTGTAAACGATAAGGTGGGTCTCCTAACCTTCTTTTCTCCATACCTTATATAAAAAAAAAATAGACACTTAGTATTCAAAAGAGATGTTAAATGTCATTTATACGTTGAGTCAAATATTATATATGCACAATCAATTAAAAAGTTATGCATATTAAAACAAAAAAGACATATGCATATTGAGTTCAGAAAATATGCACATATAACTGAAAAATTATCCACCTTTAGTTGAAAAATATGTATATACAATTTCAGGTTTGTAACTCAATTGCAGCCGTTGGATTGAATATACATGGCCAAAATTCCTTCTCACCGACCTTCTCATTTTAAGCATCCTTTAATTTTGTGTGTGTATATATATGGGTAGTCCTATTACATGGCTCAACATGCAAATGAAAAATTACTTCTGGTTGCTCGTAAACATGGAAACTGAAACAATTATCTTACCTGATGGATAAAAGTAATAATTCGGAATATTAATTAAGATTAATAAAGAAGAATTGTCAAATAGTAAAATTACAAAGACTCATTATATATCTTCTTTTGGTTACAAAGATCTAAAAATCAGTGATATCTTTGATCATGTGTTGTAGACCATATCCCCAATACATCCAAGCACATAACCACTACAAAAATCGATAATGTATATATATCCACTATTTTTCACAAAAGGAGCATATTCAAAACATGAATTTCCTCAAACCAATTAATAAACTTCTGCCAACTGAAAAAAGGAAATAAAAAAGTATTAACTACTTTTTTTTTTTATATAAAACAAGCTTAGGTTAGACCACTCAATCAGGAGGCCAACCTAAAACATTCTTTCGGATGATAAGGGAAAAATCAAAACAATAAGGAGGAAATCAATATTAAAGGAAAGGGTAGTAATGAGCCTTCCGCGCCATAAAGTCCATTGCTCGATTAGCTTCACGAAAGTAGCGGAAGAAACGACACTCTTGAAATTTAAGAATATCCACACCTGCATCTTTCACAATTTTCGAAATTTCCCACGGATTTGCCAGGAGTTTTTCATAGAATTGATAAATCCTAAATTGTGTCTTTCAATGATAAGATGAGAAATACTAAGCGAGATAGCTCCTCTAATTCCTTCTCTCAGAGCCCAAGCCTCTACTTGGATAATAGAAATCTTCGGACCTGAAGCTTTAGCACCTACAACCAAGACATCGCCCTCACTATTCCTAATCACAAAGCCTCACGAAGCATTACCATTGCTATATTTAGAACCATCAAAATTTAATTTAGAAAAATTAGAAGGGGGGGGGAGGGTCGGAGGGACCAAATAATATTCTTGCCAGACCTAACCTTACTACCACATTGAGACTTGTGGGCAACGAGAGGGGGGGAGATCATCTACGTCCCCCATCGCTTTAGCCCAATTACTATAAAAGTTGTTGATTTGAAAACTGGCTCGACGGGGAGAAATACCCTCATCGTTAAAAATAACTCTATTTATGAAAAATCAAACAAACCACCACACAAATGAGAGCTTAGTAATAGTAAGTTTCGAGGATTTAGCAAGACACAAATTGAGCCAATAACAAAAAGAATACGGCTCTGAAAAATTAATCCCCTCTGGAAGAAGAGGCCATTCTCCACTATCATGAAGGCAAGCTAGAATGTCTAATGTAAAAGGGCACTGAAAACATAGATGAGACAGCGATTTAGAAGCACAACTAAACAACACACACTGTTGCGGGAGAAAAACCTTGCATTTTTCCAGCCTGTCCTTGGTTGGAAGGCCATCATGGCAACCCTTCCAAAGAAAGTTCTTAATCTTGGACGTAATGTTAAGTTTCCAAATCCAATCGAAATCAACCTTTTCCAAATTAGGATTTAGTAAACCTTGAGCTAGACAATACCCTGACTTGACAGAATATTGACCATTAGCAGAAAGACCCCAAACTAGTTCATCCGGAAGAGGATGAGAAGGAAGCAAAGACTGGGCAATAGAAGTAGCTATATTAAGAGGAACAAGAGAGAGTAACTTAGTAAAATTCCATTTACCATACTCATCAATCATATAACTGACTTTTATATCAGCTTGAGAAGCAATGGGCTACACCACTTGACTAATAGGGTATTGAAAATTTCAATTATCATCCCATAAACTGATGTCTTTACCATCACCAACGTGTCATCTAAGACCTTTCCGGAACATCGGACATAGACTCATCAGCTTCTTCCATTGCCAAGAGGCAACCGAAGAAACCTTATGCTCCATAATATCTTGATTCTTACTATATTTATTCTTAACCAACTTAGACCAAAGATTAGTTGTACTTTTAAGAAGCTTCCACAAGAGCTTCATTCGGAGGGCTATATTATTATTATCCGCTTTTCTAATTCCTACCACCCCCCCCGGTGGGTTTTGGGAAGACACACCTTATCCCACCCTATGAGATTAGCTGATTTATTGGAAGCATCCTTGTTCCAAAAAAATTCTATAAGTTTTGTCTAACGACGAGAGGATACTTTGAGGTAAGTGAAAACTTTGCATTTGATAATTAGCTTTCGTAGCCATATTAGACTTGATTAACACCGTTTGACCAGCTTGAGAAAGAGAGTTGGCTTTCCATTTCGGAAGCTGGTTGGAAACTTTTGAGACAACTTTACCAAAAGTCTCCTTGACCCGGGAATCAATGATTGGGCAGCCTAGATATTCCCCTAGGTTCGAGGATTCAGTCATAGCCAAACTATCTACAAAGTGAGCTTTAGCAGTAACTGAAACATTTGGGAATCATTGAAAAGCAGATTTATGGAAATTGACAAGTTGACCTAACATAGAACAATATTTATCTAAAATTTGTTTTATCACAGAACAACTCTGATCAGTTGCTTTGGCAAAAATCATAGTGTCATCAGCAAAAGTAAGGAAAGGAATGCGCATGCCAGATTTACCAATTGACACCCCTACTAATTTCCCTTTCTGAGAACTAGAGAAGGAAATTTGATAGCCAAAAGTTTTGCACACAAAATAAATAAGTGTGGAGATAGAGGATCACCTTGACGAATCCCTCTAGAAGGATAAAATATGTCCCCTAGAATACCGTTAACTAAAACAGAGAAGGAAGGGGAAGAGATACATAAATTAATCCAACTAATCAACTGAGAACAAAAACCTAATTTTTCTAAAGAAGTTAGAATATAATCCCATTCTAGTCTATCATAGGCTTTCTCCATATCTAACTTCATCCAATCCACCCTTCAGCACCAGATTTTTTGCTAAAAGAATGGAACACTTCATGCGCTATTAGGATATTATCCTGAATTAATCTCTCTGGCACAAAAGCTCCCTGGAGTGGATGGATTATTTTCCCCATAACAATCTTAAGTCTATTAGTAATTACTTTAGAAATAATTTTGTATATTGTAGAATACAAACTAATGGGATGAAAGTGATTTGCACAGGAAGGATTATCTATCTTAGGGATTAGAGCCAGGAAAGTATGATTAATTTCTTTTAATAAATGACCAGAATGAAAAAAAGGCTTTAACGGCTCTAACAACAGAATTCCCAACTAACGTCCAATACTTTTGGAAGAAAAAAGGAGGGAAACCATCTGGACCTGGAGATTTGTCCGGTGCTAAATCAAAAGTTGCTTCCTTAATTTCCTCATATGTAATTTCTTTGGTATGAAAAACATTATCGTCATCTGAAACAACATGTGACCATAAAGAAAATTCGCTATCCTTATCAAACGCACATAAGGAGTTAGAAATGAAATGTTTGTGAAACTCACGAGTAATTTCTTGCGAAATAAGAGTAGGTGAAGAGATAATTTGATTAGCATCAGTTGTAAATTCTTTGATTTGATTCTTATTTCGCCTAATCGAGGCATGGGTATGATGAGGCATGGGTATGATAGTATTTTGTGTTTGCATCACCTAATTTTAAATAATTGGTTTTACTTTTTTGTTTCCAGTACTCTTTACTAAAAGAAAGTAGTTTATCTTTTTTTTTTAAGAAACGATCTTGCTATTGTTGAAGAAGTTCGAACAAAGAATTGTCAATTAATTTTTCCCAAATGGAAACAAATTTAGTATCAACTAATCTAAGTTGACGAAATACAATTCCAAACTGAGACAGGTTCCAAAGTTTAGAATTTTCCTTGAGCAATTTGCATTTACTACCAAGTTTAAACATGTGTGAACCATCAAACCTGTTGCACCAAGTTTTCTTAACTATTTTGTCATAATCTTTTCGCAAGCACCACATTTTTTCAAATCGAAAAGGAGGGGATTTACTCGCAACAACTTGATTTAAATCTAGCGAGATATGACAATGATTAGATGATGTAAATGGATGATGTTTTAGCTTTGCTAGTGGGAACAAATCAATCCAAGAAGTACTAGCCACTACTCTATCTAGTCTCTCTAGAATATTATTGTCCCAAGCCCTTTTCTTTCTCCAAGTGTATCTTGAACCCAAAAAAGGAAGTTCTATGCAGGGAGCTTGAGTTAATAGATTGTTCATAATAGTTAGGCGAGACGAATTAAAAGGTGCTCCTCCCAGTTTGTCCATTTCACAACTAATCTCGTTATAGTCACCCAAAACAATAAAAGGGGATGTTAGACTATTAATATATAACATTAGTTCTTCCCAAAATTCACTCTTTTGAGCTTGATTGGCTGGAGCACAGATAAAAATTGCAATGAAAGATAAATTAGCATCAAGAAGAGATATAGAACAAGCTGGAAATCGAGTAGACTTATATATTACAACCAAATTGAAAGGGCTTTGAGTACAATCTTTCCACAAAAGCTAAATGCCCCCCGAAAGGCCTACAGTAGGGATATAATCAAAGTGGTTAAAACCACATTGATTAGCTATGATCATGGAAGGATGGGATTGAGATTTCACTTCACACATCATCATGATGTGAATATTCATACTAGCACAAAAATCCTTAACTTCAAAAAAAGCATTTTTCTTTCCTACCCCTCTAATATTCCAAAAACACATGATCATATTTATTTAAAATCAATTAAAATCAGAAAGATTTGCTAACAGGGGGACTGGTCAAGCTAATTCCTCTTCCTCTTTAGGGCTGAAGAGGCACCATCATCTTCAATGTCTTCCATCCTTCTCTTAGCAGAGCTCGACTGAGAGGAAATATCCACAAGGAGAGCACGGTTCATCCCCATGTTCTCTATATGCCTCGTACAATTGAGTTATAAGAATGAAGAGAATGAAAGGAATTTTCAGCATAAGAGTTACTATCACCTAACAAATCATCATTAGGATCATCAACTAAAAAAGTATCATCTTCATCATTCTTTTATTCATTGCTTACCTTGTGGGCATTAGTGAGCTTTGCCAGGGTCATTTATTGATTTTCATCAATAAGCACCGCAGGGAAATATATTTGCAAAGGGACTGGAGAGAGCAGGGGAGACATATCCATCTCTGGGACACTCACTTTCTCAGTTGACATCATGGTAGAGAGAGGAGAGACCTAAGGAATGTGCACAACAACCTCATTATCAGAGGACTCATCAGAGGATAAAGCTTGCGCAGCCACAAGCTTTTCTTTACCTTTACCTTTTCCAGCAGCAGGGGATAATTGAACTTCTTACCAGGAAATTTAGGACCAGCCTTCACAGTACGCTCATTAATAACAACTCCTTTAACAAAAGGAGTAGGCAAGATACTAGCATAATATGAGCAACATCATAAAAAGTTTTAGCAGGGGGTTTAGATTTAGGAGTGTTTCTTTGCAGATGCCTAGATTTAGCATGCACCACTTGTGCTTGCTCATCAATGGTAGCATGAAATTCTTGACCATAAGGTTTTACAAGTGTTTGATATAAGTTATTTCTATTTAGGGTTTTTTAGCAACATAATTGTAATTTCTTTTTTGGGAGAATTGAGGTGGGGATCGGACATACATCAATAGCTTGGGCATCTTCCCCACAGGAAGAGCACCCAGAAGAGAAATCTTCATACCAAATAGCATAGCCATTCACAACATCACCCATTCTACTTACCTCAGCAAACTCAAGGAGTGGACCTTGGATGTCCACCCTAACACAAGTTCTTGCAAAACGGATCTTGTTCCTCAGCAGTGACCTTTGGTCTAATTTAATCAAGGCCCCAATATCATTGGCTGCCAAAAGATTAGCTGTAGAATCAAAGTTAAGGAGCTCAGTGGGTAATCTTGGGTATCTAACCCACAAGTCCACCCACTTGACCTCCTTAAGATAAGGGTCAAAAGAAGGCTTCCATGGATATAAGACAAATAAATCCCCTTGGATGTGCCACGGCCTTTCAGACCAGTCCATAGCAAGGTCTTGAGGATTGGCAAACCTTAAAAGGATTCAATTATTACCCATTTCAAGGTAATCAATGTCCCCTTTAGAGAATTTTCAGCCTGCTATTGTATGAGAGATAATTGTACGCAGGTCAAGGGCGGATGACAACGTTTTTCCAATCAAACAGGACTTAGTGAGCTCAACAATATCCAACTTTACTTGAGGGATATCATCAAACACATCAGCTTCAGCAAAAACAGGGGATGGGGAGGGTCACTCACAAAGGTACTAACAGGGGGGATATTATTAACAGTAGAATTTTCAACCATTTTAGAGGGAATAACAGGCACAAAAAAAGATGAGCTAGAAGTGGGATTAACTAAGCTTTCTTTCTGAATAGGGTTAGATAAAATAGCAATTTGAAGCTATTAAGGTTTTCCATATTTATTACTAACAGGTTTTAAGAGAAGTAAATACTATCAGACACAGAACGGGATAGCAGAGAGAATGAACTTGGTGCATTTAGAGAGTTTACATGAATCTACCTTATATAGTGGAAATTCTCGATTACCTGAAAGAGGTAAGGTTGAATTCGGGAGCCAGCTAGACTGATTAATTCCATCGCATTAAATGCAAGCTTATTTCTCTTCAGAGAAGGAGAGGGAAGATGAAAAGACTTTACACATGAACTCGCTGGAAAGACTCCACCAACATTGAAAAACACGCCACAACAGCCCAACACTTCAGCAGAAGAAATCGAACCCTCACTCATAATTAATGCATCGCAGACGAAAATCCTAGGATGCCCAGCTATTTTGTACTTGAAATGAAAAAAATAAAATCCCTTTAACCAATTATATGATCGCCAAAGGGATATTAATCCTCCAAATAACTTTAGATACTACCTCTGTATTTATTTAGTTGCACCATTTGCTTTTTCACATTTGCCGAGACGCTTTTTTGAACGTTAATATCTTTTATTGGGTGTAAATAAAAATTATAAAAATTTAATATTTAGAATCCTTGCATTGAGACGAATCTAACAAGACCCCACTTGACTATGTTTTTTCTTATATAATGGTGCGAGATAACCTAGCAAAGTTGGTTGATGAATAGTGCCAAAAAGGCAAATGATGCAACTAAAAAAATACGGAGGTACTATGAAGTTAACTACTCCTGCAGGTCAGCTAATAGGGAGGAATGATGATAAATTAAGGTGGTAGGGATACTTTGTAGGGTGAAATTGAATTGGGGAAAAGTAGATGCACCTTTCCTTTTTTGCTTAAAAGAGGGGTTAATAGTGCCGCAATTATAAATAAACTTAGGCAGAGGAGTGAGATTTTGGTCAAAGACATGATTTGGGGAAGAATTTGGAAGATCACTGCTAGACATCAAGTTCTAGGGTTTTCAATTTAGGGATTTTTTTCAAGGTTTTCTTTGGGCTTTTTGTTTCTCTCTCATCTTTTGGAAGCGCCCATAAGTTTGGCTTTAATTGCTAAGTATTAACTACTTTTGGCACCAAGAAAATGCTGCACAATTTTCGTAACCATCTGACAATTATGTTTTGCTAATGTATAAGATATACAATATATTGTTGGATAAGTTTTAAGGTGTATTTTTTGAAAAAATAAGTTTATTGTAACTTTTTCATATTAAATATTTTAAATATATACTATTCAAAATATGCTCCCTTCATTCTGTTTTGTTCTTCCGATTTTATACTATTAGAATTAAAGAAAATAATTTAAATTCTTTCTAATATATAAGTGAAAATATAGTCATTTGAGACCTTGTTTAATTAATCTCACTAATAGATTGGGAATATTAAATTTAACTTTTTTAGTAATATGTAATTAAGAATTTATAGATATAATATGTATATTGATAAACGTAAAAAAAAAAGGAAAATAAAAATTGGACGAATATATTAACAAGCGTGAAAATCAAAATGTTAATATTATACATGAAGAAAGAATAGTGAAGTCGTACAAGAATAGTAAAGACATGGTGCATTGGTGTTGTCACGTGGGTTCAATTCTCATTAAAGGGGAGGCCTTGAGGTAGGTTATATTTAGGTGCCATATGAACAAATATTGTAAGATTGATGCCTTGAATCTGGTGAAAATGCGGCTAATTCGGAGAAATCGAGTGCTCGCCCGGTCGACCGGGCGAGTCACGCCCGACCGGGCGGCGTCGCCCGACCGGGCGGGAACCGCCCGGCCGGGCGGAATCTGTTTTGACGCGGGTTGGCGATTTCGACTCGAGGTATAAATAGGCCTTTAACCTAAATCGTTAATACGACGATTTAGTTCATAATCACATCTGTAATTCTGATTATTCTTCTCATCAATAATATTATTCTCTCCCTGCCCGTGGACGTAACCAACACTCCGTTGGTGAACCACGTTAAATCTGTGTCTGATCATTTTCAATTTTGCATTCAATATTTGTTCTTTCTCACATCTGTCATAACAAATATTAATATAATTTACCTTACTAAATGTATTTTAAAAAGGTACTAGGTATAAGAGCGGTGATAAAACGCTCATCATGAGCGCGCATGCTGTCCACTCACAACAATTTTTTTTTTTTTTTCAAAAAGTTATCTTTATGTAAAAAATAATTTAATTAAATAAAAATATAAAAATGCAACTTTTTGTCAAAAAATAAACATGTTATCTTTCCAAAAAGTACAAACTTGTATCGATTTGTGTGTCTCGTTCACTTTTTCCCCTAAAAATACAATTGGCTATTTATAAGAATTCATGTTTGTGTGTTTAAAACACTGATTATTGATAAATCAACACTTGTTATTATTAAATTAACCCTTGTTTATATATATATATATATATATATATATATATATATATATATATATATGTGTGTGTGTGTGTATATATGTATATATGTGTGTATATGTATATATGTGTGTGTATATATATATATGTGTGTGTGTGTGTGTGTGTGTATATATATATATATATATATATATATATATATATATATATATATATATATATGCTGAAATGATAATATTGTCCCTATTAATGTACACTTTCACCGCTCAACATGAGCGCTTTATCATTTCTCCAATGTATAATACTCATTTTTTTATTAGGAAAGATAATTGGTCTGAAGACCAACCCCTGCTAGGCTACTAACATGCAGAGCAATACCTTGATATTCGGGGTGCTATTCCACTGAACTACCGCCTCTTCCTACCAATCAATGTATAATACTCTACTATGCGAAAAGTAGTGCCAAAAAATATCTTTTTGAAGCAAATCACAGAAAAAAGGCTGATTATTCGTTAATCATGTCGTGTCTCTCAACCCCTCTTGTCTCTCCAAATTTGTAAAGAAAGGGCGGTGCCGGCCTAAGGAAGGAAAGACACGTGACAGGATGGCTGTGTAAGCAACAAACATTGGTTCCTTTCAATACTTCAATGTAAGTGGTCTTTAACCTTTTTTAGTGTGAAACTGATTACAATCGGCAACGAGGTCTTAACTAACATAGGACATCTTTTGTGAAATTAATTGGCTTATACGAATTAAGAAGTAAAGTTTAACTAAATATTAGTTATCTATAAGCAATTTACTTTATTTGTAAGACTTTTAAACGAGTTCTACTCTTATTTTTTTTTACACCTGACGTACATTACTAGATCAATAGTCTTAATATTCAATTAACAACATTAATAATCATTTCTTAGAATCTCTAATTTCTCCTATTTTTGTACTCTGTCACAATTTTTTTCTTGCTCTTCAAATAAGTTAATTTCATAGTATAATATAGTATTTAAAGACGTGTTCATATTTTCTTATTAATCAATTTTATTGCATCAGAATAGACTATAAAGAAACAAAGATATACTACCTCCATTTAACAATAATAACGGCAATTCATCGAGAATTTTGTGCTACTTTTATGCTAACTTTCATAGCATTTCTCACTACTATATGAAAAACAATTACTATAAGGGAAATTCTCAATGGTAGATTCAACTTTTTTTATTTCCCATTGCTAGGCCCCAATTTTTCTAATTTACCCAAATGTAGCATTAATGAGGTTTAAACTTTAATTTCATGTTTAATTCTAATATTTCTGTTAAACTTTAATTTCATGTAAAACTTCCTAAATCCAGTAGTATACCCACTAAAAAAAATGTAGTAGTATACGCATAAACAATTGATGAAATGTTTGACTTGTTACTGCAAAATCAAGTTTTTAATGCTTAGTGCCCACTTTTCTCCTCAATTTTTACCACAATAGGAGTAGCACAGTAATTAGGTAGCTAATTTCAATTTTTATGATAAAAAGAAAAGATTTGAGAACATGCCACACCAACGTATATCATCAATACTTAACCCATAGAAAAGTCTCATTTTCCTACATGTGAACAGTCTTCCAAGTTGTTTGAGATGTTTAGTTTTAGAAGATGCATATAAGCATTAGAGAGGCATGTGAACAACATAGGATTAGTTTTAAACAACCCTATTTACTCATCAAAATTAAAAACTTATAGTTGCACATGCTTCAACTATGAATAAAATTCACATGAATCTATGGATTTCCTAAAAAAAACGAAAAGAAAAACCAAATCAAAAAGAGTTGTTTCACATTAAACCAAGAAGTGATTGTTATATAAGTACTACTATATGCAGATTTGTGATGGTTGTATAAAGGTCTAAAACATTAATTTACCATTGATATGCCTCTTTATAATATAATTCTCTGTAGTAGCCTATTAGATTGTCAAACTAGTTTACACAATTTGTAGAAACAAGTAGTGATTAAACTACGGGGAAAAGTACTGTAAGCTGGCTTTAAGCTAAAGTAAAGACCAGTTATTTTCATCCAAGAAGTACCACTAAAAATCAAAGGGAGTGAATAGAAGTTTCTGTGAAAATAAAGTCAAAGAATATGAAGTTGAAGAAATGAAAAGGACGTATGAACAGATAGAAAAATAGCAGAAAAGTGAGGTTTAGAAGTTGCATTTGCAAACTGCAAATATTGAAGTCAATAAAGAAACCCTGTTGCAATCAAGATGAAGAGTTTTGAAGAGAAGGGTGAACGGGAGTGTGGGCAACAGTAAAAAAAAAGAAAAGAAAAGATAGGCTAAATTAGGTTTAACATAATTAGAGATCAGTTAACAGCCTAATTAACGTTAAACTCTTATTATTAACAGAAAATTATCACTAATGCCACATTTAGCAAATAAACAATAGTTGAGGCCTAGCAATGGGAAATAAAAAAAGTTGCATCTACCATTGAGAATTCTAAAAAATAGGAGCCTACTATTGGGAATTTCCCTTACTATAATGTAAAATGGTGTTGAATTTGTTTCAATGTATATATTCAATATATCATTTTTTTTTTTGTAATTTTTTCTTATAAATAAATAATAATAATATTAATTGTCAAAGTGGTGAATGGACAAGTGTGCAAGTCAACATATTGCATTAATTTACAGAGGAAATATACAAGAGTTCGTAGAGTAACATCATGGAATATGAAATAGGATAAATGTCCAAAAAATATATATAAACCATGTCAATAGACGTGATAGTATTATCACTATTTTATAGTATTTTTCTTGGCTATTGTGAGCTATTGGATTCGTAATGTTGTAAGTTTAATTTGTACTTTAAAACGGTTTGTCTAATGCATATCCATGGATAGATGTTAAGCTATAAGTATAATCGTATAGTTTTGGTAGTTTCATTGCCAAATTAAAAGAAAACCCCAAAAGAATATATCTAATAAATGAGATGAAAAACTTAAAAAGGAAATCTATTGATTTCAAAATACTTTTTTTTTTTTCATTTGGTAAGATGAATAATCTCTGGGCTGCTCTCGCATAGAGCCCAACCCAGAGGCCCAAGCACTTAGAAGGAGGCGGAGTTATAAGGGGAGTTCTCCTTCAAGTATTACTTAAGGTTACTTTTTTTTAGTGGAATATTAAGGTGTATAGCACTATAGCAGTATAGGAAGATTATGCATTACTATTTGTTTTAAGCCTAACAAAGTACAGAAGACAAAGGGAGTAGTATTTGTGGTTTTACAGTGAAAGAAAGTTAACGAGCCTATCATCCTGTTGCCACCTGTAAACAATTCAAGTGCACGTCATCCATATCGGAAGTTGTAAATGGGCTCCTGGATACTTCTTTATCTTTCGTTGATGAAAAGACTTAGACAGGATTAGCAAAGATAGTGTGATTGTTCTTCCATCTAAACTTTATAATCACACATATGGCATGTGCTTCTATTTCACTGTACTTAATGCCAAACTGCCGACTTTCGAGTACGTAGCTGCCTAGCTGGCACTGTGGCACATCACGCATGCACACACATTATCTAAGTAAAGAGAGAAAGGCCACGCTAAATAATTTTTTAAAAAATTGCATTCTACATTCTACATTCTACATTCTTCATATTTTATATCCGTTCCATGCAGTGAAGGTTAATGCATCATATGAACATATGATGCAGGGAGAAGTGAGCAAATGTTCGATGTTCTACTTATACATATTCAGGAATATATGTTAAGAGTACAACCCACACGTGAGTTGAGAATATTTGTCACACATTGAAAAAATAGAGAGAGAATAACTAACATATAGATTGATGGGTTACTCCACCTATTACCAATTGATTTTATGATGGAACGCTGCCAATCTTATATGTCGCAAAACTTGATTAAATCTATGAAATTAAAACAAGTATTTTATCACCATTATTTCTCCTGTCTCTTTCTTAGTTTCTTTTGTTCTTGTTCTTTTCATTGTTCTTTATTATTTGGAACCATTCAATATAGACAATTATACCAGTCGGAGTAGTCTCAAGTCAATTGACATTCTGAAGCTAAAATTGACCTATATATATTCATTATTAAAATGAAATCTCAAAATTCTTACAAGAACAAAAGGGATCTTTTTATTAGTTCGATGGAATAGGCAAAATTATCAAGTTTATAAGTAATCTTAAAAGTTAAAAATGGTATTTCCTCCGTTCCTACATAAGTGTAACGTTGAGTAATTTGACACTATTCATCAACTAAATATGACTCTACATTCTCGTTATTATATAAAGAAAAATATAGTTAAGTGGAATCTTTTAAAATATAGTTTCCAAATGTACTTTTAAAATATCAACTTTTTATAATTTTACTTGTGCGCAATTAAAGATATTTATGATCAAATAAAGCTCATTGGGTTACGTGAAAAAGTGAATTTAACACTTATTTAGAAACGGAGGAAGTATCTATTTGGCAAAATTGATAATATTAATCTCATGCATAGTTGGTTTATTAAAGAGGTCTCAACTTTGGGTAATGGCATTCCTTCACCTTATACAACTAGATAAATCAGTTTATTACACATGATAGTCTTCCATAAGGCTTTTTTCCTACTAGTTCAAGTCATTGGAAGACATTCAACTTTCATGTATCTTACTTATAGATTTTTAGCCTGTTAATTAATTTGAAAATCATTTAGAGATTCGACCCCCAAGAGGATTATAACCAAGCAATGAACTCGGATTGACCTTGAAGGCCTTGCTTAGCAAAGGAATCTGCCACAATGTTTGATGTTCAACGCTTGTGAACGATTGTGATGTTGGTGCCAGGTTTGCATGCATTTCGGATAGAAGATGTAGCCAAACTGATTCCAAAATAGAGTAAATCGAAGAGTTGGAATTTCAAACTCAACGGCTCACAATCATCATCGTTGCACCACATTACAGCGTTAGCCGAGTCTGGTTCAAGAGTGAGGGGGTTATTTCATAGGTGCTCACATGTCAAGGTGATGGAGATGGCTCTATAGATAACAAAGACTTGCAAATTATTGATTTCCATGGAAGCAATAGGAGAGAAAGAAAGACACATGAAATTCCCCTACTGATTCTGGAGCACTCCACCAATAGCAGTGCGAGAGATGTCGGGGTTGACAAAGGCATCAACATTCCATTTGAAGCATTCCAAGAGCGTAGGTTGCCATGTTGAGGAATGAATTGACTGGCCGGGTGTAGACACATAATCATATCTCCCCATTTAAGGACCTAATGATGAAACATACCGCGGTACTAATTGGTCCGACCCAAGGGGAGAGCAGCCCGAAGAGCCAGCCCAAAACTATTTTAAAAGTGTAAAGCTTATTTATTTGCAATAAAGATCCAAAATCCTATTTTAAAGCCCAATTAATTATTCCTAATAATTAATTGTATTTTGGGCCCATAAAAACAATATTTTGAACCCAATCCTTTGAACAACCCATTTAATTATTCAGGATAATTAATTTCAGAAAATAATATTTTCAAAGATATTTTCGAATTTAAAATCGGATTTTTATCTCGTAAAATCAGATTTCTGGATTTAAAGGATAAAAGAAAATCTTCAAAAACGGGTTTAAGAAAAGAGTTGTCAAAACGTGTTTGACGCAAGGCGGTGCACCTGGCGCACCACGTGCGTGAAGAGTACAGGATGAGCCACGTCAGGCGCACCAATCAGCACATGACACGTGGCTCTGTGCGTCAAATAGAGACGTGCGCCTAGCGCACTCCCTACGAGTTTGCTAATCTATCTTTTTTCTAGTATTCTTCTATAAATACGTAACGGTTTTCCGTATCTAAACACTTTCGAACATTATTCCTTACGAGTACACTTTTACGAACACTTACGAAACCTCACACAAAAACTCATACTTTCAAACACAAACAAACACATAAACACATACATACATACATATATTTTGATCGATTGTTAGGCTTCACGATTGCTCTTCCCGATGGTCGTTATTCTCTCAGACCCAAGCCACGGTATATTCTTGAGGGTCTCTGAATAAATTCATTACTTTTTTATTGAAGTTACTAACGGTTCCTTTCCTGATGTAGACCTTTAATAAAAGTTCGTTCCTTTGTACATTCTAATCTCTACTCCTTTCTTCTTTTTATTATTACTAGCCTTATATGCACGCGAGGTGTGCAGAATCGTTATTGGAATTTAATTAGTTGCGCAATTACATCTAATATTAATTTATAGAAAAATTATTTACAAAGTTTACCTAAGGAAAAACATATTCATAATTTAACAATATAATAACAAAGATAGTAAATGAAATCTCTAATGTTTCAACTACGTAATATGTAGTCATGGTACTTGGTTAACCACATGCACTCTTCAGCCCAGTCAACCTGAAGCACATAGCTAACAGTATAAGAATGATCTGGATTAAACTCTTGCATCGGTGAAGGTAAGATCCAAGAGAAGGCTTTGAAAAATCCAAGTTTTGAGAATATTATTTCCATGACTCGGGCGCATCCATTTGGCTGCATTAACACAAACAATTATACATTTATTTTCTAGGGGGACATATGGGCTTCGAAATTATGTAGTGTCTTTAAATACAATGCGAGCTAGTTTGTAATATATGGATAACCTGTTGAAGTATTAATTTTATCTCCGTAGCTGGACATCCCAAAATATGTTGTGCAAGATCATGAAGCATTGTGACTTTTAGACGACCACTTCTATCGCATATTGTAAGTCGAACTAACATTTTGTTAATAAAATAAGGTATAAGTTTATCAGATTAAGTAAATATTGGTTATTTGATAATAGAGATTATATGAGATTGAGAATTATACCTTGGAATGGTTATAACATTCGTAAGATCGCAAGACTCACATTTAGGAACTCGTTTGAAAATGTCAACCTTTTTAAGACAACGATGACATGCTTCATATACAATATTGTCAACATGCTCAAGATGATATGCATTGGCAATAACTCTACAATATTGAACCTGCAAGATGATTCAAAGTTATTTGTTCATGTATAGGTTTATGTTAGTTTAAAAAATCAAGAGTAAGGGTTTAATTATTCACTTTTCTCACGGCATGAAAGGCAGATAATCGGATCCGAGGAGCATTCGAAATATCAATTGATGATTGTAAGGAGAAATGAGTTGAGCGGAACCAGGCTTCCCTTTTTTTCTCTAATTTATCGGATTCATACCTATAAATTTTTCGAAAAAGTTATTCAATGGAAATAGTAATTTAGGATACACATGAATATATTTATCTTGCGCATAACATGTAGATAAAGAAGTAGTTAAGCCATCCACTTTGTTAACATAAATCCTAATCCTGTTGTAAGATATGTCCGGCCTATGGTTAAGAAACACATAAAACCACAATCACATATTAATATCACACTTTGAAATATGAAAATAAAATGCAAGTGCTGATAATTCATGTAGTTCAATAGTGTACCATGGAAGCTCTTTACATGAAGACCACATGCAAAAAGAATTGGACAAATATTAGCTTCATTATTAATATGCTCATCTCCAAGTATGTGCACAAATTCATTCCAAAGGGTTAACTTTATAATTGTCCAACTGCGAGTATGAAATTCAATAGTGTTAGGCACATTTTGTGTTAAATAAATATAGAGATGGTATGCAAATAAGAATTATTTATTTAGAATAGACTTACGCTTTATCCATTATTATGAAATTTCTTTTAACCGAGTTTCCTCCAACATGCTCAATTGGTTAAGCATATAGAACTAATCCCGTTGCATTTAAATACAATTAAAATTGTATAATTAAAGTTAGTTTCCTTCAAGCTAAGTAAAATATTAACTAAATATAGATAGATGGTTAGTAAAAGTACCGAACACCATATCAGTACGATTGGCATGAACATGGAACCAGTTCAAAGCAACTAAATTGTAGAAGAATGTAGGAATTGCAATGTCATCATGATCTTCGCGTATCACAATTGCATCTGTTGTTATTATCATTTGTTTTCAGTTAGGGACAATTTTATTGTTCTCATCGGCGTGCACTACTTGTACCCCACTGAGTACATAAACAAATCCCTCGTGAAACCTTCCTATGAAGTTTTCAACATGGGGCGAAAATATAGTGCATTGTATACACTCACCCTATCATTAAAAACAAAATGGAAGTTGCTAAAAATGTCTTGTACCATTGTGTAATATATTAGTAAACATTATTTGAAATTTCCTTTTACCTCGACATCAACGAAAAGCATTTTCCATATCTGCTTAGATGTTCCACGGTGATTGTAATTGAAAACATTGTAGTTACGAACCAACCGAGCCCTCAGATTATATCGTCGTACCCCGCAAGGATATAAATGCATAAAGGGTGGAAAGTGGCACTCCATCCTGAAGAAATATGTCAGAGATAAAAATATTGTTACATATAATTTGAAAATGACTAACATAATATATGTACATCCACGTCACATTACAATAAGTTAGATATCTAAATAAAATTATTATCGTAATGATTATACGATCACGATATGAACAGGAGATTATTATGAACTAAGTTATAATAGTAAAGTACATAAATTAGATAGAAACATGACTAATTTTCAACTAGTTACATTGTGCTCTTATTACAAAGTTGTGAAAAAGATTGTAAACATTAAATATAACTATTCAGAAGACAATAAAACTTCTTTATATACAATGTTCTTTGTGAACACCCCTTTATGTCCTTGTACTTTTCCTTTTTTTACCACAATCTTTGCTGTGTTCTCTGAGGTTCCCCGTGATAATGCCACATAAAGCTGGCCGTGGCTGAATACATGATCTGGTAGGTATATGCCAACATGGGATATAGTTTACCTCTGATACTTGTTTATTGTCAAGGCAAAACTAACCTTAACTGGAAACTGCTTTCTAACCAGCTCGATCGGCAATTTTATATTTTCAGCACTCTTCAACGGAATTCTGGCAGAAAGACTCTGTTTCCCCTAGAATGCCTTGTTAAAATCTTAGCATCTATAAAATGGTCTTTGAATGAATGACAAAGCAACCGTGTTCCATTACAAACCCATTTTTAGGATCGATGTTTCTCAAAAGCATTAAAGGTACCCCAGGTTTTAGAGTGAGACATGAGGAGGCAATCCCGAAGCTGAAATTGAATTCAAAAACTCTTGTTGATACAAATTTCTTCTATCTTCGGGAACATAATCAATCAAATAGTATGATTTTCCTTCTCCGAGAAACTTCTCAACAACCTTAGCATTTATCTTGTCAGCATCTTCATGAGGGGTGTGATGATGGCCCTTTCAACCATACAATTTCCTTCTCCCACATGCTGACTTAAATTTGGAAAAACCTGGTCAATTGAGAGCAATCGAGTAGTGTAGGCGTGTTTTTATTTCGCCTACGCGGTGTGAACGCGTATTTGACTACCCCATTGTTAAGATTTTACTCAAAAAAAATTTCGAAGTCGCCAACAAGTCTTTAAAGGAAGACTCATAAACCTAATTGGATATTAGGAAACCGTAGGGGCAACTGTGGGACTTATCCAATGTAGAATTTCTCGTCCTGACTCCATAGATGGTCAATGAACCATAGATTAAGTTCGGGGGTGAGGGTACGAAGACGGTCATAATGAACCACGTTCGCCCATTGCTTGCCTCTACTAAATATCGATTCATGTCAAGTTTTATGCAATAGAATAACAAAATAATATTTTCATGCACCCTAAAAATATTTTAGTCTAGGTTAAACACATAAAAGACTATTTTTTAGTGGCAAATCATTAAGCAATCAATTTATAAGGTACCTAGCAGGTTGTCCATATAGTCTGATTTAGTTAGAATAGTTCCTTAGGTCTTGACTAGCAATAATAACATTTGGGTGATAAAAAATCATGCATAGAACAATCAGGCAAGCATGCAATAATATATGAAAATAAATAGAAAAGAGAAATAAAAGGTTAGAATATGCAAGATAACAATATTTATATTAAAGATCTACATTATGAAGGAAATCGTCAGTAATAAAAAATAATAAATTAATTCAAGAACCCTCAGGATAATACCGTGGCTTGGGTCAGAGAGATTGACAACCTTCGGGACGAGCAATCGTGAAGCCTGAAGATCTGAACATATATGTATATCTGAAAGTATGTAGATTTGAATGTGTTTGTGTTTGACATGTACATTTGAAAAGTATAAGTTTTGTAGAGAGAATTCTTAAGGTATCCGTAATGTAAAAGTCGAGTGTTAAGTGTGGAAAAATTGTATTTTAATTCGAAAAATCGAAGCCTATTTATATGGAAAACGGAACTGCGTTTCACGCGGCAGTTGCACCAGGCGCAGAAGGCTGTGTGACGCACAAACACATGCGTCAGGCGCACATTGGTGCGCCTGACGCATCATGACCAATCATCAATGCCCACATGGCACACGCTTTAGAAAAGATAAAATTAATAGCCTGTGCATCGCACAGAGAAAAGCGGTCGGGGCACGACTCTGTGTGATACACAGGTCTACGTGGCAGTCTGGTGCGGTTAACGCACTACAGTACGCTCGGCGCACGCATAGGTGGCAGAGTGGTGCGCTTAGCGCACTAATGTGCGCTCGGCGCAGGTTGTGCGCTAGGCGCACCTCGTTGCTTTTGACACGTTTTGACAGTTTTGTAAAAAAACGCGTTTTAAATATTTTCTTTTATCTTTTAACTCCGGAAATCTGATTTTACGGGATAAAATTTGACTTTAACTATAAAAAAATTCTTTGAAAATATTTATTTTATTTAAATAAAATAATTAATTATTAAGAAACAATTAATTGGGCTTTTTCAAAGAGTTGGGCTCAAAATGTAATTGATTATAATCATGAATAATTAAGTGGGATTTAAAATACGACTTTAACACTTTAAAAATAGTTTTGGCTCTTCGGACTGCTCTATCGTTGGATCGGACCAATTAAGACTGCGGTATGTTTCATCATTGGGCCCTTAAATGGGGAGACACGATTTTGTGTCTACAGAAGCCCCCAGTTTGACTGAGGTTCAAGAAATCGATAGTCAAAGTACACGGTGTCGGGACGGAGAACAATTCTAAATGCTCTGCAGTTTAGAACTGATCTTTATACGCCGGTCTCTTCAAAACAAGGTTAGTATGCAGGACAATAACTACAAGCAATTCAATCACCTGCAGAAGAAGATGTTAGCAGATAGGTGCAAACAACTCAGATAAAAGCACATAATGATGCAAAAATGCAAACTTAGACTCTCTTAGGATGCATGAGACACTATGCAAGGATTAAGGTTATGCAAAGCTAAGGAAGATGACGTGTCATGCAAGGCAAGAGTTATGCAAGACTAGGATGTATGAAATGTAATGCAAGGCCAGGGTTTTGCAAAGTTAGAAGATCTGGATATGTAGAATGATGGAATGATCAGATATCGATAGAATTATTTTCGAAAACTATTTTTAGTAAATAATCGGGGTCCGTAAACGAGGTATGTAGATTACAACTCTTCGGGAGTTGATTTGATTTGGAGGAACCACCACATATATAGGAAACCCCCACATTGGGTAAGCTTGTCATGAATTAGGCGTTATGAGTCTTGATTGAAATGTAGTTGATCTGTCTTGAATCGTTCAAAGTTCTCACTGGGGATTCTTCTTTGAGGAGTTGATACAGGCAAAGTCAAATATCGCTAGAGACCATGGAATTGTCGGAGAGTCGTTCAGGGAATGGAGAGCTTGGATTAAAAAATAAAAAGGTTAAATTTGTGACTTAAATAAATGTTGGTGGGAAAGGTTTTAACGAGGCTAGGTTCATTTTATTGAAGTGGTCGGACCTCGAGATGAGGATTCCTACGTATCCTTGCGGAATCAGACCATTCATAGTTCCGGATCTGAATTTTTTATTTGGGCCTTAACTTTTGCCTAGGCGGCCCTTTCGGGTTTTCAACCTAGCGGACTTAGACATACCTTGAAAAAGGAGTTAGGGTTGATGAAAGGTTTAAGACTTGAGGTTTTGATGAAGGTTTAATTGAATGGGCTAAGGTAGGATCATGGATTTGAATTATATGGTTAGGGTATTGATGGATTGACGGAATTGATAAAGGGGTAGAACTTGTGTGCAAGCCCCCTAGCTTGAATTTTTATTTCTTTGCCTTTAGCTTTTTCTTTTTTGTATTTTTTTCTTTTTTTGCTTGTGCAGTTTCTTTTGGTTTTGTTTTTTTTCGCACTTTGAATTTTTTCACTCTTTTTATTTTTATTTTTGCCTGGCATTGACTTTTTTTATGTAGTAAGGATTGCACAAAAGTTTTTAAGGTTTAGGATATTGGAAGGCTTTGAAGGTTATTTTATGGAGCTTTGATTTTGAAAGTAGGTTATATGGCTAATGATCATGGAGGATGATGGTTTAAGGGTTTTTTCTTATTTTGGTTGCATGAGATGGTTTATGGATGATGGAGGGAAGAGGGGAATAACTCATGATCCAAAGTATGTCCTTTTTTCATTTTTCTCTTTTCTTATTTTCAGAGTTTTTTTTTAATTAGTCAAAATAATTAAGTGATTTAAGTTTCATCATTGAATTAGAAGCATAAATGATGGAAGGCCAATGAAAATAAAAATAAAATGAAATGAAAATGGAAATGGAAAGGCTATAATAAATGAAGTTCTATAGTGACATAGACTACAATGGGAAAGGACAAAAATGACTAAGGGTAAGGTTTCTTTGACTCATCCTAGGAAACCAAAAATAAAAGACTAAGCCTGTTGAATTGTTGATGCACTGCGCAAAAGGATTACTGGTGATGCTCATTCTCGTTGTAGCAAGCATTAGAAGTATGTTGTCATCGACCACGTTTCGCAGCGCAGTGATGGTATTTGACACTAAATGTCAGATATTCATTGTTCTGTTGGAATTCGCAGTAGAAATATAGGTTGCACCTTTTGAATTTTCTATTAGGTGCAGGGTTCGGAGTAGATCCTATAGAAATGATCACGCCTCTATTGTGAAGACGGTATACCCTATGGAAGTGATCGCGCCTCTATTGTGAATGCGGACAAAAGTTATTTTCATGTCTCTAGATGAAGTCGGGGTGGTGACAGTCCTTTTAATAAGCTTTAGAATGAGCTCACCTTCTCGTTTCTCCATTAAGCGCTCCTAAGTTGTAATCTCTCGACCGGTCATGAACAGAATCGAGTGGGCATCGTTTGTAAGTTTAAAAAAAATGATTTTCAAAATGAGAAATGGAAATGGGAGATGAGAAATGAGAAATGGGAATGGAAATGGAAATGATTATGGCTTTTTGACTAGTATGGACTTGACCATGATGGGGACATGGGCCTAACTATATGCAAATACAGACATAGACTGGACTGGACTATGCAAGTAGACTGGATTCAACGACTGGGTTTTGGTGATGATAGGAGAGACTAGACTTTGAACTTACGGGTGAACAAGCAGGCTAGACTATAAGGAAGGCTGGACAATAAGGGAGACTAGAATCTTAACATAAGGCAAGCAAGCTAGGCAACTAGACTTTGAACTTACGGGTGAGTGATAAGTGCGTTTCTAACGTACTTTATGAGCTCTTTTTGGTTTGGTTTGATCCTCTTTATACCCTTTTCTTCCCTCTTTCTTCCTCATTTCGCTCTCTCTTTCCTTCACTTGATCATTGTTGATCATTGTGCCATTTCGCTAGATTTTCGGTCAATTTTGACTGGATTTCTAGTACATTTGCTTTCACCGTGTTTTCCCGTGCTTTGATTGCAGGTATGATCTTTTATAAGGTCAAGAGTTAGGAGATACGGTAATAGGCGGGAGTTTCGAGGAGTTTGCACGCGCGAAAATGGAATAAAGGAAGCTTGACTTGAGCACCATGGTGTGCCCGCACCCTCTTAGCACTGCCCGCACACATTTGTGCGCCCGCACCAGCTCATAGGTGCATCCGCACCGCCCACAGATTGGGCATCCTTATTATCAATTAGTTAGGTGCGCCCGCACCAGCTCATAGGTGCACCCGCACCAGCTCATAGGTGCGCCCGCACCAATCTGGTGCGCCCGCACCATCTCCATGGTGCGCCAGCACCTTCCCAGCGAAGATTGGCCATCTGAGTCAGTGGCCTTGGTGCGCCCGCACCACCTGTTTCCGCGAGAAAATTGTATTTCTCTTAGGCATTAAAAACGAGAGTTTTAGTTTTTGGGGAACTTATGCTTTATTCTTAGTACTTAGAGAATACTATTAGGGTTCATACTAGAGAAATAAACACTTGATTTTTATTGAGATTTGATATTTATTAATCATACTTTGTGATTCCGATAACATTGAAGGTACTTTTTATTCAATTTTATTCAGTTTTTATTGCATTCTTTTCGTGTTTGTTCTTGTTCTTATTTATTCTTAGATCTTCATTCTCACAATCTCATAATTGTTATTTCTATTAGTTTAATTATCTCTTAATCATGTTTAGCCTTAGATTAGTCATAGATTTTGTGTTTAATTGCCTAGAATCCATGATTAGTGAGCAGTTTCTTATCTAGGGTTAAGGTGAAAGTATGGATTAGGGTTTAAATGTATTGTTAATGTGATTGTGATGATTTAAAGACGTTTGTGCATTTATCTTGGTGTTTTGAGACCTTAGGATAGATATTGATCACATTTATGCTTCGGTACTTTGAATTCAAATGTTCTTAAATCGAATTTTGAACTCTTTTATCATCCCCAAGAATCAACTTAATTTCTAGGCCAAGATATTGGGTAGATATTAAGGGGATCCTTTACTAGGGGTTTTCCGAATTTATCGAATCTCTTAATCAATTGACTAAAGACCATTCGAGAGAGGATTTAGTTGATTGATTAAGTGATTATTCTTGAGGACCATTCGAGTGAGGACTCAAGTATTTTAGAGGAAAACTAAACCTTGCATAATCGTCTCCGTTACTTCACAATCGCATTAACATTCATTGTCCATTCTTATTCATATTAGTAACCTCAACTCTAGTGTCTTCCTATCTGATTCATTAATTCAAGTTATTTGCTAGTTCTTGTTATTAGCTAGACATAGTTGTTACCAAATCTTTTCAAACCCCCAAATACCCTTCAATTAGGTAGTCTAGACTTGATAGACTTTAATTAGTCCTTTTTTCCCTGTGGATCGACCCTTGACTTGCCTTTGCTACATTCTTAGTAATTGTTTGATAGGATTTATAAATATTGTTTGAAAAGCAGTTTTTGGTGCCATAACGACACACTAAAAACCTCTTATCAAAATGGCGCCGTTGCCGGGGAATTTGTGCTATTAGTTGAAGTTTATTTTAGTTTAGCTTTGCTTAGTTGATTTTTCTTTTTTTTTTTTTTTTTTTTTTTTACTGTGGTTGTTATTTGCTAATCCTCTACTTAGCTTTGTTGTTGTTACATGAGAAGAAGAGCTCACGGTTCACCCACCTTTCCTCTAGATCCAGAAATTGACCGTACATTGCGAAAGCTTCGGAAAAATTTGGAAGATTTGTCTTTGGGTTCCGAACCATCTTCAACAGCCTCAAGTACAACAAGCGAAGTTCAGTCAGAAATGGGTGAAGCAAATCCACAACTCTTTAGGGATTTCGGAAATTCGGGTTCCTATGTTCTTCAAGGTGGTATTCGACTCCCCACCACTACTACAAATTTCAGCATTCATCCTCAGTTCACTCGGATGGTGAAGGCTGAACAATTCTGTGGAGGGTCGGATGAAGATCCTCTGGACCATCTTGACAGGTTTCTTGAGATCTGTGCCATGATAACCACAAATGACGTCTCTCCAGACTACATCAAGATGCATTTGTTCCGGTCTTCTCTTACCGGAAAAGCAAAATCATGGCTCAAGAGTTTACCTGCTAACTCCCTCATTACATGGGAGGAAGTCACAATGGCTTTTCTGAAGAAGTACTTCCCGGAGTGGAAGACGGCAGACATAAGGAGGAAGATCTCCTCATTTGAGAAAGAGAACGGTGAGACACTTGCGGAAGCTTGGGAGCGGTTCAAGGAGATGAGCCGTTCATGCCCTCACCATGAGTTCACCAAGAATCTACTCATGCGATTCTTCTATGATGGCCTTGCTCCTATATCATGTGCCAACCTTGATGCCGGAGCGGGAGGTCAACTTTCTAAGATCCAGCAAGATCAACTTGAGTCCACCGTTGAAGAAGTAATTAAGAACTATTCATGGGGTGGACGTCGAAGGGGTGCTCAACCTAAGAAGAGTGGAAAGTTTGAATTAGATCCCATGGATCAAATTCAAGCGAAGATGGATCAACTTGACAAGAAGCTCTCCAAGATCAACCTCGCATCATCTAATCCATCACAGGTAAATTCTTTTTCTTGTGATATTTGTAGAGGTACTAATCATGATACATCTTATTGTGGAGGTACAAATTCGGAGCATGTGGCGGCAATCAACTCTAGAGGAGATGGTTACCAAGGAAACCAAGGGTATTGAAGCAATCAACAAGGAGGTTGGAAACAACCCCAACAAAACTACAATCATGGCTTCAACCAACCTCAACAAGGATGGAATCAACCTCAACAAGGGTACAACCAAGGTCAACATCAAGGGTATGTGCAAGGGTATAACCCAAACTATAACCAAGGTGGTTCATCTTCACAAGGGTCTCATGTCTACCAAGCTCCACATTAAAGAGCCAATACCCAAAAACCTCCCTCTAACCCTCCGTTCCCCAAACAAAATCCCGAACCCACTCCATCTCCCGATCCAACCTCTCTCCAAATTCTCCAACAACTTCAATCCATGAACCAAATCCTCCAAAACCATGAGCTAAGGTTTCAAGAGCTACAAGCCCATAATAAAATGCTTGAAACCCAAATTGCCCATGTAGCCGAGAAAAATCCTTTTACTCCCACAAATCAACTTCCGGGCCAACCTATTCCTAACCCCAACCTCCATCAAGCCAAAGCCATTCATTTGAGGTCGGGAACAAGTTACGAGGGTCCCAAGATGCCAACCGAGGAGGTAGAGAAGGATGAAGAAGGTGAGGTTATTGAGAAAGAAGTTGAAGTTGAGGAAGGCGAGAGAGAAGAAAATGTGGAAAGAGATGAGACACAAGTCCAAGTTGGTGATAAAGCGCCACTGCCATCATCTCCACCAACTAAGACCTATGTGCCTCCGGTTCCCTATCCTCAGCGGTTGGTCGAGAGAAAATTAAGTGACAAGTTCACCAAATTTCTCAATGTGATGAAGAGCCTACAGATCAACATTCCATTCCTTGAGGCTATGTCTCAAATGCCGGCATATGCTAAATTTTTGAAGGAGATCCTCTCCAACAAACGGAAGCTTGAAGATGAGCTTATCACTTTGCTCTATCAAGTGAGTGCTCTTGTGCAACGTGCTATGTCTAAGAAGCAAAGAGACCCCGGGAGTTTCACCTTACCGGTGAAAATAGGTGATCTAGAGCCCAAGGGTGCATTGGCCGATTTAGGAGCGAGTGTGAGTTTGATGCCACTGTCTATTGCTAAGCACCTTAATTTTGCTCTTCATCCGACTCGGAAAACTATTCAATTGGCGGACCGCACTGTGAGAGTCCCCCATGGTGAGTTGGAGGATGTACCAATTCAAGTTGGGCATGTATTTGTGCCTTGTGATTTTGTGGTGATGGATATGGAGGAAGATCCGGAGACTCCTCTTATTCTTGGAAGAGAGGCTCTAAAGACGTTGGGAGCGTGATTAATTGCAAAAATTGATACTATCACGGTTGAGGTAGCCAATGAGCGGGTTGTATTTGAGTTCTCTAAGACTTTGAAGAGGCCCATGATAGAGAGAATTTGCCGGGTCAACCTAGTGGAGAATGAGATGGAGGATGCTACGAGTGTGGTTCACACCGGGGATGAGTTGTATGCTTCTCTTACTGAAGCCCCGAGCTTGGACATGGAAGAGGTGAAAGAATTCTCATTGTTTCTTGACACTACTATTGAGGAGACAAAAGATGAAGCATTTGAGGTTCTCGCGACATCCATTGACAAAGAGGAGTGTTCTAAGCCTCCTCCCAAGGTAGAGTTCAAACCCCTTCCCTCTTCTCTTAAATATGTTTTTCTTGATGATGCATTTACTTATCCAGTTATTGTCAATTCGAGTCTTGATGACATTTCTATATCAAAATTGATTGAGATACTACAAAAATATAAAGATGTCATTGGGTACTCGATAGATGACCTTAAGGGGATAAGCCCTTCTCTTGCTATGCATCGTATCCATCTCATCGATAGTAATGCCTCATCCATAGAGCATCAAAGAAGGCTCAATCCTAATCTCAAAGAGGTTGTAAAAAAGGAGATTATGAAATTGTGTGACGTGGGAATCATCTACGCTATCTCCGATAGCAAGTGGGTGAGCCCGATTCACGTGGTTCCAAAAAAAGGAGGCATGACTATTGTTGAGAATGAGAAAGGAGAAACTATCTCAACTAGAACTGTTACCGGGTGGAGGGTTTGTATTGATTATCGGAAGTTAAACAAATCCACCCGCAAGGACCATTTCCCTCTCCTCTTCATTGACCAAATGTTGGAGAGGCTTGCTCATCATTCACACTTTTGTTTTCTCGATGGTTATTCCGAATTCTTTCAAATCCCTATTCATCCGGATGACCAAGAGAAAACCACTTTTACTTGTCCGTATGGGACATTCGCATATCGAAGGATGCCCTTTGGTTTGTGTAATGCCCCATCTACTTTCCAAAGGTGTATGACAGCAATCTTCTCTGACATGCTAGAAGATTCTATTGAGGTGTTCATGGACGATTTTAGTGTGTGTGGTTCGTCTTTTGACACATGTTTGGTTAATCTTGAGTGTGTATTGAAAAGATGTCAAGAGACGAACCTCGTCCTGAATTGGGAGAAATGTCACTTTATGGTCGAGGAAGGCACATTACAAGAAAAAGCAAAATCAACGACGGCTTAAAGCCGTCGCTGACTTCTAAAAAAACAGTCGCTAGAACATCAACGACGGCCAACAGTCGTTGACTGCCAGTCGTTGCACAGTTGGTCGCTGATTTAGTAATCAACGACCGTCAGGCCGTCCTTATCGAAATCAACGACGGTTTTCATACTTATCAGCGACCGTTTACAATGCCAACGTTAAGGATATGACATCGACCGCTTAAAGCAGTCGTTGATATCAGCGACGGCTTAAAGCGGTCGTTGATATCAGCGGCGGCTTAAAACAGTCGTGGATATCAGCGGCAGCTTTAAGCAGTCGTTAATATCCAACCTTTTATAATGCATAGACAAGCCTTACAATCTGCAAAAAGGAAGAAACTTGAGATAATAAATAAATAAGGAATAACAATTGAATACTCAGTCAATTAGAGAATTCAACTGTCTGATATATTTCAACCAATATGAAAAAGATGGAAGAACAAATTAATATCAAAAAGCAAAATTGTAGACAGACAAAAATTTGCCATTCCATAGTAATGGTCATAATACTTTGTAAACTAAATAACTAATTTACACAAAAACTCCCTAAAAATCAAAAGACTACAAGATTGAAGATGACCACAAAGATCATAAGCGTGCTATGACAACAAAAGCTTCAAAGTCACATTTCTTCAGATATTTTAAATTCAACTCTCGTAAATTACAAAAATGTTTTGAAGCAGGGACTAACTTCCCTTGATGGCTTGCTGCATCATCAAATAAATAATGGGCTTGTGTATGTATAACCTGCCAAAGTTGAAATCACCCGATAAGTTTATCGCACAAGTCAAACCATCAATAAATTGGTAACAAATCACATTCAAGCACATAACCAAATTTGGGAATTATGACAGCACAAACCAAATAAGAGCGCTATTTGACAGTTTTATAGATGAGATGCAAGCAATCACTGGAACCAGGAAATGCTTAGGAGCTTCATAAAGCAGGTGATAGTTTTCCTATCCTGAATCAATCAACACGTAAATGCAAATAAACCTCTTAATATTACAGAAGATATGCACAACATAACACAACCCTGCTTAAACAGCTCATAGTGGAACAACCAAAGGGTGGGGAAAAGGAGATTCTAACACTTGATTGCATCGTCAAAGGAGACTATTACTATGACTTCAAGTGCCACTAGAGAATAATTTTTTTTTTTTCAATAGTTCTCCAAAAGGCTTGAATGATGCAGAACATCAGGTCTGCAAGAGCATATAACACTTTGACAGCTCTCTACTCTCTAGTATACCAATCTAGTATACCAAAATGGGTGCAAGGAGAGGTTAGCACATCAGATTTAAACATGTGCAAATCCAATTTAGAGACTCAGTGAAGGACCTAATTGCAATATCATAATTGTCAATTTCTGAAGTTAAAAAGACAAGCCTTCTGATAAATAATACAAAATAATACAATAAATAAACAAAAGTTAAACAAAAGCACTTGTCATTATCGGTGGTAATTGGCATGAACAATCCATCAAGAATTCATGATACATGAATGGTCCTTCCACCAATCAATATAATGTAGTATAGTCTTAGTCACAAAACCTATTAGCCTTGCTATAAAGAATTAAAGATAACTCCACCAAACCATATATCATGATTCATGGAATGAACTAATTTGTTTGTGCAACTTGTACTCCTCTGTTTTTAGATGCTTTTTCACTAGTTGTAGCACATAAATCAGGAAGAATATAGAAGTTAGTAAAAAGGGAGTCCATTTTAAATGTTGGGTAAGAGGTGCAAATTTGTTTAAAGAGTACACCTACGATAATTATTTCAGATTAGTAATTGAACTAATCCATTATTTGTTAACATAACATAATTATGAAACTTAACCATTTAACATGAAGAACCGTTAATTTTTCTTTTGAGGCTTAAAGTGATATATACTTCCTCCCTTTCTTTTATAAGTCTTACCAAGCACTTTGACATGCAATTAAAGTAGGATAACTACTATCTTCTTATACTATCAAATAGATCAAATCAATTTCTGCATTTCTGAGGTAAAATGGCTAGTTCAAGTCTTTGCATTTCTTAATTATAATAAAGCTACACGCTTTCACTGCATATCAGATCAACTATCAATCTGTTTGTTATCAACTAAATAACAACATCCAAATAAAACTAGCAATCTGCCAAACAGAATTAAACAAATTCCACCTTGATTTCTTTTCATTCCCTTGAAACAAGCTACTCTAAAACATTGAACTTCACATTCACATCAAACAAATAACAATCACCATCCTTAACTACATATTTGCCAACAATCAAACAAATTATACCTTGACTAGCAACCAATTCCCGGCATGGATTACCACAACCCACGGTCTCACCACCGGCATCGCTGCTGCCATGACGAAGCTCCTCTCCCTCATCCCTAACCAAATTCGCCACCAATTCAAGATATGTAGGTCCCATACACTTCCAAGCCTCCTTCACATACCCTTTAACAGCCTTCAAAGCCTCATTCCTAGTATTCCACCAAATCTTCTCACAAACACCAGAATCCCACACTGCCGCTTCGATATCTCCCAACCAACGGTTCGATTCCTCCGATATCAACCCATCCATTCTTAAAAAAAACAATCAAAAAAAATTCTTAAAAAAAAAAAATCAAAACTAAACATAAAGAAACATGATAAAACAGCAACAATAAAATCAAATTAGTGAAAAAACAGAAACACACTACAATTTCAACTCAAGAACAAGAGTAGATCTCTTCGATTTCTCCGCCGAATGTGACACATTTTCAGATCAGTACCCCAAAAAAAATCGAAAATTGGAAACCCAAGAATTCGATAAACAGAAAAAAGAAGAAGAAGAAAAGAAGATAAAAACTTGAAATCAAAATCTCTTACCTTCTTAGAGATGGAGTTGAAGATACCTTTTTTTGGATTCTCTTTTTTTTTTCCTCTGTCTCTATCTCTTTTTTAAACCGTCCGTTGCCCGGTAGATTGAGAGGGAGGAGGGAGGAGCAGATCTGAAGAGGAGAGAGGAGGGATTGAGAGGGAGGAGGGAGGAGCAGATCTGAAGAGAGAGGAGAGATGAGGAATTGAGTAAGGAGAGAGGAGTGACGACTGACAAGAGAGAGGAAGCCAACTTTATTTTGTCGCTTTTAATCACATCAGCGACCGTTTAAAACACATGCTTAAATTGATAAAATCTAAAATAAAATTAACGACCGTTTTAAATGGTCGCTGATTAATAACGACGGTTTATCCGTCGCTGTTACCTTAGAAGGAGTCGGTGATCAACGACGGTTTTAAACAGTCGCTGAATGCAATAATAACGACCGTTTTTCAAACCGTCGCAGTGAAGCAGTCGTTGTTTTGGCCTTTTCTTGTAGTGGCATTGTCCTTGGGCATAAAGTGTTAAAGAAGGGCATTGAAGTGGATCCGGCAAAGGTTTCGGTTATTGAGAAGCTTCCGCCACCGAATTCGGTGACGGGAGTTCGTGCTTTCCTTGGACATGCGGGTTTTTACCGGCGTTTCATCATGGATTTTTCTCAGATAGCCAAACCATTGACGAATCTACTTCAAAAGGATGTAGATTTTGAGTTTGATGAGTCTTTTATTAAGGCCTTTGAAACTTTAAAAAAAGCCCTCACTTCTGCCCCCATTATGCAAGCTCCGGATTGGAGCTTGCCTTTTGAACTGATGTGCGATGCTAGTGACTTTGCAGTGGGCGTTGTTCTTGGGCAACGCAAGGAAGGAAGGCTACATGTCATAGCCTATGCAAGTAGGACCTTGGATGATGCTCAACGGAATTATGCAACTACGGAGAAAGAAATGTTGGCCGTAGTTTTTGCATTTGACAAATTCCGGTCTTACTTGACCTGCAACAAAGCTATTGTGTATACGGATCATTCTGCGGTCCGTTATCTGATGAGTAAGAAAGATGCCAAGCCTCGGCTCATTTGGTGGGTGCTTCTTCTTCAAGAGTTTGATTTTGAGATGAAGGAGAAAAAGGGGACGGAGAATGTGGTAGCTGATCACCTTTCTCGTCTCCCTCTTGATGAGATGGTCTCGGATCCTGACGAGACTTCTATTGAAGAAGATTTGAGAGAAGAAGCACTATTCGCCATTCTGAATAATGAGATTCCATGGTTCGCGGACTATGCAAACTACTTGGCTTGTGGGATTGAACCTCATGGTTTCAATTCTCAACAACGGAAGCAATTTTTCAAGGAGGCTTCGAGGTTCTATTGGGATGACCCTCTCTTGTTTAAAAAGTGCGCCGATGGTGTTTTTAGAAGGTGTGTACCCAATCATGAGATCAATTCGGTGTTGAATCATTGCCATACTTTGGCATGTGGAGGGCATGGTGGAGCAAGCAAAACTGTTGCTTAGGTGCTCCGATGTTGTATGTTTTGGCCATCATTGCAAAAAGATGCTCGTGAGTTTATTTTGAGCTGTGATAGATGTCAAAGGAGTGGCGACATCACGAAGGGACATGAGATGTCTCAACAAAGCATTCTGGAGGTTGAGCCATTTGATGTATGGGGAGTTGACTTTATGGGCCCTTTTGTCCCTTCTTTGGGCAACATGTACATCCTTGTTGCGGTCGACTACGTAACTAAGTGGGTTGAAGCCATTGCCTCCCCCACCAATGACCACAAGGTTGTGACTAAACTCCTTAAGAAGATCATCTTCCCGAGGTTTGGAGTACCCCGAGTATTGATAAGTGATGGCGGTTCACACTTCGCCAAGAAGCAACTGGAGGCCATCTTGAAGAAGTACGGGGTGAATCATAAAGTCGGACTTCCTTATCATCCCCAAACTCAAGGCCAAGTTGAAGTTTCTAACCGGGAAGTGAAGAACGTCCTTGAGAGACTGGTAAATAAAACAAGGAAGGATTGGTCTTTGAAGCTAGATGATGCTCTTTGGGCTCTTCGCACGGCTTTCAAGACGCCTATAAGAACCACTCCCTACCACCTCATATATGGCAAGGCTTGTCATTTGCCGGTGGAACTCGAGCACAAGGCTTGGTGGGCAATCAAAGAGCTCAACATGGATCTTCACTTGGCGGGAGATGCTCGAAAAGAGAAGCTAGCTGAGCTTGAAGAACTCCACTTCGATGCATATGAGAGCTCGAGACTGTACAAGGAGCAAACAAAGAAATGGCACGATCACCAAATTCAGCAAAGAGACTTCCGGGTTGGAGACAAAGTCTTGTTGTTTAACTCAAGGCTAAAGCTCTTCCCCGGAAAATTAAAGTCCAAGTGGTCAGGACCCTTCCAAGTGTTGAAGACTACGCCTTATGGAGCCTATGAGATTTTGGGCGAGAATGGTCCGTTTTTGGTGAACGGTCAAAGATTGAAGATCTACCACGATAACCAAGCCATCGGTTCTGTTGGTTGCTTGATCCTTCCCTCGCCCGAGCGCTACACTTGAAGAACATATCCTTTTAGTCAAGCTAATGACTTAAAACAAGCGCTACACGGGAGGCAACCCGTTTCTCTTTTTCTATTTTCATTTTTAGTCTAGATTTTTTTTTTACTGGCTAACAATGAGCATTCATTTGAGCTTGAGAGGTTTTTGGCAGATGAAATGGTGCGACCGCACCACATAGAGGTGCGCCCGCACCATTTTGTCTGTAGTTAGTGAAAAGAAACAGAAGCAAAGGTGCGCCCGCACCATTCAAAATATTTTCGGAAATTTCGAATGGTGCGCCCGCACCATTCAGTCTGCAGTTGGTAACAAAACACAGTAGCAATGGTGCGCCCGCACCGTTCAAAAAATTTTTGGAAATTTTGAACGGTGCGCCCGCACCACGTAGAGGTACGCCCGCACCAATTACCCCGCAAAGTTCATCAGCAGGCAGTAAGTTTGGTGCGCCCGCATCACTTATAGGTGCGCCCGCACCAAACCCGTCTGAGGCCAAAATCACGATTTTTGTGAACTAAATTGAACTATTTGAAGTGATTTGTTGAGCAAGTATTGATAAACATGTTGTTGGATTGTTGATTGTGTGAGTTGGAGAATTGTGTGAGTTTGATTGAATTTTCTTATTAGAATCGAATTCTTGCTTGTTAGCAACTTCGTTGCTATTGATTGTGGGATTTATGTGCTGGTAGTTTTTTTTCTTTTTAGGTTTTTGTGTGTTATAAGAGTCCCTCTGTTACGGCCAAGCCCTTTGTTTTTCCCCGTTTCAAATGAAATCTTTTTCACATTGTTTTTAAAACAGCACTATGGGAAAAAAAAAGTGGCGAAGGATCCTCCTCCAGGGCTAAGAGAGCTAAAACAGGGTCCTCCTCGCAAGGACCCTCTTCTAGCTCTAATCCCCCTCCTATCTACCCTCTCAAATTCTCAAATGCTGCACACCGTCAAATTTTTGCTCAGCTTTCGAATCGAACTCTGTGACCCACGAAGTTCTATGACTCTGGTACCTGCCGGTACCTTAAAATCGACACGATAGTAAGGGAAATGGCAGGAAATCTGGGGTTGTCGAACTTCCTTCAAGTTCGGGAACCTACTTATGACCAACTAACTCTTGACTTCTTGAGTTCGTTGAACATAAGTAGGGAGCAAGAATCCGGTGCTCTGACAATTTAAGCTCGTCTATTTAAAATTCAAGCTCGTCTATTTAATCAAGTCAGAACACTATCTTTTGACGAGTTATGTGAAGCATTTGGGACGGACTTTACTGCCCATGTGATGCCCCTTATCCAATAATTTGGGAGGGTTACAACGAACAAGAGTGGTGGGCCAAGATCACTGATGGCACCACTCAGTTTCGGACGAATTCGTCCAAGGCTTCTGAGTTTATCCATCCGGCTCTCCGCTACTTCCATAGGATGTTGGTTTACACCTTCTTTCCTAAGCAAGAAGTCGGGCAATTGAGAAAGGAGGAGTTGTTGGTTTTATGGTTGGCCACTGATGGGGCCCACCATAACGCCCAAATCAACTTTGCAGCTATCTTCCTTAATCGATTGCAAGAGATTAGGGGGGGTACTACGCTAGCTGGGGAGATCATTTGTGGTGGAATGATCACCCGGCTAGCGTCTTATCTCTCGTTGGACGATGACCTGGCCCGCTTAGAAGAAAGCGTGCCAACTGTTGGTCAGTCCAACTTATTGGATGGTGCGGCCCTTCAGCAAATGAAATTTCTGCGTGGTTTTTTTAAGACCAGTTGCATTTGGCTAGTGGGAGGGAGACCCTACTGTTATATGGACACTGAGTTCATTTGGAACCCCCCGCCTGACTGTAACCGATGGCGGGTTCCCCCTTCCCCTATTGACCCAACTCATTGCGCTGATATGACTTACCTTCAGTCCACCACTGTGGAGATGGTACCGAGGGCTCCCAGGGTTCCGAGGTCCGAGCACCGCATTCCCGTGAGTGATGCGGCCGAGACCTCTTCCTCCCAGTCCTTTGATATGGCCTCCGTCATGGCGACCATAAACCAGTTGCAGGCCACTCAAGCGGCCAACCACCGTGCGGTCACTACTACCCTTGATGGTATCCGCACCGACCTTGACCATGTGTCTCGAGTGGCTTGGCGAACTCATCTCGCCAATGTCCACTCCGGACATGAGGCTCCCTTCCCTAACCACCCCTATTACCCTCCTGCTTTTGACCCTCGTGACGGGCCATTCGAGGAGGTACCTTTCCGCCCCTTTCCCCACTACCCGACGGGTATCCAGGCGCGTTCTTCCCTTCTAACCCCCTCCCGATGGGGGCAATGATGGGAACTCTTAGGTGCTCCTTTTGACCCTCCTCCCCCTCCCACCTTTTGCAACTCCGAGCGCGGAGTTTCGCTTAAGCGTGGGGGCCCTTGCATGCATGCCTATGTTTTTGGGAGTTTGGGGTCTTAGGTGGTTATTTAGGCGGGGTTCTATTGGTTGTGGGTTTGACTTGGTGATTGGTTATTCTTCTTGTTCCTCTTCCCCCACCCCTTTTTCATCCAAATCACCCTTGTATAGCTTATTTTTGATAGTTTATTATTAGCTTGTTTTTAGAAGTTTGTTTTTAGCTCAGTTTTGGTAGTTTGTTTTTGGTATTTTTGCATTGCATAAAAAAATAAAAAAAATTTTGCATTTAGGGAAGCTGAGTTGCATGTATGATTTGTGGCTAAGAGTGTTCATAACTTGATTGGAAGACCTTCCCTGCATTTGACTTGATGGTTTTGGAAGCCTTGGTGTGACTTTAGGTGATCTTTGAGAACGATAACTTTTGGTAGAGTATTTTTGAAACTAGGCGAGTTGGTTGATTGGATTGCCTTGTCCCTTGTGCGGTGAACCCCAAAGGAGGGCCACGAACCTCGTAAGACTCATTTACAACCCTCACCATTGATCGCCTAACTTGTGACTTGTATTTTAGCTCCCCGAGATTGCATAAGATCGAGCCTACAGAAGAATGATTTAGGGCTTTTCTTTTTGCTAGAAATAGGAGCTCAAAAGCCAAAAAGCTTTTATACCTGCATAATTATCCGCTTCTCAACCCATTTGAGCCTTTCTATCCTATTTTTGCTTAACCCTCATAATAAGTCATGGCCAAACTTTCCCCAAAGTGGAGTACATATCTAGCTTGTGTTGAGTTGAGTTGAGTTAAGTTGTTTTGATACTAAGTCTTTGGTTGAGAGTAAAATAATGTGCGTTTACATTTGCAAAAGTTGAGGAAAATTTTGAGAAAGGAAAGACAAAGGAAATAAAAGAAAGAAAGAATGCTCTTAGTGCTTCATTTGGATTTCTATTGAAAAGAAAGAAAGAGCAAATTATTGAGAAAGAAAAAAAAATGTGTTCCAAAAAGTAAAAATCAAAGTGATAATCAAAGATGTGTGAGATTTCGATTTGAGTTGGTGTTTGGACTAGCTTGGGGGAGTTTTTACCCCTAGTGTGTACTCCACTTTACCCTTTTTGCACCACATTCCTAAATTGTTATCCACACCTTTAACCTAACCCCGTTACAACCAATGTGTGCGCCCGCACCAGCTCATAGGTGCGCCCGCACCGCCCACAGATTGGGCATCCTTATTATCAGTCAGTTAGGTGCGCCCGTACCAGCTCATAGGTGCCCCCGCACCAATCTGGTGCGCCCGCACCTTCCCACCGAAGATTTGCCATCTGAGTCAGTGGCCTTGGTGCACCCGCACCAATTTAGTGGTGCGCCCGCACCACCTGTTTCCGCGAGAAAATTGTATTTCTCTTAGGCATTAAAAACGAGAGTTTTAGTTTTTGGGGAACTTATGTTTTATTCTTAGTACTTAGAGAATACTATTAGGGTTCATACTAGAGAGATAAACATTTGATTTTTATTGAGATTTGATATTTATTAATCATACTATGTGATTCCGATAACATTGAAGGTACTTTTTATTCAATTTTATTCAGTTTTTATTGCATTCTTTTCGTGTTTGTTCTTGTTCTTAGTTATTCTTAGATCTTCATTCTCACAATCTCATAATTGTTATTTATATTAGTTTAATTATCTCTTAATCATGTTTAGCCTTAGATTAGTCATAGATTTTGTGTTTAATTGCCTAGAATCCATGATTAGTGAGTAGTTTCTTATCTAGGGTTAAGGTGAAAGTATGGATTAGGGTTTAAATGTATTATTAATGTGATTGTGATGATTTAAAGACGTTTGTGCATTAATCTTGGTGTTTTGAGACCTTAGGATAGATATTGATCACATTTATGCTTCGGTACTTTGAATTCAAATGTTCTTAAATCGAATTTTGAACTCTTTTATCATCCCCAAGAATCAACTTAATTTCTAGGCCAAGATATTGGGTAGAAATTAAGGGGATCCTTTACTTGGGGTTTTCCGAATTTATCGAATCTCTTAATCAATTGACTAAAGACCATTCGAGAGAGGATTTAGTTGATTGATTAAGTGATTATTCTTGAGGACCATTCGAGAGAGGACTCGAGTATTTTAGAGGAAAACTAAACCTTGCATAATCGTCTCCGTTACTTCACAATCGCATTAACATTCATTGTTCATTCTTATTCATATTAGTAACCTCAACTCTAGTGTCTTCCTATCTGATTCATTAATTCAAGTTATTTGCTAGTTCTTGTTATTAGCTAGACATAGTTGTTACCAAATCTTTTCAAACCCCCAAATACCCTTCAATTAGGTAGTATAGACTTGATAGACTTTAATTAGTCCTTTTTTCCCTGTGGATCGACCCTTGACTTGCCTTTGCTACATTCTTAGTAATTGCTTGATAGGATTTATAAATATTGTTTGAAAAGCAGTTTTTGGTGCCTTAACGACACACTAAAAACCTCTTATCAGTGAGCAAGCAGGCTAGACAACTAGACTTCGAAACTTACATTAGACTAAGCAGGCTAGGCTCAAAAATTGCCTATGTGGACTTATGGAATGCTAGCTTCGCTAGACTTAGGGGTTCCCATTATGGTCTTACAGAGATGAGTAGCTTCTCTAAACTTGAGGATTAGCATAGTTATGGATCTATGGAAGGACCAGCTGCGCTGGACTTAAGGGGTTTAGGCCATTATGGACTTAGGAAGGAGTAGCTTCGCTAAACTCGAGGACTAGGCCATTATGGACTTAGAAAGGAGTTGGACTTGACTAGGACCTACATGGAGATGTAAACTAGACCTAGGATTTGAATTGGGCTTAAATGGACCTAAGTTTGGACTGGATTACCATTTAGGTTTAACTTAGACTGGGAGATGTACATGGGATTGACATTGGAAATGGACTAAGATTGGACTTAAATTGAAATGGACTGGGATTAGACTTGGACTGGGCTTGACATAGACTAGGGTTCACATAAAGATGCAAATGGACCTAGATTTTGACATGAACTAGACTTATATGGGCCTAAGATGGACTCTAATTCTAGTGGGACTAGATGAATGCAAGGACTCAAATTTAGATGGGCCTAGGACAAAAGAAAAATGAACTCTGATGCAAATGGGCCTAAAAATGAATGCAAACGGATTGGGTTGGGTTGATTGGAATGGATTGAAGGTGTTTGAATAAGAATTTTCGAAATTCGTTTTTTGAATGGGACCCCTTGTTTTTATCTTTTATTAGGAAAAGATGATGGATTAATTTTGAAATTTTTTTTTCAATGTGTTGTATAATGATGATAAATGAATGTTTTCAAAAAAGGTAGAATAGAAGAGGGTGTATGATTGATTTTGAAAAATGTAATATTTTTTTAAAATTTATTGAATATGGTAGGGTAGGATTGATAGGGAAGATTAGTTAGATAGCAGGGAGAAGGTAGACATGCATGACAACTCTAACTCTACCATGAACACTTTTCTAGATGCACTTTTTTTTGGGACAGACTCGACCTTACTGTTTTTTTTAATTAGGTTAGACCCCTAGAATGACCATGTTTTTACGTGAATGTAGATTGACCGAACAAAGGATAGACCACCATGACGACTAAATCGACGAAAAGCATACGATGCACAAACTTTTAGGCGGGGTTTTGGCCAATTGACGATCATTTATTTGTTTTCTAGACGCAATTTTTAGGTACGATGCATAATAATGTGATTTCGACAAGTTAGTAACAGGCAAAATTGCAATCACAAGCAAATGTCATATAACATGAATGCAAAAGTTCCCACCTAAAGTCCAGTTCTATGTTTGAAACTATGGTCAGGTTTAGGTTAAGTCTGAAAAAGGTCCACGACTCAGATATTGATCCCACGCTTCGTACCTCTACTTAACGAAGTGGCCACGTATAAGATGCACTCCAGTTCTCAAGTCAGGAACAAGAGAACAATGCCATGGTTGGGTAGGTTTGCTTGTAACTAAAATCCAACACAATTGCTCAGGAAGCTTTTTGGAAGGACAAAGCGCAAACCCCCGGGGGGTGGCCTCACGCATAGAACATTCGCTAATGAGGCAAGGTAGATTGTCCTTATGGTGGCTTAAACAATAGCCATGCATATGAAAAACTTTATGTCATTCTAATGCATAGAAAGAGTATAAATCGTATTTTTCTAGTTTTACCAACTAATTTAAAAAATTAATTTTTGAAAATCCTCCCCAGTGGAGTCGCCAAACTGTGTGAGCGCGTATTTCGCTACCCCATTGATAAGGTTTTATTGAAAATGTTTTCGAAGTCGCCAACAAGTCTTTAAATGAAGACTCATAAACCTAACTGGTTATAGGGAAACCGTAGGGACAACTGTGGGACTTATCCAATGTAGATTTCCCTATCCTAACTCCAACATGGTCAATGAACCAAAAACTGAGTTCGGGAGTGAGGGTTCGAAACGTTCTAGCCTCTACTAAATATCGATTCATGTCAAATTTTATGCAATAGAATAACCAAATTATATTTTCATGCACCCTAAAAATATTTTAGTCTAGGTTGGTTCAGGAAACACATAAAAAACTATTTTTTAGTGGCAAATTATTAAGCAATCAATTTACAAGGTACCTAGCAGGTTGTCCATATTGTCTGATTTAGCTAGAACAGTTATGTAGGTCTTGATTAGCAATAATAACATGTGGGTGATGAAAAATCATGCATAGAACAATCCAGCAAGCATGCAATAATATATGAAAATAAACAAAAAAGATAAATAAAAGGTTAGAATATGCAAAAGATCAATATTTATATTAAAGATCTACATTATGAAGGATATCGTTAGTAATAAAAAATAATAAATTGATTCACGGACCCTCAGGATAATACCGTGGCTTGGGTCTGAGAGATTGACAACCTTCGGGAAGAGCAATCGTGAAGCCTGAAGATCTGAACATATATGATGTATGTCTGAAAGTGTGTAGATTTGAATGTGTTTGTGTTTTAAAGGTATATTTCAAAGGTATGAATTTTGTAGAGAGAATTCGTAAGGTATTCGTAATGTAAAAGTCGAGTGTTAAGTGTGGAAAAACCATATTTTAATTCGGAAAATTGAAGCCTATTTATAGGGAAAACGGAATTGCGCCTGACACGGCATGACCAATCATCAGTGTCCATGTTTCACACGCTTTAAAAAAAGATAAAATTGACAGCTTGTGCATCGTACAAAGAAGTGCGCTCGGCGCACGACTCTATGTGACACACAGGTCTACGTGGCAGTCTGGTGCGCTTGGCGCACTACAGTGTGCTCGGCGCACGCTTACGTGGCAGACCGGTGCCCTTGGCGCACTACTGTGTGCTCAGCGCAGGTTGTGCGCTAGCTGCACCTCCTTGCTTTTGACACGTTTTAACAGCTTTTTTAGAAAACGCGTTTCAAAGATTTTCTTTTATCTTTTAAATCCGAAAATATTATTTTACGGGATAAAATCCGACTTTAACTATAAAAAATATCTTTGAAAATATTTATTTTATTTGAATAAGACAATTAATTATCATGAAACAATTAATTGGGCTTTTTCAAAGAGTTGGGCTCAAAATGTAATTAATTATCATGAATAATTATGTGGGCTTTAAAATACGACTTTAACACTTTAAAAAACGTTTTGGCTCTTCGGACTGCTCTACCCTTGGGTCCGACTGCTCTGCCCTTGGGTCGGACCAATTAAGACTGCGGTATGTTTCATCATTGGGCCCTTAAATGGGGAGACACAGTTATATGTCTATAAGTTGCAAATGCGCAGTCATCTCTTCATCTCATATATATTTTCTCTCAAATGCAAAATACTTACGTGTCTCCAAATAGAGGACTTGACAAATGACGCATCGATCATTTGAGTTCTTGTTCCTTTTCGAACCAGCACTGGTAACATTTGTCTGAAATTACCACTAAACACAATAATTTTCCCCCAAACAGCAAGTCGTTCCCTATAAAGTCTTTCAATGATCGATCAACGACTTCAAAATAATATATGTGTGTCATTGGAGCCTCATTCCATAAGATTATGGTAGATTGTTTTAGAATAAAGGCAGTTTTGGAACGCTTGGTGAATGAGCAAGTTGAGTTTCTATCTGGTTGCAATGGGATCAACGGCTTCAAAATGATATATGTGTCATTGGAGCGTCATCCCATATAGTTATGGCAGAGTATTTTAGACTAGTGGCAGTTTCGGAACGCTTGGTGAATGAACATGTTAAGTTGCTATCAGGTTGCAATGGGAGCTGAACAGTCGAGTGCGATGTTCTCAGGCTCGGTTATCTGGGTGTGCAAAAAGCCCAGTTGCACAGCACCTGTCAGCTAATAAGCCCATTGTGTTCTTAATTTTTTGTGCTTATTTGCCAACACTCAACCCTATTTACCTTCTCTCTAATAAATCACGCTTCTTCCTGTCGAAAAAGAAAAAAAAAGACTCGTGCTCCTTCCCTCATTAATGAGATACACTTTCCAAAACAAGAGTATGTTCTTCCATAATTTCGGCTCTTATACCCCTCTCTCAATTTCTCTGTTTATGATATTCAATTTCCAATCCTCAATCTTACATTTCGCAACTTTACATCTTCTGCCCTTTATTTAATAAATCTCCATGGTTACCCAGCTTTTTCAACTTTCCATGGAGACTAAACACCTTCCTCTCTCGACAACTCAATTTGCAACTAGAATGAAGAAACTCTTCCCCATCTTAGTATTTCCACCACAACTAATTATTCGATTTTCCCTTCCATTAAAAATCACCCTCTATTCTATAGTAGTATCCAGACTTGTTTTTATACAACAAACAAAAATTATTTGTTTTTAGAGTTTGATCTTGCTATCTAATCTCCAAGAAATTCGGGCAAGATTCGGCAAGTCTAAGGGTAAATTCCTGTAATTGTAAGTTATGTAATCTCCAACCTTTTTTTAAATTTTTTTTTATTAATTGAATTACTAAATATATTTTAGTAATCTAATCAATTTTTCATTATCCTAAATATTTAGATTGTCAATAAACTTTCTTTTTTTAATTATTCAAGTGTGGTTGTAACTTGTAAGATTAAACTAATCTCAATTATTCAATGAATCAATGTATTTTAGTTCGGTTCTTCAATGCCATTTTTCTTTGAATTGAATTAATTTCTACATTTCCATTGGTATTTACTCCAATTCCCTTGACTTTGCTTTTATCAAATTGCTTCAAATCACTGTCTGCATTCGTATTTGTTGGTATGTGAATCAATGAATAATTGTCTGCATTGTCTGATTCTATCAATTTTGCTTCAAATTATTGAGTGAATAATTTGTATTTCATCAATTATGTTGTATAAGTATGAAGTTGAATTTTATGTCGAATCATTGAATGAATTAGTTTAATAGATACAATTGCAGTTGCTTTTGTTGATTACTTCCCACTCTAGTTTAGTAAGTATAATTAGTAATTGCATTCCCTGAAATCAACAACTTCAATTACTTGTATTAGTTTGAAATTTAATGGGGATTATTTTAGTACCTATAAAAAAATTGAATTTATGGCGTTTTATTTTGTATAAAATCTAATCATCTTATGGTATTATTTTGAAATATATTTTTGTCTACAAAAGTGGAGCATATTTTGAAAAAAATAAAACTAAGGGCCCAAATTTATTAATTAGCACAGGGCCTCCAAAATGTTTAAGATGGGCCTGGATGTTTTTCCCTGATGCAACAACGTTGCTGCAATTCCAGATGTCGTCGTGGAAACAATAATTTCACCTCTTCCTTTTACGGTTGCCAAGAGTGCTCTGTATAAGAATGTTTTCCCGGTACCTCCTGGACCATCAACGAAAAAATCTCCACCAGTTTTTGAATTGACAGCATCCATAATTGTGTTGTACGCAAGTCGTTGGTCGCTATTAAGAGTGTCAACACACGCCAAGTCCTTTTCTGGAACTGGCGCAGAAAAGTACTCCTCCATGATTGCGGGAAGATCGTCGATGTCCTCAGTACTTTCAGGTAAACTTGGCAACTTTGTGAAGTCATAAATTCTTTTTCTCAGCGGCTGTAATAAACGATCTAAGTCCTGCAGAGGATTGTGAGTGAGAACAACATTGTTAGTTGTCGTGCTTGAAGATGGATAATCCTCAACCATGTATGTGAAGAACTCGTCCCATAAGGCACGTAATCTAGTGGGTTGGTAGTATACCAAGATGGTTGCGAATAATCTTCACAATGATGATGGCATTCTTACAAAAGATGCTTCTAAAAGACAGTGACAGATGTTTTCATCATTCTTAGTTAGACCGAGGGATTCCGCAGCAGCTCTGAAGGTTGGTTGTGCGATGCCATTGACTTTTTCTGGTTGCTTTATTTCTGCCGCGCCCCTTTCTCGTACTCCAAAAACGTAGAGAAAGAGGGCAAGGGGCAGTCAATCAACTTGTTCATTTGGAACTTGTTCAGGCAATAGTTCCGATTGTATTTCTGACCAAATATATCCGACTGGCCAAACTTCTATACCAAGGCCATGGCATCTTGGTACCTCTAGTGCATATCTCGTGGGCTTCCTACGAATGAAGATGGTAGTGTCATCCTTCGACCAACATTCTCTGCAGATGAACATTTCAAGGAAAACAAATTAATGCTACTTGAAGGGATTTGTTTCATGACGAAGAGTATTGGTATAGCTAAATCAATCTGAACCTATGTTATGCTCTCCAGCATTTAGAGAATCCTCTAAACCCTTGTACAAATCAGCACGTATCTTGTCTTGATGGAGTGCAATCCATCTAAGCTTCGATGCTTGCATTTTGATACAGTTAACAACAACATATTCTTGGAGTAGACGACCACCTCTTAGGAGTAGAGAATCAAGATGTTATCACATCTAAGGAACATTATTTTGTTGTTGTTAGAATGATATGAGTATAAAGATGTATGAAAATGAGACATACACATAAGAGTTTTAAAATAATCTTCACCTGAAACATATATGCATAAAATTCTCGGCATGTCAGCTCCTACTAGTAGCAGTATGACTGTTTAAATCCCAACCATAAGATCTATAAGGAGATAATAGAGGATACTGTAGTGGGTCGTAATAACCTGCAGTATCTTTGATATACATCAGTTGTCCATTGACATACTCTATCATAATATCTCTCTCTTCCATGTTAGCCGTGTCATCCCCTCCAACGACGACGGATGCCGCCTAGGATGCTGAAGGCATTGAGTATTGACGATTATTAGCAGGTTGCTCTTTGATGACAAACTTGCAGTCGTGTATGTCACTCCGTTGTGCTAGATGGTGAAGATTATGGACAAAAGGATTATGGGCATTTAGAATATGCTTAATTATGTCAATAATGTAGATCCCTAATGAAGAATTTTCAGCTGCATGATTTTCATTTTCATGATGAGTGCCATAAATGTAGAGCTGACGGAACCGAGGACGATCATTTGAGTACAAAGGCAATAGACCATCTATGCGGTGATAAATTGACATTTGAGCACGAAATGTGTTCAAACCTTGACGTGCATTGGCCAATTCATCATCTATTTCTACTCCCATTAAAGTGAATGTGAAGACATGGTTATACTTACGGATGTTTTGTCTGAAGTGAATCCCATGTTCCGACTGATAAGAGAACAGGTCAAGTAGAATAGTGGACAAAGGTAACTCAGGTAGATTAACCTTTCCATTTAAGCAACAAATTTCAGGAGATTCAGATCGGAACAGGCGCGCTTGACAATGTGGACATGTTGTCATTGCAGGGAAATTGAATATAGGCACCCCTTGTGACTCGATGTAATTTCTTGCACAATTTCGATAATTAACCATATCTTCCCACTTTCCAAACCCTTACATCATTAGAGATGAGACTTGATATGGTGTTCGCATGGGATCTATTGTTGTTACCGGTTTCAAACAATTAATCAGGCAAACAACATTCACTTTCGGACTCAACTAAGTGTGGAATGTCTCTTACATCGGATGTGGGTTCCAATATATCTGCATTGGCTCTACTACTTTCACCTACACAAAATAATCGATTGGGCAAGTTACTTCCATTTGCGAAGTCCCCATAACTTTCATTGGGAATTTGATTATGATTTTCAATGTCTGTCCGCGGGTCGGGTGAACGGAGTTCACCAATGGGGTGTGATGCATGATGAAAAAGGTTTATATTTTGATAAGTGCATTAAATGGTAATTTGTATATTACTACTTTTAATTTATTTACTTTAGAGCTCTTACAATCATGCATTTTGCATCCATCTCCATTGACAATATGATCATAGTTAGTAATGTCTGTCATGGGTTTTCTAACTTGTGAAGAGTTGGAAGCATCATTAGGATTTTGAATCATGCAATGGCCTTGTGCAGAGGTTGTTTGAGGTCGACCTCCTTGAGAAGCAACGACATTTTCTCTCCACATCCACGGGCATATTCAGATCGTCTTTTAGCATTCTCATGTCCTCTTTGTTCAGGTGTGAGTGATTGCCTCTGACGTCTTTTTCGATCACTCCATCTTCGTCTTTGTTGTTGCATTTTTTGTGTTCCGTTTTCGTCCATCATGAAACTACATATGCCAATCTTAACTTTATAATTGTGATAAAGGGAATAATGTGACATTAATTTATATTGTAATTTTTTGCTTTGTAATTGTATTTTCTTATTTTATTTGGTAAGATAATCTTTATGTAACTATTATTATTAAGATATAGACACCTATAAGTTCCTATATAAGTATGACTTTAATTTTTGAGGTTTAATAACTTTACTTCTAATTTACTTAACAATAATTAGTGAATTTAGCTTCTAATTTATTTAACAACGATTAATTACTTTTTGAAATTTGTTGGTATCCTTGCTAATATGGGTTCCTATAAGGATTTGACGTCTTATATTCTAAGTCGACTCTGAAATTTTAAGTTATCATATTTACAAATGAGTAATATAGGTAGTAGTTTTGTAAGCTTATTGTATTACAAAAACTAAAGAAATATCTCTATTATAAATGACAAATTTGAACATATCAAACTAAAAGTTAAATATATACAACTCAAACTTGAACACAAAGCTGGATTTGAGCACAAAGTCTCTAAAGTGAAATACGATATCATCGCTATTATATAAAAACAGAGGAAATATTATTATTCATTCTAAATTGTTTGTTAACATAATTGCTAATGCTAAAAACTAAAAACTCAAAATATAAATAAAAAGTTATTGCTAATGCTGGAATCATTAATGAGCAAAGTAGATCCAAATGCACTAAAAATCCAGTTTCCAGATTCTTCGATAGGCTCTATATCAAGCCCTTCTAATCCCTCCTCAAAGAACACTTCCAAGTTCAGGTAGTACTATTTCATCAACATTAGGACTACTTATTGCTGCAGGTCTTTTTTTGGACTCAGATATCTCTCTATGCGCAACTTCTTCACCCCCCCTCTTTTTGTAAACCTCCGCATGTACTTTCCCTGTTTACCACCAGACCACCACCGTCGCTCCCTTCCACCGTCATGTTTTAGAGGGAAGCTTTCTTTTATATGCTCTATATTAACGAAAAGTTTTGAATTTAGATTCCGAAAATTCAGCGGCACTTCGACGGCAGTAATTAAAGGTAGAGGATGAAGTTTGTAATTAATAATAGGATTTTTTTTTTGAGATCGCAATTAAGGAGGTGATTTTAAAATCTCTTGACTTTCTTATTTGCATGCGAGAAATCCTTAATATTTTCAGTCTTTTCGAATTATTATTCATTGAAAAGTTTATTTTTTTATAAAAAAAAACTCTTCAAAACTAGGGCTGTTCAGAGTGCGGTATGGACCGCACCAAACCGCAACCCAAACCGTTTTTTCGCAGTTTGGGTTGGTTTGCGGTTTCAAAATTGCGGTTTGGATTATGATTTCAAGCAAACCGCGGTTTGCGGTTTGGGTTGGATTTTAATTTTTGTAAACCGAAACCGCACCGTAAACCGCAATTTTATACTCCATTCGTCCCAGAAAGTTCTGAACTTGTTGAGACACGTAGTTTAAGGTGATAAGTTGTGGTGTGGTTATCAAATGTTATTTAATTTAAAAAGTAGATGTGATAGGACTTGGTGGGGTATTTTTTATTAGAGGAGAGAGAAAGTTGGGTAACTTTTTATTGATAAAAGGTTGAGTGTGGGCCAAATATGTGTAAAAGAAAGAATATATTAATGGTGGAGCCATGCCAAGAATGGAAGTGTTCAAACTAATTTGGGACAAACATAAAAGGAAAGTGTTCATACTATTCTGGGACGGAGGTAGTATGATTTTTTTTAAAAAATTTTTTTTATCTATTTTGATTTTTTTTAAAATACACTTGACAAGGTGGCATACAAGTATACAATTGAAAAAAAGAGGTTTGAGGTAACGAACTCGGACACTTTTGATAAATTATTATTTATGTTTGATTATGAAGTCAACTTCATATTTATTTGGACTCTTTATATTTATTAACAAATTTTTTTATTCCTAGTTTACAAAATTACTGTCGTGGAGGAAAAAAGGTTAAACCACAAACCAAACCGCACCAAACCGTTTTGTGCGGTTTGGTTTGGGTTGGTTTGGACAAAAGTGCGGTGCAGTTTGGGTTGGAAAAATGTCAAACCGTATATTTGCGGTTCCCAAACCGCACTAACCCAAACCGCGAACACCCCTATTCAAAACTGTAACTATGCAATGGAGAGATTTTGTTTTTCGAATTCTTATTCCATGAAAAAGATTGTTCTTTTAACATTTTTTGTTGAGAAATTATAGTTAGATTTGAATTAGAACTTTTTGTTGGGAAAGACCTATTAAAATAGCTATTTTATTAGGAAAGGCCTAATAAAAACTTTTTTGTTGAAAAAGACCTATTATAATACTTCCCGTTGTTACTTAAGACCACCTTAATATTTTCCGGCCAAAAAGTCAATTTTTCCGACATTGACTTGCTTCCCCTCCTTTTCTTGATAAATAGGACCAACCTATTTTTTTCCTACCATAATCACTTAAAATGGGAAGCAAGAGGAAAGGGTTTGGTAGGGTTAAGGGATTAGGATATAAAAAAATATGTTGGTCTCATTTAATGAGAATAGGCGGTGAAGAAAACTCAATGCTAGAAAATTGACTTTTTGGCGCGAAAATATTGAGGTGGTCTTATGTAACAAAGAGAAGTATTATAATAGGTCTTTTTGAACAAAAAAAGTTTTTATTAGGTCTTTTCCAACAAAATGGCTATTTTAATAGGTCTTTCCCAACAAAAAGTTCTTTGAATTATTGGGAGAATTTTTTTTTTTCAAAGAAAAACACTCCGTAATTATTCAATGGACAGATTTTTTTTTCGTATTCTAATTCCATGCAAAAGTTGTTATTTAAACATTTTTTCTTTTCAGAAACTAAAGTTGGTTTTGAATTTTTGGGAGAAGTTGTATTTTGAGTCAAAATGTTTAAATACTCTCTTCATTTTCTTCAGAGAATGCGAAAACGTTAAACAACTTTTCTATTTTGTAGATTTTGTCAGTGTAATTATTTCCTTTCAGAAATTATTCTATAGCTTGTGTAAAAATTGATAAAGAACACTTTATAGTCTATAGTTAATAGTCACAATTATTTCACAATCTTACTGTCGATTTGTTTCTCTTGAATGTAATGCTCAATGTTTTGATTCTTTCCTAATTTGCCCGGAAAAAAAAAAGATTTGCAATTGAATATTAGTAACTAATTTGCAATTGCACACCTACCTTTTTCCTTGTTCTTGATTCACCTTGCAAGTGCGGTTTTTTAGTTGATAATTGGTTGATGGAACTTGGTCGATTGCACCGGTTGTGAATAAGACTTTCCCTCTCCTTCTGTCGCAAATAAATTTTGCATAAAATACATTATCAAAATCAATAATGTCGATTACGCTGAATTGGTTGTTGGAATAAAAAAACAAACACCTTATAATGTGGAAGAGAAGTAAGGAAAACCTTGTCTCTATTTGCTTGACAGTCGTGATATTTGTTGCTTGTAAGGGTTGTGGAGTATTACCGAAAAGTATCCTGCATGAAATTCACATTGAACAAATGATGATGGGTTTATCAAAATAAATTGTAAAAGCAGTTATTTATGAACAAATCACTGTTTTTTATGCTATGTGATCACCTGATCTTGGTGGAAATATAGTATTTGAATACTTGTGTGTCTTGGATATTTTGCTGTGTTTTTGTGAGTTGTAAAGAGGATGAACTAAAGTGGAGATAATGCGATAGTAGGAAGGAGAAAAGGATAGACTGAAAAAGTGCTTTCAGATTATTTGGTTGCAGTTAGTTTTTTCCCATGTAATTAGGGATTGAGTTGGGCAGTTTTTCCTTGTGTGCATGTTGTATTTTTTTTTCGAATATGCCAGTTTCCTATTTTGTATTTAGTTACATTGCTTTTTTTTTCTTTTTTCTTTTTTTTGGTGTCCTACCCTCTTCACATATAGAATAGAGATATACATTGCTATGATTGTCCTGCTTACCTTTTCATCACCTCACATGTTATTATTGTTAATCAAGACCTAAGGAATTGTTCTAATATTAATTAGACAATTTGGACAACCTGTTAAGAACCCTAAAATTTTTATTGCTTAATAATGTGTCACAAAAAAAACTAGTATTTTACGTGTATCATGAACCAACCTAGACTAATTTATTTTTAGGGTGTATGAAAATATTATCTGGTTATTCTTTTGCATAAAACTTGACATGAATCGATATTTAGTATAGGCCAACAATAGGCGAATGTGGTTCATTATTACCGTGTTCGTAGCCTCACCCCCGAACTCAATCTATGGTTCATTGACCATTAATACGGGGAAATATACATTGGATAAATTCCTAAATGGCCCCTACGATTTCCCAATATCCAATTAGGTTTATGAGTCTTCTTTTAAAAATTTGTTGGCGACTTCAAATCGTTTTCTATAAAACCTTTGCAATGAGGTAGTTAAATACGCGCTCACACCGTGTAGGTGAAATAAAAACGCGCCTACACCAGGGTAAGGTGCAATGGGCTTGCAACCATTCCAAAATAAACACCGAGGGTTTTGCTAGATATATATAGGGTTGTATGGAAACAAATCGTTCCATCCAATAATCCACTAGGCCAGACGAAGGAGGATCAAATCATGAATATGATGTTGGGTATACATCCCAAGTCTCACATCGGAGAGATAAAGACTTACATAATTTATAAGAGTTCACCAAGTACATTAGTATGAGGCCTTTTGGGAAAGCGCCCAAAAAAAAATTCGTACGGCCTAGTCCTAAAGCGGAAACATGTTGGTTGCAGGCATAGCTCGGAGGCACTGTGCATGAGATTCTAAAGAAGGTGTGGAGGCTCTTAGTGTGACCTCGCAATGAGAAATTTGAGCTTGGTGCTTTGTGTCGAAAGTCTTCCTGATATTGTGGTGGTCAGACGGCGTTTTTCACTGGTTGGCGGTGGTACAAGATGATTAGAAGGATTATAAATGGAGGGGAGGCTTGTGGTCCTTGCTCTGAGGGGATGATTGTTGGGTATACATCCCAAGTCCCACTTAGGCGAAGAGGGGGAACTCATTTAAGATCGTTCCATAGATCAAACCAACAACTCCATAGGAGGGATGAATAGGGACAATGAAGGAAGAGGTGGTCACAATCTTCTAGGCAGAGATTGCATAATACACACTTGTCATCCGAGGCTCGGATAATGCCAAATCTAGCAAGGTTACTTCTAGAATGAATTTTCCTAAGGAGAGCGGCCCATATGAAGATTTCAATACGATGAGGAACAAGGCCCTGCCAAATGCCCTTAATAGCGTCTGGTTGGAAGAAGGTTGAAGATTTGTCATTTCAAGACTAAATGATTTTGTAGTGAAGCCACGCTAAGAGTGAGGAGTCCATATAAGACAGTGATGGCTTGATCAAGAATGATAAGGGTCATTTATAAGGCGCACTAGTCTTTGAATTTTGTAAATGCACAGCTTTGATCATAGATATATTTAAGGAAAAATTAATTCTAATAATCAAACCTTTGAGCTGTTCGCTCAAATTAATCCCACCTTTCGATTATTTTTTAATAATCCAATCTTTTAACATGATCTGCTCATATTGAACCATGACCTGTTGAAATAGATTGGTTACCAGTAGAATAGGTTAATTAAACACGTGTCTTATTCTTATTCGTTCTAATTTAATTGATCTTTTTAATTTTAATTAACTTTAATTATAACTAATTTAGCTACCAATGGTCCAACACCACCACCACCACCACTTCCACCGCTCTTTGACTCCACCACCAACAAACCAGCTTCTCCATCCTTCCTTTCTCTCTCCTCGCCACCACAAACCAACACCCCAACCCCAACAACAAAAATCCACCTGAAACCCCCAATTTAAACACACAAAAGGGGTGATCTAAGATCTAGAACACAATCTCATCATCTTCATCTTCTGCAAATTTCAATCATGTTGCGAGATTGTTTTCTCTCACCTCAAAACCCTTTCTTCGTCTTCATCTTCCTCCATTGTTAAACCATCCTTTTTTCTCGCTCCTCGTCTTTCTACCTCCTCATTTCGCTTCTCCTCTACCTTAATCTCTCGCTCTTTCTCAACTGATGCCGGTAATTTAGGGTATCTCAATTTGTTCTCAAATCGATTGATTTTTGTTTCGTTTACAGTAATTGATTGACTTCCGTTTTCTTTTTTTTCTAGAACAGAGGTGTTGAAGCCGAAGCCGAGGATTGAAGATGTGATGCCCATTGCTACTAGTCATGAGCGTGAAGAGCTTGAAGCTCAACTTCTTTTTTTTTTTTATATTTCTTTTTCCTTTATTTGATGGTGATATTATTTGAGGGCGATATAATTATGTATTATATGATTTGTGATCATAGTATAGATTGGGCACAGTTACCTGATGGTTTTTCATCCACATGAAAGTCTGTGGGGGTTGTTCGCAGGGGGAGAGGGAGGAAGTATTTGCAGGCGGTAGGAGTGGGGGTTGTTCGCAGGGGGTGGGAGTGTGAGCGATCGCATCAGAGGGGGTGTGGGGTGGTCACAAGGAGTGGGGAGAGGGTGCTTGTTGGCAGCTAGGGTAGGGTTGTTCACAGGCTGTAGGGAGGGGGTGGAAGGGTGGTGGTGAAGGGGAGGAAGAGAGGTAGGGGAGAGAAAAACAAAGGGAGTGAGAGGTCAGAGATGAGAGGAGAAAAATGAAAAAAAAAAAAAACAAAATAAATAAAATTATTTTAATTTTACAACTTCAACAGGTTACCGGTCTTATGACTCAATATGAGCGGATCGTGGTAAAAGGTTGGATTATTAAAAAATAATTAAAATGTTGGATTAATTTGAGCAGACGGCTCAAAGGTTGGATTATTATAATAAATTTTTCCTATATTTAATTAACTATTAGCAAAAAGTATAAAAAAAATTATATTTCAAAATTATGCAATGAGATGAATCTGCCGACTTAATTACTAATACTTCTTCCACAAATTCCTCAGACCCTGAGCAATTTTACTTTTTTAATCATGCACAAACCTAACTTAGTGATATTTATTATAAGACTAATTTATAAGGAAAGATTGGTTTTAACTACTTTCCAAAATTATTTAACTATGTTATACAAGTTTTGAAATTGCTACCTACTAAAGGATTTATTCCAATAATCCTTCATTCATGACCTTCTTCCATGGTCTTTTTCGTTTGTCCCTAAGTTCCTCCCTTTTTTCTATTGATTTGATTAATAAAAAATTGAATTAATTAAAAGAAAAAAATATCAGAGACTTACCAGAAATTGATTCTCGAACCCGTCAATCATGGTGTCATTCATAGGGTTGTCCGAAAGTTTCTGATCCTACTGATGTGATATACGATCCCGTTGATCCAGTCGATCCGATCCAAATTTTAGGATATTCGTCCGATTTTTTATATTTTGGATTTTTCGGATCGGATACGGATTGGGAAAATTATATTTCAGATATCATAATATCCGAAAGCTTTAAAATAATAACTTTTTTCTAGAAAATCCTGTAATTTAAAAACCTAATGCAAACAAAACTCTTCCCTTTTCATTTTTGAAGCTTAGCCGAAATTCGACTCTCCCCATTCCCCAATCCCCACTCACACTCCGACAATCCCCCACTCCCCACTACCCACCATGCTGGCGCCACTGTCTTCCCAGGTCTTCGCACCAAGAGTGTGCGAGAGTGGCACACATGCACTAACACCTAAGGGTTGAGTCTTCGACATTCGCACCAAGAGTCTTCAGCCTTCGCATCACCGTTCTCTCGCCTTCGCATTAGACTTCATCTCCTCACTGGCTACCGCCTCATTAGCCACAAAATGAGAAGACTTTCAACTGTCGGTCAAGGTTCTTCCTTTTTCTCTTGCTGGTTTTTTCTCTCACCGGCCACTAGACATCATTCTCGTCGTTGCCAGTGTTTGTATATCTTTAATTCTTATTATATGCGCCAATTTTTTGTATATCATACAAATTTTGTAAATCTTAATTTTCTTTAATGGTTGAATTTGAAACCCTATCGCATATTAGTAGTTCAATTTTTAAGTTTTATCTCTTGTTTAGTAATTTTAAAAGTTTTAATTCTGTATAGAAGTTGAATTTGTTGTTTAGTGATTATGTTTAGTAATACAAGGAAATCAGGTGGGATATCCGATCTGAAATTTAAGATATCCTGAATGTCGGATATTTGAAATTTTTCGGATCAGACTCAGATCGCAGTTTCTCCTATCCGAAATTTCCGGATCAAATTTGATTATCATAAATGAACACCCCTAGTCATTCATCCTTTCTCATCCTTGTCAATTATATTCAATGAAATTATTCAATGATAATTAATTTAAAAAATCGAAAAAAGAAGGTAATTAAAACTTATATTTTCTAATAATATATAAAAACAAATCTTCACGTATTAGACCCAGTAACAAATTTCAATAGTGAAATAATGTTCCAACTTAATTTATATAATTTTCAGGAAGGACTTGATAGTTCAACAATCTAAATAATATACTTACTTTTTTATATTGTATAAACTAAATAAAAGTAATAAGATTACAATTTTCACTTTTAGATATATATAATCTTACTAATAGTCTTATTGTTGAAAGAAGTGTAGTGCATAACACATGTGAGTGTCCCACACTGATAAAAGAAAAGAGATGAGATCACTTTATAATGCAAAGGGGTTACTCCTCTAGTTGCCAATTTGCCATATGGTTTTAAGGTAAAATCTCCTTAGTCTTCTAAAGTAGACTCACTCTCCTTATCATGGGTATGGCCCAAACCCATATTTAAAACTGGTTCTATATACTCCTGTACAAGTTAAAGTCAATCAAAAATAAAAAAAAAAGCTATGAAACGGACACTTGGTTAACTATATTTTTCCTATGATGAATTAGTATTATGAAGATGTATTTTTTTTTACATCGAGAAAATTTGCATTAATTAAACAACAGGAGTACAGCTTAATGCTAATACAGCCTAAAAAAACAAACTAAAACTAATGTGAGCTTCATTTGCTCGTAAATACTAAATGAAGAAAAAACAACCTATTACTTGCCCAGTTCAAATGAAACAAGTCTTGAGCGGTGGTCGGTGAGGTTGGGTTATATGTCTTGGCGAGAAAAACCTGATATGAGAGGGACCCTGTTGAGATACAAAACCTTGAGGATCTTCACAGATGGATTGCCGCATTATATCTAGTAGACCCCAATGTACACTTGACATTAAATCCCAAGGTCCTTGAAGAGAAACATCCTCGTGGGATTTAAATGATTCAACTAACAATGAAATCACGTCTTTTGGTGACTTCTAACCTTGCTGCGAGGGTAGCCAGAGTTTATTCTCACTAGACTGAAACTCAAAATGCGTGGAGCACTAGTAGAAAAACATTAATTTGTGTCTGATGTTTTGTGTCGACTAACCATGCAACCGATACAAATTGCTCTGGCTGAAATGATTTGCGTCAAATCCATAAGTCAACCGATGCAAATGACATACGATGTGCGCCGGATGGAATAGTTAACCAACGCAAAACCATTAAGCATATGACCCAACACTTAATATGCATTGGTTCGTGATTGTGTTCGATGCAAATGTTGGGTATCCTAGCCAAAAGGACAACATGTGGTCTGCGTGGATTGGCCCTCAACATCCGATGCAAATCGTTTGTTTGAGAAATTTGCGTAGGGCATTACATTGCACTCGACGCAAATCATGCTTGCCTTTTTTCGACTTACCATCCCTAGTTTACTCACCAGGACTCTCATATTGTCACGCTCACTAGTCTCACTACTCTCACTCTCTTTCGAAGTACTTTCACTCTCTCTCTCTCTCTCTCTCTCTCTCTCTCTCTCAGGTGTATCCCTTCACTCCGAACACCTTCTCCGGCGAATCCCTTCACTCCGATCGCCTTCTCTGGCAAATCCTACTTCTCCAGCGAACGACCTTTTTTCTCGAAATCCTAACTGCCTTTTCTTCTCCCATTCTCTCAGTATCACTTGCGAACTAACACCAGTCACCACTCACCAGCAAACCCGAAATATCCGTCGGCTCTCACCATTAGCTCAGTCTCACGAGCAAACTCGAAAAATCCACCGCTATCACAATTCGTTGTACTCGGCTCTCGCTCTCTTCACTACACACACACACACACACACACACACACACACTCTCTCTCTCTCTCTCTCTCTCTCTCTCTCTCTTTTCTCTTTGTCTCACATTGCTTGTCTCTCACTCTTCGCTGGACGTCACCGCCCCTCTTCGTCGTCCTAAGTGGGCCACACTTAGGGTGGTGCAATTGGTTAAGTTTTGCGTTAAATTTCAGAAATTTCAAGGGTTTATGGGTCATTATTCCAGTTGCCGGCTAATGGATTCCGACGTGGAAGGTTAGTTTGCTTTAACTTTTATTGAAATTCCTTTAATTGCTCTTTAATTATTGTTTTTGGTTGTGCATATTGGATTTGTGATTGTGGTGTTCATTGCAATTTGGATAATAAAATTTTTGCTTTAAATATTTTTGGATTTGTGATTGTTAAGTTGCAGGCTTTATTGTTGAACTCTGATATGTGAAAATGAACTTTTGATATTATTATGTTAGTTTTCTTAAATTTTGAAATATGGACGTTCCTATATATGAGGGCGGGAAAGCTAAGGAATGGATTGGTTTTATGATTGTAAAGATGTGGGTTTGGTTATTATTTAATTCTAATATATGATGTGGTTTTATGATTCTAATATATAGATTGCTTGTTATTGATTTATAATATTATGGATTACTTTTGTGATTATAAAGATGTGATCGAGTTTGGTTATTACCATCATGTTATATATGAATTATGAATTTGTGGATTTGTGATACTCTCATGTTATACGGTGTATGTACGTTACTTTAGGTGCACTTTGCTAGGGGTTTGATTGTAATTGTTAACATTCGTGTCTTATTTAGCTCTTAGCGGAAGTTCGGAGTTTTGCGAGATAATTTGTGTTAACGTCATGTATTCCGAGCTTCCAAGGTGAAGTGCATTTGAGCCGAGCAAAGCCCAAGCATCACCGCAAGCCTAAGCATCACGACAAGCTCGCCAAGCCAAGCTCTCGTGAGCACCGCAAGCCCAACCACTAAAAAGATCCACAACCAATCTTAATTCACTTGTAACCAAAATCCGCAAAAGAAAATCCGTTGGGAGGACTTCAATAGCTAGGAGTTGGTACAACTAGAGGGTTGAGATTGTTAATGTATCTTTTCGATCTCTTAAGCTAGGAGCAAATCTCAAAAATCTAAACAAAATTTGAATTTGTCATTTGTTTGAGTGATTCGAGGGAGAGGGTTGTGAGTTGAGTTAAGAGATTTGAGTTGGTGTTGTTAAGAAATTTGAGTTTGACGGATTGCTTTTCATGAGTTTTGAGAATTCGATCTTCGATTTACCCGATTTTCAAATTTCCCCCCCCCCCATTTTTAGTTTACTTTTTCTTTTAATTGTCGACACATTGAGGACAATGTGTAGTTTAAGTAGGGGGGAGGGTATTCTCATTCTCATGTATCTATGTTGTATATATTACTTTTAATTTGAAAAAAAAAAAATGATGAAAAGAATCCCGCTGAGTTGAAAACCCGCAAGGGCGGGCGACTCGGGCAAAAATGGGGGCCCGGATAGGTTGAAAACCCGAAAGGGCAACTTACGCAAAAAAGTGGCTTATATTGAGCGGGTAAGATGGTGAGATGAAAAAAAAAAGAAATGTGTGAAGCTAGGATGAAAACCCGAAAGGGCTCCTAGGCAGAAAATGAGAGATTAAGAGAGAATTATGTATTTTGAAGACTCATTTGCCGGAGATTTGTTTTGGCTTTCGCATTCTTTTGGTTGATTGTTTTTGGGAGTAAGCATGGAATTTATCCCTTTTTGTCTTTGTTCCATGGCTTGCTTATATAGGTTGGTTGTAATAGTAGTAGTAGTTTATCTTTTGAGGTTTTAGGCGAGTTGTCATTTTGATTGTGGCGTTGGAGTGAGTTCAATTCCTTTGAGATCCTTCAGGATTTGAGCTCACATTTTGGTTGTCGTTGGGTGATTATTGTTGTCGCGTCTTTGTATTTTTCAGGTGAGCTCGAATCTAAGTGTGGGGGAATCATCGTCCCTTACGTTTAGGTTTTTGAGCGGATGTTGTTAAGATGTGATGATGATGATGTAGTTGATGGGGAGTGTAGGTTGGTGTCGTTAGTTTGGATGAAGATTTATTTGGTGATCCTCATTTTGAGTTTACTCGAGGTCGAGTAAAGTTCAAGTGTGGGGGTATTTGATACGCTCATGTTATACGGTGTATGTACGTTACTTTAGGTGCACTTTGCTAGGGGTTTGATTGTAATTGTTAACATTCGTGTCTTATTTAGCTCTTAGCGGAAGTTCGGAGTTTTGCGAGATAATTTGTGTTAACGTCATGTATTCCGAGCTTCCAAGGTGAAGTGCATTTGAGCCGAGCAAAGCCCAAGCATCACCGCAAGCCTAAGCATCACGACAAGCTCGCCAAGCCAAGCTCTCGTGAGCACCGCAAGCCCAAGCCTCGGCCATCCAGCATGCACACCTAGCGCTCGCACATCGCCAGCCCAGTGCTCGCCCAGCAGCCTCGCCCAAGCTGCCCAGCCCAGCGCTCCAGCATCGTAAGCCTCGCCAGCCCAGCGCTCGCCCAGCTCAGCCCAGCGCTCGCCCAGCGCTCAGCAGCAGGCACGCCCAGCAGCTCGCACCTCGCGAGCATGGTCGCACCTCGCGACCTCCTGCTCGCACCTCGCGAGCTTTCTCGCACGGTGCGACCCGCTTGGTTTGGCCCGGCTCTTCGGCTCGTTGCGAAGGCGGTAGCTCATCGCACGGTGCGACACTGTACCGCACCTCGCGACCCCCTAGGTCGGTCTAAATGTCGGCTGACTTTTGAGCCTTAGTATAAATACTAAACTTTGTTTTTGGTCCAAAACACACACACACTTGAGGAGAGAGAATATCAAACACTCCATTCTTCTCTTCTTATCTTCTCTTTTTAGTTTTTATTTTCTAGTTTAGTTATCGTAGATTTCAATTATGGAATTGGCGTATGCTATGCCGATTGTAGCTTGAACTGTTCTTGAATGAGATTAATACAAAGCTTCAAGCATTATTGTGAGATCTTTCCTCTTTATTTAGTTTCTTTGATTATGGTTTAATTTCTATGATTGTTTTCTATGGTTTTTGCATAATTATGCTAGAAATGTTACTAGTCTGATTGTGCAATTAATCTACTGCTAGATTTAAGAATAGAATCAGATTGTTTTATTCTTTTATCAATTGGTAGCAAACTAGGGAGTAACTTAGATGCAGATCGTCTTGGTTATTTCTTGGGGAAATTGAATCAACTGTTGAATGTTTATCGCTTGTATGACGTTAGCAGGTCTATTGGTTCTCTGTGTTTATTGTTGCTATTGGATTGAACTTAGACGCCGATCGGACTAGGTTATCCTTTAGTTAGGGTTTTATAGTCACGCTGATCGTGCTATTCAACTAGGAATAAGGAGAAAACGAGATTAATTCTCGGCAATGGATAATTATGGAAATAATTAGAGTGGAGGTTCAAGGATCGATAATGAATTGAAGTGGATGTTAATCGGATTCAAGATCTTCCCATATTGATTTCTCATTTTATTTAGTTGCTAGTTAATTTTAGTTTGTTCGTAAATCTACTTGAAAACCCCCCTTGTTTTTAGGTTACTCGACCGTTAGAGTTATCTAAGTACTAACTCACGCTAAATATAGAACTCGTCCCTGTTTCCCTGTGGATACGAACCTTACTTCCATTATACTAGTTTAGTGTAAAAGAGAGTAGGAGAAATATTATCTTTGGCCGGGTGCGGTGCACAACGACACATCCGCGCCCCGCCAAATTTTGGCGCCGTTGCCGGGGAACGGGGTTACTTGTTTGTATTTAGTGTATGCTTTTGGATTGTATTGCTTATGGTTTTTGTTTATGGTTAATACTCGTGCTACTAACCAAGAACCTTTGCAGTACGATCGAGATCTAGAACTAACCCTTTTCAGGTTGAGAAGAGAATTGCGTGAGGACTTTAGAGAGCTCCCTTTTTCGCTTGAATTTGAAGAAGAGATGCCTCCTAGAGTTGAGCACCGCACTTTAAAGGAGCTCACTGCTCCTAACCTTGACCAACAGCCTTTGTGTATCACATTTCCGGAACCGGAAGTGGGGGACACATTTGAGCTAAAGTCGGGGTTGATACATTTGCTTCCCTCATTCCATGGGCTAAATGGTGAAGATCCAAATAAACATTTGTCAGAGTTTCATGTGGTATGCAGCAGCATGAAACCAAGTGGAGTTTCGTAAGACGTAATCAAGCTTAAAGCCTTCCCCTTTTCGCTAAAAGACGCAAAGAAAGGACTGGATGTACTACCTTCCGGCCGACAAGCATCACCACTTGGGCACAATTGAAAAAGAGCTTTCTCGAGAAATACTTTCCCACTTCTAAATCATCTACATTGAAGAAGGAGATAAGTAACATTGAGCAACGGGGTGATGAGTCATTTTATGAGTATTGGGAGAGGTTTAAGAAGTTATGTGCTAGTTGTCCATACCACGGTTATTCGAGAGGAAGATTTGGTGCTATACTTCTATAATGGCTTATGTGATGAGGATGCTAGGATGGTTAATGCAGCAAGTGGTGGATCCATTGTGAATAAAACCGCACTCGCCGCTAAGGAACTTTTAAATGAGCTTCTTTGAAAGCTCGAGGCGGTTTAGTAGAAGGTCCGGAACTCGACGTGTGGTCTCCGAGGGTTCTAGTTCTTCTAAGTTGGAAGATCAGGTGCAAGCTCTCACATCCGTGATGCGAGACTTCATAGTGAAAGAGAAAACTCACCAAGTGAAGGCTTGTGGCATTTGCTCTTCACATCATCCAACTGATTTTTGCCCTCATCTACAAGAACCGAGTGAAGAGGTTAAGGCGGCCGATTTTCAGGGCCAAGGTTTCCAGAAAAGATATGATCCATATTCTGGTACCTACAATTCGGGATGGCGAGATCATCCTAATTTGAGGTACGGGAACTCATCAGGGAACCAGCAGCCGCCACAGCAGTATAACCGCCCACCACCTCCTTATTCGAAGGCACCGGAGCAAGGAGCTCCATATTTTCGGCCGCAAGGCCAACCACAGGGACCGAGTACCGGCATGTCTACAGAGGATATGATTAATGCTTTAACTAAAAATGTTACTAACATGCAGGGAAATATGGTTCAGTTTCAGGAGGAGACCCGTTCGAGCATCAAGAACTTGGAGAGCCAAGTAAGCCAAATTGCAGGAGCTGTAACCAAGTTAGAGGCTAGGGATTCGGTGAGGTTTCCATCCCAAATAGAACTTAACCCTAAGATGAACGTGAGTGCTATCACATTGAGGAGTGGAGCGGAAATTGCAAGCAAAGAGAGGTTGGTGGTTTGAGACAAAGAGATAGTGGAAGAGGTGATCGAGCATGAACCGACAACAGATTGTACATCATTGCCACCTCAACAAGAGGAGATAGTCCAAAAATCACCTCCTCCACCATATGAACCAGAGCCACCATTTCCCGAGGCATTGAGAGAAACCCGCAAAACAGAGCGCAACAATGACATTTACGAAATCTTTCGTAAATGTGAGGTAAACATTCCCCTTTTTGATGCTTTAAATCAAGTACCTAGGTTTGCTAAGTTCCTTAAGGAATTGTGCACTTCGAAAAGAAAGCAAAAACAAAAGGGAGTGCAAAAAGTGAAGGCTAGCGAGCATGTCTCGGCTATCTTTCAAAAGAAATTACCTCAAAAGTGCAATGACCCAGGCATGTTTACCATCCCATGTACTATAGGTGACACCATGTTTCCTAAAGCCATGTTAGACTTAGGTGCGTCAATTAATGTGATTCCATATTCATTGTATAAGTCTTTGAAACTTGGCAATTTGCATGAGACTGGTGTGGTGATTCAATTAGCTGATAGATCCAATGTTTATCCTAGGGGTAAATTAGAGGATGTGTTAGTTAAGGTTGGGAAATTGCAGTTTCCTGCTGATTTTTATGTTTTGGAGATGGAACCTGATAAGCATGCCGCCCCCGTCCTTTTGGGGCGACCTTTCTTGAAAACATCTTGCACTAAAATTGATGTTTGCGCTGGTTCTTTGACCATGGAATTTGAGGGAAAGGTAGAGGCGTTTAAAATCAATGATTCTAAGCCTTTGATTAAGGATGATAACCCTTTTTGCTCTATTAACATTGTTGACTCTGTTTTGCATGATGTTCTTGACATTGTTGAGGATTGTGCATCTCCTACTAACATGCAGGTTATGGTGCCGGAGTTGAAAGAGCGGAAAAAGCCTCCTGATTTACCATCTTGTTTTGACACTGTACCACTAACGATGCATTGCAAGAGTTCTTCTCAATTTGTTTTGCAGGTACTTACATTGGAGGTTGACATAGAGCCACCATTGTCACATATGGAGCACAAGCCCAATTTTTTAGCTCAAGGTACTAAGTCGAGCTAACGACTTTAAACAACAGCGCTTCTCGGGAGGCAACCCGAGATCCCATTTATTTTCTTTCTTTTTCTTTATTTCTCATCCAATTTCCACCACCACAACAAATTTTCTTTCACCCACCGCCCAACCACTAAAAAGATCCACAACCAATCTTAATTCACTTGTAACCAAAATCCGCAAAAGAAAATCCGTTGGGAGGACTTCAATAGCTAGGAGTTGGTACAACTAGAGGGTTGAGATTGTTAATGTATCTTTTCGATCTCATAAGCTAGGAGCAAATCTCAAAAATCTAAACAAAATTTGAATTTGTCATTTGTTTGAGTGATTCGAGGGAGAGGGTTGTGAGTTGAGTTAAGAGATTTGAGTTGGTGTTGTTAAGAAATTTGAGTTTGACGGATTGCTTTTCATGAGTTTTGAGAATTCGATCTTCGATTTACCCGATTTTCAAATTTTCCCCCCCCATTTTTAGTTTACTTTTTCTTTTAATTGTCGACACATTGAGGACAATGTGTAGTTTAAGTAGGGGGGAGGGTATTCTCATTCTCATGTATCTATGTTGTATATATTACTTTTAATTTGAAAAAAAAAAATGATGAAAAGAATCCCGCTGAGTTGAAAACCCGCAAGGGCGGGCGACTCGGGCAAAAATGGGGGCCCGGATAGGTTGAAAACCCGAAAGGGAAACTTACGCAAAAAAGTGGCTTATATTGAGCGGGTAAGATGGTGAGATGAAAAAAAAAAAGAAATGTGTGAAGCTAGGATGAAAACCCGAAAGGGCTCCTAGGCAAAATGAGAGATTAAGAGAGAATTATGTATTTTGAAGACTCATTTGCCGGAGATTTGTTTTGGCTTTCGCTTTCTTTTGGTTGATTGTTTTTGGGAGTAAGCATGGAATTTATCCCTTTTTGTCTTTGTTCCATGGCTTGCTTATATAGGTTGGTTGTAATAGTAGTAGTAGTTTATCTTTTGAGGTTTTAGGCGAGTTGTCATTTTGATTGTGGCGTTGGAGTGAGTTCAATTCCTTTGAGATCCTTCAGGATTTGAGCTCACATTTTGGTTGTCGTTGGGTGATTATTGTTGTCGCGTCTTTGTATTTTTCAGGTGAGCTCGAATCTAAGTGTGGGGGAATCATCGTCCCTTACGTTTAGGTTTTTGAGCGGATGTTGTTAAGATGTGATGATGATGATGTAGTTGATGGGGAGTGTAGGTTGGTGTCGTTAGTTTGGATGAAGATTTATTTGGTGATCCTCATTTTGAGTTTACTCGAGGTCGAGTAAAAAGTTCAAGTGTGGGGGTATTTGATACGCTCATGTTATACGGTGTATGTACGTTACTTTAGGTGCACTTTGCTAGGGGTTTGATTGTAATTGTTAACATTCGTGTCTTATTTAGCTCTTAGCGGAAGTTCGGAGTTTTGCGAGATAATTTGTGTTAACGTCATGTATTCCGAGCTTCCAAGGTGAAGTGCATTTGAGCCGAGCAAAGCCCAAGCATCACCGCAAGCCTAAGCATCACGACAAGCTCGCCAAGCCAAGCTCTCGTGAGCACCGCAAGCCCAAGCCTCGGCCATCCAAAGCATGCACACCCGGGCGCTCGCACATCGCCGGCCCGGTGCTCGCCCAGGCAGCCTCGCCTAAGCTGCCCGGCCCGGCGCTCCAAAGATCGTAAGCCTCGCCCGGCCCGGCGCTCGCCCGGCGCTCGGCAAGCGAGCACGCCCGGCAGCCTCGCACCTCGCGAGCATGGTCGCACCTCGCGACCTCCTGCTCGCACCTCGCGAGCTTTCTCGCACGGTGCGACCTGCTTGGTTTGGCCCAGCTCTTCAGCTCGTTGCGAAGGCAGTAGCTCATCGCACGGTGCGACCTGTACCGCACCTCGCGACCCCTAGGTCGGTCTAAATGTCGGCTGACTTTTGAGCCTTAGTATAAATACTAAACTTTGTTTTTGGTCCAAAACACACACACACTTGAGGAGAGAGAATATCAAACACTCCATTCTTCTCTTCTTATCTTCTCTTTTTAGTTTTTATTTTCTAGTTTAGTTATCGTAGATTTCAATTATGGAATTGGCGTATGCTATGCCGATTGTAGCTTGAACTGTTCTTGAATGAGATTAATACAAAGCTTCAAGCATTATTGTGAGATCTTTCCTCTCTATTTAGTTTCTTTGATTATGGTTTAATTTCTATGATTGTTTTCTATGGTTTTTGCATAATTATGCTAGAAACGTTACTAGTCTGATTGTGCAATTAATCTACTGCTAGATTTAAGAATAGAATCGGATTGTTTTATTCTTTTATCAATTGGTAGCAAACTAGGGAGTAACTTAGATGCAGATCGTCTTGGTTATTTCTTGGGGAAATTGAATCAACAGTTGAATGTTTATCGCTTGTATGACGTTAGCAGGTCTATTGGTTCTCTGTGTTTATTGCTGCTATTGGATTGAACTTAGACGCCGATCGGACTAGGTTATCCTTTAGTTAGGGTTTTATAGTCACGCTGATCGTGCTATTCAACTAGGAATAAGGAGAACGCGAGATTAATTCTCGGCAATGGATAATTATGGAAATAATTAGAGTGGAGGTTCAAGGATCGATAATGAATTGAAGTGGATGTTAATCGGATTCAAGATCTTCCCATATTGATTTCTCATTTTATTTAGTTGCTAGTTAATTTTAGTTTGTTCGTAAATCTACTTGAAAACCCCCCTTGTTTTTAGGTTACTCGACCGTTAGAGTTATCTAGGTACTAACTCACGCTAAATATAGAACTCGTCCCTGTTTCCCTGTGGATACGAACCTTACTTCCATTATACTAGTTTAGTGTAAAAGAGAGTAGGAGAAATATTATCTTTGGCCGGGTGCGGTGCACAACGACACATCCGCGCCCCGCCAATTTGTTGTGAGTTTCTTAATTAACATATGGACATACCTTAATGGGGTAAGGAAGGAGTGGATATGCTATTTAATTGCAATGTGCATCATTGGCCTAGATACCCGTTCGAGGCTTACTCATTAGGAGTAAGTCTTGAACAGTCCCAGTTTGAGACTGTTTTTGAGTTCCTTATCTCACTTAGGATATGAATGAATGTTTGGTTTTCGATTCTAAGAAATATCTAGCTCATTTCCCTAAGCGTTCTCTGGTACATATGTTGATACTTTACCTACTATCTTCATCGTGCACTTGGAGAACTGTAGGGAAGTGCTCCCGGATTTTTCTTAGAATTGAAAACCAAACGTTCATTCACTAGTGAGATAAGAAACTCAAGGATGGGTAAGGTTGGAGTGATAAGGACCCAATTGTTCATGACTGTACTTGATAAGACACTCTGAATAATGTGATTGATTGTGTTCTTGTTTGGTGTATCTAGTGTATAAATATGGATCGAAACTGGATGTATGGTAATCGGATTTCGGTGACATTTCTATAAGGGGTTGATGAATTTATGAGGGTTGCTTTAGAACATCAATCGCATAATGGGTCAAAGTTAGTTTTTTGTCCGTGTTGTGATTGCAATAACTCTAGGGGTATCTTGATGTGGATCAAATTAAGGAGCATTTGATTCGTCGTGGGTTTAAGAGTAATTATACCAGGTGGACATGGCATGGAGAGTTTTATGATCAGGGTATGAGCTCCACTAGCTTCTATGATGATTTGCATGTTGATCCCATTGATGATGAGGTTGAGGTTGAAATTGAAAAAGGAGAGGATGATAATGAGAATGATAGGGTACATTGGAGAGTATCACGTGGGATATACATTGGAGAGTGTCATGTGGCATTGATCCTTCGATAGGAACGCATTTAAATATATCTGTATAAATTATTTGCCTTAGGTGTGCGGTCTTTAATTTTGAAAAGTCCCTACTATATTTATATTGATGGTTAGATAGTTAGATTACCGGAAAACTATTTAATTTATATAATTATGTAAAGGCATATGATACAATTATATGATCAAAATAAGTTTAGGTGAGAATGATTCTTATATGAGAACATCTGAACATCAAAGTAATAATCCATTTTAGTAGAATTGTAACCCTTTTATATAAAGTATGATCATATGATAATCTTTTTTCCTTAACATATATTGTAATCCTCTACGAAAAAAATTGGTATCCAAAAAAATTGATCATGTTTTAGTCAAAATGAATTATCTATTAGTTAAAAAAGATTACTACTTATTGTTATCAAGTTCTCATGCATATAAGTATTGTTCCTGATGTAACTAAATCATATATATATATATGCAATTCGCATATTGAAGTGCCAAGCTAGAAAGAAGATGTCATCAATCGAGGTTTAGGGTTTTCTCTCCCATGGTGAAATTGCGGAGTGTATAGAGTTTCACAATCAATATGTGATTATTATAGGTCGTAAAAAGAAACCACAGTCTTCTAACCCTCCAATGACTCGCAAGCCCATTGTTTATTAGCAAAGCAAGGACAACAACAAGGAATCTAATCTCCTATGGGTAGTAATGGTGGAATTGTTCCTCAAGCAACTCTGAGAGGTGTGACTATGGAAATACAGGATGTAATTAATGCTATGAACCAGATTTTCACTAGTGATCGACAGAAGCAAGCGGGAAATGGCATGCAAAAGGAACAAAATGTCGAAGTTATTGTTCCATTGGAACGAAATATTGAAGTTACTGTTCCATTGATTTCCTCTGTTGCTAAAAACGAAAATCAAAGCGGTGATGAAGCAGAAGTTGAAGTGCTAGGGGAAAATGAGGAAGAAATAGCTCTGGTGGGCAAAGCACCTGGAATTTCAGTGGTGGAGACTCAAAAGACTACAAAACCTAGTGGTCGAACACGGTCTTCTCTGATTGCAGAGAATAAACTCACTACTAAGAGTATGTCTTTTAAATTTGTTGCTCCGTCTGTGAAAAATCGGAAAGTTGTTGCTCAATTCGATAGAAATGAAGCAGTTAAATTGACTGATATCTGGGCAAATGCTATTATTGTGTATGTTGCATGTGGGTCATAAACCCTCTATTGGAGCTATAATAAGGTATATTGCTGTTGAATGGAATCATGTTAGCAAGCCTAAGGTCTTTCTACATGAAGATGGATATTTCATTGTGAAATTTGTAACACTGGAGGATAAGAATGAAATCTTATACTCTAGTCCTTATACTTTTAATAGTAGGCCTATGATTACTAAGGCTTGGACCCTAGACTTTAATTTTTATGAGGAAATTATGAGATTAGTTCCTCTATGGATTAGGTTTCCTAATCTACCTTTGAATTGTTGGGGACCAGAAACACTGAGTAGAATTGGGAGCATGATAGGGGTCCTTCTATATGCAGATGATAGCACTACTACGCAAATGAGGGTGTCATTTGCTAGACTGCTTATAGAAGTTGATGTTACTAAGCCTCTACCTAGATTAGTGGCTATTGAAGGTGATAATGGGAAAAGTATGGAGTAGATAGTACATTATGAATGGATACCTCCTTTTTGCCAGAAATGTCAAACTCCTGGGCATGATTGTGCCAAAGCTAAACAGCCAGCTGGGGTAAACACTAAAACTGTGCAAAAGTGGGTACCTAAAGTTGTTCAACCAGTGGAAGATGCTAGGCCAGTAGCTCAGTAGAAGCCTGTGGAGGGAGTTGCTTCGGTTATTAAAAGACAGCAAGAGAAAGCTAATGCACCTGCTGTGCAAATGAAAGAGACTAGAACTGAACTTGGAGAGCAGAAAACCATCACTCCTTGCCAGGTTCGGGTAGGTGATATTGAATGGTCAGTTGTAACTGGTATAAGCAATAGAGGACCTAGTCTTGAAGTGCCAGGGCCTGTTTCAATTGTTCATACAATTGGCGAGGAGGGGACAAGCTCTTTTCATTTTAACATTACATGATTATTGGCTCATGGAATGTGAGAGGACTGAATTGTCCTGTAAAAGTTTTAGAAGTTAAAAAATATATTAGTATGAATAACATTAGTTGGTTTGCTTTGTTAGAAACCAAAGTAAAATATACTAATAAGGTGAAAATTAGGAAGAAATTTGGTAATATTTGGAATTGGGCAGATAATTATGAGTTCTCTCATAGAGGGAGAATTTGGATTGCTTGGAATATTGCAGAGTTTACATATTAGGTTGTTCTTAAGACTGATCAAGTGATTCATGGTTGTTTTACTAATAAAAAGACTGGCAAGAGTATGTTTGTCACTTTTGTCTATGGCTTGCATACTGTTGAGACTAGAAGGCCTCTGTGGACATTACTGAAGCAAATCAATGATACTACGCAAATTGAATGGTGTGTCTTAGGTGATTTCAATGTTGTCTTGTCTAGTGAATACAGGCTTCATGGTAGGCACATTAATTCTCATGAAACGCAAGATTTTGAGGAGTTGCTTCATAATAGTGATTTGAGTGAGCTTAGGAGTTGTGGTTATTTTTACTCTTGGACTAATAAGAGTGAGGGAGAAGCTCGAATTTTTAGTAGAATTGATAGATGTCTGGTTAATATTCAGTGGAGGATGGTTTATATTAACGTAGTGGTTGATTATAAAAATCCAAGAATTTCAAATCATTGTCCACTTTTATTAAAGTGCACCTCTCAACCTCATAAGGGAGGGAGAACTTATAAAATTTTCAACTACATGGCTGAGCATGAAGGATTTGATACTATTTTAACTATTGTGTGGGCCAAGAATGGAGCAGGGGCTGTGATGAGTCAAGTTTGGAGGAAGATTCAAGCTTTAAAGGGCATACTGAAGCCGCTTCATCAAAAAGATTTTGCTGAACTTGATAGCAGAATTGTTCACCTTTGAGAGCAATTGAATATTATTCAAACTGAGATGGGGATGGATATAGTTAATCAGGATCTGCAGAAACAAGAGGCTGATTATTTAGCTTTGCTAAGTGTAGGCGTGATTTTATTTTCGCCTACGCGGTGTGAGTGCATATTTGACTACCCCATTGTTAAGGTTTTATTAAAATTTATTTTGAAGTCGCCAACAAGTTTTTAAAGGAAAACTTATAAACCTAATTGGATATTGAAACTGTAGGTACATCTTAGGGACTTATCCAATGTACATTTTCCCGTCCTGACTCCATAAATAGTCAAAATGAACCAAAGATTGAGTTCGGGGGTGAGGGTACGAACACGGTCATAATGAACCACATTCGCCCGTTGTTGGCCTCTACTAAATATCGATTCACAACAACTTTTATGCCAAAGAATAATCATATAATTTTATACACCCTAAAAATATTTAGTCTAGGTTGGTTCAAGAAACACATAAAAGACTAATTTTTAGCGACAAGTTATTTTGCAATCAATTTACAAGGTGCCTAGCTTGTTGTCCAATTATCTGATTAATGTTAGAACAGTTCTTTAGGTCTTTGATTAGCAAAAATAACATGTGGGTGATCAAAGTCATGCATTGAACAATTATATAATATGTATAGAACAATCAGGCAAAGCATATATAATGTATGAAAATAAATAAAAGAAGGAAGGATTAGAATATACACTAGAACGATTTTATACCAAAGATCTACATCAGAAAAGAAACAGTTAGTAACTTCAATATAAAAATAGAGAATTTATTTAAGGACCCTCAGGATTATATCGTGGCTTGGGTCTGCGAGATTGACAACCTTCGGGACGAGCAATCGTGAAGCCTGAAAATCTGAATGTCTGAAAGATTTGAATGTATGTGTATGTGTTTTGTAGAGAGAATATGTATTTCGTAGAGTGGTTCGTAAGGTATTCGTAATATAAAAGTCGAGTTGCTGTGCGAAAATCTGTTCAGAAATCTGTACGGAAATCAGGTGTATGTATAGGAAAAACGGAATTGCGCTTCACGCGCCAACTACGCCAGGCGCCGTCTGATGTGTCACGTGCAAATCCACGTGTCAGGCGCAAATAGGCGCGCCTGACGCGGCATGCTCGTAGAAAGCGTACACGTGGTACGCGCTTGGAAAAGATGAGAAAGAAAAAGATGTGTCTCGCACAAAGATATGCGCTTGGTGCAGGACTCTATATGACACATAAGTCTACGTGGCAGTCCTGGGCGCTTGGTGCAGCCTGTGCGCTTGGCGCACGCTTACGTGGTAAAATGGTGTGCTTGGAGCAGCATGTGCGCTCGGCGCACATTGGTGTGCACAATGCACCGCCTTGCTTTTGACACGTTTTGATTACTTTTTAATAAAAACCCGCGTTTTGACGATTTTCTTTTATCTTTTAACTACGGAAATCTGATTTAACGGGATAAAATCCGATTATGAAAATATCTTTGAAAATAATTATTTAAATAAAATAATTATTTATTTAAATAAAATAATTAATTATTATTAAACAATTAATTGGGATTTTCAAAAGATTGGGCTCAAAATACAATTAATTATCGTGAATAATTAATGGGGCTTTAAAATAGGACTTTAACACTTTTCGAAATAGTTTTGGGATGGCTTCAGACTGCTCTCCCCTTGGGTCAGACCAATTAAGATCGTGGTATGTTTCATCATTGGGCCCTTAAATGGGGAGACACAATAGTGTGTCTACAGAAGCCCCCACTTTGACTGAGGTTCAGGAAACCGAAAGTCAAAGTATACGGTGTCGGGTGGGAGAACAATTCTAAACGCTTTGCAGTTTTGAACTGATTTATATTTGCAAGTCTCTGCAAAACAAAGTTAGTATGCAGGACAATAACTACAAGCAATCTGATTACCTACAGAAGAAGATGATAGCAGACATGTGCAAACAACACAGATAAGCACATAATGATGCAAAAATGCAAACTTAGACTCGCTAAGGATGCATGAGACGATATGCAAGGATTAAGGTTACGCAAACCTAAGAACGATAACACGTCATGTAAGGTCAGGGTTATGCAAGACTAGAATGTATGAAATGCAATGCAAGGTCAGGGTTTTGCAAGGCTAGGAGATCTGGATATATAGAGAAATAGAATGATCATATATAGAAAGAATGATTTTCGAAAACTGTTTTTAGTAAATAATCGCAGATTACAACTTTTTAGGAGTTTGATTTAGAGGAACCACCACATATATAGGAAGCCCCCACTTTGGGTGAGCTTGCCTTGAATTAGGCACCTTGAGCCTTGATTGAAATGTAGTTGATCTGTCTCGAGCATTGAGAATTGTCATTGGGGATTCTTCTTAGGGGAGTTGACACAGGCAAAGTCAAATATCGCCAGAAAACACGGAATTGTCGGAGAGTCCTTCGGAGAAAAGGAGAGCTTTGGATTGAAAAATAAAAAGGTTTAAATTTATGACTCATATAAATGTAAGTGGGAAAAGGTTTTAACGAGGCTAGGTTCAGATTCGAGTCTATATCGGGATCTAGAAAGAGTATGCTCCTGAATTCTAGAAAATCAAATCATTAGACCTTGACTAATTTATTTTTATTTTAGCGGTCGGACCTCGAGTTGAGGATTCCTACGTATCCTTGTGGAATCAGACCATTCGTATTTCTGGACTGATTTTTTTTTATTATTATTATTTTTGTGCCCTAACTTTTACCTACGCCGCCCTTTCGGGTTTTCAACCTAGCGGGCTTGGACATACCTTGAAAAAGGAGTTAGGATTGATGACAGGTTGAAAGGTGAAAGGCTTTAGGTTTCATGGAGGTTTAATTGGATGGGCTAAGGTAGGGGTCATTGATATAGATTTGAAGGACTTTGGATTATATGGCTAAGGTTTTGATGGACCACAGGAATTTGAATGAGGGGGTAGAACTTGTGTGCAAACCCCCTAGCTTGACTTTTCATTCATTTTGCCTTTGGCTTTTTCTTTTTCTTTTTTGCATTTATTCCTGTGCGTTTTATTTTGCTTTTTTTTCGCACTTTGAATTTATTCGCTTTTTTTATTTTTGCTGGCATTGATGTTTTCTTATGTAGTAAGGCTTGCATACAAGTTTATGGTTATGGGTATTGGATGGTTTGAAGGTTATTTGTGGAGCATTGTTTTGAAAGATTATCTCGCTAATGGGGTGATAGTTTATGGATGATGGAGGAAAGAGGGGATAAACTCCTAATCCAAAGTATGTCCTTTTTTTCGTTATTTTTTTTTTCATATCTCTTTTTTATTGTTATTAGTTAAGTTCATTAGGTGATTTAAGTTTCATCATTGAATTAGAAGCATAAAAAAAATGATGGAAGGCCAATGTAAATGAAAATGCAATTATTTTTAATTAGAAATAAATAGAACAAGGCATATTAGAAATAAAGTCCTAAATCACATAGACTCGACAGGAAAGGAAATGAAGGAGCTAGGGGAGGGATTCTCCGACTCAACCCAGAAAACTAGCGTTAAATGACCATGCCCCGGCCTTATTTAAGCATTGCCCAAGGGGTTGCCGCTATTACTAACTTTTGCTGCAGGCTGAATTGGCAACCTACCATCTTCAACCATATCATGTAGAGCATGCTTCAAAGTCCAACATTGTGATGTCATATGCCCCTTTCCTTGATGGTACTTACATTAGGCATTAGGATTCCATTTACTGGTTCTTTTCTCATTAGCAGGGTCTGGAGTAGGGCCAAGAGGCTGAAGTGCTCCTTTTGCATGAAGCCTAGTGAAGGCTTCTTCTAGAGTCATGCCTGGAGTGAACGTCCTTTGAGGCCCTTGATAACCTCTCCTTTTAGTAGCTAGGGCATTAACGTCGTTGCTTTTAGAGCTAGAAGGGTTGTTATTACTCTTCTTGAAAGAGTTGTTTTTGTTGTTAGAACCCTTGTTCTTGTTGGTTTGTACCTCTTCTTCAATCAGCAAGCCTACCTTATAGAGCTTTGTGAAACACTATATGGGTTGGAATTTAATATGATCCCCATACTTGGGCTGCAGGTTACGGATTGAGATGGCATGTTAGTCATTTGTGCATCTTTTTCCCTCCATCTGTTGAGGAAGGTGACGAAATCTTCGTTGGAGTTCTGTTTAGTTAACCCCAACTCACGAAGGCCAATGGGAAGCTGAGTATTGTATATGTATTGTTTGTGGAACTCTTCTCTGATATAATCCTAGTCATTAAGCTTGGTCTTATTCAGTGACCTGAACCATTTGGATGGATGTGCATCCAAGGTCAAGGGAAAGACATAAGCAAACAGGTCCTTGCTTATGCCCTTGAGAGCCATTCGGATGGAGAAAGCTCTCAAATGATCATCTGGGTCTTCAACCCCCTTGAATTTTGGGAGGTCACCTAATGCTACCTTTAAAGGGAGTTTTTCCCTCAGTTCAGGATCAATGATGTCATGGCCATGAGCCTGACTCCCGAGCGCAGGAATTGACTGGATCAATTGCTCGAGTTTTTCAAACCTCAATTCTCTCTCGATCTTGATAGGAGGTGATGGTGATGGAGTGTCATCATGTTCTTCTTCCTCAACTACCAGCTTTTCTCTCAGTGCTTTAATCTCTTTGTCTTGTCCCTCAAGACGAGAGTACATCAGTTGAAGCTGAGCCATGATTGCATTGAGTCGTTCAGAAGTGTCTCCCATCTCGGATGATGATTCAGATGATTCAGAAGTTTCGGAAGACGCGTCTGAATAGGTGAGAACTCATTTGACGAGTCTAGGAGTAGGTTGACCTTGTATCCTCTCCGTCGGTCGTTCCCAATTTATAATCTCACGACCTGTCCTGAACAGAAATCGAATGGACCTCGTAAATTTTAAGAAATGATGTTTTCGAAATGAGAAATGGAAATGAGGGATGGAGAAATGGAAATGGAGATGAGAAATGAGGATGAAAATGGGAATGGGAAATGATTAGAAATAGGTATGATTATGGTTATGATGGCGATATGGGCCTAACTATATGCATATGCAGATGTCGACTGGACTGGACTATGCAAGCAGACGAGACTAGACTTTGAATTTACAGGTAGACTAGACTCAAAAAGATTTCCTAGGCTAGCTTCGCTAGACCTAGGGGGATTGGCTTCGCCAGACTTGATGATTTTTCTAAGATGGACTAGCTTCGCTAGAATTAAAGGTTTTGGGGCCATTATGGACTTGGGGTAGACTAGCTTCGCTAGATTCGAGGATTTGGACAGCTATAGATGTAAGGTAGGAGTAGCTTCGCTAAACTAGGAGGGTGCCTTTTATGGTCTTAAGGGTGACGAGCTTCGCTAAGTCTAAAGGGTGCCATTATCGTCTTAAAGGGTGACTAGCGTCGCTAGGTCAATGGGTGCCGTTATGGTCTTAAGGATGATTAGCTTCGCTAGGTCAAAGGGTGTCGTTATGGTCTAAAGGATGACTAGCTTCGCTAGGTCAAAGGGTGGCTTTATGGTCTTAAGGATGACTAGCTTCGCTAGGTCAAGGGAGCCGTTATGGTCTAAAGGGTGACTAGCTTCGCTTGGTCAAAGGGTGTCGTTATGGTCTAAAGGGTGACTAGCTTCGCTAGGTCAAAGGGTGTCGTTATGGTCTTAAGGGTGACTAACTTCGCTAGGCCAAAGGGTGTCGTTATGGTCTTAAGGATGACTAGGTTCACTAGATCAAAGGGTGCCATTATGGTCTTAAAGGTGACTAGCTTCGCTAAGTCAAAGGGTGTCGTTATGGTCTTTAAGGGATGCTAGCTTCGCTAGACTTAATGGTTTGGACTTCGTCCTATATGGGTTTAGAAATAGACTGGATTAGACTTAGGAAATGAGTCGGGTCTTATATGGACCTAATTTTGGACTTAATCCTATATTGGTTTGAAGTTAGACTTAGAAATGCACATGGGCTTGATGTTGGAAATATACTACGATTGGACTTAGATTAGACTTGAACTGGGCTTGATATAGACTAGGGTTCACATAAAGGTGCAAATGGGCCTAGATTTTACTAGACTTATATGGGCCTAAGATGGACTCTAATGCTAGTGGGCCTAATATCAATACATGAACTCGAATTTAGATGGACCTAATATGAATGCAAAAATGACTCTAATGCATATGGGCCTAGAATGAATGCAAGTGGATTGGATTTGGTTGATGGGATTGGATTGAAGGCATTTGGAATGGGCTTAGAATTTTTGAAATTGGTTTTTGAATGGAACCCCTTGTTTTTATCTTTTGTTAGGAAAAGATGATGGATTAATTTTGAAAAATGTTTTTTTATTGAATAGGTGGTATGATGATGATTAGTAAATGATTTCGAAAAACGTTGAATAGAAGATGGTGTAGGATTGATTTTCAAAAATGTAAGTTTTTGAAATTGTTGAATATAGTAAGGTAAGATTGATAGGGAAGATTAGTTGAACAGGAGGGAGAAGGTACACATGCATGATGATTCTAACTCCACCATGACCAAATTTCTAGATGTACTTTTTTAGGACAGACTCGACCTTGCACGAAAAGATTGACCCGTTTTTATGCTTGAATTAGGTGAGACCCCTAGAATGACGTGCTTTGACACGAATGCAGACGGACCGAACATAGGACCGAACATAGAATCGACCACCACGACAACTACATCAAAGAAAAGCATGAGATGCACAAACTGCGTGCCACGCAGCATTGCTGGGCGCAGCGCACAGCCGTGCGTCTGGCGCGGGAGTGGTGCGCCAAGCACAATTTAATGCACTTGGCGCACTACTCCCCTGACATGTTTTTAGGGGATTTAGGCGACGTTTTGGTTAATTGATGATTTTTTGTTTGTTATTTAGACGCGATTTTAGACGCAACAAATAACAACGATTTTGAAAAAATAATAGTGTGGTACCCGATTTTTTATTGTCTTAATTAACGGTCTGAATCCCACGAAAGTCTCTCATTGGACTTTGAGTTTTAGAAAACTTGGAAGTCGCCACCCGATTAATATCTGAATAGGGACATATTTATTTAATAAACCGTTTTAAAATCAATTTCAAGAAAAATCATTTAAAACGATGATGACTTCATATGGATAAGGCTTTTTTGAAAATTGGTCTTTCATACCATGAGATAGGGTTCGGGGTTTAGGTTAAGAAGTGCGAACTTCTGGAACTCGTCTCCTCTTCCGTTCTAAAGAACGGGCTCTTACTAAATGTGTTATTTTCCATTTTAAAGTAATCATGGCTATTAAAAAGAAAGAAAATCACATAATTTGCACATATACACATCAACCATTTTTATTTAGGACATATATATCATTTGTACATGGTAGGTTTGAGCACTGAAGTTGCACTGCGTGCCAATCATTGCGGGATTGGAATCCACTCATGGATCAAAACCGTCGTAGTTCGAACATATGTCTCACCCTAAATGGCCAATTCCACTGGGGAAAGAAGAGGAGGGAATAGATTATGAATAACTCTCCTTTGAAATTAAACAAATTTGTTTAAAATGAGGTAATCACTCCAATTAGTGATTGAAATGAGATTAAGATAATCACCTTAATTAGTGATTAAATATGAAGGATTAAGATAACCACCTTAATTAGTGATTAATAAGGAAGGAAATAAGTAATCACCCTAATTAGTGATTATTCAAGGAAAGATAATCACCTTGATTAGTGATTAACAATGAAGGTTAGGAAATAATCACCCTAATTGATGATTATAAAGGTTTACGATAATCACTCTAATTAGTGATTAAATATGATGAAAGGTTAAGCTAATCACCCTAATTGGTGGTTAACCAAGTTTTAAGATAATCACCCTAATTGGTGATTAAATGAGGAAAATAATCGTCCTAATTAACGATTATTAGGGTTTGAAAGTAATCACTCCAATTAGTGATTAAAAGAAGTTTGTGTCAACCGCTCTAATTAGCGATTAATCGGGGATTGAAATAACCACCTTAATAGTGATCACGTTTATGATTTTCGAGAGGTCTTAGAAGGTTTGCTTCCTAATTGAAGGCTTTTGAGAAATAATCTTAATTAAAGATTATTAAGTCATTTGGAGAGAAATGATCAATTTGAGATTGAATTTGGAGATTTGTGTTTGGCTAATTGGAATTTGGCCATTTAAAGTGAGACACGTGAAACGGCCTAAAATTAATTCGGAGATCATAAATTCATAATTACCAATCTAATTATGTCAAATTATATGATTAATCCATTTGAATATGGAGCATACATTTTTAAAATGTAAGATGGATCATCATACAATTCAACTTAGTTAGATTTGCAATTTTTCCTCTTAATTGAGATTGGGTCATTTAATTCATATACTATGATATATTGGCCCAACATGCAATATTTGTAACATTGGTTGTTCATTTTATTAAAAAGAGTTGTGGAATTATTTATGAAAATTATGCATAAACATCTCCATGTTTTTTTTTTTATTAATTGAGTGATGCAATAATTATTTACAAAGGAGCTATTATTACAACAATATGTACAAAATCTATGATCTATACAAATCTTCAATCTTGGTCTTCACCATGATGCTCGATCTTCACCTCCTTGAATGGGCTTTGGAATTCATGTTTATTTGTGAATTTGTGAAAGTTAAAGATTAATTAACATCTTTGATATTGATTTTTTATGACAATTTTTATTGATTTTTATTTTCATGATAAAATGAGTCATTTTAAGATAAACTTAAAAAATTCATGATTTTTATTCACATTTTCGTATGAAGAAAATATTGTTTTTGAAAGTTGAGTTAATCACTTTATTTCATTTTCCAGATTGACTTTTTGTTCTTATACTGATTTACAAAATTCATAACTTTCTGTAAAAAGTGTTAAATTGAGCATATAATACATCTATAGATAGATCAGTGAATTATTTATGTTGTATCAAAATTTTACAAGTTTTTAGTGATCACTTGGATTGTGGTGAATTTTATGTCAAAACTGGTCAAAACAGGATCTTTATTCAATTTGTTCTTTGAAACCTAACTTATTGAACTTATTTTGAAGTGAAATTTGGTATGAACATTATAGACACTTTGCAAGACTAGGCTGGAAATTTTTACTAGAATTGGACATTTGTAAGACCAATTTTTATTTATTTTCTTAACTGAAAAGAATATCAGTTTTCTGGAATTTAGTGATTTACATGAACATTTTTGTAAACTTGATGTAAAATTGTATAAAATTCATATGAACATGATTTTTATATTTTTGAAAAGCTACTGATGTTTTCTTCAAACTTGATATTTTTAGTTTTATCTAAATGTCTTTAGTTTTTTATTTTATTGACAGAACAATCCTAGGTGGTACTGAACAAAATCAGTTTTGCACAACAAATTTGTATGATTTTAAATATTTACAAAAAATTATTTTTGTAGAAATTGCAAAGCCTAGTTGCTGGAAACATCTTGCACTTCATAGGAAAAATATTAAATCCCACGAACTAATTAGTTAATTCAGACGAAAAAAAATTAAATAAGATAGGAAAGTAAAACTAACTATAATTACAGCATTACATTTTCTTTTTATGGAGATGTTTATGCACAACTTATCTTGAATTTTTTTATGAAAATATTTTTTCTTATAAGTAACAACTTGATTAAAGAAAATCACATAATCACATTGTTTCCTAAGAGTCACCCCATTAGAGGTGACTATTCTAGGTGGGGTGATTTAAGGTTGGGAACCTATTGGGACTTCCACATACCCAAATCACTCCATATATTAAAAAAATGATAAGAAGAAAACAAGGAGAATGTTAGTAGATGATTAAGAAGATAATCAAAATAAACAACAATTTCAACTTTACCTTGCTAGCTCAATGATGCACTTTCTTTGCAAATTTTGCTACTTTTTTTTTGTGATTTTCTTAATTTCTAGGTGAGTTTCTAAATTCTCTTAATTACTAAACTTAAAACTCTTTTTGTGTTTTTTCTTTTGATGAACTTCTTTTACTTACTTATTAAGACTTTTGCTTAGATGGAAAGATCAAGGAGGAGAAGAGTAGTAGAGAAGATGAGAGTGAAGTTGAATTGTGTTTTTTTCAACTTGGTTTTGAAGTGAATTTTGGAGGGTATTTATAGAGAAATAAAGGAGGAGAATTAGGGTTTCAAAGAGGTAGAAAATCAGATTTTTCACCTAAAAAATCTGATTTTCCTCATCCTTAATCACACTAATGACATCACTCTAATGACCTCACCCTAATGACATCATCAAATCTTTTTGGAAACACAAATATTCTTATTCTTTTTAGATTTGCTCATTAATGAGGCAAGATCAGATTTTTTGAAAATATTCTTCCTAAAACATCCTAATACGTAAAAAAAAATGTATTGAAAAACGTGCAAAACCAACTGATTAAGGTGTTGCGCCAAGAACAGGAAACTGCGCTAGGCGCAAGGCTCTGCGTCTGGCGCATATCATGCTTGTGCGCTAGGCGCACAATCATGCGTCTAGCGCATGATTGTGTGCTTGGAGCGCACTTGATTCTTCCGGAAAGAATCCGGATATTCTCCTCTTACACATGGGATTTGATTCTTATTCTCACATCTTTTCATGATTCTTATTCTCTAACTAATGGTTAAAGGATGGGTTTAGTGAATAAAGAATATATTCTTATTCTTTATCTAATGACTTGACCATCAAGAAAACTGATTAATGCCGGTTTTGGGATACGACGCTTAATCGCGACTGGTTTTTATTTTTCCAAAAGACTAACTTAAGACAATTAACAAAAACTTGTTAAATTAATGAAGACGAGCATGATTATACTAAGAATCATTTTTATTAAGACGGTGGTCGTAGTTATTGACTACGACTCACGAAAATTATACTTCATAGCCGAAACTGTATGACTAATTCGCAAAAAGAGGGAAAATCGTGCGAGGGAATGAAACTTGCGCTCCGGGGGGACGCGCCCCACGATGCATGACGATTTTGTTATTTTTATTTTTCAAAACCTTTATTATCCGAAGAAGCGGTTCGAAATTTGGTGTCTACAGAATGCCCCACATTGGTCGAATTTTGGAGAAAATGATGGCCAATGTTTGAAAAGACACAAAATTTTGACAGAAAATTTCTTTTGAGATAACATATTCTCCGTAGGAAATAGTTATCATCAGTGCTATTTTGAAAACATGACTTGCGATTCCTGTTGACGCTTTAAGTAGAAAATCCCAATTAATTTTCTAAAACAGGAGATGCGACTTTGACGTCATATTAAATAGAAAATCCCAATTAAGTTTCTAAAATTGAAAATGCGACTTTATTGTCGTCTTAGATAGAAAATCCCAATTAATTTTCTAAATTTTAAAAATGCGATTTTGGTGTCGTTTTAGATAGAAAATCCCAATTAATTTTCTAAAAGTTTTAAATGCGACTTTAATGTCGTCTTAGGTAGAAAATCCCAATTAATTTTCTAAAATTTAAAAATGCGACTTTATCATCGTCTTAAATAGAAAATCCCAATTAATTTTCTAAAATTTAAAATACGATTTCATCATCGTCTTTCGTTAATGTGAGAAACTCCGACAATTAACAGGTCGATTCCAGTTTTTTACAGTTTTTCATGGTCTTGATGACAAACAAGTTGTCAAGTCACCATTACTTACTTTTTATGACTCCATGTGTTATCATGTCACCTTGAATTAGGACATTGTCAGGTCATGTCACCTTAGAGTGATGCATTATAAGGTCATGTCACTTTAAAGTGATGCATTGTTAAATCTTGTCACCTAAAAGGGGTGACCAAAGTTTATTATCTTCTATGGTGGACCAAACCTCATATGGCAAAAAAAATTCTGTTTTTTTTTTCGAAATCTTTCAGAAATTTTTCATGCATAATGCTTATTTGCTTTATCAGAAAATGATGATCACTATATAAAATAGATTGATCAAGGTCATTTATTATGGATGATCATTAGGAAAAGGGATTGTATCAACGTTCTTGATTCATCATTGACACAGTTTTTTTTTACCACCAATGCTTGGTCATTAACCATTGTGAAGGATGCTCCTTATTATCCTATGGACAATACTCAAACCTATTGTCCATGGCATGAATCATTGATGATCAACTTCTCCATCTATAAAAGGGGCATAGTTCTTCATTTCCAAATGCACCACTTCCACTACTCCAATATTTTCTCTAAATTTTCCTTTCACAAAAATGGTTCTTACTTATGAAGAAGCTAATGAAATGCGGAGTGGGGAGAAAAAACAACTCTCAGGGATCACAAGAAACTTGGAGCAACCAAGGCAATCCTTTTCCTCTTCCTACTTCACTAATGTGCTTATGTCTTTGCTTTCACTTTCTATTTGTTACGACATGATTCATGCTGCTTCCATTTTCTGGGATGAAACTCGCCATGTCTTCCGCTTTGGAGACCGGGAGATTGTGCCCCTTGTTGAAGAGGTCGAAGGTTTACTAGGCTTACCATCCAATGGTCCAGTTATCAAACCTAGATCTCCTACCAGGATCTCAGGAGATTTATCAACGATTTTACATCTTCCAGAAAATCTTCATGGAAACTACCTACAATATAGTGATGTATTTCTTGTCAACTTATTATTGACTTTCCAATTTGGCACTTGGCAATTTTCTAACAATGCCAACTATAGGATTGCTAGAGAAAATGCTTACATTCTTATGATTTTGGGAAGTACCCTCACTAAATGGTCTTTAAATGGATGCCATGTTCGGTGTCATTCACTTGTTCCTCAATTTGTTAGCGGGGGTCGTCTTGGACCACTTATTTTGGGGGAAATGTTCCTTGGCTTAGATGAACTCAAAAAAAACCCTCAAGGCTTTGTGAAGGGATGTCCATTAGCCCTTCATTTATGGCTATTAGAAAAATTTTCTCTCATGAAACCTCACAAGAGTCTTACTTACAAAACTAGTCATGTCAGGGAGAGAGGCCTTCTTCCTTTTTTCTATCAACTGAACAAAATGGTGGGTGGGAGGATTTTTTCCTACATCAAGACATAAAGTGGGTCACAGGCCACCTTGGCATTAGTGCAATTGTATATTGCAATTCTGGTCGCAGAGGTGTACTATTACCCGGGCTTTGCCAAGTCACTTTCTACCTTCCATGGAGATGTCTAAGGCAAATTGGTTGGAAGCAAGAGCACATTCCTGCCCTCCAAGTTCTTCCATCTTGTACCACTTATGAGGCTGATATGAGTGGTATTTAAAGAATGCCTACTATATGGCAGGGGCTAAAATTATATCAGCGCTACCAGAACCTTCCTTTCCACTGATTGATGAAGATTACCTTCAATGGCTTCTAGCGGATATTGGTCAAGACAAAGATTCAGACGGGCATACCATGAAGAGGAGAAGGGTTTGAGAGAATTGTCATGTTTATTTTCTATGTTGTTTTTTTTTTATTATTATTTTTTACTTTCTCTTTTTTTTTTAGTTTGTAGGAAATGAAGGCTTTATGTCTTTTTGTGTATGAATGTATGAAATGAAGTACCCCAGTTGGGATGAATAAAAGGTTTGTTTGTGAGAATTATCTGCTTGTGAGAAATTCAATGTGAACACAATTCTAAACACGTGCACACTTTAACATTTAATATGACATGCAAATCATAATTAACTAATCATATGACACATAAAAACATAACATATAAACCTTAACAATTAAAGACATGCTTCATCATTTTTTCCTTTTTCCTTTTTTCCTCTTTTCCGTTTTTTTTCTTTCTTCTTTTTTCTTTCTTTTTTTTTTTTTTTTTTTGCATACATCATATGAACATCTTAGAAACTCATGGCCTGTTTATTAAGAATAACCAGATAGAATAAAAAACCCACAAACTGCTTGGTTACTTGATCATGACAATTACAATTATTTTGATGCCTAAGCATAGTATTTCTTCAACTGATCAAGATTAGTGAAATGAGTGAACTCATTTCCATCAAAATCCATTAGCTTCACTGCTCCAGCCGTGGTGACATGCTTGACCAAGAATGGTCAAGACCAGTTAGGCTTGGATTTTCCTCGAGGATCATGCAACGGAGCTCTATCTTCTTTTAAAACTAGATCACCTTCTTGAATGTCTCTATCTCGAACCCTTCTGTTAAATGCACGAGCAATTCTCCATTGATAGATTTGTATGTTATGCAATGCTTGTAGTCGGCGCTCATCTGCGAATGCAAGCTCATCATAGCGAGTTTTGTACCAATGGTCTTCCGAGATTTCACTTTCTGCTACGACCCTGAGAGATTGTATCTTCACCTCAACTGGTAGGATTGGCTTCATCCCATAAACCAAAGAATACATGCTTGTTCCTGTTGTAGTCCTAATTGATATCCTATATCCCCAAAGGGCATATGGTAGTTTGTCATGTCATTCCCTAGTCTTTTCAGTCATTTTGGCAACAATAGTCTTGATTGTCTTATTGGCTGCCTCCACCGCTCCATTTGTTTGGGGACGATAAGGTGAGGACTAATGATGCTTGATTGCATATTTTGCAAGAGTGGTCTTCAGATGACCCTCAAATTGTGATCCATTATCAGAGTTGATTTCAAAAGGTATGCCATACCGACATATGATGTTGTTAATCACAAATTTCGAGACCTGCTTTGCCCCTAGCTTTGAAAATGATGCAGCTTCAACCCACTTCGAAAAGTAATCAATTGCTACAAGAAAATATTGATGCCCATTTGAAGCCTTTGGATGAATTTGTCCGGTTATGTCTATGCCCCAACTTGAAAACGGCCAAGGAGAAGTCATATTATGTAATGACACAGGTGGCATATGATTGACGTTAGCAAATACTTGACCCTGCTTGCAGGCGCGGACAATGCTGATGCAATCACCTTTTAGAGTGCTCCAATAAAAACCTGCTCGCAAAATTTTACGAGCCAGCATTCTTCCATTCATATGGGGTCCACATTCCCCTCCATGAACTTCTTCCATGATGACTTGCTTTTCGCTGTCATTTGCGCAGAGTTGTAGAGTACCACCAAACCCTTTGTGATACAGTCTGCCTTTTAGTATGAGAAAATAAGCAGCTAGCCTTCTGATGGCTATGCGGTCCTTATTGCCACTTCCCTCTGGATATTGCATTGTTTCCAGAAAATTCTTGATATCCTTGTACCAGACATCATCATCATCATCTTGTTGAACCAACGCTGAGATAATTTGTGCTACCGTCACTATTGGTCCCTTCATTTCTTCAATTAAAACTGACTGAATCTTTGTACCATTTTCCCATGTTAAATTAACAGTGAAATTGGCTAAAGCATCAGTGAAACTATTTTGTTCTCGAGGAAGACGTTTGAAGTTGATGTCATCAAAATAAGGGATCAACTCTTGAAGGTACTCAGTGTAGAGCTGAAGTCTCTCATCTCTAACCCTCCAAATTCCTATTGTTTGAGATATGATGAGATTAGAATCTCCGTGCACAGTGAGATGCCTCGCCCCTGCTACCAAGGTGGCCTTTACTCCATATATACAGGCCTCATACTCGGTTGTATTGTTTGTTGTTGGGAAATCCAGCTTGACAGCAAATGAAATATGGACTCCATCGGGATCTACTAACAAAACACCTGCTCCATTACCTCTCCTATTAGAGGCTCCATCAAAGTACATGCACCATTTGGATTGTCAATAAAGCATAAGTACTCATCAGGGAATGCATCATCATACTCATCTCCTGACACTGGTCCTTCTGCTAGGGCTTCAGATATGGCTCATCCTTTAACAAGCTTTTGGCTGACACATTGAATATCAAACTCAGAGTGCATAGCATGCCATCTTGCCAATCTTTCGCTAAGAATGAGTTTTTCAAACAGATACTTGATTGGATCAAGTCTTGAGATCAGATAGGTAGTATGAGCTTGAAAGTGATGCCTCAACTTCTTCGTGGCATAGACCAAGGAGATACATGCTTTTTCCAGTGGGGTATATATTGTCTCATACTCAAGGAATTTCTTGCTGAGATAGTATATGGCAACCTCTTTCTTTGTTCCCTCTTGATATTGGGCTAAAAGAGCTCTCATAGCCGTTTTTGTGATAGTAAGGTACAAAATCAGAGGTTCTCCTGGTCTAGGTGGCATTAGAACAGGCGGATTTGAAAGGTATTCTTCCATAGAATCAAAAGCTTCCTGACATTCTTCATTCCACTCATGGGATGCCCCTTTTCTGAGCAGCTTAAATATAGGTTCACATCTCATAGTGAGCTGTGAGATGAACCTACTGATATATTGAATTCTGCAGAGAAATCCTCTTACTTCTTTTTTTGTTTTTGGAGGAGGTAGCCCTTGAATAGCTTTTACCTTTTCAGAGTCCACTTTGATGCCGTCTTAACTGATAATGAATCCCAACAACTTCCCCGAAGTGACGCCAAAAACACATTTTTGAGGGTTCAGCCTTAAATTGTATTTCCTTATTCATTCAAAGAAGGACCTTGATGCAGGAACATGCCCCTCACTTTTCACAATCATGTCATCTACATAAACCTCCACAATGTCGTGGATGAGGTCATGAAGGATAGTGGTTGCAGCCCTTTGATATATGGCTCCGGCATTCTTGAGACCCAAAGGCATAACTCGGTAGCAAAAAGTTCCCCATGGAGTGAAGAAAGATGTCTTTGTCATGTCTTCTTGAGCCATGAGTATTTGATTATACCTTGAGAACCCATCCATAAAGGAAAACATTGCATGACCAGCCGTACTATCAACAAGAACATCGATGTGGGGTAGAGAAAAGCAATCTTTTGATGACGCAGCATTCAAATCTCGAAAATCAATGCATACCCGAACTCTCCCATCCTTTTTGGGTAGAACCACTATATTGGCGAGCCAACTTGGATGTTTTACAGCTTGGATGAATTTGGCATCAAGCTATTTCTGGATTTCTTCTTTCACTTTCATACTAACCTCTGGCTTCATTCGGCGGAGCTTTTGCTTCTTAGGCTTGCTTTCAGGATGTAACGGAATACCATGTTCCGCAATTTCTCTATTAACACCAGGCATATCAGCATAAGACCATGCGAACACATCTACATACTCTTTTAATAATGCAATAAACATAGATTGTTTAGTTGGGGAGAGGGATGATCCTATTTTAACTTCTTTTACAGCATTTTCTATACCAATATTAATTACAATGGATTCTTCCATGGGTTTTATGTATGTTTCAGTTGTATCAAGTGATTCATCATTATTAAATTCACTGTCAGAAATAACATCTTGCATGCAAATGTATTTAGATAAAGGTTCATATTCAATTTCCTCACTATCAGAGTCTTCTGACTGGGTATGTAAGGCAGATTGGCTGGAAGATGAGCTATCGGTATGATATCCATCTGAAGGAGGTGAAAAGGTAATTTCATGAGATGGATGTGGAGGATGGTTTCCTAAAAACATTTTAAACTCTATAGGCCCGTCTTTTGCCTGACATTCCATACTCCACTTATGTTCAATGTTTTCGCCAAAAGGTATCATTAAAGACACCGGGTCAAAATCCCATTCTCTAGAGGATTTAGAAGCGAAAAGCTTCTTAAGGACTCCATGTTCTAGATTATCCACCCAGTCATTTTCTTTTTTCATGTTTTGTTTTTGGACAAACCAACTTTTGATTAAGTCCAAATTCCTAGCCTGATTGAAGAATATCTCCAATCCTGGTAAAATCTTCTGTTTTATTTTACTAAGCCAAGGTTTTGGAAATTCGTGGTATGGCTCAGTATCTCCTTGCAGGACGACCTGACCATTGAGGGTAAAAGAAGGTTTTTTGGTGTTTTAAGAAGTGTTGCTCGGATCATATCCTAATCCATGTCGGTTCTGCTTGTCCACTACAGGGATTGGTTGCTTCATTCCCCTACCATCATGCCCTAATCCGGCTCCTTGAGTATAACCCATCTTCATCATAATTTGAAATCCTTTGGACGGAGGTTGCATGGCAATCCCTACAGGCTCTTTGACCGCATTCGTGGGTAAGGCTGAGGTGTTTATTTCCTGATGGTAATTGGTCATCCTTAGAGAAGGGACAAATTTCTTCTTTTTGGACCTAAAGGTAAAGAAAAATAATTAAAAGAAAAGAAAAGCAGGCTACATATTGCAGAATGCATTGTAGAGTAAAAAAATTTCGAAAATAATTTTGCCATATATTTGACTGGAATGGTCCACTTTCGCAATTTTGCTTTTTCATTATTATTATTTTTTTTTTTTACTTTATTTGGACCTTTTTAAATGACTTTACTGTCCTTGGGGTTGAAAACAGTTGTTTTTTTTTTTCATTCTTCCATTCACTGCTTAATATTTGAACAAAGACAGAAAATATAGAGATTAGGGCCTATATCCCCATTGATGCGTCAATTTAGCATTCTGAAATTACTCCTGTGATGACTGACATCTTGAATTCTGATTATATTGCCTGAAATACAATGGTTATATATTTGAGTCGAACCCGAAGGTTGCCTACATATCCACATTGCTTCAAGCCCATTTTATGGGGAATCAGACTCAGCGTAGTTCTTTTTTTTTAGAAAAAAAAAAAAAGAACTAAAGTTTTTTATTTAATAAAGCAGTTGCACTCATATTGAGCTACCTACGTACCCCAGGTGTTGCATAGGTGGAGTGATCTCGTAGTGCAAGTGTAAGTGATAATGGGGATTCAAGCTGCACGTAGTTCTCTGATACTAACAAGCTGAAAGATTTTTTTTCTTTTTGATGGGCTAACCCCCTACAGGACTTTTACCGAAGACTTTTCTCTTTCTGGAAGACGATCAAGTAGTTTTGCGGTAGACAAGAGCTATGTTAGTGATTTGCTTGATGCGATAGCTGAGAACATGACATTGGTTTGTGTCGTGACCATGCAACTGATGATAATGGCAGTACTTGTGAAGATCTGACCCCACGGGACTTGCCCCTGTGCGTCTAGGAAGTGGATGAATCTTACCTTGTTCAACCAGTTTGCGGACGTGATGATACCATCCTTGCAGGTATTTCATTGTGGGTTGGACTAATGATGCCTTGATCAATCAGGCTTTGCACTTTGTAGTAAAGGTCATGGCATCGATCAGTTTCATTCCCAAATTGACGACAATAAGCGCAGAGTTTGCTCATGTTTGTTCCAGTAAGGGGTAAATAGTGCACATGTGCTGGAACTTGAAGTATACCTTGCCTCCGATGACGATCATACACCATACTCAATGGTTCATCCATCTTACCATATACCCTTGGATTTGTTTTGGGAGTTTCAAGATCTTCCCGAGGTCGTTTTTCTTGCAATTTCAGAGTATCGATGTCGAAACCATATTGTTCCATGTGGTTGTGGGAGGTGTATTTGATAGTAACCATGTGACGATAATAGAAATCATTCAGGTTTCGCAGCAATATAAGCATGAATTCCCGATCAGTAACAGGGACACAAAGCTGGGTGCGAATGTAAGCGCATCTTGAACAAAAGTGCGAAAAAGTTTCCAAGCCGCCTCGACGCAAAGTGACTAGCTTGAACTTCTTGACATCAGTTTGTTTATGCTCGAGAGCCCAATTAACAAAGGCTTGGCTAGCATTTTCCCAACTAGCCCTATCTACACAATCTGAAGAATAGTACCAGTCCAGTGCTAGTCCCTCTAAACTCTTGTCAAACAGCATGGGGGTAATCTTCCTCTGGTATGCCCCATGGATGTAAGGCATTCACAAATCCCACTAAGTGAACAAAAGGATCACCGTTCCCATCAAATATTATGAATTGGGGTAATTCACGATAATGATCTTCATGTTGATATGCCGGAAAGAGAATCAGTGACTCAGTGTGAACCTCTCGAACAGGGCATACTACATTAAAATCCAGGTCAAAATCGTCGGTCCTAGATCTCTTCATTGAGTCATGATCATCATTGTCTTGAGGATTGCCGATATAGGATTCCTCTAGTGCTTCAATTGACGTATCATGAGTGTCAATGCTTGGAGCTCCCACTTCTTCCTTGTTATCCTCACTATACTCTGGCTCTTTTCTTCAGCGCTTGCATCTGGTGTGGCAGCTGGGACCTCATTCATCCTGGAATTTTCAAGTTCTGCTAGAATACAGTGGATAGTGTAACCATCCAACCTAGTGCCCTCCACTTCGTTCAGATACAATACCGATTTTCAGGTGTTGGAGATGGTCATAATTTCTGGATCACCAGAAATAGTCACAGCACCCTGATCAGTGAGAAGCTTTACCTTCTGATGTAGAGTAGAGGCTACTGCCCTATTTTCATGCAGCCATGGTCTTCCTAACAAGAAGTTAAACAGGCTTGTATGTCAATGACCATGAATTCCACCTTCCCTGCCATGGAACCACATTCAATGAGGAGGCTGATCAAACCCAATACTTTTCTCTTAGCATTATCGTATGCTCTGACCACCTGGTTGGATGGTACCAGATCCTCTTTTGAATACCCGAGCCTTGTTGGCACACGCTGAGGGCAAACATTGATTGCGGAGCCATTGTCGATCAACACCCTAGGTATCTCCCATCCATTACAGCGTATAGTGATGTGTAATGAATTGTTGTGGTTGATATTGTCAGGGAGATCATTGTATGTGAACATGAGAGTTCGATCTACCCCATGAATGAGCCCCACCATCTAGTCAGGTGTTATAGAAGAACTTACAGAGGCTTCATTAAGATGCTTTAGAACAGCTGCCCTATGAGGCTGGGAATGCATTAACAATTTCCAGATGGAAACATTAGCATTTACTTCTTTCATGCGCTTGATAGCATCATCTTCCTTGTTACTTTCCTCTGTCATTGGCTCTTTGCCCTTTTCTTTCCTTCTCAATACCTCCAAAGGATTTTCATCCTCCAAATGGGATGGTTTAAAGTGGCGGCCTGCTCTAGTCAAATGAGAGATATCCACATACTCCTCATCACTAAGATCATCGAGGCAGATGGGGCGCCGGTATGTATTTGGAGTAGTGGAATGTCCTCCAGTGTTTTTCTCCACAATTGTTAAAATCAAAGAGGCATCTTCATCAGCATCAGAGTCCAAAATGAAGAAGGCACCATCATAATCCAAAGTTCCACACATGTCAGAGAATGGATCATTGTTGAGAGTGAAGCTGGGGTCTTTACAAGGCATCATTTTGACTTTTTCTTGAGTGGAATAGTCATAGACCAGGCACTTGTAACCTACAGCTATCGGCATTTCATACATTTGAGGAACTGTCTTACGGATTAACTGAACTGGATCGCATCCGTCCGAAGCAGCGAGATGGCATTAATGGCGAATGAGGGTTTATGATTGGGAGGGGGTTTTTTTTGTGATGTTAGGCTGAGAGTCATTTGGTTTATTGGAGATGGATCCCAGAGAAAGTTTTCCATCATCCACAAGGTTTTGAATTTGATGCTTTAGCGCCGTGCAGTTTTCAGTATTATGCCCCGGGCTTTTATGGTATTCACAGTTTTGATTTGGGTCATAACCAGAGTAAGGATTTTTAGGAGGTGGGCGTGGATTCAAGGGTTGAATGAGATTGGCCTTTTTTAACTTGGAGAGAGCTTGGGAATAAGTCATGTTCAAAGGAGTAAAGTTCCTTTGTGGTCTCAACTGGAATGCAGATGATGTGCCAATGGCATGGATCGCATTAGTTGTCTTTGGAGCTACTGAATCATTGTTTGGAGCTCTTTTGTTGTTTCCAAATTTTGCATTATAAGTAGTGCCGCTAATAGGTTCATCTTTCTTGATGTCTCCCTTTTTCACAGCATCCTCAATTAAAGTTCCCGTAGCAATCAAAGCTTTGAAAGTCGGGAAATACTGGTATGCCATATGCTTCTGATAGACAGGAAGAAGTTTTTTCACAGCCATTTGCAGTTGTTCCTCCTCATTAGGCCTACTCATCATATTGGAAGCCTTGTTTCTCCATCGAGTGATGAATGAAGAAAATGTCTCATTAAGGTTTTGAGAAGTGGTCTCCAGATCCCTTCTAGTAACATCAATTTCTTCATTATACTTGTATTGGTTTGAGAACTATCTGACTATGTCAGCCCAAGTGGATTTCTTTGTATTTTCAAGGTTGAGGAACCAATGTGCTGCAGCACCATCTAAATATTGTTGAAATAGTTGGGCCATCAAGGATTCTTCCACTCCCCAGGGACTCATTGCCCCTACATACATTTTTAGGAAAATTGTGGGGCTACCGGTCCCATCAAACTTTGTCAGATTAGGCATTTTGAAACCATGGGGTAATCGTGCCTTCGGGAAAAGAGTTAATCCATGAATATCCATCCATGGTTCAGCCTTAGTCATGCCTTTTAAGACTTCTTTAAGCTTGACTAATTCTTCCTCGAGTTCAGTGGGAATTTCTCTCTCATTGTTCAGAAGCTCAAGATGAAAAGGCGAAGCTACTTCCGACTCCGGAGGAGGAGGCATCTGGGCGCTTTGGCGCATTATCCCTAACACATTTTGCTTAATATTATCCTGTCGGTCAAGCATGGCCTGAATAAGTCCTCGGAGCTCATTCATTGGATCAGGTGGAGGGGTAGAGTTCTGTTGGTGCTCGTTGTTCGGAATTTCAGACATGTTGTTGAGACGTGTAGCAGAGAATAAAGCTGGTGTAGACAAGGATAATAGTATTACTGACAGAGAACGTTCACTATGGTCAGAACTTCGGCGAATCAGCCTATATCCTGAGCGGGCCCAGGCAGAGTTCCTGTGAAATGAGATAAAGAGTTAACACAGAAGTTTGTCTAGACTTTGTTTCTTCTTTTTCCTGTTTTTTTTGCAGGGAATGAAAGAAATGATATCTTTGAAAATTCTCTCCCTCTTTTTTTTTTTACCCCAATTTCAGTTATCATTTATTAAAAGGTGTAAAACCTTGACTCTATCATTTGTTTTGAGATTTTTTCATTAAATTTCTTTGACTTGTTTTTTTTTTTTTTTAAACTTGAACTTTTATTTACATTTTAAACTGCCACTCTTGGACTTTTTTTTTTGTTTTGGGATAATACACAAACATTTTTCAAAATCAATTTGATAATATCCTTCCATTTCCTGCTACTATAGAAATAAGACAAAAAAGGTATAACGAGGCTTGTGTCCTCATTTTGGCAAATTATAATGCCCCAGATAGCGTTCTTCTTTGTAGTGGTCTGCATCTACGGATTGCTTCTAAGTGCTGAAACCACAAAAGAAAGTATTAAATGCAAAAGGGGCCGCACCCGAAGGTTGGTTACGTATCTCCATAAGTGGACTTGGATTTGGGGAAGAAATTTTTCAGGTGATGAGTTTTTTTTTTTTTGAATGGAGAATCAGGCCCAACGTAGTTCTGATATATGAAATTTTACATAATTTTTCTCTTTTTTTTTCTTTTTTTGCAGCTGCACTCGGGAAATGAGTTGCCTACGTACCCCTTTTAGTACATTACATAGTAAAGAAAGCTAAGATAGATGCATTCCAACATTGAATTTTTTGTTTTTTTTGTTTTTTAGGGGATCAAGCCGCACGTAGCTCTACCTACAAAATACAATATATAAATGCAATAACTGATTCAAGTACTTCTTAAACTTTTCAGATTTCAGTTTGTCGGGCGCCATGCCATGTATTCACCTGTTTGAATACGTCTGTTCCACCTCTTAGGATTAGACTAATGTGAAGTACTCGGGTTCTTCTCAACCTTTTTCTGAGTAGAGTTTGCTAGGCGCTAGGCCATGTATTCTCCTGTTTGAATACGTCTGTTCTACCTCTTAGGATTAGACCTGAAATGTACACACTAACAATGTTAGTCAATGAGTGATGAATTTTTCTTTATATGTGTTTTAAGCAGGAAATGGAAGAATTTTTCCTTTTGTTTTTTTTTTTTGAAATGTGATTATCCCTTTTGATTAGACACGGTTTTTTTTTTTAGTCTATTTTTTTTAGACTAGACTTCTCATGTTTTAGACTATACAATTTTAATTACATTCTAATTCCTAAACATGACACGTTTTGAACTCGTGATTTGACTCTTTTCATTTTTCATTTTTCATTTTTTTCATTTTTTTTTTTTTTTTTTTGTTTTGGGATTTCATTTTCAAAACAAATATTTTTAGAAATAAATTTTGTTTGTTGTTTTTTTTTTTGTGAAAAAACCAATTTGAATTAATTGAGTTTTTTTTTTTTTTTTTTTTTTGAAAATAATTACCAATTTGAATGGAAAAGAATTATGAAGTAAACGTGAGTTTTTTTTGAAAATGGGTGAGCACACACACATTTTTTTTATGACTCTTGTGATAAATAAACAAAAATACTCTTAATATTTCAATAATCATTTCGGCAGCAATTCAGCTACACTTAATGATTACTGAAATATTGACCGACTGAAAACGGACTGAGGAATTTTTTTGAAAGTTTTTTTTTTCACATTATTCAATAACTGAAATAAATAAAGGACATTTGTGCATTGATCCTTGTGTCCTAGAAGTCAACTAAAAGGTGATTCATTTAGGGAGAGATTATGTTAAAGTGGCCTCGAGTCACTTCCATTGTGTCCATCGAGGGTGAACGCTCCTGACAGAGTCGGTCGCAATAGCTCGCGAATGCAGGTTTTACGCCCTTAATTCATTAATTTGTCATTCTAAAATTCTGACCCTTGCCAATAGACAGAGGTATCAGACCTAATAAGAAAATGGTTAAAAAGAATGCACGTGTATGGATCGATAAACTACCAAGCACACGTAATTTTCACATAAGCATGCTATATACAAAAATTAAATTGTGAATAGTCATGATTAACTTTTTTTATATATATACATATGGAAAATAACGCATTGTTCAGGTTTAAACCTCAAATACTTCTAGTGGAAGTATCAGATCCCCAGTGAAGTCGCCAGCCTGTGGTATCCGATTTTTGACTGTCTTAATTAACGGTCTGAATCCCGCGAAAGTCTCTCATTGGACTTTGAGTTTTAGAAAACTTGGAAGTCGCCACCCTATTAATATCTGAATAAGAACAGATTTATTTAATAACCTGTTTTAAAATCAATTTCAAGAAAAATCATTTAAAACGATGATGACTTCATATGGATAAGGCTTTTTTGAAAATTGATCTTTCATACCATTAGATAGGGTTCAAGGTTTAGGTTAAGAGGTGCGAACATCTGGAACTCGTCTCCTCTTCCGTTCTAAAGATAGGGCTCTTACTAAATGCGTTATTTTCCATTTTAAAGTAATCATGGCTATTAAAAAGAAAGAAAATCACGTAATTTGCACATATACACATCAACTATTTTTATTTAGGACCAATATATCATTTCTACATGGTAGGTTTGAGCACTGAAGTTGCACTACGTACCAATCATTGCGGGATTGGAATCCACTCATCGATAAAAACCGTCGTAGTTCGAGCATATGTCTCCCCCTAAATGGCCAATTCCAATGGGGAAAGAAGAGGAGGGAATAGATTATGAATAACTCTCCTTTGGAATTAAACAAATCTGTTTAAAATGAGGTAATCACTCCAATTAGTAATTGAAATGAGATTAAGATAATCACCTTAATTAGTGATTGAATATGAAGGATTAAGATAACCACCTTAATTAGTGATTAATAAGGAAGGAAATAAGTTATCACCCTAATTAGTGATTATTCAAGGAAAGATAATCACCTTGATTAGTGATTAACAATGAAGGTTAGGAAATAATCACCCTAATTGATGATTATTAAGGTTTAAGATAATCACTCTAATTAGTGATTAAATATGATGAAAGGTTAAGCTAATCACCCTAATTGGTGGTTAACTAAGTTTTAAGATAATAACCCTAATTAGTGATTAAATGAGGAAAATAATCGTCCTAATTAACGATTATTAGGGTTTGAAAGTAATCACTCCGATTAGTGATTAAAAGAAGTTTGTGTCAACCGCTCTAATTAGCGATTAATCGGGGATTGAAATAACCACCTTAATAGTGATCACGTTTATGATTTTCGAGAGGTCTTAGAAGGTTTGCTTCCTAATTGAAGGCTTTTGAGAAATAATCTTAATTAAAGATTATTAAGTCATTTGGAGAGAAATGAACAATTTGAGATTGAATTTGGAGATTTGTGTTTGGCTAATTGGAATTTGGCCATTTAAAGTGAGACATATGAAACAACCTAAAATCAATTCGGAGATCATAATTACCAATCTAATTATGTCCAATTATATGATTAATCCATTTGAATATGGAGAACACATTTTTAAAATGTAAGATGGATCATCATACAATTTAACTTAGTTAGATTTGCAATTTTTCCTCTTAATTGAGATTGGATCATTTGATTCATATACTATGATATATTGGCCCAACATGCAATATTTGTAACATTGGTTGCTCATTTTATTAAAAAGAGTTGTGGAATTATTTATGAAAATTAGGCATAAACATCTCCATGTTTTTTTTTATTAATTGAGTGATGCTGTAATTATTTACAAAGAAACTATTATTACAACAATATGTACAAAATCTATGATCTATACAAATCTTCAATCTTGGTCTTCACCATGATGCTCCTTGATCATCACCTCCTTGAATGGGCTTTGGAATTCATGTTTATTTGTGAATTTGTGAAAGTTAAAGATTAATTAACTTCTTTGATATTGATTTTTTATGACAATTTTTATTGATTTTTATTTTCATGATAAAATGAGTCATTTTAAGATAAACTTAAAAAATTCATGATTTTTATTCACATTTTCGTATGAAGAAAATATTTTTTATAAAAGTTGAGTTAATCACTTTATTTCATTTTCCAGATTGCCTTTTTGTTCTTATACTGACTTACAAAATTCATAACTTTCTGTAAAAAGTGTTAAATTGAGCATATGATACATCTATGGATAGATCAGTGAATTCTTTATGTTGTATCAAAATTTCACAAGTTTTTAGTGATCACTTTAATTGTGGTGAATTTTATGTCAAAACTGGTCAAAACATGATCTTTATTCAATTTGTTCTTTGAAACCTAACTTATTGAAATTTGGTATGAACATTCTAGACACTTTGCAAGACTAGACTGGAAATTTTTACTTGAATTGGACATTTGTAAGACCATTTTTTATTTATTTTCTTAACTGAAAAGAAAATCAGTTTTCTGGAATTTAGTGATTTACATTAAAGATTTTGTAAAATTGTATAAAATTCATATGAACATGCTTTTTATATTTTTGAAAAGCTACTGATGTTTTCTTCAAACTTGATGTTTTTATTTTTATCTAAATGACTTTAGTTGTTTATTTTATTTGTAGAACAATCCTAGGTGGTACAGAACCAAATCAGTTTTGCACAACAAATTTGTATGATTTTTAATTATTTACACAAAATTCGTTTTTTAGATATTCCAAATCCCAGTTGCTGGAAATATCTTTCACCTCATAGGAAAAATATTAAATCCCATGAACTAATAGTTAATTCAGACGAAAAAAAATTAAATAAGATAGGAAAGTAAAACTGACTATAATTACAGCATCACATTTTCTTTTTATGGAGATGTTTATGCACAACTTATCTTGAATTTTTTTATGAAAACATTTTTTGTTATAAATAACAACTTGATTAAGGAAAATCACATAATCACATTGTTTCCTAAGAGTCACCCCATTAGAGGTGACTATTCTAGGTGGGGTGATTTAAGGTTGGGAACCTATTAGGACTTCCACATACCCAAATCACTCCAAATATTAAAAAAATGATAAGAAGAAAACAAGGAGAATGTTAGTAGATGATTAAGAAGATAATAAAAATAAACAACAATTTCAACTTTACCTTGCTAGGTCAATGATGCACTTCCTTTTGCAAATTTTTCTACTTTTTTTTTGTGATTTTCTTAATTTCTAGGTGAGTTTCTAAATTCTCTTAATTACTAAACTTAAAACTCTTTTTGTGTTTTTTCTTTTAATGAACTTCTTTTACTTACTTATTAAGACTTTTGCTTAGATGGAAATATTAAGGAGGAGAAGAGTAGTAGAGAAGATGAGAGTGAAGTTGAATTGTGTTTTTTTCAACTTGGTTTTGAAGTGAATTTTGGAGGGTATTTATAGAGAAATGAAGGAGGGAAATTAGGGTTTCAAAGAGGTAGAAAATCATATTTTTCACCCAAAAAATCTGATTTTCCTCATCCTTAATCACCCTAATGACATCACTCTAATGACCTCACCCTAATGACATCATCAAATCTCTTTGGAAACACAAATATTCTTATTCTTTTTAGGTTTGCTCATTAATGAGGCAAGATCAGATTTTAAGAAAATATTCTTCCTATAACATCCTAATACGTAAAAAAAAATGCATTGAAAAACGTGCAAACCAACTACTTAAGGTGTTGCGCCAAGCACAGCGCCTTGCGCTAGACGCAAGGCTCTGCGTCTGGCGCAGATCATGCTTGTGCGCTAGGCGCACAATCATGCGTTTAGCGCATATTGATTGTGTGCTTGGCGCACACTTGATTCTTCCGGAAAGAATCCGGATTTCCCCCTCTTACACATGAGACTTGATTCTTATTCTCACATCTTTTCATGATTCTTATTCTCTAACTAATGGTTAAAGGATGGGTTTAGTGAATAAAGAGTATATTCTTATTCTTTATCTAATGACTTGACCATCAAGAAAACTGATTAATGCCGGTTTTGGGATACGACTATAATCCGACGCCTAATCGCGACTCGTTTTTATTTTTCCGAAAGACTAACTTATGACAATTAACAAAAACTTGCTAAATTAATAAAGACGAGCATGATTATACTATGAATCATTTATTAAGACGGTGGTCGTAGTTATTGACTACGACTCACGAAAATTATACTTCATAGCCGAAATTGTTTGACTAATACGCAAAAAGAGGGAAAATCGTGCGACGGAATGAAACTTGCGCTCCGGGGCGCGCGCCCCAAGATGCATGACGATTTTGTTATATTTATTTTTCAAAACCTTTATTTATCCGAAAAAGGGGTTTTATCCAAAGAAGGGGTTCGAAATTTGGTGTCTACAAATAGCAGGCAGAAATTGCAGTCACATGCAAATGTCATATAACATGGATGCAAAAGTTCCAACCTAGAGTCAGTTCTATGTTCAACTATGGTCATGTTTAGGTTAAGGCTGAAAAGGGTCCATCACTAAGTGTTGATCCCACGCTTCATACCTTTGCTTAAAAAGGTGGCCACGTGTAAGACGCACTCCAGTTCTCAAGTCAGGAACAAGAGAACAATGCCATGGTTGGGTAGGTTTGCTTATAACTAAGATCCAACACTATCGCTTAGGAAGCTTTTTGGAAGGACAAAGCGCATACCCCCCGGGGGTGACCTCACACATAAAACATGTGCTAATGAGGCAAGGTAGATTGTCGTTATGGTGGCTGAACAATAGCCATGCATATGCAAAACAATATATTATTCAAAGGCATAAAAGGAGAATGAATCGTATTTTTCAAGTTTCACCCACTCATTTTTAAAAAAAAAATTTCTTTAAAATCCTCCCCATTGGAGTCGCCATATTGTAGGCGTGATTTTATTTTCGCCTACGCGGTGTGAGCGCGTATTTGACTACCCCATTGTTAAGGTTTTATTAAAATTCGTTTTGAAGTCGCCAACAAGTTTTTAAAGGAAAACTTATAAACTTAATTGGATATTGAAAATTGTAGGCATATCTTAGGGACTTATCCAATGTAGATTTCCCCGTCCTGACTCCATAAATAGTCAAAATGAACCAAACATTGAGTTTGGGGGTGAGGGTACGAACACGGTCATAATGAACCACATTCCCCCATTGTTGGCCCCTATTAAATCTCGATTCACAATAAATTTTATGCCAAAGAATAATCATATAATATTTTATACACCCTACAAATATTTAGTCTAGATTAGTTCAGGAAACACATAAAAGGCTATTTTTTAGCGGCAAGTTATTATGGGATCAATTTACAAGGTACCTAGTAGGTTGTCCAAATTATCTGATTAATGTTAGAACAATTCTTTAGGTCTTTGATTAGCAAAAAACACATGTGGGTGATAAAAGTCATGCATAGAACAATTATATAATATGTATAGAACAATCAGGCAAGCATATAATAATGTATGAAAATAAATAAAAAGAAGGATTAGAATATACACTAGAACGATTTTATACCAAAGATCTACATCAGGAAAGAAACTATTAGTAACTTCAATATAAAAATAGAGAATTTATTTTAAGGACCCTTAGGATTATACCGTGGCTTGGGTCTGCGAGATTGACAACCTTCGAGACGAGCAATCATGAAGCCTGAAAATCTGAATGTCTAAAAGATTTGAATGTATGTGTATGTATTTCGTAGAGAGGTTTGTAAGGTATTCGTAATATAAAAGTCGAGTTGTTGTGTGAAAATTCTTTCTGAAATCGGTACGGAAATCAGGTGTATTTATAGGAAAAACGGAACTGCGCTTCACGCGCCAGCTGCGCCAAGAGCAATCTGATGTGTCACGTGCAAATCCACGTGTCAGGCGCAAATAGGCACACCTGACGCGGCATGCCCAGTAGAAAGCGTACACGTGGTACACGCTTGGAAAAAGATAAGAAAGAAAAAGTTGCGTCTCGCACAAAGATATGCGCTTGGTGCAGGACTCTATATGACACATAAGTCTACGTGGCGGTCCTGTGCGCATGGCGCAGCCTGTGCGCTAGGCGCATGCTTACGTGGCAAAGTATGTGGCAAAATGGTGCGCTTGGCGCAGCCTGTGCGCCCAGCGCACCGCCTTGCTTTTGACACGTTTTGATTACTTTTTTATAAAAGCGCGTTTTGCCGATTTTCTTTTATCTTTTAACTACGGAAATCTGATTTTATGGGATAAAATCCGATTATGAAAATATCTTTGAAAATAATATTTATTTAAATAAAATAATTAATTATTATTAAACAATTAATTGGGCTTTTCAAAGGATTGAGCTCAAAATAAAATTAATTGTCATGAATAATTAATTGGGCATTAAAATAGGACTTTAAAACTTTTTGAAATAGTTTTGGGATGGCTTCGGACTGCTATCCCCTTGGGTCGGACCAATTAAGACCGCGGTATGTTTCATCATTGGGCCCTTAAATTGGGGAGACACGGTTATGTGTCTACACTGAGCAAGTTCGATAAAATTGTTGAGAGTGCTCTTATGTAGAAGTCTAGAATTCAGTGGCTGCAACTTGGAGATGCTAATAATCATTTCTTCTTTCAAGCTATGAAAGACAGATATTCTAGAAACAGTATTGAGATGCTTTATGATGCTCAAGGATATCAACTAACTCTTGCTGAAGATATTCATAAGGAAGTTATGGGCTTTTATAAGAAGTTGATGGGTTCTGCTACAACCTGCTTTCCCTGCCCTGATGTTACTATTCTTAGAGATGGTGCCCAGGTGAGACCTGATGATATCTCAATGCTTATTCAGCCTGTTACTTACAAAGAAATTGATGATGCTTTATGTTCAATCAATGCTAGTAAGGCTCCTGGAATAGATGGGTTCAATAGTTTCTTCTTTAATAAAGCATGGCCAGTGATTAAAACTCAAGTCTATTCTGCTTTATGGAGTTCTTTAATCATGGAGTTTTGCCAGCTGAGGTGAATTGTACCTTGATTATTCCGATGCCTAAAATTCCTAATCCTACTTACATTAAGGATTTTAGGCCCATTGCTTGCTGTTCTGTGCTTGATAAATTAATTGCTAAAATTCTTACTCAGAGAATGCAATTAATGATTGGTCAAGTTGTTGATCTTGCTCAAGCTGAATTTATGCCTAATAGAAATATTTTTGATAATATTTTGTTAGCTACTGAGCTTATAAAAGGCTATAACACTAAACATGTCAGTCCAAGATGTATGCTAAAAGTTGATCTAAGGAAGGCCTATGACTCTGTTGAATGGCCCTTCCTTAGAGTTGTTCTTGATGAATTGGGTTTCCCTCCCATATTTGTTGCTTGGATCTTGACTTGTGTGACTTCAGTATCTTATTCTATATTGAAAAATGGGCTTCCTAGTCCTCCTTTTTCTGCCAAAAAAGGTGTAAGATAGGGAGACCCCATGTCTCCCTTCTTATTTGCTATCTGCATGGAATACTTGTCCAGATGTTTGGGCAAGCTGAAAAAATCCCTGCTTTGGCATCACACATCTCATGTTTGCAGATGATATGCTACTCTTTGCTAGAGCTGATGATAGCTCAATTCAGCTTATTTTTGAAGCTTTTCAGAACTTCTTTGATGCTGCTTCTGGATTAGAGGCTAATATATATTGATAAAATTAACTTCTTTATTGCTGGGGTTGATGACAATGAAGCTGGTAGATTGCAGACTTTGACTCAAGTTCCTTTTGGATCCATTCCCTTGGGATATTTGGGTGTTCCTTGGGCTTCTAGGAAACTATGTTACAATGAATGTAAGCCTTTAATTGAGAAGGTAGTGGCTAGGATCAAGAGTTGGACTGTCAAAAAGCTTTCCTATGCTGGGCGTGTGCAACTTGTTGCTTTTGTAATTCAAGGTATCCAGCTCTATTGGAGTTAAATCTTCATACTCCCAAAGAAAGTGCTCAGAGAAATTCAAAAGCATTGCCAGGGTCTATCTGTGGAGTGGAGCAGATTCAGCTTCTAGGAAGGCTCATGTGGCTTGGGACACTCTTTGTACCCCTAAGGAGTGTGGTGGGTTGAACTTCAAATATTTATTTACCTGGAATAAGGCTGCAGTGGCTAAGTTCTTTTGGGCTTTATCTGAAAAGCAAGATAGATTGTGGATTAAGTGGCTTCATGCTTACTACATTAAGAAGCAAGATATGTGGCGGATGACTCCCCCTCCAAGACTTTCCTGGGCTCTCAAAAATATTTTTGCTGCAAGGGAGCATCTTATAGGCCATACTGGGTTCATTAGACAAAATGGGAAGTTTTCAATTAAGCACCTCTATAAGCATATGCAAGGTGATAATGAGAAAGTTCCTTGTAGAAGAGTTACTTGTAATAGCAAAGCAACACCTAAGGCTATTTTCATTGTCTGGTTATGTTTACATGGTAGACTTAGCACTAAAACTAGGCTGTTCCAATGGAACCTAGTGGCTGACACTATGTGTGTTTTGTGTAATATTGCAGAGGAAACTTTGGAGCACTTGTTCTTTAATTGTAGCTATAGTGTTCAGATTTGGAAAAGCTGCCTACAAATGCTGAATATTCATAGAGATATATTGCCCTGGAGTGTTGTAGTGCAGATGGTGAGCAAAGCTAGTGGTAAGAAACATGGTATCAAGCAGTTGTATAATATGTTGTTCATTGAATCAATATACCACATATGGCTGCAGAGGAATCAGAAAATCTTCAACCAGAATCTGATGCCTCCTCAGAAGACCTTGAAACTTATTATTTTTTCAGTGGCTAGTAGAGTTGATTCTACTCTTAGGAGTATGTTGATGTTATAATTTCTTGTAAGGGGTGTGTTGTATTTCGTTTGTTGCTGCTGGTGTAAACCTGAGCTTGTTCAGGAGTTGTTGGGTCTAATTTAGCTTGCTCCTAAGTCCAAACCCTTCCTAGAAGGTGGAGGAGTTGGCTTTAAGCTTGACTATTCCTAAGGAGTGCTAGGTTGTATCATCTTTTTTTTGGTTTTCAATAAAAACTTTGAATTGCCAAAAAAAAATTCATATATATATACTCCCTACGTTCCGTAAAGTTCTTCCTATTTCCACTTTTTACATTTGCCAATGCACGCTTTGTATGATTAATTTTAATATAGTTAAGCATATTATAAGTAAAAATTATAATATTTGAGATTCTTAATATACTCATTTAGACGATTCAAATAATATCTCGCATGACTATATTTTTCCTTATGAGAAAATATATATATGTGTATATATATATATATATATATGTGTATATATATATATATATGTGTATATATATATATATATATGTGTATATATATATATATATATATATGTACGTATATGTATAGGAATAGGATCACGTGAAAACCACTCCTTATGCTGAAAACTGAAAACTGCAACATAAAATGAGCAAAAATTTCTTAAAATGAGCAAAACGATAAAATGAGCAAAAAGTTCTTAAAATGAGCAAAAATATAAAATGAGCAAAAAACATAAAATGAGCAAAAATTTGTAAAATGAGCAAAAGTTTTTTAAAATGAGTAAAAAAACATAAAATGACCAAAAGTTTGTAAAATGAGCAAAAACTTCGTAAAATGAGCGAAAGGTTGCTAAAATGAGCAAAAGTTTCTTAAAATGAGCAAAAACATGAAATGAGCAAAAAACATAAAATGAGCAAAAATCTGCAAAATGAGCAAAAAGGTCGATTTTCAGTTTTCAGCTTAATGTTAGTTTTCAGTGGATCCTACCTCTATATGTATGTATATATACATACATATATGTATATACATACATATATGTACATATGTATACATTATGTATACATACATATGTATACATATGTATATATACATATATATGTATATACATATACATGTATATATATAAACATATATATGTACATATATATATATATATGTATATGTACATATATATATATATATATATATGTATATATATGTATATGTTGATAATTTAGAGGTCTATTTCATTAAATTAAATGAGGCTCAAGAAGCCCAAGAATTACTAATATAAGATATTTAAAGATATTAGTAGTCAAAACTATGAATTGACAAGTATGTTAGTCCATATATGATGCATCTATTTAAAAAATTGAAGAAGTTTGATATAAGTTAGACGGATAAAACTTGGTGTACCTAGTGGTTAGTTTACCCACACACTACTAACATTTAGCACATGGTAATATCTAACACACCATTGACAATTACTACCTAGTCCCTCCGTCCCCTAAAGGATCTCCATTGCTTCTTTTCATGTTTGCCAATGCACATTATTTCTATCATTAATATCTTGAATTATATATCAATAGAATTATAAAATTTAGATTTTCTCAATGTACTCATTGATGAGACAAATCAAACAAGACCCTCTTCATGACTATGTTTTTTCTTATATATAGAAAAAAAATGTAGAAGATTCTATTTACTTATGAATAGTGTCAAGATTAGGAATGATAAATCTTTTTGGGAGACAGATGGAGTATTTTATAATCTATACAAATATTGTAATCCCCCGTAATTTTATGAATTTTATAAATATATTTTAATATATAGTTATTTATATTTTAATATATTTTAGCATTTTAATGATTTAATTCTTCAAAGGTTGACTATTTGAAAGTCAAAGGAATTATTTTAATAAGTTATTCAAGTCAAATATTTATTAAAGTCATGCTTTGAAAGTACTTGAAATGTTTGAAATACCTATTTGTATTTGAAAAAGGAGTTTAAATGGGCTTGAGGAACCCAAATACTAATTCTAGTGATGTTAGGAGTTCAATCATCATTCCTATTCATCATTAAACTCTATTTGAAGCCCAATTGTCTTTTCCTAAGCCCACAAAGGGGAAACAATAAATACCCCATAAACCCCAATTTTTCCCCACAACTTTATTTTCTCTCTCCGCCTTCCTCCAATTTTTCGGCACTCCCACATTCTTTTTCTCTCTTTTTCTTTTCTTCCTTCCTCCACTTCCTTCAGCTCATCCCTTCCGGCGACCACCAATTCCGGCCACCGCCGCACCTCGCCGGCGACCACCAGTGTTGCTACCACCGCCGCCTGCCCTTGGCCGGCGTGTCCTTCTTCTTTCCTTCTTGCTTTGGTTTGTTTCTTTTCTTCCTCCTCAAGTTTTATTCAAAGATTGAATTTTTTAGGTTTTGTTTTAATTAGTTTATGTTTAAAATTTATAAGTTGATGATTTATTATTGAATCTAAGTTATATAATTTGTGTATTGATAAAATAAAATTCAGATTTGTATATTTGAGTTTATAGTAGATTTTAATTATCAAAGCATAAATTTTTAGGGTTTTGAAAGTTAGAAAAACCTAGTAGTTTATTATAAGTTATGAAAGTTATTGCCTTTATGTTTCTAAGCATGTTTAAGTATGTTTAAAGGGAGTTTTAATAATTTATAAGTTGCTGGAATTTTAGAAAGGTTGTTATTAATGGAGTTTTAAGGGTTTTAATGACTAGTATTGTAGTACTATGCAAGGAAGTATTAGTAATTGAAGTTTTAATGATGGAAACAACTTTTAAATATTTTTAAAGGAGGTTTAAAGTATTTTAAAGTAGCTGAAAATTATTTGAGTATTAATTATAAATTTATATTGGTTATTTTAGGCGGAGAATTCTCTCTAGGCGACTTTTAAGTTGGTTAAAGTGACATTCCAGTTTGTCTACACAAGGTACGTACATACATACCTATGTGTTGATTGAGATAGCATCGTGATTTAAGGAAGGAAAATTATGTAGTATCATGTATAGGAACTATGTTGAGTTCATATATGATATTTATTATGTTGGATTTTGCATGTTTTGTGCTATGGTGTAAACATTTTGATTATGAGATTATATTATGAGATTTATATCATGTTTGTATGGAAAATTGATGCAAGCATGTTGGTTGGGAACTTTAATTTATTAATTCACATGGGGAAATTAATATATTTATTAGTATTAGATCGTGATTGATCATTGTTTCCTTTGAGTATTTCACTGCTTTATAAGGACCGAGGGCCTTATCTGGTAAGTTGATATTTTCTACCTATGAAAGGTAATTTGGTTGTTGGCTAGGTTCAACACATAAGAAAGATTGGATTAAAGTTGAAACTTATCTTGGATTGTAAATTGTGTGATCACTTATCTAATCCTAAGATAAAAAGAGAATTGTGATTGGTTGATGATTTTATTATTTGTGTTGCTTGTGAGTCATAACAAGTAATAACTGGTAAATCATGTAAAGCGAAACTGGATAGCAATAGCTTTAGACTGGTGCACTTCTGAAGTATTGGACAATTAGGAGTTGGAGTACATGGTGGTAGCCCATGGCTTTTTCTGGGGCCGGATTGATCACCGTGTCCTATTTTTTATTTCAAAGGTTCCTCGATGTCGTAGGTCATGGGAATACAGAGTCGCGCCAGTATTTCGTCTTCCAAAGGGAAGGCTGGTTTAAGTTAGACAACTCGGTCCATTGACTATTCCATTTAAAGTAATAAGAATGTTGTTAAAGGTTAGTTCAGTAAAAGTTATCTGCAAGTTATTATAATATTATTTATTCCTGCTTACTATTTATTAGTATCATGTTAGGAGTGTTTACTTGTTTAGTATGTACTACCTCCGTTTCTTTTTAATAGTTACGCTTTCACTGTTGACACTGCTATTCACAAATTTCCCTTTGACTATCATTTGTGAATTATGGTTAAGATAAAATAGTCATGTGGGGTCTTATTTGATTCGTCTCGATATGTAGTTTTAGTATATCGATTTTTTATATTTTTTACAAATACAAAATTAGAAATATAAATGCTCAAAGTAGTGCATCGGCATGCGTGAAAAGTGTAAGTGTAACTATTAAAAAGAAACGGATATAGTAGTACTAAGCTTTGCTGATTACGTGCTTTTGTTGTGTATGTTGATCATGGCTTTGCCTTATTGATCCTGTGATGACCCATTTCAATGAGCAGTCTCTGGGGATCAATAGTGCATCGTCTATCTACAGGTTTGAAGATCAGCATCATTGGGTTCGGGATGTTGGAGAGCTTGTGTAGTTTATATTCAGTACTTTGAGTTATACATTTTATAGTTGATTTAATTTGGTTAAGGTTGACTTTGGTTTTGTTGGTTAGTTTTGGAGTTGACTTTATTGTTGACTAAGTTTTATTTATAAAGTTTATTATTATTGTTTTCCGCTGCAAAATTCTGAATAAGCCGATACGTTTTCTCACGGGCGATAATACTTTGATAATTCTCTATGTTTTATATTAAAAAGGGTATTTTAGAAAAGAGAGAATTGTCGGGGTGTTACAAAGTGGTATCCGGGAGCTTTAGGTTTTTATTGGTCTTTTGTGCCAACTTTAGGTCTTTAGGCGCCTAACTAGCTAGTTACTTAAAATGAATTTCTTAGAATTGAGCTCCTACTTATTCATGGTATTCAAATTACCTTCGAAATTTCTTTTTCACGATTGCGATAGAATTTCGCATTCGAATATTTTTCTAAGGTCCGAAATTTTTTTTTATGGAATTCGAACTTTTTTTATTTTCCCTTATTATGTTCGAATTTTCGAACCACATTTTTATTTATTTAAATTATTTTCAATACTCTAGTTTATTTTATTATTTTGTGAAAGATAGGTAGTATAGGAAGGGCATATAGGATAGAAATATTATATGTCTGCATTAAATAGTTAGTTCAGCGTGATTATATCTTTTTTCTTCCCTGCTAACTATTTATGTTATTTATATGCTTTATGTTGTGGGTTATTCTTGTTTATTGTTGATTGTTGGGATTATACGTTAAGTGAGAGTATCAATTGCTTATAGAAGTTAACTTTATTGTTATAGATTCCTAGCCATGTCTGAAAGAGAAGATACTAGAGTAGGGAGCTTTTACAACCCTATCGTACTGAGTGATGATGAGAGCGATGGAGGTTATGAGTCTGATGATGATAGATATACCGAACTAGAGTTCATTATGCGTAATGTATTAAGAGCAGGTGTGCCTGATCGTGATGATGAGATTCTTCATGAGTTTGACCATGCTAGAGGGCAGACCAGGAGCGATATCTACTATGCTTCTTTCAGATATGAGACTGATTCTGAGTCAGAGGAGGACGAGCTTCAACCTAAACGGAGATCTACGAGATTTAGAAGATATGTTTACTATAATACTGAGGACATTGATGAATTTGTAGATGAACTTTTCACTCCAGAAAACTACAGGGAATCTGAGGATAAGACTGATGATGTTTTACCTTATTTTATTTATTTATTCATTTATGCTTTAAAAAATAATGTTGGATAATTCGTCCAGCAGTGGTTTAAATTTATAGTACCTTCATTTTATTTATTTTTAGCAAAAGTACAGCATTACGGATTAGAAAAAAAAAATTTGTTATTAACATATTTGAGGAATAAAAGTTAGATATTTAGTTATCCAAATGAGCAAGAATTTATTTTGGGCACGCGAATGGGAATATTTTTATTTATTTGTTATGATTGAATTATTATTTTTTCATGATTCCTAAACTGTGTGTTCTTGATATGAATATTCTTCGTGGATGATTAATGATGATTATTCTGTAATATTGTTGTAACTTCATGAGAAATTGTTTGTTGATGCGATCTTGATGGTCAAATTAAATGTTGCCTTCGTAGAGAATGGCATGTAATTATGTATTGAACCTAAAGTAGAGTACGTTAATTTCAGGTCACGCACTAGAATGGCAAACAATAATAACAATTTAGCTGCTGCTATTCGCCTTTTGGCGGAGAAACTGACTCAAGATAGAGCTGAGCGTTCCGATTTTGCTGGGGACATGTTTGAGAGGCTAGCCAAAGTTAAACCACCATATTTTAAGGGGCAAGCTGATCCTACCTTTTTGGAAACTGGATTAGGGAGTTTGAGAAAATCTTTGGGGCTGTGAACTATCCTGAGAATATGAGAGTGGGTCAGGCTGTGCTGTACCTAAAGGATGATGCTAATTTGTGGTGGAGAGAAATGAGGTTAGACTGAGTGCTGTTGAAGGTTTCAATTGGGATTCTTTTGTTACTACCTTACGAGGGAAGTTTTACCCTGTCTTTATGAGGAAACAGAAAGCCCAAGAGTTTATTAACTTGAGGATGGGGACTATGACCATTTCTAAGTACTATAGCAAATTCATAGCACTGTCGAGGTTTGCACCTGAGGTACTAGCCACTGAGGAGTTAAAGGCTCAAAGGTTTGAGCAAGGTTTGACTGATGAAATCCAACTGGGTTAGGTGGTGAAACTTTTTCATCCCTAGATATTGTGTATGGGAGAGCCGCCCACATTTATGGTCTTCAGCCGAGGCGTGATTAGAAAAATGTTGTAGTGGGTGAGAAAAGAAAGGATTTCAATGCTGGAGGAAACCAAGGGAACTTCAAGAAGAGTAGAAATGGGAATGGGAATTTCCAAGGGAGGAATAATCAGGGCTATAATAATAAGGGTCAATCTGAGAGAGTGTACCACTGTAAGAAGTGCAGTAATAACCATCCAGGTAAAGACTGCAAGGGAGAACTAGTGACCTGTAACTACTGCCAGAAGAAGGGCCATAGGGAGTATGAGTGTTTTGCTAAGCAAAAGAAAGAGCAAAATGGCAATGGGGGTAGTAACCAAGTGAGGTCTGGATTTAACCAGTCAGGAAATCAGGGTTCGAAGCCTGTAGGGGCACAGAACAACCAAGGGAGCTACAATAAGCCTGCTAGTGAGAGCAACCAGAACAAGGCTCCGGGTAAACTGTTCGTGATGAGTCGCAATGAAGCTAAACGATCTGCCGACGTAGTGTCTGGTACTTTTTTTATTAACTCCGTGCTAGTTAAAGCATTATTTGATTCAGGGGCGACTTATTCTTTTGTTTCGCCGTCTGTTATTAAAAGTTTGGGGTTAGTAGATTGTGAGGTGATTGATTTGCCTGTTAGTATACCTACTGGTGAGACCATAAGGTGTACCAAGTTGTTCAGAAATTTGCCCCTAAAGATAGGAGACTGTGTTTTTCCTTCTGATTTGATCGAGTTTAATCTGGGAGACCTAGATGTAATTCTGGGGATGGATTGGCTAAGTTTATACAAGGCCAAGATAGACTGTGAATTTCAAAAAGTAGCTTTAAGAAACCCTTCGGGGAAGTTGACCTCGTATAGACGTTTTGGGAAGTCCAAGAACTTTGGGGTTATTTCTGCAATGCAAGTAAAGAAGTTTATGAAGAAGAGGTGTGATATATTTTTCTGTAGTGTGCAGGATGTGAGTAAAGAAGATGGGGTAAACATTGAGGATGTTCCAATTGTTAATGAGTTTATGGATGTGTTTTCGAGTGAGATTCAGGTATGCCGCCTGCTAGAGCTGTTGAGTTCACCATAGACTTAGTTCCTGGAACTGCACATATATCTAAAGCACCCTATAAAATGGCAGCTCCGGAGATAAGTGAATTGAAGACGCAGTTACAAGAGCTGTTCGATAAGGGTTATATTAGGCTTAGTGCATCACCTTGGGGAGCTCCTGTGTTGTTTGTTAAGAAGAAAGATGGGAGTATGAGGTTGTGTATTGATTATAGGGAATTGAATAATGTAACCATCAAGAACAAATATCATTTGCCTAGGATAGATGACCTATTTGATTAACTGAATGGAGCGAGCGTGTTCTCGAAGATTGATTTGCGTTTGGGGTATCACCACTTGAGAGTAGCTGATAAGGATATACCTAAGACTGCATTTAGGACTCGTTATGGTCATTATGAGTTCATTGTAATGCCTTTGGGGATAACCAATGCACCTGCCATATTTATGGACTTAATGAATAGGATTTTCCATGAGTTCTTAGATAGGTTCGTTGTGGTATTCATTGATGATATCCTGATTTATTCAAAGAATGAAAAAGAGCATGATGAGCACTTGAGGATTATGTTGGAGACGCTTAGGAAGAATCAGTTGTAGGCCAAGTTCTCTAAGTGTGAGTTTCGTTTGGAGAAAGTAGCATTTTTGGGTCACTATGTGTCTAAGGAAGGAGTCTATGTAGATCCTGCTAAGATTCAAGCTATGAGTGAGTGGCCTACTCAAAAGAATGTGTCTGATATTCGAAGTTTCCTAGGTCTAGCTGGCTATTATAGAAGATTTGTGAGAGATTTCTCGAAGATAGTGAGGCCAATGGCCAATTTGATGAAAAAGGAGTCAAAATTCGAGTGGAGTGAGAAGTGTGAGGAAGCTTTTCAGATTTTAAAAGAACGTTTGACCTCCTCACCTGTTTTGACCCTGCCTGATGGGAATGAGGGATTTGAGGTGTATAGTGATGCTTCAAAGAATGGTTTGGGATGTGTGTTATAGCAGATCAGTTGAAACCTTATGAGGCTAATTACCCTACCCATGATCTAGAGTTAGCTGCTATTGTGTTCGCCTTGAAGATTTGGAGACACTACCTGTATGAGGTAACCTGTAAGATCTTTACCGACCATAAAAGTTTGAAGTATATTTTCACCCAGAAAGACCTCAATATGAGGCAGAGAAGATGGTTAGAGTTGATAAAGGATTATGACTTAGACATCCAATATCATGAGGGGAAAGCAAATGTGGTTGCTGATGCGTTGAGTAGAAAGTCGAGTCATAGCATGAATGCCTTGGTAGTTCCTGAGGAGTTGGGTCGAGATATGCAAAGATTTAGCCTAGAAATCTTAAATCCTTGGGAGATCGAGGCAAGATTGAGTGCTTTACGTTGGGGTTGTCAATTTTCGACAAGATCAAAGAAGGTCAAGTTGGGGATGAGCACCTAGAGAAGATTAAGGAAAAGATGGACCAAGGAAAGGAAGTTGATTTAAAGATCCATGATGATGGTAGTCTGAGGTTCAAGGGGAGGTGGTGTGTACCACAAAAATGTGAAGAGCTTAAGCGACGTCTTATGGATGAGGGACATAATACACCGTATTTTGTGCACCCTGGGGGTGACAAGCTGTATAAGGACCTTAAGCAGATCTATTGGTGGCCAAACATGAAGCGTGAGGTTGTCGAGTTCGTGTCTAAGTATCTAACCTGTCATAAAGTCAAGATAGATCATAAGAGACCCATGGGGAAGGTTCAATCCTTAGAGGTTCCGGGATGGAAGTGGGATTTCATTTCAATGGATTTTGTGACTGCTTTGCCTAGAACAAGGAATGGCAATGATACTATTTGGGTTATTGTGGACCGTCTGACGAAGTCGTCCGTGTTCATTCCAATTAAAGAGACATGGAAGAAGAAGCAACCTGCGAAGACGTATGTTAGGCATGTAGTAAGATTGCATGGGGTTCCAACCGATATTATTTCAGATCGTGATTCGAGATTCCTCTCGAAATTTTGCAAAAGGTCCAGTTAGATCTTGGGACAACATTGAAAATGAGTACTGCCTTTCACCCTGCGACTGATGGTCTGACTGAGAGGACTAACCAAACTATGGAAGATATGTTGAGAACCTGTGCTATTGATTTTCAGGGTAGTTGGGAAGACCAATTAGATTTGATTGAGTTTTCTTACAACAATAGTTATCATGCGAGTATTAAGATGGCACCTTTTGAGGCATTATATGGAAGAAAGTGTAGAAGTCCCATTTGCTAGAATGATTTTAGTGAGAACATAGTATTGGGGACAAAGTCAATTGAGGAAACTGTCAAGAATGTGAAGTTGATTCAGGCTAGAATTCAAGCTGCTCAAGATAGGCAAAAGAGTTATGCCGACTTGAAGCGAAGGGAAGGTGAGTTCGAAGTAGGTGATAAAGTGTTTGTGAAAGTACCACCAACTAAGGGTGTGATGAGATTTGGGAAAAATGGCAAATTAAGTGCCAAATATGTAGGTCCATATGAGATTCTACGAAGAATTGGGAAGGTAGCTTATAGGTTGGTTTTGCCAATGGAGTTCGAAAAGATGCACGATGTGTTTCACATTTCCCAACTCAAGCATTATATCCCTGATGAGCGTCATGTCTTGGAGCCTGAGAGGGTCCAAATTGATAGTAGCCTCACATATGAGGAAAGGCCTGTGAAAATTTTTGATAAGAAGGTGTGTAGTACACGCAATAAGGATGTCAATATCGTGAAAGTGCTTTGGTCAAACCATGAGTCCGAAGAGGCGACGTGGGAAGTTGAAGCTGAAATGAAGAAGTACCCAGATTTATTCCTTGAGGTGAGTTACGAGGGCGTAACTCGTTTTCTTTAAGGAGGGTAGAATGCTATAAAATTTCGCGCTTTTTACCTATTTTTATGGTATTTTTATGCATTTTATGCTTACTTTGGCGATTTGCACATGTTGGTGCAAAATAAAAAGATTCTCCGCATAAGAAAAGGTGTTCATAAATAACACAAGTGATTTTAAGTTGGCAAAAGAGTGCACATGAGTGGCACAAGTATTTCTCCAATGGGAGTTGAGTTGAAAAACTTTAAAAAATGTGTGAGTTTTCGTGTCAAGTTTCGGGACGAAACTTCTTTTAAGAGGGGTAGACTGTAATCCCCCGTAATTTTATGAATTTTATAAATATATTTTAATATATAGTTATTTATATTTTAATATATTTTAGCATTTTAATGATTTAATTCTTCAAAGGTTGACTATTTGAAAGTCAAAGGAATTGTTTTAATAAGTTATTCAAGTCAAATATTTATTAAAGTCGTGCTTTGAAAGTACTTGAAATGTTTGAAATACCTATTTGTATTTGAAAAATGAGTTTAAATAGGCTTGAGAAACCCAAATACTAATTCTAGTGATGTTAGGAGTTCAATCATCATTCCTATTCATCATTAAACTCTATTTGAAGCCCAATTGTCTTTTCCTAAGCCCACAAAGGGGAAACTATAAATACCCCATAAACCCCAATTTTTGCCCACAACTTTATTTTCTCTCTCCTCCTTCCTCCAAATTTTCGGCACTCCCACATTCTTTTTCTCTCTTTTTCTTTTCTTCCTTCCTCCTCTTCCTTCAGCTCATCCCTTCCGGCGACCACCAATTCCGGCGACCACCAATTCCGGCCACCGCCGCACCTCGCCGGCGACCACCAGTGTTGCTACCACCGCCGCCTGCCCTTGGCCGGCGTGTCCTTCTTCTTTCCTTCTTGCTTTGGTTTGTTTCTTTTCTTCCTCCTCAAGTTTTATTCAAAGATTGAATTTTTAGGTTTTGTTTTAATTAGTTTATGTTTAAAAGTTATAAGTTGATGATTTATTATTGAATCTAAGTTATATAATTTGTGTATTGATAAAATAAAATTCAGATTTGTATATTTGAGTTTAAAGTAGATTTTAATTATCAAAGCATAAATATTTGAGTTTCTAAGCATGTTTAAGTATGATTAAAGGGAGTTTTAATAATTTATAAGTTGCTGGAATTTTAGAAAGGTTGTTATTAATGGAGTTTTAAGGGTTTTAATGACTAGTATAGTAGTACTATGCTATGAAGTATTAGTAATTGAAGTTTTAATGATGGAAACAACTTTTAAATATTTTTAAAGGAGGTTTAAAGTATTTTAAAGTAGCTGAAAATTATTTATGTATTAATTATAAATTTATATTGGTTATTTTAGGCGGAGAATTCTCTCTAGGCGACTTTTAAGTTGGTTAAAGTGACATTCCAGTTTGTCTACACAAGGTACGTACATACATACCTATGTGTTGATTGAGATAGCATCATGATTTAAGGAAGGAAAATTATGTAGTATCATGTATAGGAACTATGTTGAGTTCATATATGATATTTATTATGTTGGATTTTGCATGTTTTATGCTATGGTGTAAACATGTTGATTATGAGATTATATTATGAGATTTATATCATGTTTGTATGGAAAATTGATGCAAGCATGTTGGTTGGGAACTTTAATTTATTAATTCACAGGGGGGAATTAATATATGTATTAGTATTGGATCATGATTGATCATTGTTCCCTTGAGTATTTCACTGCTTTATAAGGACCGAGGGCCTTATTTAGTAAGTTGATATTTTCTACCTATGAAAGGTAATTTGGTTGTTGGCTAGGTTTAACACATAAGAAAGATTCGATTAAAGTTGAAACTAATCTTGGATTGTAAGTTGTGTGTTCACTTATCTAATCCTAAGATAAAAAGAGAATTGTGATTGTTTGATGATTTTATTATTTGTGCTGCTTATGAGTCATAACAAGTAATAACTGGTAAATCATGTAAAGCGAAACTGGATAGCAATAGCTTTAGACTGGTGCACGTCTGAAGTATTGGACAATTAGGAGTTGGAGTACATTGTGGTAGCCCATGGCTTTTTCTGGGGCCGGATTGATCACCGTGTCCTATTTTTTATTTCAAAGGTTCCTCAATAGCGTAGGTCATGGGAATACGGAGTCGCGCCCGTATTTTGTCTTCCAAAGGGAAAGCTGGTTTTTGTTAGACAACTCGGTCCATTGACTATTCCATTTAAAGTAATAAGAATGTTGTTAAAGTTTAGTTCAGTAAAAGTTATCTGCAAGTTATAATACTATTATTTATTCCTGCTTACTATTTATTAGTATCATGTTAGGAGTGTTTACTTGTTTAGTATGTAGTACTCAGCTTTGTTGATTACGTGCTTTTGTTGTGTATGTTGATCATGGCTTTGCCTTATTGATCCTGTGATGACCCATTTCGGTGAGCAGTCTCTAGGGATCAATAGTGCATCGTCTATCTACAGGTTTGAAGATGAGAATCATTGGGTTCGGGATATTGGAGAGCTTGTGTAGTTTATATTCAGTACTTTTGAGTTATACTTTTTATAGTTGATTTAATTTGGTTTTAAGATTGACTTTGGTTTTGTTGGTTTTGGAGTTGACTTTATTGTTGACTAAGTTTTATTTATAAAGTTTATTATTATTGCTTTCCGCTGCAAAATTCTGAATAAGACAATACATTTTCACACGGGCGATAATACTTTGATAATTCTCTATGTTTTATATTAAAAAGGGTATTTTAGAAAAGAGAGAATTGTCGGGGTGTTACAAATATATTAAAAGGTGTTCCTATCAAAGGAACGGTGTCACGTGGCACTCTGCTCAAGTTTCTAATACACATGTTTATAAACTCATTTAAAAATATTAACAATATGTAGTTACTAGGACTCGAATACATGACTATTGAAATAAAATGTGAGAGTTTAACCACTAACCCACTATAATTTCAACGCTTGATGTTTGAAAGTCTTATAATTACTACCTCCGTCCCAGAATAGTCTGAACACTTTCCTTTTATGTTTGTCCCAAATTAGTTTGAACACTTCTTTTTTTGGCATGGTCCCACCATTAATATATTATTTCTTCTACACATATTTGGCCCACACTCTACCTTTTATCAATAAAAAGCTACCTAAGTTTCTCTCTCCTCTAATAAAAAATACCCCACCAACTCCTATCACATCTACTTTTTAAATAAAATAACATTTGATAATCACACTACAACTTATCACCTTAAACTACGTGTACCAACAAGTGTTCATATCTTTCTGGGACGGAGGGAGTATATGCAATCATAAAAAGACATAGAAAAGCTTTTTGATCTCAAACACTTTTATTAAGTAATAACATTATCTTACCCTAATTCCATTGAAATTATTATTTTTGTCCCTAATTCGTCAAAAGTTTTCTCAATTTATCAAATATGAAGTTTCATAACGTTCATTTTTCAATTTTACACTAGACATAATATTAAAAAAAATAAGCTAATAAAATCAAGTATGAGATTTATGAATAATAATATATCTATACTAATATATTAAAAAGCGTTCCTAAGAACGTATATGTGCCACGTGTCACCCTCCCTCATTCAATAACATTCTATATCCACGTCTTTCTCATATACTAAAAAAAAGAAGCAATGTTAACGTGAAAATTTGAACCCACAATCTCAAGTATGAAAGAAAGGCATCCAACCATCACTCCACCATACTATTATTGCTTATTTAATCAAAATTAATGATGATATATGAATGGAAAACTTTTGAAATCCATATAATGAATGAGATGACTTTTTTTTAAAATAAGTATGAGATGACTCATTTAACTACTACTACCTCCGTCCCAGAATAGTCTGAACACTTTCCTTTTTTGTTTGTCCCAAATTAGTTTGAACACTTCTTTTTTTTGGCATGGTCCCACCATTAATATATTATTTCTTCTACACATCTTTGGCCCACACTCTACCTTTTATCAATAAAAAGTTACCTAAGTTTCTCTCTCTTCTAATAAAAAATACCCCACCAACTCCTATCACATCTACTTTTTAAATAAAATAACATTTGATAACCACACTACAACTTATCACCTTAAACTACGTGTCCCAACAAGTGTTCAGATCTTTCTGGGACGGAGGGAGTACTAAATTGTAGCACAGAGAAACCCCGGGACATAGCGCGAGCCTAAATACTAGTTTAATAATTGTAGTTGACCCGGGCATAGCCTGGGGAAAAATACTAGTGGTCCATTAAAAAGCGATTAATGTACCCACTAAATAAATGTAGTTATATCTCATATAGATATTTAGACAATACTCAAATCTCAATATCTATCCATCGTTTTGGGGGCTCCCCCTACTTGAATCGAACTACATCATTTCAGTAACGGAAAAAAAAATGAAAAAGCCAGGAACGACATAGGAGAAGCAGCTGGTCCAGATCCAGGCTGTTGTTAATTGTGACTTGCTTACATGATTAATGCTTATCCCTTCAAAAGATTTCAAAGTTATTTATTTATGACAAAGAAAAGGTGATGAGGGCAACATTCCTCAGACACGTGTAGAGTATAGAACGGCAATAGCACACGTCAACGTGATTGTTAGATATGATTAGACCCCTTGAAAATCAATTGCTAGCAACTCATGCTTCCACGTGGACTTTATTATCACGCATTTGGCATGTGCTTCCCATCCTCTTAATATCTTGGGTTGTCGATCACTTTGTAGTACTACTATTAGTAAGTCTTTGGTAGTTCTCACGTGCCCACTACCGTGTCGACAATCCTTCTTTCTTTCTTTTATGTCAACTAATAAATCTTTATATGACCAAACAATGACTAATGCTTTTTAACAAGGTGCCATGTTAGCAATCAATGACCAAATTAAGCTTTCTCCTTGAGGATCATGTTAAGAGTTGTTCTTTTGTCATTAATTTCGACTTTTAATCCGTGTAAAGTCAGTTTTTGGAACTTCCAATTCTCAATGTTAGACTTAGATTTACATATAATGGACAAAAATAGATAGATCTTGGGGATTTTTGTTATGGATTTTTGTAAATTACAAAAACTATATTCTAGAGAAAACACATTTATAATGATATTTAGTTTGTAGATAGTTCAATTAAAAATAACAACGAAAATAAGACCTTCACCTATTGTAATAACAAAAATCAATACTCGCATGCTCGTAATTACCAAAAACTATGCAAGCTTTATATCACTCCACAAAACCATTGGAGTTGCATATCATCACGTACACCTATTCACAATAGTGCAACACTATAATTTACATACAAGGTTACCTGATACACTGTCTAAAAACTACAAGCTTCCATGTTTAATTGTTAATTATTAATGCCTTATATTTATCAAAGGTAGCTTGACACCATTAAGGAACTTTAGATACTTGCGCTTACTTAACTTTGGCTCTGCTTCAAGTAACAGGGTTGGCTAACTAGAGGTAAATCTAACGACACAGCTAGAGCTATATGGAGTTTAGTGTCACAAGAATGGATTGACGCTCTAGACATGGTTTTAACAAGACCACAATATGAAAATTATGCTCATGAAATGAAATTTGTTAACTGATAAAAACACACAACAAAAAAATAGGATCTAAATATAGGTAACCTTTGTAATTTGACTCTTTGTTAATTACTAAAAATTCCAAAATTACTAAAAATTCCGACAATTAACACGCTGAGTACATACATTATATATATAGTGCATGGTTTTGTTTTGTTTCACTCAAACAACTTAATTTATTGATTAGATCATTTCCCTTTGAGGCAATGAAATGAAATACCACCAAATTATCAAAAAAAAAAATTTATTGATTAGATTGGAATTGACGAAATTAGTATTTTTGCCCAATTATCCTCCTGTCACGTGTCCTTTCTAGTGCATTAAAGAAATTTATAAGAAAAAAATGTCCAGTATTGTGTTGGCTTACATTTTGTATTTTTTGGCTATCTAGCAGAATTGTGTTAAAAAACAAAAAAAAAAAGGGGGTCTATTTTAGAACTCTTATCTACCAGGCTGTGTTCTTGTGTCCTATGTGATCCAATGCCAACCGGGTAAGAAAATAACAGCATGATCTGCAAGTGTATGAAAGCCAGTCACAAAGATTTTGTAAATAAAGGCCAACACAGTCCAAAAGGCTACTAGTGTCCTTCCGGTAAAGGCTTCTTAAATGTGGTGCTTAAGAAAGATTGGTTTTATTTTTTATTTTTATTTTTTTTGACAACGAGAAATCGTACATTTATTAAAAGAGGAAGTACAGCCTAATGCTAATACAACCAAATCTAAAACAAAACAAACCTAAATGAGCTGTAGGAGCCCTTACAAACCATAGAGAACATAAACATCCAAAATCGATAAAGAGTCGCATGAGACGGAGGGCATCGCTGGTCAATGCTGGTGATGTTGGAGACAAAACTTTGGTGACTGATGATAGTGGAAAGAGAAGCGAGGATCGTTCACGATTCGGACAAGGAACCAACGACGAGCAGTGCATCTCGCCGCATGAGCAATCCCAACAAACCTCTATTGCATGGGATTCTGGGCTCATGATCTTGTGAAGAGTCACATTCCTTTGTGAAGAGTCACATGATCTTTTGGAAAGATTGGTTTGTTGGTAATATACTTTTATCAAACGAATCACTCTAAATTTGCATCGTGAATATAATAGTTGTCATAATATTAAAAATCAATGTAACATATTCCTTAAAAAAAACTCAATGTAACATAATTATAATTTTTGCCTATAATTTTTAATTTTTCTATTTCCGCAAACTCTTGTACTTATCTTTTTGTTTCTCTCAAAATGATTTTATCACTCTTTTTGGATTTCCATGTTCCTAATGAATTATATCTAAAACTTATTTTAAAAGCTCATATTAGTTATAAATTGACTCTCCCTTCCTACTTTATTCAATACTCCCTCCGTTTCATTTTAATCTACAAATTGTTATTTTTGTTCTGTTTCTTTTTTAGCTACGCATTGTTGTTTTTTCTATTTTTGGTAACATGTCTCATCCACTTTCTTCTCTTTTTCCACCCATGTCATCCACTGTTTAATATTTTAACCCACTTTTCAATTTTTCTCTCTACCTTTTCAATCTTTCTTTCATACTTTTGTCCCTCCTTCTTGGTTCTTCCTCAAAGTGAAGTGAGTAAACTAAAAAATTGGAGGGAGTATAATCATACAAATTTGCCATTGTTTTAATTAATATTATACTCATATTCCTACTACTCCCTCCGTCCCAGAATGATTTGAACACTTGATGGGACACGTAGTTTAAGATGATAAGTTGTAGTGTAGTTATCAAATATTATTTTATTTAAAAAGTAGATGTGATAGGAGTTGGTGAGGTATTTTTTATTAGAGGTGAGAGAATGTTGGCTAACTTTTTATTGATAAAAGGTAGAGTGTGCGCCAAAGAAGTGTAAAAGAAATAATATATTAATAGTGGGACCATGCCAAAAATGAAAGTGTTCAAACTAATTTGGGACAAACATAAAAAGAAAGTGTTCAGACTATTCTTGTACGGATGGAGTATAATTTTAGTAGTCTTAGGGCCTATTCTCTTCGCCATAAAACAACTGAACTGAACTAAACTAAACTAAACTAAATTGAGTTGATTGCAACTGAATTGAATTGAACTGAACGAACGAATTAAATTATAACTAATAGTAATGATAAAAATTTAGGAACTGAACTGAATTGAACTGAACTGAAATGAACTTATTGCAACTGAACTGAACTGAAAATAAGCTGGGGAGAACAGGCCCTTACTCTTGTCGTAACTTCCTTATTGTTGTATATGTGCTCCGATGGAAAGGTCAAACATAGAAAATAAAGAATACATTATTAATTATCTATGAATTCATATTTTTATAGGTAGTATAACAAGAGTAAAACTATCATATACTCCAAATTTTTACACCTTGTGTTATACTTGCCCCTTTTTTTCATAGTTGTACCTAGGGGTGCTAATGAGCCAGGGTGCCTCGCAAACAATTCGATTTCGGCTCGGTCAAAGTTCGGCTCGAGAGGGCTCGACTCGAGTACGGGATCGGCTCGAGACTTTAACGAGCCGAGCCTAAGCCTAGTGGAGTTCGGCTCGAAAGCTCGTAAACATGTTTAATAAATTTTCAAGTAAAATTAATTTTATACATTGATTTTTAATCCAACTTGGATTTCCACTGAAAAACATAAGGCCTAATTTCAAGCCCACTTGAAAAACATAAACCGGATACAAAATTTTCAGCCCAATTAAAAAATACAAACTAAATAGAAAAGTATTAGAAAAGAATGACAGCTTTTACTCTATAGTCGTTCAAGGGTTTTCAAAAACCCTAAATCTCTAATCTCCAGTTGAACAGTTCTGACTTCTGAGTTTCGCACACTTGACGCTGGTCCTTGGCGGTGAGCAGCATGGTCAATGGCGACGAGCAGCAGGTGGCTAGCAGGATGACGGGTAATCCTTTCATTTTTTATTTTTATTTTTATTTTTTTCCATTTTTCATTCGTATTTATCTGAATATTTTTCATTCTAAGATTAATTTGTTCTATGTCGTGATCTGAATTTATGTTGTATTATTTATGCGGGCTTTGATTTATGTTTCTCTACTCTGTAATCTTACTATCTGTTAGAGTTTATGCGTGGTCCGTTGAAATGCATAGAAAACGTTCTTGAACTTTTTCGAGCCGAATAGTTCGCAAACCTTTTCGAGCCGAGCCGAAATTTTTTTTCTTGCCATTCTAAAGCCAAGCCTAACCAGGGTCGGTCTTGGATCGGCTCGTTAACACCCCTATTTGTACCCATAGGAAAAGACACGCTTATAAAGAGCGATAAAAAAGTATGATAAAAATACTAAAGAAATCGCTTGTGAGGAGAATATCTTTTCTAAAACGGATATGGTACAATTAATTCAAACGACCAAAAAGGAATATGGTACAAGTATAAGTGTACAACAATTAAAAATGGAGGTAGCAATTAGTTCACTTCCGGAATTAATCAAAATTTTTATTGTTTAATGGTTTCAAGTAATTGATGTTTTTATCAACAAAGCTTCTTGTGTGAGAAGTGTCTCAGTCATTTCGAATGACTGACATGAGGTCTTATTATTAGTTTATAGCTATAAATTATCAGTTTATGGGATTAAACTGATAGATGTCTAGGTTAAACTGATAGATATCTGGGTTAAACTAATAGATGTACGGCTTATATTAATAGATGTCAATATTAAACTGATACATACTCATTTTAGTCATGTCTTAGTATGAAACAGTCTCATACAAAGACGATTTGTTTTATCAGAAGGAGTTTCAATGGGCTATGGCCAATGAGTATACTACTGTTTATTGGGCTTAAGTTGTACTTTAAAAGAGCCAAAATTGTATGATGGCTATTTGATTTGCCAACAGGCGCTGATGGTTCAATCCAGTGTCCGAATCCAACTACATCCTTCCTCCAACGGCCTCCATTGCTTTAACGTTATCTCAACAAAATTGTATACCCTTTTGCGTGTTACATAAAAGGAAAAATTCGCACTAATAATCTCTATTATATAAGCCAAGGAGAGAGCTGTGGTGTCCCCCTTTGAAAAGACTTTTTAACCCTTCATCCAATAAAAATACTTACCTATTAAGATTTTGAAATTTTCCTCAATCATAGTCCTTCCTAATTTAAAATATGTATATCAAAAGAAGTTCAAAATAGCTAAAATAAACTTTCATAAAAATATGTGTAGTGAAAGAAAAAATTTATGATTGAAGAACAAATTAAAATAACTAAAGCAGTTTTCAAATCAATTACAAAATCAAAGACAAAAAATTTAATTTTACCTAAACTTTGAAATGCAATAACAATACCAACATCCATTAACAAGTAATAAAAATACCAAGAAAACAACTTCTTCATCAAGTAATTTTTATATTTTGTATTTACACCAAACGATATTCAATTAGAACTAATGATGATCGTAAATTACATTCTTCAAAATTACACTTAAATGAAATTTAATGATAACCGCCAAAATAATCCACGCACGCATCGCGTGCAAAGAAGACTAGTATCAACTATGTCAGGTCTTCTCATATTAATCCTAACTAAGGAGTATTATGATATAATCCAAACTTTGGGGTATGCCTTCCCATTTTGCTCTCACTTGACTAGTAACCTGCTAATCGGGTTAATCGAATGGTTTTGTTTATTTTATATTTTATTAATACCTAATCTACTCTAATTAAATTACTTTAACTATCTATTTCTATCAAAACCTCAACATTATCAACATTATATTAAAAAAATCATATAAAAAAAAAGAAATGTTCGTTGTGGGCACTTCTTTCCTGCCCATTTCTCACATCAATATTATCATCAATTCATCACCATCAATGGCAAATGGCAACATCATCTCAACAACATGTCCACCACCATCATCATCTTCACAACCCACCATCATCACAACCACCTATCACTGCAAGCACCATCTTCACTCAACACAAACACGCCACCTTCTCCACTTAAGCCCGGCCTTTCTACCGTCTCCGCCGCCGAGCCCCTGCAACCTGCCATCCGCCTCCTCGTACCGAAGTCGTCTCCCACCATGACCCCCTTTGTCCTAGCTCTTCCTTCCTCCACCATAAATCTGCCCTCTCTCTCCTCAAGTCCTCTGTCTTCTACCTCCAGTTCGCCGCGTCTGCCATCCCAAACCACCCAACTCTCCCACCTCCACCATTCCACCCCACCTGACACCCCCACCTTATGGCTTCCTCCCTAAATCATCATTGCCTTTGGTCTTTTGCTCCTTTTCTTTTCCTTTTCTCTTTCTCTTTTTTTTTTAAGTTTTAAACCCTAAGATTAGGTCATGTGCTATACACATGACTCTTTAATGAAGAGTTACCTGCTATAAGAGGTACTAATAGGTCAACGAAGTAATATGGGAAGAGTCACCCTTAAGTTGGGATTATACCGGAGGATTAATTTGAGAAGAACCCCAATAGTTGGGATTAATCCTGTGATATTTTCCTATTTTATTTTAGGTTATACTCCCTCTGTGTTTTTTTGTGATTGTTCGTTATCGTTTTTGTTTTCAGTCTTCAGTTTTTTTTTTTAAATAAAAACAAAAGCATGGAGACCAGAAAACGTAGTTTTCACATTTTTGTTGTCATTTTTTAAAATTGACATGCTTAGTATAAGTGTGGTTAATTTTAAGTTTATTATGCTCCTTATATCATATGACCTTTATATTCACAAAACTAAAAACTGACAATAATGCCAAACGAGGCCTCAATTTGCTCATTTGGAATCTTGACACTGTACACACTTATAGAGAATCTTCTAAGTTCTACTAAATATATAAGAAAAAATATAGTCATGTGGGGTCTTGTTTGATTAGTCTCAATGAGTACTTTACTAATATTCGATCTTTATAATTTTTACTAATATGTAATGAAAGTTATTTGATGTCAAATCAGTGGATTGACAAATTTGCACAGTCAAAACAGGTAAACTAAAAAAATACAGAGGGAGTACTCATATTTGACAAAACTCACTCGCTTGTACTTTTTACATTTGGTAATGTAAAACATTGAGTTTTAATATCTCTAATTATGAATTTTTATAAATTACCCCCTCTATCCTATAATAATCTAAACTTATTTAGTTTTGTTTGTCCTAAATTAGTTTGAAAAGTTCCATTATTGACATGGTCTCACTATTATTGTATTACTTTTTCTAACACTTCTTTTGGCTCATTAACTCCTATCATATCTAATTTTCAATAAAAAGTACCCTACCAACTCCTATTACATCTACTTTATTGTAATATACTTCATCCATATCTTATTAATTTACACACTTTGTACCTTGAAACTATTCACATACTTCACTTTAATTTGACCACTGTTTGTGATTTATACATAAAGATAAATATCGACATGTGGGATTTTGTTAGATTTGTCTCGACAAGAAATTTTCAAATATCAACGTTTTACAATCTTTACTTGTTCGTAATTAAAGATATTAATCGTCAAAGTTCTGCATTGGCAAGCGTTGAAGTCAAATTGTATAGATTCAAAAGAAATAGAGGTAATAATATTTGATAACCACATTACGACTTTCTTCCTAAACCTCTGGAGCTTAAAACTTCCAAACCCCAAAATAGAGAAAATTAGAAATTACAAAACCCCATTTAATATAAAATATCCGGGAGAACTTGGTCTTCTTAAATTAGAAATTGAGCTAGCGGGTCAACTATAACACAAGTTCAATTGCCATAGTTTCGAAATCAACAACGTTATGCCCACATCATATCTAAGCTAATTAATCAGGTCTGAGTGAGATAGCCACTTGAACTCTACTATTTCATAACACATCAAACAAGCTAAACTTTCCAATCATTTTATACACATGATACTTCAGTTCTTTGTCGAATTCTTGGACAAGAATTATGACAAACTATTATTTGTGCATTCCTGAATTTCTGTTCTCATCTCATTGCTAATGAACCTCATAATTTTTATTCCTTCACATCATGCTGCATGATTGACCTCATATTAGGGAGCTTCGTACATGATTGGATCAGAATGACTGAATACCTATTTAGACTGATTGAGTCGTACTAATAGAGTCGAGAAAAGGTGAATTTGAAGTGGATAATCGAGCCAGACATGGACTGCAATTAGCTCTCTTTACATTAATAATGCCAGATCTAAGCTCTTGAAATCAAATATAATTGAGATGCAATATTGAGTAAACTCTAAATAATCTCTTGAAATCAAATATAATTGAGATGCAACACTGAATAAACTCAGACACGGAAATGAAATCAAATAAATTGACACTATAGATCGAAACTTTACACAAACCCACTTAACAAAATCAATCACATTACTCAAAGATAAAAAAAATTTGAAACACCCATCAATCAAAATCTATCTGATTCTCAAATATTGAAACTATTGAGAAACCTACTATGTTTTTTGGTCAACATTACTTTAGATCTCAACTTGCTTCACAAGATCAAACACAAAAAAAAAAGAAATGAAGACAGAGAAAATGGAAAGAAATAAAAACCTTATGCGCTGATCTTGCTGCATCTCGTTGTAGAAAAAGCATCCTACTTCAGGAATCGCAAAAAAAATGTATCGGAAAATGAAATTTACCAAAACCGTGGTCCATTCTGTCAATTCGAATTAGAGCAAAGTCTTTGAAAAAGTAAAATAATGAAAATCTGAAAGACAAAATCAATAACCATACCTCGTGATTGAACTTAACGATGCTTTGAAGCTTGACGACAAAAGGCGATGGCATCATAGATGATGTTTCTGGTGATGAAACTGCATGATTTCACCGCAAATGGCGTGCTCAAGAGCTCCATAATCGTAGGGAAGGTCAGGGATGGATGAGTATATGAAATTAGGGTTTTTAAAAACTGAGGGTAAAATGGCAAGAAAGAGGGTGATCCTCTAGAATGTTATATGCGCAGTTAAAAAGAGTTGGAGATGGAGACAAGATGGAGAAGAGTTCATTGCAATGGCAAAAGAGGAGAGAGGAGAGAGAAGGGAGAGACAGCAAAAAAGGCGAGGAAGAGAGAGAGAGAGAATAGAAACGTGAAGAAGAGGAGAGAGAAGAAGAGAACTTGTGGCTCAGATGGAAGAACAGATCAAGGGCTGAGATTTGCCAAGGCCTATGAACAGTGAGGTTTGTGACCTCTTATGCAAATTTTATGATCATATTCTAAGAGAATGCCATACATGTTAGAGACAAAGTAGAGCCACATTAACATATGAGGTGGAGTGACGCACGACGTTGTACAATACTTGCCCACACGTTCTATCAATAGTATAAATATTGATGTTATAAAAGCTTTATTGATTAATTGAATGGTGGGATTAATATTTTTCAAATTGTGCGATTACCCCTAATACGAAGTGAAACTTCCACCATGAAGCTATTGTCCATCATTGGGCTTTGTACGTATTCTTCACGTTGCCGCTATTTTTGTCGCTGATGTCAATTTATTAGGTCATGATGGCTTGGAGTTCCCTATACATGCCGAGGACAATAATGATGAAGAAGACAACAACAAAGAAAGAGATGAAGAGAGCCAAATTAAATAAGGAGAAATAAATTATGTTGAGAAGAAAGAAAGTTAGTATAGGGACAAGATAAAGTGAAAAGAAAAGAGAGAAGTGTAAAGAGCATGGATATGAGAGAGAAAGTGAGAAGGGGGAGAACAACAAGAAGATATGAGGGGTTAGACTTTCATTTGTTTTCTTTGTTACGTGTGTGGCTTTGCTCCACAATAATATTAGTGTGGAAAAGACACACAAAATTTATGATGTGGTAGGAGAGAGAAAGAAAGAATATATTGTTAAAAATGTCAACATTACATGTAATAGACTTCATAAATAAAAAAAGTTTCAAATATATAAAAATTGAAGAAAGTACAACTTTAAAAAACGGATAAAAAGGAAAAGTAAATAGATTTTTAAAAAAACGGAGGGAGTATAAATTAGCAAATAGCTATAGCCAAATTTGAATACAAAAAACATACTAGTTAAAATATTGCAATAATTAAAGAATAGAGTACCTCTAAAAAAAGAAAAAAGAATGGAGTAGATTTTTTTTAGTATTTCCCTTATTTCTTAAATCTTACTCCAAATCTAGCCTTTGCCCTTTATTTAGGTTAGGGAAGCGGGACCAGAAATACAATAGCTTTATCCTCCTATCATCGTGGCTCATTCTAGTTCTGACACAAACTCCTTCCCCCAGTCGTCACTTCTTCTCCTCCTTTCTCAGATCCAACCAAAACACCTCTTTCCAAATTCCATATCAAATCAACCAAACCCCAATTCTCAATGGGTCTCCGCTTCTTCTACGGCCTTTTCTTCCTCTCCATCTCTTGCGCCGCCTTCACTTTCCTCTACTTCGCCCTTCACCCCGTCTTCTACCTCACTTCCTGATCCACTCTGCTTTTCCCATGCCCGGAATACCGCTCTTTCTTCAGGATTGTGGAAAAGCGGTTTTCCGGCTCACTATACTGTGCTATTCAAAGAAGATGCGCTCAAGATTTCGGGTTTTGTTGTACAATACTAATGCACTAGTGCTCATCTTATTTTGTTATTTGTGTGGTTTCTTTTTGTTTTGCTGATTAGATCTGATGATATAGAGGCACAAATCTAATTTTGGTTCTGAACATGATGTTGGGTTGGATATTTACAATTACCAATATCAACATACTACTACTATAACTTTTTGTTTCTGTTTTAAGCCTTTTTCTTTCCTCTTTAATGTAGTTTGTTGGTTTGTTGTTCTACTTGATTCTAATGTTATGGGATTTTGAATTTTGATTTACTTTGTTTTCGAATGTTAGTAGTTAGAGGGATCCGCTACTGTGTTTCTTTTGTTATGAAATTATATTTTGCCCCTTACTTATTGACTATATATATATATATATATAGGCAAGATCATGTGAGAATGCTATTTAGGTGAGAAATGATAAAGAATCACCATCATTAGATTAGATACAACAAACAGCCAGGATCTCATGCTATAGTTAAAACACCAAAGTTTTTTCTCCTTTGCGTTTCTCCTTTTCTCTCTCATCTCCCTTCTATTTCAAGCTTTCTCTCTGTTTCATGCAATCCTGTGGCTGTCATATTGCGATACAAGAAGGTTAGTATTTCGAAATTTTGTTGCAATTATCTATATTCAATTTTTGCGATTTGGACAATTTGTTTTTGAGTTTTTGGTTGAATTTTAGACTTTTCGAAATTTTGTTGCAAGAAGGTTAGGATCTCATCGTTTGCTTTCCATTTCTCTCTCTCGTACTTCTCCTGTTCTAAAGTTTGGAGTTCCAACTTTTTAAATAAGAATACAATTATGGAAGAAAAAGTGAAAATGGGAATGTGGTTGAATCTAAATTAGAAGATTACACTTATCATGAGAAGAACAAGAACTGTAGATTTGTGAGTTAGTAAATTGTGTATTTACCATTTTACATTAGCATTTGCATTTAGCAATTTGCTAATTAGAGTTATAGGAAGTATTTTTTAGAGTTATTACAAGTCTTCTTTAGAGTTATAGGAAGTCTTGTTTAGAGTTGTAACAAGTATTCTGTAGAGTTATAACAACTTTTGTTTAGAATTATAGTTAGTGATAACTAGAGTTATGGTAAACGTTCTTTAGAGTTATAAGAATTGATTATGCATCGAATTCGAATTCCCTGTCATCCCCAAATGGCAAATGTAGTAGTAAAATGTGGCTAGGTAGCTCGAAATAATCAACTGCAATTTGCTATACATGTTCTGTTTTCCTCTGTTATTTGATTTTTTGATGGATTAAAGAGGCTACACCAACAAAATCTCTCTATTTTTGTTTGTTTTTCAAACGGTTGCAGTAATTGGGTTGGTGGATTTTTTGATACACAAGGCAATTGAGGGATTTATCGAAGGAGGAAAGTATAGGAGAAAAGTGAAAAATATATTAAAGTTTATTTACCTCAAGTTGAAGCTGCTTCATTTTTTAGCATAGTATTAACATTTTTATGGCAAAAAGCTGTTAGATTGGCCTAAGTTTATGTTTCATTTCATATTATGGAGTAGCTTTTTTATGTCATTAGCAGATGGGATTCTCCTAATTTGCTTCCAAAAGCCTTCTACTAATGCATGTGGAGCTGCCCTTGTTGCATTTGCAATTGGAAATGGATTATATTCTTGTCGGGTAACTCAAAGAACTCGCTTCTGTACCAAAATCTTGATAAAATCGCTCGAACCAATATCGAAATTTCCTAATTCAAATCATCCTACATACTATATGCTCGTTGCTGGGTTCTTGTGGATGTTTCTATAGATTTTGGCTGTGATTTGAGCTTTGAATTTCTATTTTCCACCATTAGTTATTATTGCACTAGTTTTGAGCTTAGCTTGGACTACTGAGGTGATTAGAAATGTGGCTAATTTAACCTGTGAGCAGAGTCATTGCTCTTTATTACCTAAGAAGAATGCAGTCTATTATTTTTGCTTCCAAAGGGCACTTACTAGGAACCTTGGAAGTGCTTCAGTGCTTGTCTTTACAATTATAGGAAGTAGTATTTAGAGTTATGGCAACACTTTTTTAGAGTTATAGGAAGTAGTAATTAGAGTTATGACAACACTTCTTTATAGTTGTAGTCTTGTAGAAGATACTAGAGTTACACCAACTTTGTTTAGAGTTTTATGCAATAGTAATTAGAGTTATGAAAATGGAAACACTAGTTTAGAGTTATAGGAACTAAAAAGTAATAATTAGTTCATATAACTCTTAACTACTATAATTCATAAAACTCTAATCAAATGTCGCCATAACTCTAACTACTAGTCTATACAACTCTAATCAAATGTTCGCTCAACTCTTAAATACTGGTTCATGTAACTCTAATCAAATGTTTGCATAACTATAAATTCTAGTTCCTATAACTTTAATCAAATGTTTGCATAACTCTTAACTTTTATTTCCTATGACTCAAAATAAATGTTTCCGTAACTCTAACTTTTATTTCCTATGACTCTAATTAAATGTTGTCGTAAATCTAACTACTTGTTTATACTCCCTCCGTCCCAGAAAGATCTGAACACTTGTTGGGACACGTAGTTTAAGGTGATAAGTTGTAGTGTGGTTATCAAATGTTATTTTATTTAAAAAGTAGATGTGATAGGAGTTGATGGGGTATTTTTTATTAAAGGAGAGAGAAAGTTGGGTAACTTTTTATTGATAAAAGGTGGAGTGTGGGCCAAAGATGTGTAAAAGAAATAATATATTAATGGTGGGATCATGCCAAAAAAAGAAGTGTTCAAACTAATTTGGGACAAACATAAAAGGAAAGTGTTCAGACTATTCTGGGACGGAGATAGTATAACTTTAATCAAATGTTGCAACTTGATAGCCTGTTATCTCAATTGGCGAGTGTTTTGTGTGCAAACACAAAAATATGTGGGTTCGACTCCCACACAGGCTTTTATTATTTGATATGCTTTTTTTAATGGTCTTGTTTAGTTTTTAGGATGTAATTTTTCTCCCTTACATATTGAGGTGGTAAAAGAAGAAATAAATTACACTAGCTTGAATCACAATAAGAAAACATCTACATAAAATTTACAGTAGTGCAATTGTAGACAACAATTTGTTCTATATTTTAGGTTTCTAACTTGTAACAAGAGTCATTTCATAACCTATGTGGGAATCAAACCCACATCTTGTGCATAGCATAATGCTCTTCCATTTGAGCTAATAGGTTTTAAAGTGTTCGAACATGATGTGCCCAAAAAGCCAACAACATCCTTGCAAATAGTATTAGTAAACTAATAAGACACTCACACATGACTATGGCTTTCTTTTATATGTATCGTTTTCCAAATATGGTTGAGGTTTATGTTTTCTAAATTCGATCACAGAGATACAACACAGGATTAAAAAAACATCAATTAACAAGTAAAATCAGAACTGCCTAATGTACTTTGTGATAGTCTGATAATGTGGCTGCCATGTATTAATAATGGAGTCGAATTTGGAAAACTTTATGGCCGTGAACTTCTTATTTTGACCATGGAGGTACTCCAAATTAAACAAAGTAAACATGATTACAAAGTGAAAATCATAATTTAGAAGTATGTATAATTTACAGTGCTCCCAAATTTTACAAGTGAAGAACTATAGACGAAACAACGCCTCCACAATTACAATATGATATAATGCATAACACAACAACAAAAATCAAAAATCAAACCAGCAAAAAAGAACGTTACTATCTGTAATTTGCAGATTAAAATGTGAATATTTTTTATCGAATTAAGAAAGCACAGAGAATCAAGATCAGTCTCATAATAACTCATCAGTGACATAGATACTAGGTTTATATACCCCATCGATCTCTAAAATGCAAAGTGACAAAAGTTAAAAGACTTAATCACCCAATTATATAGTTATTTTTGTTCTTGGATTGAGTCAACATGTTTAATTATACCAAGAAGACAATTGAGAACTCTTACTGTCAACATCACAAATATTAGTAATTGATTGTCAATGTACATGCTTGCTAAAGTGATTTTCTTTCTCGATAACAAAATTGTATCATCGGATCATTCAACTTTCTTTAGTCCAATTGTATGCGTTAATTTAGGAGATACAATATCAATTCATGGTGTAAAAAAAACAAAATCAAGATCAATTCAAAAGATTTAGTTGGCGTTAAAATTGCAGAACAAACAATTGAAGTCCCACGACCGCCAGTCCCCATACAGTAATCAAAATTCGTTTCACAACAACAGCAACAATTTCGAATATAATCTTGAGTATAGCAACAATTTCGAATATACCAACAATTTGAAAATTCTAAAAAAAAAAGAAAAATTAAACAAAAACGAAAAATTAAACAAAATACTAACCTTCTTCTCCCATATTGTATGGGTCTATTGAACTAATCTTGAGTGCCGAATTTCACGAACAATCTGGGACGAAATTCACTGAATTGATATTGAAAAAGAAAAATTTAACTTATATGGATTGAAAGCAGAGAACCGAAATAAGAGAGAGAGGAGAGAGGAGAGAGAAAGTAGGTTATGCGTGAGAAGCGTTTAAAATTGGGGTTTTAGTTTTTTTTAAGTTTTTAATCTTGGCCATTAAATGAAACATAATCTAAGGGTTAGAATTTCTTCTCACTTCTCATGTAAAACTCTCTTCTCACCTGAACTCAATTCTATATATATATATATATTTATTAATAAGTTAAGGAGAAACTTTGACAAGTTAGGGGAATAAAGGGGATTTCAACTTGTCAAGTGTGAAAATCGATCCCAGGACCTACTGGAACCGAGAGGGAAGTTCTAACCACTAGGCTATCCCTCACTCTCAAAATATAACAGACCATAAGTTAAAACTTTGTATAGTAAGATTTGAACACTTTTTTTTATTTTTTTTTAAAGATGAAGGAGACTCACTTGAGGGGGGAATATGAGGAATTACTCAAAAGAGTCCTATGAGATTTAATCCCTAAACCTCAAGGATATGAAATGGAAAGTGATACCACTACTTCACCACCTCAATCTCTAGTAAAATTCGAACATGCAATCAATAAATTGTAAGGTATGTATCTTACCATCTTAACCAACTATTGGTTATAGTTACTTATTGAATATACTATTACATGGTTTGACTTCAATTACATCTAGATGTATCTAACAAGTACAACATTTCACAATACTTCCTCCGTTCCAAAGTAAGTGAAACACTTCTCTCATTTATGTGAGAGCTTTTTGAGATAAGTGATTTATTTATTTTGGAACGGATGAAGTACTATATTTCGTTTATTTTACATATATAGATGTTCAAAATTTGGAAATCTATAGTCACCAAAACCACAATTACCAACACCATCCTCACCAACATTGTCTTCGCCTTGGATTAAGAATTCCTAGAAGATATGTTCAGGTTTTATTGGAACTTATATAAATTTCTATGGGAACTATCTAAACTAATACTACCTCCGTTTTTAAAAACTCCCTCCGTCCTAAAATATAGTTCTCATTTCCATTTTAAGTGTCCCAAAATATAGTTCTCATTTTCATATTTAGTTCCACATTTTTCCGTAATTTGTCTAGAAAAACAGTGTCCCATCATTTATTTGCTTCTTGATTCTTGTTTTTTGCTTTGTTTATTCAACCCAAGTGTTACAATTAATGCTCTTTTACCAATTATTATCCATTCTCTCTCCTAAAATCATCTTTTCCCATACAACATTTATTTAAATAAACAAAAAATCTTTACTATTCCTCTTAGATTCTATTTGCATAAATTACCACAAAAAAAGAGAAATGAGAACTATATTTTGGGACGGAGGGAGTAATTGTTATACTTTGATTTTGACACTGTTCACAAATTTTAACTTGACTATCATTTGTGATTTATGGGTAAAATATAGTTATGTGACGTCTTGTTTGATTCGTCTCGATATGTACTTTAGAATATCAACTTTTAAATTTTTTATAAATACAAAATTAGATATATAAAGGTTCAAAGTATTGCATAGGTATGCGTTAAAAGTGTAAATGTAACTATTATTTAGGAACAGATATAATACTTCCTCCGTTCTTTTTCTATTTCAATAATTAGTACTCTGTGTAGTTTCACATATATTACAACAATTCCACTATTATAAAAAAACAACTTGACAATATTGCCCTTACTTTATCTTACTAAATCATCATTAATTACTCACTTTGCATCATAAAGTTGTTTTTACATTATTAAGGATTTATTTCTCTCATATTCTAGTTAATTAAAAGGGTACATTTATGCCCAACTCATCGTTGTAATAGAAAAAGAACGGAGGAAGTATAATTTTTTGACTTATATCATCTTATACTTATCTTGTTTTGTTCATTATCAACTTTTCTTTTCTTTTAAAATTTACTATCTTAAAGTTTTTAACCGCTAAAAATCAGTACCTTAATTCATCTCAGGTGAAGAATCTGACCAAGTGGGATCCACTTAACTGTTTTTGTTTAGTTCTCCTTTGCCCTCTCCTTCCCCCCTCTTTTCCCCCTTGATGCCTTGATATATCATTTCCTTTTTATTAAAACCAAAACCCTTACTTCCATTCAATCTAAAAACCCAAAAGTATTTCATGAAAACTTAAATCAAGTTAGGGCTTACAATTTTTTGAGGAACTTGACATCGATCAAACAATAATTGCATATTCCTAAGTTGCTAAAGATATGAACTCTTGATCCAATTTCGTAGGTTAGGGTTCTTCTTGATTTTGGGTATTACTAAATACCGCCCGTATTTACTGAAAATCGCCCGTATTATATCTTAAATACTCCTAAACTACCCCTACAAATACATACAACCCCATACCCCACCACTCTCACTCTCACACTCTTTCACTCTCACACTCTCTCATTCTCATTCTCACTCCTCACTCACTCCCACCATAGCAGCCACCACCACCGCAACCACCACCACTGGAACCACCACCAACCGGCAACCAACAACACCGCACACCACCACCACTGCAACCACCACCACCACCGTAGCACAAGACCACATCTCCGGCGCCCAACAACACCGCACACCACCACACCGACAACCACCTCACCGGAAGCACACCACCACACCGACAGCACCATCGCGAAGCACACCACCGCGAGATCCAGATCCGCGTGACAAAAGTCGACCACCACCACCACAACTTGCCGGAAAAAGCATGGGCCCAAGGAAGAAGGCAAAGGAAGTGGGAGAATCATCAAATCAGGTTAGTTTTGGTGTTTTATGTGGTTAAAACCGAACCCCCGGAAATTAGTAGTGGAAAACTCCCCGATGTCGCCGGAAAAGTTGGTGACAAAATAAAATTTTTTTTTTTCGAAAAAAGGGGGGCAACGGATAGAAAACCCGTTACCACCACACGGTGGTAACGGACCACTTTTCCGTTACCACCGCAGAGGTAACGGATCAGATCCACGTTACCTCTTCGGTGGTAACGGAAAAGTGATCCGTTACCACCGTGTGGTGGTAACGGATTTTCTATCCGTTGCCCCGCAGATTTCGAAAAAAAAAAAATCTGTGCTGTTCGTGTTTTCCGGCGAGGGGTGGGGGGGACTTTGGGTTTTTTTTTTTTTTTTCCTTTTTGTTAATTTATGTTTTGTTTATGTTTTTAGTAATTTGTGTTTTTTAATAATTATATTTTTATGTTTATTTAAAATAATTTATGTTTGTTCGTAATTTATGTATTAATAATTTCTGTTTGAATTAAAAATAATAATATGTGTTTATTTGGGTTTTTATAATTTATGTCAATAGTTATTTGAATTTATTAATTTAATTTTAATAGTTAATATGTTAATTTGTGTGATAATATTGTAATTAGGTTTTATTATTATGTTAATGCATGTTAATAACATGTTAGTATTATTTAATTTGTTTGATTTATTTTAATTATTTGTTTAATAGCATGTGATAATAGTATTATTTAATTTTAATAGTTATTATTTAATTAGTTAATAAATTGATTTGAGCATGTTATTATATTATCAAAATATTTCAATGATATTAGCATGTTATTATATTATATTAGTAGCATATTACTATGATTTATTGTTGTAATTTTAGTTAATTAATTATTAGAAAGTGAATAGTTATATAATAATGCCCTAATTTACTTAGTTTGCGCATGTTAATATGTGTTTAATAATATTATGTTAATACCATCACCAATGTTAATGCATGTTAGTATTATTTATCCTTATATTTTTAGTTAATTAATTATTAGAGTGTCAATGGTTATAGATTAGTAGTAATTACAATATAATAACGTAGACATTAAATATATAATAAGTAATTAACATAATTGATTATTAGGGTGTTGAGGGTCCTGAGGGATCGACGCTACGACACACTAGATCTCGTGGTGTTGATGCATTTAGTAGGAGGGCGAGGACTGATGCTCAGGCTAGGCAGATGCCTATTCCTGAGGACGCGCCTGATAGTGCTGGATGGGATACTGGGGACGAGCAGGAGTTAGATCATGCTTTGAGCGGTGGTGATGGAGCTGATGTGGGTGAAGCCGCCTCCCATGTGCCTGTGAGGAAGGGTAGTTGAGGGAGGTTTGTTTCGGGGTCGAGTTCCGGAGGTAGTCGGATGACGAGCAGGACTAGAGCTGCTAGGGATACTTCGTGGTTAGTTACCGAGGCGATGCATGGGGGCCCACTTGACGGCACCCTCATTCCTAGTTGGCGGGGTCACGTCGGCGCCCGTATATACCACGATACGACTGCTAGGGATGTTATGCTGTGCCATAACAGCTCCACTGCATTTGATCCGTTGCTGACTTGGGGTTTCCCGCAGCAGTCTTTGCAGCGCTTGGAAAGATCTTGTATTGCCCAGCTACCATGGATTGTGTTTGGGCACCTTGACTTTCCATTGCTTACAGCGTTTGTAGAGCGTTGGCAGCCCGATACGAACACGTTTCACATGCCTTTTGGAGAGATGACGATCATGTTACATGACGTTTGGCAGATCCTACGTGTTCCTATTGAGGGTCGGACTGTGAGTGCTGTTTTGCCTTCTTCTGATCTATATGTACGGTTTGAGGAGCTCCTCGGCTTGACTCATGAGGAGTTATTATGTGAGGAGTCACGGGTTTGGAGGAACGGTGGCGTTACCGTTCAGAAGATTTTCGATCGGTGCAGGGATGAGGGCCGTCCAGTTGATGTGCAGGTTCGCGCATGGATGCTCCTGACACTTGGGTGTACCCTCTTCACTGATAAGAGTGGTTCCCGCCTCATGCCCCAGAACATTACTGAGCTGGATGACCTTGATTCATTTCATACTTACTCATGGGGCTCAGCTGCTTTGGCGTACCTATATCGTCAGCTAGGGGTTGCGTCTAGAGCGGATAGCAAACAGGTTGCCGGGTGTCTCACGCTCCTCCAGTGCTGGATTTACGAGTACTTCCCATGTTTTCGACCTCAGCGAGAGGGGCTGGCGTTCAGTGATCATGATCCCCGGGCACGGAAGTGGGATTACCACCTCGTCGGCAAGGAGTTCGTCCGACTGGAGTCCATTCGTAGACGCTTGGACACCCTTCAGGTTTCAGAGGTACGATATTTAATGCATTAGTAAAATATATATTATTATGTTATCATATATTACTACTACGTTAGACTAATGAAATTATTACATTTATCCGTTTTCAGGTCGACTGGACGCCATATAAGGATGACCAGGCTGCCATGATTCCGAGGACGTTGTATGTCGGTTTCATACGTTATCGAGGTATCATTGAGCCGTACAACCCAGATCGTGTAATGCGACAGTTGGGTTTTGTTCAGGTCATTCCTACCCCTCCTACTCAGCCTGATTTTGCATACAGATCGAGCTACCCGAAGAGGTATGAGGTTCAGTTCTCGGTATCAGTAGCTGAGTCTACATGGCAGCGGTTCACGCCATATGCTAGGGGTCTCAATGTATCACAGTTGAGACGGGTTACTCGTCCAGGACAGTGCTCGAAGGAGTACATGGATTGATATTGTATATATTCCCATCCTACCCTTATTGCTGCAGATAGGACGCATATTCCGGCCCGGCCCAACACTACAAACACCCACTACGTACGCAATTTTATCATTTCTATGTTCAGTTTTTTTTATGTTATATTATTGATCCATAACATAACATAACTAACTGACTTTTTGCAGTGGATGGCCCGACATTTTGACTCCACGAGAGCGTTGACGGAGGATCGGCACAATGACCAGCGACCCAACACTTCTTCGGCATATGAGATGTTGGACGACCTCGCTCGGGATTGGGATGCTGCATTGCGGCTAGATCGGGCACGGGACGCTGATGTGGACGCGCATGATCATCACATGTACTAGTCCATATTAGTGTTTTCATTCCATTTTTTATGTACGGGTGTATTATGTAGTTACTATTTTGTGATGATATTATTTTGTTTGGTATATATGACTTTGGTTTTATGATGCAATATATTATTTCAATTTGAATCATTGCAACTTATTATTTCAGTTTCAATCATAGCAACTTATTATGATCCATCCATATATATTATTATCATATCAACTTATACTTATCATTAATAGTTACCATCTAGCATTAATACTACATTATTATAATGAATTGCAACTTATTATTTCACTTTGAATCATTGCAACTTATTATTTCACTTTGAAGCATTGCAACTTATTATAATCCAACATTATCATATATTACTAATTACAATTGCCATTATCAAATAGAATACATAAAATATTACAATGAGTAGATCTCACTATATACTATATGCTAAGTAGAGAGTAACTCCTCCCATAATGCGCGTCTCACACCATACAACTGATCCCAACCATAAACACTATCTTCACGCATGGTATGCCACAAATTATGAATAGGTGGTACGGGTGATCCGGGAAGTAACTCCAGTCTAATATAATGCTGAAAGGTACCAAGATGTGCTATCACGAGTTCGTTAGTTGGACCCATCGTGTATTCAGAAGCACGCCAAGGAAGGATAGTGATACACGGATATAGTTGTCCCTCTGGGTCAAGTCCTACCAAAATGACTGCGGCATTGAACATCTGTGCAATAGGAAACAAGTCTTGCGAAGTCACCATCCAATGAGCCTCATATGCTGGCCCATCACTCCAAGTAATGCGCCTTATTGCTGCGTCTATCCCGTCATAGTAAATACGTGTGTAAACATCCCGATGAGCAGCAATCTCATTTGCCATATTTTGGCGGATAAAACCCCAATGGTCTTCACTCCCTAAAACACAATCTGCAACAGTTCGAAATCCATAGTTACCGTCCGCCTGGACATTTGTCCATCTAGTAATGAATGGGCGAAGAATCCCAGGAATCCTGCGGTAAAATGGAAATCCACTAGAACCCTCTTCTCCATCCACGCTTTCCCGACCTACAGCAATCAAATTAATCAACATAAAATTTATCAATACGTAGCAAAGAAATGTTATAAATTATCAATACATACAATTAACAAACATATTACCTGTAGAAGTTGACAAGCTCATAACTGAACCTAAACCTCTGCTTCTCTTTGAAGACGAACTGGATGTGTGCTCAAAACCACTCTTCTTTCGTTTTGTACTCGGGCGATTCTTTCGTCGTGGTCTCCCTTTGGGGTTCTCAACAATCTCGGGCTCAAAAGCTGAATCGCCAGGATTACGCAGATGTTCCTCTAGAACCCGGATATCGCTCCGTAATACGGCAGGATCACTACTTTGAACCTGCTCAACCAACTCTAAGAAGTACTGAGAATCCTGTGCTGCCTCAGATACAAACACAGGGTTGTTAACACCATCACCAATGATCAAATTAGTCCAATAAGGATGTAAGACTGTCAGGTACAGACTCTCGTTCGCCTCCAATCGTTTGCGTATGGCGCATGCACAGGGGATTGCATGTGTGGTTCTCAACGAGCAACCGCAACGCTGATATACCTCATAGCCTAACTCCCGCATACGATTTTCCTCATGCAGTAAGAGTTCTAAACAGTAATGCGAGACTCGACCATTTAATTGATACAATGCCTGAGTCTTGTACAAGATTCCGTGCCGACGCCGACTTTCCTCCAAATCATTCTGAACCTTCTTCACCTGATTTTCTATCTCACTGTGAGCAATAGAAAAGATGGTGTCCAAGGCAGTTGTGCTACTAAAAACCCAAGACTTCAGTGCAGAGTGTGCACTTTCAACTCGGCTAGTGCACGTGTTCCCAAGATGAAGTACATTATCCGTCCATGCCCGCACAAACTTCTCTTTGTACACAAGCCAAGTTGTTTCAACGTATTGGATTATTTTAGGCCACTTTCTGTAAACATCTCTCATATTCTCAACCTCGGCCTCATAACTCCTCTCGTCGATCGCGTTGACTATTCGATACCAAGTTCGGCTAACGAATCGCGGACCCGCATCAGTGTTGTCCATGATGTTACTAACTCTAGCCTGCACATCTTTGTTGATATGCCATCTACATAGCAAATGTGCAGAGTTAGGAAACACTTCCCGGATTGCTTTCATAAGGCCCAAATCACGGTCAGTAATGAGTGTAACAGGGACAACATTCACTCCAATAAGCAACCTAAACTTGTCCAACACCCAATTATAACTATCAGCTGTTTCGTTGACCATCAGAGCATACCCAACCATAAAATTCTTGTTTACAAGGCGTCATCCCAATGAGCTCTAGAAAAGGCATGTTATATTTGTTGGTTTTATATGTTGCATCCATACCAACAACAAGCAGATAAGTGCGGAGGATGTTTGCCGAACGAGGGTGCACCATGAATGCCGCAGTCATTGCATTTGTCTCCTCGTCTTGCCTAATCCAATGAAGGTAGCCGCTCTCTCGAGCAAGGTGAAGGAAGTGTTGCATCACATTTCTACCATCCATTGCTTCCCTTCTATCCTTTTCTTTCAGGTTGTAAAAGTGTCTCATATTTGGATGATCATCGGAAAATTTTTCATTCACAACTTTCATGATGCTAGCAGGCCTAACGTGCGACTTTATCATATCGCGAGCGAAAACCTTAGCCGCCGGACTAAGGCCGCTGATGGGTCGGTGGCCCTCACGGTAATGAATGAACTCATGATTGTGCATGCCCCTAATCCCCGGTTCTGCTTTAATCACCCATCCAGTTCGATCTGGGTACTCCAAATACTCAACATTCACTCCCGCTCTACATCCACATGCTTTTGTCTTTGTAGCTACACGTTCTGCTACACTAAGATCCCTACCTTCACCCCGATATGGTGCGCCCCGGTTACATTTCATATATACATATGGTCGACCACTAGGATCGTGTTTATGATTTGACATAATAACCATCACAAACCCAATTTCATGTGCCCTTTTCTTAACCCAATCTTGTAGTTCCTTTTTCTCAGCCCATAGTGTTTCATTATAAAACATGTGATTATAATCTATATAATCACCCCCAAAGTCCGGCAAATAAACCTATAATGTTTAACATTTTTCCATTTAGACAACATATAATCAATAATATTATTCACTATTATTTACTTACGTATCGTAACTAATAATCATTATTTTTTATTTACCAATAACAAATATTATTAACTACATATTCAATTTCTCAACTTAATAAAAACCATTCATAAATAAATTTTTGCAACGACTATTATTAAATTACTACTTATTATGAAGATAATTACAATAATATGCATACATATTTGAATAAGATATCAACAAATATTAACTAAATATTCATTAACAATATTAACAGAAACGGATGTACTATTATTCACTAATTACAAAATCAATACTAATTATCACGGAAAATCAAATAATATTTTTTAAATAGTAATACTAATTATTTGAATAAAATATCAACAAATATCAACAAATATTAATACTTATTTTTTTTTTTACATGCTAATACTAACTACAAATTTTCTTTTAAATGCTAATATTAACATGCTAATAAAAACAATTAATAATATTAACATGCTTAAATCATTAAATCAAAAAAATTAAATAATACTATCATGTTACTAACATGCATTAACATAACCAAATCGTAATTACAACATAATCACAACAATTAACATAATAATTATTAAATTTAAAATAACATAAATTATAACAACCCAAATGCACACAGATTATTTTTTATTATTAAAACGTACATTATCCGTAAAATATAAATTATAAAAAACATAAATTATTTTAAATAAACAAAAAATATATTATTAAAACATAAATAAAACAGAAATTACTAAAAAGAAACCTAAAAAAAAAATTCAGCTGCCCAAATCGAAGCAACGGATGAAAAATCCGGTGCTTCCACAGAGGCAACGGACAAAAAAACCGTTGCCTCTGTGGAAGCACCGGTAAAGTGATCCGTTGCCTCGGTAACGGATCACTTTAACGTTGGTTCCACAGAGGCAACGGTTTTTTTGTCCGTTGCCTCTGTGGAAGCACCGGATTTTTCCTCCGTTGCTTCCATTGGGGTAACGGATTTTCGATCCGTTACCCTGCTCCGGTTGCGCAAAAAAAAAATTTCGGCGAGTTAAAAAAAAAAAATTCTTAAACTTACCACATTACGTTCCGGAGGTGTTGACGGTCCTTCTCGGACATTTTCGGTGGTCCTAAGTTTATTCGGTGGTGCTCCGGTGGTGGTCGTCCGGTGGTGGTGTTCGGAATGTGGTGGTGGTGGTGTTAGTGCTTCATGGTAGAGAGAGAGGGTTAAGTTTGGTGAGAGTGGAGAGGGGTAAAGTGAGATGAAAGGGGGAGGGGCATGGGGGGTATTTATTGAAAAAAATACGGACGATTTCAAGTAAATACGGACGGTAAATAGCGATTCGGTGATTTTGGACATTTTATATGAACTACTCCCTCCGTCCCAGAATGCCCTTGACACTTATCAGGGCACGTAGTTTTAGATGATAAGTTATTTTTTAGTTATCAATTGTTATTTTATTGAAAAAGTAGATGTGATAGAAGTTAATAGGTAGTAAAAGTAGTACTCCCTCCGTCCCATAATATTCTTGACACTTATCAATGCACGTAGTTTTAGATGATAAGTTGTTGTTTCGTCATCAATTGTTATTTTATTGAAAAGTAGATGTGATAGGAGTTAGTAGTTAGTAAAAATAGTATTATTTTATTTTAAGGAGAGAGAGTGTGAACTATGGTTAGAGTTGATGGGTAGTAGGAATGGTATTATTTTATTTGGAGGAGAGAGAATGTGGGCCAATACTTAAATGGTAGAATGATTAAAATAATAGTGGGTCATATCTTAAAATAGAAGTGTAAAGAGTATTCTGAGATAGATGAAAAAGGAAAGTGTAAAGAGTATTCTGGGACGGAGGGAGTACTATTTTATTTGGTCGAGAGAAAGTGTGGGCCAATGGTTAGAGTTGGTAGGTAGTAGGAGTGATATTATCTTATTTGGAGGAGAGAGTGTGTGGGCCAATGGTTAAAAGGTATAAGGATTAAAATAATAGTGGGTCATATCCAAAAATAGAAGTGTAAATAGTATTTTGGGATAGATGAAAAAGGAAAGTGTAAACAGTATTTCGGGACATGGGGTACTTATTTTTGGTAAATTGAGTTTAAATTAGAGCATCTATGGTCTTCTTTGGTTTAATAATTACTTTGATTCAAATTCCTTTTCATATTTATAAGCACATATTGTCTAAATCTTCTTCACAAAACCAGCTGAAGTGCAACTGTGGCAATCCTGCTGCAAGATTGAAATCATTGACCATTGGTAACCCAGGGCGAAGATTCATGACTTGCAAGCTATGAGACAACGATCAAAAAAGAAGAGGGTGTGGTTACTTTATGTGGATTGATGATGATCAAGCTGAGTGATAGAGGGATGTGATTAACTAGTTGGTCTTAGACACGAAACTGATGTGATGGTTTTTTGGGTAAGAGAGAGTAAGAGGAGTTTATGATTTTTATAGAGAATTCGTTGAGTTTGAAATGAAGAATGTGAAAAGCAAAGGAAATGAATAGTCAAGGAAGAAAGAGAAATTGCAGAGAGAGAGAGAGAGAGAGAGAGAGAGCAAAAAAGGGGGAAAATTTATATCCTTTTTGTAGGCTTCACTTGGCCGGAATCTTAGCATAAGCATGAGTTGGATGATGATTTTTTGTGATCAGAAACTTTGAGGTGGTAAATTTGAATAAAAAAAAAAGGTGATAATGCACGAAATAAGGCAAGTATAAGGTAGTAAAAGAGAATTCCAAACTAATATGTACTTATTAGAACCTATTCAAACTTAATTTGTAAATTGCTAAAACTTGTTGGATGTAAGTGAAACTAATTAGAATTTATTGAATTCAATAGAAATTATTCGAGGTTATTTGTACTTATTAAGCCTTAAATCTATACTAATATATTAAAAAGCGTTCCTAAAAACGTATATGTGCCACGTGTCACCATCCATCATTTCAATAACATTATACTCACGTCTTTCTCATATAGTAAAAAAGAAGAACCATTGTTAATGTGAAGATTCGAACCCACAACCTCAAGTATGAAAGAAAGAGATCCAACCATCACTCCACCATACTATTATTGCTTATTTAATCAAAATTAATGATGATATATGAATGAAAAACTTTTGAAATCCATATAATGAATGAGATGACTTTTTTTAAATGAGTATGAGATGACTTATTTAACTACTACTAAATTGTAGCACAGAGAAACCCCGGGGCATCGTCCGGGCCTAAATACTAGTTAATCTTTTAAAGGTAAGACAACGGACCCCAAAAGCAAAAAGGTGATGCTCCTATATGCGTTGCCAACCTGCTTTGCGAGCAGTAGCATTGGCTGGTCTGAAAGGCTATTTTTCTTTTTGCTTTTTATTTTTATAGGAAATGTCTGAATGGCTTTCAATGGGCTTATTCCATGTTTCCCTCGCTTACTTCAGGCTTCTAGCTTGCTTAAAAGGCTTTAAAATGTCTACTAAAAAAAAGGCTTTAAAATGGGTTTATTTCGTGCTTATGTCGCATATCATTTACTGTCCATACATTCATACAATTCGGTAAGATTTGTTAAACGGGCTAGAATGAAGACAGACAAAAACCATAACACCTCAAACCTATCAATACTAGAATGAAGAAGGACAAGAATAGGTATACAGTCTATACACAAGATCATAGCACAACCAAGATCTGGTATCAACTCAAGTAAAAATTGCAACAAACCCATAAGTTATTGTCTGAATCAGCATTCATGTCAACCAAAGTACATCACTTTCGTGTATCAAAACTGAAGTCAGAAGCGATAATCAAGAGCAGCAACACAGAATATAGATCCTTCATGTGCATAGTGAGGTCATCTCGAAAACATTACTCTCATATGATCATTACTCTCATATGATCATTACATCTATATTAATTTCAGATACACGGCATGACTTTAGAAACATCTTTTTCTGTAAAGACCATATATTGTAAACAGATTCACAAAAACACGACATTTACCTTGCTTCTGCTATCAGTTCCCCCCAAGTCAATTGACAAGCATTCTAGAAATTATATAATAAGATGCATATAAGTTACTCTTATTTAAGGAAATAAGAGTGATATTTAGTACATACGTATAACATAGCAATTTGAAATAAAGTTGTAAACACAAAGGCAGAGGATCCACAATAGTCATGATGGGAGTAGTATCCAAACCAAAAGGGGTCATAACTCATACCGTCATAGAAACTTCTAAGGTCACATGAGTCATGAGTGTGGTGTCTTCAAGTACTCTTAATTTTGCTGCATTGCGAGACTGTGATGGTGCTTAATCTTGAGTGCAGCACAGAATGCGGCTATCAAGTGCTCCAACTTTCAATCCCTTCCTCGACACATTGACATAATCGCCTACAAACTTAATCTTACAAGTTGAAGAACTCCTAGGAAACATATACAATTCCTCGCAAAAGTCCAGTTTCCTGCATAGTTGAACTTCTCTTGATTGAGTTATCACAGTAGTAACCATGACATCAAGGGTCTCCAGAATATTCGCAACACTAAGGATGTAACCAATGACCTGCAAGGCTGCAACTCATGTTTAACACCCTCAAGTTTCTTCAAAGTTATCCTCTTGACGTTGGTTGATAAACAAGCAGGAACAGAATCATATCGGACACAGTATATGTCTTCAGTGTCCTGACCTACTACTCCAGTTATCAAAAGATCCTCCAAGTTAGGCAAGAATTGAAGAAATAGCATCAACCCTTCCCAGTGAATCCGAAACATAATACTCACAGAAAGACGATTTAGATTACAGAATATTGGAAAAGTGCCACAACACTTGTAAACAGAATCCTGGTATATGGCAAGGTCACCACTTATTGTAAGGGTTGTCAAACTCGACATGGATCCAAGGAGTTGCAATTCTTTTGATCCATGTTCAGCCTTCTTAAACAAAAGTCCTCCACAAGCAGTTGCTTCAATCAAAGCTTCTGGTCTCCTCACAAAACAATAACTCCATAAACGCATGTCCTGTAGGTGAAAATGTTGGAGTTTGGGTGCATCAATCATAACATTAAAGTGTTTGTTTGTATTACGAGTTCGTATGTCCAGCTCCAGCCACTTCAAATTCTGAGCTGATATCTTCAAGACACCTGCGTCAAAACGAGCAAACGGACACAACGGACTAGAACTAATTATATTAGACACCAGATTCCCTCGACTTAAAAAGATACTAAGCTTCTTCAAATAAGGAAGAGTAATCTTTTTATCACGAAGCGGAAGCGGTCCAGATAAATTATAAATTATACATGCAATCCAAATGAAGCTTTTCCAATGAATGCCATTTAAAAACACACGGCGGCAATCGAACTCTAAACAACTTTTTCCCTTCAAAACACACCTTGAATTCTTTCAAACATCGACCACGAATTTCTCGAACCCAATGATCGATGTTCAATTGATAGAGCTCGCTAATATTATTCAAGTGATTTGCTCTATAAACCGGATTGTTAGCATGTTTATCATTGTCGGCAGCAGCTTCCTCAAGTTGCCAAGGGATATGAATTTCGAATAGGTTTTATTATAGGGGAAGTGAGTTTTTCTAGGATTTCCCATCTCCAGAATATGCGGCTATTTTTAGTAATGGCGAAATAGTCCCTGTTGATGCGAATAGAGGTGACTTGGGTCCAGAGAAACTGCCATCGACGGGATAAAACACTTGTTGTGGCGGCGGAGTTTAAGGGAAGAACAGACAGAATTGAGATGAGGATGGCATCGGGAAGTGAGCTTAATCTGTCTTCTTCTTCTCTGAAATCGCCATGTTGTTGTTGTTGTTGTTCGGCACTTTTCGCCTCTTCCTGTCGCCCTCTTTTGTGTTGTCGGCCTTTTTTTTTTTTTTTTTTGCAATTGTGTTGATTTGAGATATGGAATTGGAAATTGGATTACACTTTGTTTGGTATTTTTTTTTAGTAAAGGAAGGGAAGAGAAAGGAAAAGAAAGTAAAAGAAGAGAAAATAAGATTGTTGTAGTTTTTAATGTTTGGTATAATTGGTGGATTTGAGAGGAATCACATGTTTGGTTGTCATTAGTAAAGGAAAGGAAAGAAAGGACATAAAGAAAACATAGGTAAAAACTTGTTAGTTTTCTTTCCTGTCAAATTCCTCCGATTTTGGGAGGAAAGGAAAGCAAGGATTTAAGAGTATTTTTTTCCTTTCACTTCCTCTCCTTTCTAATCAAACCCCTCTTATTTTCTTTTACTAAACATGAGAAAGTTTGTTTTCACCTTTCCTTTCCTTTCTTTTCCATCCAAATCCTTCCTACCAAACAAAGCCTTAGGGATGCACAATTTCACGGTGGTTTTTTTTTTTTTTTTCTGAAGTGAATTTCTCGGTGGGTTTAATAGCCTTTAGGCTTTAGGGGTTAAAGAAATCACTGAAAAAGGGATGTTTTTATAATGGATATCTCATAAAAAAAGGTCACATTAAGAAATGAATGTGAGCCACACATTTCGCCATATCATACACACATTATACTGACTGTATCGCGTGATTTTAGGAAGTAGGAGATACTTTGACCATGTAATTTAGGCAGTTTACGAATTAATTCCAAAATTAAATGTATTAAAATATTTTCTCCATATACTGTATTTAGTATATGATTTACTAACTTATACGGTTACTTATACTACAATAAAGAATACACGACATTATACGTTTCACTATACGTTTTTTTTCAAGGTATAAAATAACAGAAATAAATCTTATATTATACGAAATTTTGCTTTACAATTTATAATATATGAAAATCATGACATACGAAATAGTATTACTTTATGAAACATTGGCACATATTATTTAAACTCCATTAACGTCATCTTCAATAGTCCAAAACCTCCATTATTAACGGCAAGCAACCTTATTTGATGACGATTAGATTTTTTTTTTCAAGGTATACATAATTAAATCTTATCATATACGAAATTCTGCTTTACAAATTATAATATATGAAAATCATGACATACGATTATATTACTTTATAAAACATTGGCACATATTATTTAAACTCCATAATGTCTTCTTCAATGCCCCAGAACCTCCATTATTAACGGGGAGCAACCTAATTTGAAGACGATTAGGATTTCTGATTAATTTGAAGACATTTATGGTTCATAAAGTTGACTTCCGAAGTTTATGCCATTCAGAAGAATAATTCTGAAATTTCCGGTGCCATGGTCGAATTTTTAGTTCAGTTGGCTGACGTTGGTGGTAATTTCCGAATATGGATGGTGGAAGACAAATTGCCTTTGGTTTTGGTGCGTTGGACAGTCCCATAACTTGTTTTGGTCATAGTCGCTAATTGGATAGTGATACTTTTTATGGCTATGACCATCTTGTTATATTGGCATTGCCAAATGCTTAACTCCTATTATATTTGTACTGAGCTTCGAAAAATATGTATTGTTGTTCGTTTATGAACCTTAATTGTTTGGTCAATGATATTTCACGTGGTGAACATGTCCAAATATTGGATAGTGACAGTCCTGTAACTTGTTTTGGTCATAGTGTAGACACCAAATTTTGAACCCCTTTTTTCAGATAAATAAAGGTTTTGAAAAATAAAAATAGCAAAATCGTCATGCATCGTGGAGCGCGTGCCCCGGAGCGCGAGTTTCATTCCGTCGCACGATTTTCCCTTTTTGCGTATTAGTCATACAGTTTCAACTTGGAAGTATACTTTTCGTGAGTGGTAGTCAATAACTACAACCACCGTTTTAATAAAATGATTCATAGTATAATCATGCTCGTCTTTATTAATTTAACGAGTTTTTGTTAATTGTCTTAAGTTAGTCTTCCGGAAAAATGAAAACGAGTCGCGATTAGGCGTCGGGATTTTAGTTGTATCCCAAAACCGGCATTAATCAGTTTTCTTAATGGTCAAGTCATTGTTCATTGGATAAAGAATAAGAATATATTCTTTATCCACTAAAATCATCCTTTATCCATTAGTTAGAGAATAAAATCATGAAAAAGAATAAGAATAAGAATCAAATCCGAAGTGTAAGAGCCAAGGATCCGATTTTTTTCGGAAGATTCGAACTGTGTGCCAGGCACATGACCATGCACCAGACGCACGGTCATGCGCCCAGCGCACAACAGGCTCCTGTGCTAGACGCAGGCCTGTGCGCCTAGCGCACGGTGCTGTGTCTAGCTCATGATGTTGTGCTAGGCCCAACACCCTAATCAGTTTGTTTTGCACGTTTTTCGATGCATTTTTTTACGTATTAGGATGTTTAAGGAAGAATATTTTCTGAAAATCTAATGTTGCTTCATTTATGAGAAAATCCAAAAACAATAAGAATATTTGTGTTTCCAAAGAGATTTGATGATGTCATTAGGGTGAGGTTATTAGAGTGATATCATTAAGGTGATTAAGGATGAAGAAAATCAGATTTTTTGGGTCAAAAATCTGATTTTCTACCTCTTTGAAACCCTAGTTCACCTCCTTCATTTCTCTATATATACCTTCATTTTGTCCACTTCAAAACCAAGTTGAAAAGAGTTCAACTTAACTTCACTAATTCTCTCATCTTCTCTACTACTCTTCTCCTCCTTAATCTTTCCGTCTAGGTAAAAGTCTTAATTAGTAAGTAAGCAAGTTGAAAAGAGTTCAACTTAACTTCACTAATTCTCTCATCTTCTCTACTAATCTTCTTCTCCTTAATCTTTCCATCTAAGTAAAAGTCTTAATAAGTAAGTAAAAAAAGTTCATCAAAAGAAAAAACACAAAAAAAAGTTTAAAGTTAGTAATTAAGAGAATTTAGAAACTCACCTAGAAATTAAGAAAATCACAAAAAAGTAGAATTTGCAAAAGGAAGTGCATCATTGAGCTAGCAAGGTAAAATTGAAATTCTTGTTTATTTTGATTATCTTCTTAATCATCTACTAACATTCTCCTTGTTTTCTTCTTATCATTTTTTAATCTTTGGAGTGATTTGGGTATGTGGAAGTCCTAATAGGTTCCCAACGTTAAATCACCCCACCTAGAATAGTCACCTCTAATGGGGTGACTATTAGGAAACAATGTGATTATGTGATTTTCCTTAATCAAGTTGTTATTCATCATCAAAAAATATTTTCATAAAAAAGTTCAAGACAAGTTGTGCATAAACATCTCCATAAAAAAAAAAAGTGATGCTGTAATTATAGTCAGTTTTACTTTCCTATTTTATTTCATTTTTTTGTCTGTATTAACTAAGTATTTCGTAGGATTTAATATTTTTCCTATGAAGTGCAAGCTGTTTCCAGCAATCGGGCTTTGGAATTTCTAAAAAACAAATTTTGTGTAAACTTGTTGTGCAAAACTGATTTTGTCCAGTACCACCTAGGATTGTTCTATCAAGAAAATAAAAAAAAAGTCATTTAGATAAAACAAAAAACATCAAGTTTGAAGAAAACATCATTAGCTTTTCAAAAATATAAATCATGTTCATATGAATTTTATACAATTTTACATCATTTTTACAAAAATGTTCATATAAATCACTAAATTCCAGAAAACTGATTTTCTTTTCAGTTAAGAAAATAAATAAAAAATGGTCTTAAAAATGTCCAATTCAAGTAAAAATTTTCAGTATAGTCTTTTAAAGTGTCTATAATGTTCATACCAAATTTTACTTCAAAATAAGTTTAATAAGTTAGATCTCAAAGAATAAATTGAATAAGCTGAATTGCTCCGGTTGAAAACCCCTCAAATGCTCCGTATTTGACCCGTAGCAAACGTCATACGAGCATTTGAGCATTTCACAAATGCTCCGATTGATAACCAGAGCATTTATTTCCTCAAATGCTCCGGTTGTGACAAAAACGGAGCATTTGAGCTTTTTTAGAGGAGTAAAATACCACAAATGCTTCGGTTTTTCTAAACAACCGAAGTATTTGTGTATTTTAAATAGTAAAAAAATAGTTTCAGCTACTGCCAGCATGTCAGCGTGCATGCAGCTAGCATCTTACACTATTACACTAACGCAGCAGACCAGCAGTACATAAGGATATATGAAGTATTTGTAAATAGATAGCTGAATGCATAATAACTTCAAAATAATAGATTAAAGGTATGTGATCCAATTATAGAACCTCAAGCAGATAGTGAAAGAACAAATAAAGTGTAAAATCAAACTCGTGGTAAAGAATACACAAATCGATACTTCACAAGAATGTTGAGTTCCGGTATTCCAGTCAAGGCTTACAGTACAAGGTAGAGCGATGACGGGTGAATACTATAGTGCTAATTACATAATCGAGAGATGACAAAAGCGACTATAATACAAATAGAGGTTTCACAGAATAGAAGAACTCCTTAAGGTAAAAAGGATAGATATTGTTGTAAGGAAACACTCTTCAAAAGAAAGATAGACAAAACATCAAGATCACTGATGTAGAGAGAGAACATAAATTGAGCAGATCCACTGAATCCAAAATTCTATGGACTTCACAAAACACAAAGCCTCAGCAGGCATATAATAAATAAAGGAACTGCACCAGGTTGCAGAATCCCTTATGATGTAGTTGCATTGATTGAAGGATGTAGAAGCAAAAACTCACCACCATTGCCAAAAGGGCAGTCAGAATATCAAGCGGTTCAAGATTCCAGAGAACATCTGCAATGTGATCATCTTCCAGACGGTACAAGTTAGTTATCGACATGTTCTTGGAGTTCTCACATGAAATTAATCCTGTATCACTTGTCGAAGTGCATCGGTCTTGTTCGTTGAAAACATTAAGGTGAGAGGACTTAGTTACCAATGACTAATTCACAAACACACACACCAAACGCACACAAACACACATATTCACCAATGTGCAATGGATAAAAGAAGACCTGCTTTTCCAGAGTCATGTGCCTAACTTATGCAATCTTTCAATTAACCAGAGCCTCCATCACATGTTTTCTGCAACATCTGATTTTGCCCTATTGAAAAAGAAAGCAGCAAGAAACTTTGTTAATAAAACCTGTTAGACAGTTCTAGATTTCAAAGAATGCATTAGTAAAAGCAACGTCTCAGGATAATACACTATAATACGCGGTGGGCTGGCAACGCAAAGGTAATACTAGCATTTTTAAGATAAAAATTTCTCAGTAATGTCATGATTTAGTTGAAAAAATCTATGAAAACACATTAGTAAGTTACACCTTTCCAGTTTTTCGCAAATTCATATATTTTGCAATGCCTAAGCATTGCCAAAGCCACAGAGCAATGCATACCAATTTTCCAAAATACAAAATGCACCAACAGAAATATCACTATTAACAGGGCCAAGTCCAACAAGAATTGCCCACTAAGCCAATAGACAAAAAAAATCTACTCTGAATAAAAAATTATCCACATATCAAGGCAGACATGCATCTTCACTTCAGATAAGCAACAAACTTTTACACATTATTGACAAAGCTAAAAAGAGATTCTTAGGCAATGAAATCTGTTTTCCACTACAAAATTTAGTGTAGAATTATGAATTCCTAAATCTCATTGCAGTCCAAGAAGTATTTGCCAAGACACTAGCCAACCAAAAGGCTCATTTGAGAATATCATATTACTCCTACAACATGAATAAAACACTCAAGCGTGTCACGACAATTCAATAAAGTTGGGAGGGCGTGCTCAGGAAATCCCTCATCAATGTCTGGGTGCAGTGGGCCATTATAAATATCATAGCTTACTGCTATGTAGATGATAATATTTCAAAAACTCACCAGCCTTCAGGAATATAGAGGCCATCGCCTGCTTGAAGAACAACTTTATGGGAGTATTCATATGCGCGTTTGAATCTTGGATGAAGTGATAAATCAAGAGAATCGAGAGCAACGGAGCTGTCAAAAAAGGAAGAAAATATGAACAAGAAACATCTTACGTAAGATGCTGAAATATATCAACCGATTCATTTATAACAATGTCACTTGGATAGATACGCCTCTTAAGTTTCCCCATCCGCAACACGACAATTAAAGTTATGACTTAAAACATTAATCAAGTTAGTCCATTAAGTCAAGATACAAAATGGAAACGATGACAACCTTGGGATGCTCGCTGCGGCCCCTGAAGAGCCCAGGAGGCTCAACTCTAAAGTTACCCAACTGTAAAAAAAAGTGACAAGCATATCGTGAAGAGTCAATTTTTAAACACATATGAAACACAAACAACAAGCGACTCTTGTACAACACTCAGGCACTTGCCTTTGTAGATGATAATGGATTGCCCTTGTGAAAGGTGAAATCTTCAACATCAGGCAGACTAGATTTCTGCATCAAGAGTAGTAAATCAAAACTTCAACTCTCCATCACACAGGACAGAAAATCATCAGCACCTTCGATTTCAAGGCACATATGTACTAAACACAAACTATAGTGAATTCAAATTCATGACCAAAAGAAATCTATATATCTCAAACAAAGAGCTTTGAAATCATCACTGCTATGTGTCCTGTTAATAAAATGTTCAAAACTTCAAACACATCCGTGAATAAAAAGAATAGCAAAGAATCCATAACTGGCATGAAAACTGGGAGGAATCCAAAGAAGTTCATAAGCAAAGCCAATGAACAAAACCAATAAAATCAATCTTAGGTCTATGTGCAATGTAATAAACACCAACTTTCACTTATCAAGCACATCATATCCAAAGGCTGGAAAGATTTACCCTTGTATTAATTCAAGTATGCTAATAATATGTTAACAAAAGCCAAAGTTGTCAGAAAGGAGAACAATCATGCCTTGAGTTGAGATAAAAGAAATCAGGGGTAAGCTGAATCAGCAACCTAAAAGTCATCTCTTTGACCAAGCATAGTCCTCCACTCTACCAACTGAGCTAAAGTTGGATCATATCGCACATATCAAGACTTAAACCACAGCAATCAAGTGCCTGCCATCCCCATAAAAATTTAAATTTTAACTAGAACATGTAAGGAAATGTCGATAAATTCAGTCTTCATAGATGGGACACAATGCAAGATATGAAGTATGAACTATCACCCCATCAATATATTGTTTTACTTTGTGATTTGATCTCTTCATGAGATCATCATAAAAGTAAGACAGCTGATAGTAAAATTCAATTTTATAGTTCTCACGTTTGTATTACCAAAATAATCCACCAAGTCAATCCTCATAATGGACATCAAAGGAATTTACGGCTCACAACTATGGACTCTAAATTCTTATATGCATCCAACAAGGCGATCCTCAATTCCAATTCAAGCGCAACAAGGATTAATACCAAATCTGAAAAAGATCAATCAGCACTAAATTTGGAAGTAATTTATAACACGTGGTAACTATCATCATCAAGAATAACAAGTAATATTAGTTTATAATTTCTATTGTGTAATTGAAGATCATCTAGATGGCCAAAACATTAAATACCAAGATGCAAGGTAAGTGAGAACCTGGATAGTACTTACCTTTAAAAAACCATAAAAATTTACAGTACACAAAAGCAAAGCGAATTACTAAGTTCGGATCACCACAAACACGACAATTAACAACCTAAAGCACACGCAACCAAAGAAAGCAAGAAAAGAAGTCCAACAGAACATTATGGGAGCATTTTTTTTGCACATAATTCCCACAGTCTAAACTCAAAGGTTAAACATATAACGAAAGAAAAAAGAAAGACAATTGGCAAATTAAAAATTTACAACTTAGAAAAACACAAAAAGAAAAGCTAGATTTTTTACATAAAATACGAGGGATTAACCTTCGATTAATCGAAGAACCACACTGGATTACAGAACAAAATTGAAGTAAAATACGCAGTTAAGAAAATCAAACAACATCGAATAAAAGGAATCACTTAAAAGTAAATTAAGAGAAAAACCTTGACAATTGCTGCAGCACTAGAGCAGGAAGAACATTGGCAGCACCATTAGAGGAGCAGCAACGATCATTGCAGCTTGGCGACGGGTTTGAAGAGATAAAAATTAAGGGTGTTAGTTCTATCATTTGTGACCATAAATCAGAGAGGTAAAAAGTACAATAAAAAGTTAGCAACAATTTTATCACAAAAGAGTTTCCAGAGTTTCATCTAAGGCTTCATCTACCTTTCTCAATGATGATCTCAGCTAACAGATAAGAATATGAAGCAAAACACCAAACTATCGAGTTTTCATAAGACAAGACAAGGAGGTTTAGCAAACTATGGAGTAAATCATGATACAAGAAATCGAGTTTCATAAGACCATGCACTAGTATGACTCCCTAGACTAATCTCAAATTAAAAACTAAGATTAATCCTACGAAAAACATATTCTCTTACTAGACTCTTATAATGTAAAAGGGATATTAACATATCATACAAAAAGTACCGAGGGTGGGTCAAAGCTTTCTTTTTACGTACAATCACTAAAGAACTAGTCTTCCAAATTATTAAAGGCGCATGATATTCCAGTCCCTTGATTGCACTAATTTCATTCATCTTACATTTTAATTGTCTATATAGACATACCATGCACCATTGTTGACCCATTATCACAAGGTATCTCAAACTTAAGCTTTGTATATCGTTGATTGTCTTTGTTAGGAGAAAAATCTGGATGGACAAAAGTAAAGACCTGTGAATGATAAACAAGAAACACCTTGTTACTTGAGAGCAATAATCTAGAGTAAATCTGAAGAATTTCACTAGCAAAACAGAATCATAACAAGAAGAGTGGGAGTTAACAAGAAAGGGTGGGTGTTTGAGGGGGATAGGGGGCTTACTGGCTGACACGGAGTGAGCCTTGCTACTTTGTATAGTTTTACCACATATGGAGTTTTAAAGTGTGCTAGATCTCTATGTGCTTTAACCTACAATAAAAACGAAAGGCAAGTCACATGACACATTAGTGAAGAAAAGTAGCAAACTCAAACAAAGATACTAAGGTACATACATCATTATACAATTTGGTGCTTGTAATGGGTTGAAAAAAGCTCGTGTACCTGAGAGGAAAAGAAGCTCTATTAAGAAAGATAAAAGCTATCTGCTATATCTTGAATTTCAGAAGCATCAGATTGATGACTTTATTCTACAGTAAATCAGTAACCAAATACGACAGCCAAAACTTCACAATAACTAATTGATACATACGATGATGGAATAGAGATGCCAACTGGCTTCAAAAATCTTTGAGCCCCATCAAGACACTCAGGAGAAAGTTCATTATCACCAAAAGACCCCAACAGCTCACTAACCTAAATTCAACGTAGTAAAGCAGAGTAAATAACAGATAAAATTTAAACATTAGAGAACATATTATTCAGAAAAATTACCAATATGTCAGCTTTTTCGGGGGCATCCCAACTAAAACTAATTGTTACAAAATAATATTCCCTTTAGAGATTCTTAAAGTACTTTGTAATTCAAAATAATTAAACTTGGAATTGAAAACCATAACATAGTGATTCTCCAAAGTAAATTTCTTATAAATGGACATCATAAACGAAATTAGACTCATATCTAAATGGGTTCCAAAAAGAAAAATTAGATATACCATAATCAAACTTGAAATTGTGTCATCTTTTTTATATAAGAGAGAGAATTTGAAAGAACAAAAGCAAAAGGCAGAGCCAAGAGCCACTACACAGCAACAATGGCAAGCAGCAGCAGAGCGAAGGCAGCACCACTAGAGGCAACAGGCCAGGACAGCAGAACCTCGCAGATGACAACAATAATATTTGAAGTTTGAGCATTGTTCAATGTTGGTTTTCAAATATGAATTTCTTATGGGATATTATCTCAGATAACCCTGACATATAGCCCTTTTTCCCAAATAACCCCCACATTGTCACCCCTATAGCAGATAACCCTAAATTTGTAATTTGTCATTAAACATGATGGAATTACAAGCGGTGTTAACTTGGTTTGACTTTGGATGTGTTTTGGCGTCATTTAAGTAGGTGTTTGAAGGCATTAAAGGTGTAGAAATTGGTTTGGCGCCCTAATAGTGGTTTGTCGCCAATAATAAAACTCTTGAATTGTGCACCAAAATTAATTAACATCCTTTTGAATAGCCATCAACCACCTTCTTAAATGGCGGCAAACCCATCGAAAGTCAAACCACATGTACTTCCATCATGTTTAATGACAAATTACAAATTTTGGGGTTATCAGCGATAGGGGTGACAATGTGGGGGTTATTTGGGAAAAAGGGCTATATGTCAGGGTTATCTGAGATAATATCCCATATAAGAAATCTGAGGCATAGGAATACAACACGAAAAGACTTGTTTAAACAATCAAACACAATCAATATACACCCACAAATATAACCAATCAAGAAAAAAAAAACAGCAGAAAATTACCAGCCAACCAATGTCTAGTAGCAACGCAAACATCAAGGCGGCTGATAACAAAATGGTTGGAAATTTGGTTTCCTTCACTACATCATCAATTGGGTAAAAAAGCTCCAAAAGGGGTGAGATAGCACGAAATAATAAAAATCTACATTATGGGAACTACGCCTCTTTACTATAGTGTTTTTATTGTACTGCCAAACGAATCAAGTCGAGCAAGGAATTAAACCAACAATCCCATATATCAAACTGGGCCCCTCTACCATAGTGTTAGTGTACTATCAAACCAATCATCTTGAACAAAGAATTTACCACTTGCGACCATGACAAAAAATCAACAATGAAGGCCACTCAAAATGGAAAAGAACATGTGGAACATTGTGATCGACTTGGGAGCATGTTAACGCAACACAAAGAGCTAAAACTAGATGAACTGAATTAGATCGAATTTAACAAACTTTTTGCCAAAGGATTGTATCAAGAATAAAGTTATGCCTAGGTTGACAAACGTAAGTGCAATTAACAACCACACACTCCATAAATATTTCTACAAGGTCTTCAACACTAAGGTCTAGGCTCAATCTAATTCCAGACTTAATCAGCAACTTGTGATATAATTAAAGCACAAAAATCAGTTATCATAGCAAGTTTTGAGGAAAGAGAGATTTATATACGTACAAATGGGGATATTTTTCGACTGTGGCAAGTCTAATATGGAATCGAACAACATACCTTCCACCCCTCAACTTGCCAAACCTCAAAACACACAGAACAAAAACCAAGAAGATAACAAAATTGCAAAACTGTAAAAAAGAAAAAGAATCAAACAAAATCGAAAATCAGATTAAATTTTACAAAATTCAAGGAAAAAAAGGACGAGAATTGGAAACAAACATGCTGATTGTTGAACGCAATGGCGAATTGAAGAGTGAAGTGAGCGAAGTGATGAACTTGAATTGCTCCTTCAAGCACAGTGATCAACTCATCGAACCGGCCCAAGCAAAAACATAAATCGCGGTCCAGGTCAAGAGAAAGCACAACTTTTGATTTAGGAATCAACAACATACGAGGTTTTCCCAAAAATCAAAATCTAGGGTTTTAGATGAAAAATTTGTCTCTCAATGCTTCCTTTTTCTTCGATTGGTCAGCTATTATATTAAACCCTAGAATTTATTCGAGTAATTTAGAAAAACCTAGAAATTAGGAGACAAGAAAACCTGAAGGGTTGATTCAACCAATTGAACTGCGGAGAACTTGAGCGAGGTCGTTGAAACCAATTGAGAGAGCAGGGAACTTGGGAGGGAGGGACGGCAAAGGGAGGGACGACGGAGGGTTTCAATTGAGAGAGGGTGTAGTTGAGAGGGAGGGTCGAGGGAAAACAATAAAGAGAGGGAAGGCCTGATGACTTGATGAGGAGGGTCGAAATTTTATTAGTAATGCTAGATTTCATTGTGTCATAAAAAATGTGCTTCGCAAAATTCCAATTAGGAATAAGGTCTTCATTCATAGCAAGGTGAAGCCATTCTGGTTTTGGCTTGCAATCCAGTGTTGGTGAACACAGGGCGGTCATGACGAAGAGTGTGAATACCCTTGAAACATGGGTGATCATGTTGTTCCCTTCTGAGTTGCGTGGTCATGCCTCTTACGTCCAATTGTAAAAACCCAACCAGCGATTCATCAAGGTTGTCGCTCTTACAAGCCACCTCATCAATTGTAATTCCACTGTCCTTGAAGCCCAGAAGGTACTCAACATGTCTTAGAGTAATCAAAACCTTATCCCCATAAGTAGACAATGTGTTTGTCACTGGGTCAAAATGATCTATTACCCATCTACACATTGTTCTCCTCAATATCTTGGTGTTGTAATGAACGAGAAACTCAAACCCCAATGCTTCCAACTCCTTTTTTTTAACTAGTGGAAAACCTTTTACAAGAGTCACAACTTCATCTAAATCACCCATTGGACTCCATGTACCCTGATATTGTAAAACTATGATATTGTAAAACTATCATTTGCCAAACAACAATGATTTACAAATAACACATTAACTTTATCTAACCTCAAAAATTAAAATTAGTATACCTGTGTGGTTTGTAATACTGGTTGTATACATTTATTGATCCGTAAACGGCTTGGCTCACTTGAATCAGTACCCTTTATCCTCAACACATTATCAGACATTCTTGATATTGATAGTAGTTCTGGAATTATAAAACATTTCAGAGTTCACTATGCTGATCATAGCATAATAATGTAAAGTAATGGCCAAATCTTATATTGGAAACAATTTAGAAAAATATGAATACCCTTGAATTTTGTTGGTCAGATGATACCTCAGGAATCATCCTCCATATTTTGCACTTTACATTATTAATTATTACTAACTATTTACCCAATTGTTAAATACTATTATTCATCCTCATGCTTCAATTACTCTTACAAATATTTTCTCGAGGGCTGTTTCTTGTTAGTTTAGATCTAACTATGTGGTTTGCATGTACTTCAATTGAATAAAACATATTAATTGTTGATCACAAATTGGTACGAAAACTAACAATAAAGCAACAACAATTGCTGGGTCAAATCTTGATGAATTGCAACCCAATAAACAAACAATCAGGCCAACTAAATACCAATTTCAAACACTAATATAAAAAAAGCAACATATATGCTGTTCATAATTATGAGTACAATTTGAATTTAAGGCATGCATCAACACTGTTTAGCTTCACACACGAACCCAACTCCACTCCTAATATGCTACAAACACCCAAAATCCAATTGCACTTCAATTACGATGTCAATTCCTTTCAAACCGATGTACACAAGATTTGAGAAATAATTTTTCTTCTTTTATCAATTGCAAAACAAAATAAACTACAAATAAATGGTGGATGTAAAATTTTTTTCAACTTAAAAAACTGTACCTTGCCACCAATGAGTGACCCCGTTGCCGTTGCTGCTTCCAAAATTTGATGGTACTTTCTCGGAGTTCAGTGACAAGGAAATAAACAAAGTTAATTAATGGAGTGAGAGAAAGTATAGGTATTTTGGAAGGCAGAATAGTGACAAATTTAATTCCCTTGATGGCGGTTTTTTGAAATGTTAACGTTTTTACCTATAACTAGTTGTTGCACCGCGCGCCTACGCGCGCGGCACCCCAAAATGACGTATTTGCGATATTCGAATTAAGTTAGACATAATTAGCATGATGAATGTAAAACTATTGCTATAAGATGTTTGATGAAAAGGTTTTCTTTGTTTATGGATTTTATGTGGCAAAGGAAAAAAAATCATGTTTGTATTCGAATTACAGACTTTAAAAAAAAGAAATTAACATGAACTGTTAACCCCTTAGCCTTCTACCTATGATATGGGTTTGACTTCCTTATCTCCCTTATTCATAACAAATAATGAGCATACAAAATTAGATAATACTTGAATTACATTCATTATAACCATTGTAATTTCAATGTTTCAAAATTAAATCATGTCTTCCATTTTCTTTTATTGCATCAATTTTTTCACATTGATGAATCAACATTAGCATCTTGCCAATAAGATCAAACTATTGTGATTTCCTAACTTTTCACGACTCTAAACTTAAGCTTCCATTTACATTCCTAGTTGAAGCTATTTGTTTGTAATTCTGACCATACTATCTCTCACTGAAGTATTCCAAAGCAGGGACATGTACAAGTAAGTTCAAGACAAAAGATTGACAAGAGAACCACAAACAAAAAAAATCCTAATTGAAATATTTCAGAATGTAACAGAAGATATACGTGAAGTACCTTAATTGAGATGAAAAGGAGCGGAACGATATGAATGTGTGTATGTCTAATGAATCCATCCATCCCGAGAACTATATGAAGAAAATCATATGATCCAAACTCATCTTAGGATAGCATCACACAACAAAACATAAAATATTTTGAACTTATCGTCCCACGAGATGCATTGTAAGAATTGTAACCTGTGTTTTCAGATCTTGATGGAACAATGCGGTATATAAACCATTTTATAACTATATAACTAATAACCTTAAGCATATCGACATAAATTAAGTCCATGTATAAGATAAGATTATATTCATATGTTCGTCATTATACATGCTTAGCATAGTGTATAGGTTGTAATTAAGGTATAATCAAATGATCACTCATTTCTCTACTTGGTAAAATCTCATTGTCAAGCTATAACAACTCAAATAGTACCTGTATACGATATTAAAAAGACATTAGGAAGTTAAGTAGATACTAAGAGGAATCAAAGATCTCATATAATTAGACTAAGATGATGAAAAATTCAGTAAGGTGTTCCCACACCACAACAGTCATTGCCCACCATCTCGCATTTGGCTACACAAAGAAAACCCAAATTCCTCTTTACTTTCAACTTGCAGGTAGCTAGTCAAACACAACTCCTACCCTCTTTCACTTCTGGCTCTGATTTACCTTCTAATGCTTTCTTGAGTTAGAAGAATAATCATAAAAAAAGCTCCACCCTATAATCAATATGATAAGAAACAAAGGCGGCAACCCAACATAAACTAAGAAAATCCCGAGAAACTCAATTGCAGCACGGCAGGATAAAAATAAAAATAGACACTCGGGAGGAGAGACACATTTGTCCTAGGGACAATTCAAGCATTGCGAATTCTGTTCATTACTTTTCTTCCCAACCTGAATATTTTCATTCAAAGGCATTCCTATATCGCCTATGATTAAAGTGCAATTCCCGAGAAATTCAACTCAAACACACGCAGGAGTATGACAATGGACAGATTCATGATCAAAAAAGCTAGAAGCTACTTGAGTTAAAAGAATAACCATCAGGCACACATAGGTGAAAACATCAAAATCAAATTGAGAAAGGATTTTGCCGCCTAAATGTAATACTAATTAATCACAATAGCAAAACAAGTACAAGAAAATTATTGGTCAGCTTCTTAAATAATCTCTTAATGTTTTCTTACCTGAAACATACAATTGGAGGACAAATTCCTTAGTAATTAATGGACCAATAAGGTTTAGTAGCATGTAATAATTATGAAAAATAGATTAACTGAAAAGAGGAGTTGGATATCATAGAAATTAATTGTAAACCATATACAAGAATGCATTTATGCAAGGAAATTGAACACCTGAGAAATTGAAAGTTACCTTTTGGAGAACATGGGAGGGCTAAAAGAGTTGGGAATGACAGCAGCTTCTATAACTATAAGACGACATTGATATAAGAACAGCCCCAAACTACAACGAGACAATAATTCCCTTCGCCAATAAAGTAGAGACAATTGTAAAATTTTGTAAAAAAGTTCAAAGAAAGCTCTAAATCGCAAACGAAAGAAACAAAGCAAGAAAAAACAAAGACCCAAAGATCGCCTAGCAAATGAGCAAATAGATAAGAAAAGATAGAAACTCATTCACATCTATGCAAGAGTAGAATCACAGCAAAAAAAAAAACCGAACCGTGGAAACTTGAAGTCCACTACAGCAATGAACCCGAGCGCGCTCGAAGAATACCTTTTCTTTTATTTCTAATGCTGATGTAGCGCGCTCTTCCAATGAATAATCGGAAAAGGTAATTTTATGATGTGACGGGACGGGCATTGGACAATTTCTATATTGTCTCTGACAGGGTAACATATTACTATCTACTACCCAATTTTTTAAATCAATTGTGGCACAATTGGACTATCAATCTCAAGTATGCAATACTGGAAAATTAGTTACTAACTCATGTAGCCACTTTAGAGCTGATGACAAATCAGTAGTTATAATCGTAAACGTATAGATAATATCTCCTGCAGGATACAGTAACAAAAAGATGTAAGTAATGGAATCAAGTAGACAATAGGGACAACTAGATTTGGAGAAGATAGTACATTAAGGCTTTGTTTGGTAGGAAGGATTTGGATGGAAAAGAAAGGAAAGGAAAGGTGAAAATAAACTTTCTCATGTTTGGTAAAAGAAAATAAGAGGGGTTTGATTAGAAAGGAGAGGAAGTGGAAGGAAAAAAATACTCTTCAATCCTTGCTTTCCTTTCCTCCCAAAATCGGAGGAATTTGACAGGAAAGAAAACTAACAAGTTTTTACCTATGTTTTCTTTATGTCCTTCCTTTCCTTTACTAATGACAACCAAACATGTGATTCCTCTCAAATCCACCAATTATACCAAACATTGGAAACTACAACTACCTTATTTTCTCTTCGTTTCCTTTCTTTTCCTTTCTTTTCCTTTCTCTTCCTTTCTTTTCCCTTCCTTTACTAAAAAAATACCAAACAAAGTGTAAGTATTATAAAGTAGAAGTAGCTCAATCAGAACATGATCCCATGTTTTCTTCTTTGAGCAGGATAGCAACTCACAGAAATAATCACCAAGGCTTGATAACTCAAATGCACTCACATAAATAAATCATGTAATACTAAAGACTGAGTAATGTTACCTCACATAAAACTCTAAATAATGTAAACTTTATGACATGCACCCAATTGGAACTCCACAACTTGTAAACAGAGAATGGAATAGGAATTTACCTTCTGAATTTTTCCAGGAATCATAAAGGCAGCAAACACTAAAGGACGACCATCATTAACATGTATGCCGTATGACTGCGGCCCCGTTCTTTTGAACTTATTTTGACTGAAATTAAATTAAATTAAATTAAATTAACTAAACTGAAATTAAAGTAACTGAACTGAAATTAAATTAACTAAACTGAAATTAAATTAACTGAACTGAAATTAACTGAACTAAACTGAAATTAAATTAAACTAACTGAAATGAGAGAACCTGAACTGAATTGTATATTTAATTTTCTAAAATAATAATTATCGATAATAATCAATAAGTATTAACATAATATTATCAACGCTTATTATTATTATTATTATTATTATTATTATTATTATTATTATTATTATTATTATTATTATTATTATTATTATTATTATTATTATTATTACTATTATTATTATTATTATAGTATTATTATTTTTAATATTTTTTATTTATTGTTTATTATTTATTATTATTATTATTAATATTATTATAAATATTTTTTTTATTATTATTATTTATTATTTACTCGTTATTATTTAATATTATTATTATTTATTATATATTTATTTATTATTATTATTAATTATTATTTATTATTATTATTATTATTATTATTATTATTTATTATTTATGATTTATTATTATTATTATTAATAATTATTATTATTATTATTAATTATTAATTATTAATTATTATTTATTATAACAATAATAATTATTATTAATAAATTATTTATTATTAATATTTATTTTTTATATTTATTTTTTATTTTTTTATATTTTTTTTATTATTATTAATATTTATTTTTTTATTTATTATTAATTTTTTTTATGTATTATTATTTATTATTATTATTATTTATTATTATTTATTTATTTATTTATTTATTTATTATTATTTTTTATTTATTATTTATTATTTATGATTTATTATTATTATTTATTATTTATTATAATAATAATAATAATTATTAATAATAATTATTTATTATATATTATTCATTATTAATATTTACTATTAATGTTTATTATTTCATTTATCATTATTATTATTATTATTATTATTATTATTATTATTATTAATATTATTATTATTAATATTATTATTATTATTATTATTTAGAGCTTTGATATAATTCATGATTCACAACTATAATAATGACAATAAAAACAATAAAGTTATTAACAAAAAATATAATACTAATATACTGTAATGAACCAAAATAATAATAATAATAATAATAATAATAATAATAACAATAACAATAACAATAACAATAACAACAACAACAACAACAACAACAACAACAACAACAACAACAACAACAACAACAACAACAACAACAACAACAACAACAACAACAACAATAATAATAATAATAATAATAATAATAATAATAATAATAATAATAATAATAATAATAATAACAAAAAAAGCAATAATAAAAAAATAATGACAATAGAAATATAAAAAAATAAAAATAAAAATTATTGTTATTATTATAATTATAATATTAATAATAATATTAAGAGTAATATTGAAAACAAAAATAATAATTAAAACATTAGATAAGATTGAACTAAACTGAAATTAACTGAAATTAACTGAACTAAACTGAAATTAATTTAACTAAACTGAAATTAAATTAACTGAACTGAAATTAAATTAAATTAACTGAAATTAAATTAACTGAGCTGAAATTAAATTAACTAAACTGAAATTAACTAAAATTAACTGAAATTAAATTAATTGAACTGAAATTAACTGAAAATAAGCTCAAAAGAACAGGGCCTGCTTCTTTGAAATCCCAAGTCGAACAAATGCACAAAAGGAGATGAAAAGTGCCAAGTAACACATATAAGACACACAAAGCTAGCAAGTAGTGATTAGGGCCTTAGGGGTCATTTGGTTCAACAAAATCAGGAAGGATAAAAGAACCAATACCCTTTTTTGTAATAGTTGATCCACAAGTTTGGAGACACCCCAATTCCAAGCGTCATGATTTCCATCCCTCCCCTCCCCTAACCCACATCCCCGCATGCCCACCCCCCCAAAAAAAAGTTTTCAAACTCCCTTTTTTGTTCATCAAGAAAACAAAATAAAATCCTTTTTTTGTAAATCACCTAACTAATCGAGTGTCACGCATTACAATATCGCATCCTCCTTCCACTACCGGTCTACCATTACCACCCAACCTCCCTTAGCACTCTTGCATAGCTACAATTATCCATCCCAGTCTTCAATCCTACCTCCACCATCCTTTGTTATCCCAATTCTCCATATCTATACACTATGCTCGCTGCAGTTAATTATTAGAGACAATGCATGAGAGTAAGTGGAAATCGTTGACCCTTTTGAAGTGAAGATCAGTAATAAAGGTAATGAAAGCAGTATGCTATTAGTAGAAATACGTTTTACTACTTTACGATTGTACCTGACCAACTAATACCGATGCTTTCTCTCTTTTCAGTTGGTACAAGAGTGATTTGATCCACAAATTCCACAAAATATAGGTAAAGATTACAACAATGCAATTAAGGCTCAATGGAAGAAGAGTTTGTACGTTGATTTATTCTCCACTGTTTTGCACCTTTTATGAGAACCATAGAAATAATCTCTCTAGAAAAATACAAACACATGACAGGAAAGGATGCTATCCAATGCTGCCCATAACGCTAAACTCTAGAGCTAGTTGCATAAGTTATTGACAAAACATCAAGATCAAAGAAACCAAAGTCAATAAAACAAGATAAGAAAAGTAATATGGCAGAAATTGTGGTAAACCTTCACATATCTACTCAAAACTTGCACCTTCAAATGACAATTACTGCATTAGATTATGTTTGTATTAGATATTTAAAAGGCCATAGCATCCAAAATGCAAAAAAACAATCAAGACAACGGATACCAATGCACCAAAATCGTAGTCAGCAGTCCACACTCCAGATGATAACAGTAAAATATGAAACCAATTACAAAAAGAAAATGGGATAGAAGAAAGCAATGTAAATAACACCAATGAAAGGGACCAAAAAAAGGGCAGGAATTATGATCAGAGCTTTTCATTTACTAATTGTTGCTGATGTCAAAATACCAAAGGTAAACTGAGAAGTCTCACAAACATCAAGAAAATTTGGATGTCACTAATAAGAGCATATTAAAGAAATCGACATCTCTTGGTATCTTAGAGAGTGTTTGGCTAGGCTAAAAACATTTTCCAGGAAAAGTGGTTTTCGTGTTTTCTTTGTTTGGTTTGTAACGAAACAAAAAAGTACCTTCTCAAATGGTAAAAAAACAGTTCTTTCAAGGGTGAAAACATCATTATTTTAAAGGGAAGGAATGTTGCATTTTCCTCTCTATACCTAACCTTTCTCTTTATTTCCTCCCATCTGTCCTCTCCTTTCCATATTCATTCTTCCATTTCTCGCCAACTTTTCGTGCAAGTAACCAAACAAAGGAAAACTAATATTTGATTGTATTCCCCTAGAAAATGTTTTTCATGGGAAATCATGCTTCGCTGAAAATGTTTCTTGTCCAGCCAGAACAGAAGTTTTCCCCAGCATAGTGTGATAATATGATGCAGAGATGCAAGAATTATGGTTTCATTAGTTCTAGATTCTAATCCTAGACTATATTCCTTTCCAATTGCCTGAACTACTGCACAAATCAAGTATAACTTAAGAGCATGCACCCAAGATTATTTCAAAAATTGCAACTATTTTGAGAAATAAAATAAAAAGATGACAGATTTTCAAACTATAAAGCTCTAGAAAAAAAATATATTGAAGTGAAAGGACAAAAAGTATAGTTCATTAAGATACTTACTTTATTTAGGGAGCCAAGCTGTACAACTCCATATGGAACAACCGCTTCTACAACAATAGTCTGCAGTAAAAATAAATTTCACAATGAGTGAAAGTTTTGATCCAGGTAAGTGAAAGTTATGCGTAAACTAAAATATCATTGATTGTTGCTCAAAGAAGCAAGTTATTTTCCAAAATACACATACACTTGTGAAAAGTTTATAATGAAGCTCAGAGAATAGCCATACCTTGATTCCAGCTGCAAATTGAGCTTCCCATCCATCACAAAGTTGGGAGGCAGCAAATTTAACATATACAAAAGGAGATAAGGGGATATATATATATATACTAAACAAGCTTATGAAGATAATCTGTCATTATGAATGGCAGCACACCTCCGGTGGTGAGCAAGAAGTCACTGCTTGTTCACCATAAAAAACCCCAATGATGCTTCCCTGTAACAGCCACCTGGCCAACAGAGATGTTCAAGCAATTACATCAAATAAACTTCCACAAAAATTCACAAGAACACACCCTTATAAAAAAATATCCCTAAACTTTATCCTCCATACTTGCTTGACAATCTCCAAAAATTAAACCTAAAACAGAAAAATAAAATAAAAAACCACGAATTCAAAAATATTAACGAAATAAAACCCTAGAAATCGATTAGAGGAAAGGAAAGGGAATTTACCAACTTTCTAATTGTTAACAACTTTATGTCAAAAGATATTATCCTAGCCATCTCCTCCAATTGCTAGCAACTTTATGTAAAAATGTAAAAAAATTACATTAAATTACAACACTTTAAATCTCAACTTGCTTCACAAGATCAAACACACGAAAAAGAATGAAATCAAGACCATACCCCAGAAATCGCATTTTGTAGAAGAAGAACCCAAACCCAGAAATTGCAAAAAATTGTATCAAAAACTAAAATCTATCAATACCGTGGTTCATTTCTTCAATTCAAATTAGATCAAAGACTTAAAAAAGTAAAAATACAAAAATCGAAAAGAAAAATCAAGAACCCTAGCTGAAAATATCACAAACACAATACAAATTTAGCAACAATACAAAAAAAAATCCAAAGCAAAACACAATACTACAATTCAGATTGAAGAGAAGAGCGTGAATCACCTTAATGCGCTCCATAACTCCATAGCAAAGGAAAAAAAACAGAGAGAGGAGAGAGAGACAGCAAAAGAGGCGAGAAAGAGGAGAGAGGAGAGAGAGACAGCAAAAGAGGCGAGAAAGAGGAGAGAGGAGAGAGACGTGAAGTAGAGGAGAGATGGAAAAGATCGTGAGGCTCAAATGGAAGAAAAGATTAAGGGCTGAGATTTGCCAAGGCTTAGGAACAGTGAATTTCAAGGAAGTGTGACTCAGGTCACTATTGATTTCTACAGTAGCAACTAGCAACATTTGCTACTTTTAAAAGGTTATGGATTTAAAAAGGCAAAATTCCATTTTTTTCAAGATTTTTAAAAGATTGATATGTGTTCAAAATTTAATCTTTTGTTAATAGATTATGTAATTTCCAAAATATAACTGCCAAATTTAAGAAATGTTTTTTAAATTTTTTTTCGAAAAAGATAAATAAATATTTAACCTACCAATCTATTGTTGTCAAATATAAAAACCAATCTCTATTATAAATGGGAACTTTTGAGTACTTTTATGTCCACCATATTTCACCAATATACCCCTAATTATAAAGGAAAAGTACAACACCTACCACGATATTAGTTTAAACATAATAAAGGGAAAACCGATTTAACATGAGTGTCACCTAGGTTTTTCTAGCTAACTCAGCTTTAAGCCAAAACTCCTGCAACGGTTAGCCAATATACTTGTTGCTTGAGTAGGTCCCACTTAAAGTAAGATAATTTTTTTCGTTGAGTATGATATAGATTATACCATAATTGCCACATGGGCCCTCAGAGTTAGCTCAATCAAATTGGCTTAGCAACTCCAATGGTACAAAAGAAGCACTTGCTAGCAATTTAGCATTATACTTAGCTAGTAACTAAACCAACAAAAATGTACTTTATGACTCCAACAAAAATGTTCTCATCAAATTATTAGTATATAAAGTTTAGCATAAATATAGTCATATAGATGAACCATTAAATGATGATGAATTAACAAATTATATATCAATGCTAATGTTGGAATCAGTTGTACTAATAAAAACACAATATATAAAGCTTTTTATATTTATTGGAATTTGACATAAAGATTTTAATACAGTATTAAAAAATATAAATAGTTCCAACTATAATCTAAGATGCGTGCCTAACAAAAAAATAAAATTGTCGATCGCACAGGCAAGCGTCACAGTTGAATTCATTATCCTTTGTACAAGGGTAAGCACCCGTTTCCCAAGAATCAAACTTCTTTAAATGTTCTTCGTGCTTGTCACATGAAATCAGACGGTTGGATTCCACCTTGATTTTATAGTTCTTCCATACTCTTACGAATAGCATCAAAGTTTTGTCTTCACATTCTCTAATTAAAACCTTACCGAATTGTCTTCTAATATTGAGAATCATTACATAACCCTTTTTGTTTACTTCCACATCTTTGTTGCATATAAAAATGTTGCCAAAAACATACGTTGCCACCATATGGCCTTGTGCACACGCCTTCTCCAACATACTAATTCCATCTTCGAACTCATTGTAGGTAAAAATCTTTTTCTACAACAGTTATTAAGAAATATAAGACAATTAATGGACGTGCAAAACAGTTAACAACGTGTTATTCGTACAAGTTATTGACATATACCATTGCAAAGTGCACCAGCGCTTGAGGATTGTTGCACTGTTCGCAATCCATAAAAAATTTGTAGGCATTCATATAATCTTTGTACATTAGTCCGACTAAGGGCTCAAGATTAAAATGTTGAAGAACCTTTTCTTCACCACAGATCCTGTTTAGTGTTTTACAATTGTGCAACCAATAAACAAAAGGTTGAAAAGAATAAACATGATTGTTTATGCATTTGGTGAATTAAACCAAATCATACATACTATACTTCAATTTGCAATTCAGAAAATCTGATGGAGAATCCTTTGCTAACCGTCCAATAATGTCGATTAGAATTTCACTAGGCAGACAACTAATTAGTTGTGGTTTTGCTCTTGACGATCTCTTCCTTGTTGGAAATTTCATAGTGTGCTTCAATAGGTTGTTTGAATCCGTCATTTTGATGTAAATAAGTTTATGTGAAATTGTAGAATAATTGAAAATAGCGAAAGTAGTTTTGATTTTGTGGGTGGTTATGTTTTTTAAGAAAATGGGATTGAAGTATATAAAGCACACACCAAAAGACACATGAACCCAAAGGCCAAAAGACATGTCCCATTTAAAACAAAATAGCTTCACCACATTTAATGGTAATAATCCGTTTACGTAAAACCAAAAGGTAAATTTTAAGAGCATATAATTTAATGATAGTTATTTGGGTTCCAATGAGATTGTAATAAAATCTAGCTAAAATTTTAAAAAGGAAAATTTCCATATTTTTAATATTTTAATAGGTTCAGTTGCTTTAAAATGTTAATATATTCCTTTATTTAAAGAATTATGTGATCTCCAAAGTATAATTGAACTTTAGAAACATATAATTATTTAAAGAATTATGTGATCTCCAAAGAAAAAAATATATTGGTGTTATTTAATGAGAAGAGGAGGGGAAGAAAAGTCAATGCCAGAAAATTGACTTTTTATCCCAAAAATATTGAGGTGGTCTTATGTAACAAAGGGAAGTATTATAATAGGTATTTTGAGCAAAAAAGTTTTTATTAGGTCTTTTCCAACAAAATGACTATTTTAGTAGGTCTTTCCCAACAAAAAGTTATATTCTTTATGCAACTGGACTTGATAGATGAATTGGGTTGTTCATGTACACCTTGGCAATGCCATAAACCAATAATTGTAACAACAAAATTGTAGATCCATTCACAAAATTTAAGATTAGATCTATGTAAAATTGCTTTGCAGGTCCAAACATGATTTTTGTATAACGACATCTTATATGCTATAATTTTGATATTCTTAACAAAATACATAAGATTGTAAGCAAAAAGTAAAATTCATGAAATCTAACAAAAATAACAGCCACTTCATTGATTTGAGTAAAGACGTCCATATTGTTGATAAAATAAAAGTTGTCATACATATTTCCTTAGAATAATACCATAAAAACTAAGAAATCCGAGCAAAATAAATTGGTGTACACTTTAATCCTCCTTGAACAACAATGGAAAACCATCAAAATACGCAGTCATGTTATTCTCCAACCACGCCTTGAAGTCATGACCATCGTTGTAAATGATGTCCTTGATGATCCATTGCTTTAATTGGTCACGGTGACCATAATACGGCAAATCATGGCTTCGAAATTGCAAATACTTGCACCACCATCGCCAATTCTTGCAAGTTTTCTCCACATTTCTTCGATCTTCCCAAGCAAGCCTTGTGAAAATGTGGAATGTTAGTAGATCGCAATCTCTGCACATTGGATGAGCGTCATCTAAGGCCGCTAACCCTACGAGGAACAATAAATAGAAGGATGTCAATAAGACTTCATAATTTTTTTTGAATGTATAAAAGTTCATCTTATTATATCTTATACAAAAATCGTAAAGATTAGAGTTTTTTATCTTTTAGTTTAAAAAATCATTTCATGGTATTTTCAAACAAAACCGTCAAAATTTTAGAAATAACAATAATAAAAAAGGAGAATGTTTGCAACTAAAAAAAAGTCATTTTATCTCTATTTAATAATAAAACCGTAACACCTTCAATTATTATTTGCGGCTATATAAAAAAATTCATACTATTATATTTTATACTAAAAACTCGGAGAAATGACCAAACAAGAATTTACATTTAAGATTTTTTGATGTAACAAATCATAGTTTTAAAATCAACATTGTAGGATAAAGCTAAGAAATCAAAGCAGCACAAGTACACAACAAAAAGCATGAAGATAGTGAATAACATACCTTCAGGATAGGACAATCTTCGACGCTTCTCTATAACAGTGCACTTTAAGTGTATGTGTAAACTATGAAATCTATTGATCCAAGAACACTTCCTTTCCTGGATGTATGTTGCATTGATCAACAGGAGATATGCTGGGGACAACAGTTACTAAAGGAATATCTTCGAGGCAAGGTTCAACCACTCCCCTGAAGATGGCTACTATTTCGGAGTTTTCAAGAGCAGTGCGGGGCGCGAATTAGAAGCCAGTGAATACAAGGCTATGGTAGAAACATTATGTAGGGAATACTTCCAAATATTATCTCTAGATGCAAATCTTTTCAATTGATATGTCATAAATGACTCTATCTTCATAAAGATAAGTCATGAGATAAATGTAGCCAAGACAAATGTAACCAAGTTAAGTCAAATGGTAATTTTATCAATAATTCATTTGTTTTATTATAATTCGACTGTTTTAACATAAGTTTTATTTCACCAAATTGAATTAAAACAACCATATGTCCATTTACTAATAATATTCCCTAAAAACTGCCTCTATTGTTTCATGAAATGAGACAGTTAGGAAGTTTAACACGTTTAAAGTAAAGGAACAAACAATCAGAGGATAATCATGAGCAGTTTAACAAAAAGACACACGTGCAAGGCCACAGTTATTTAGCGCCAGAAACGGTTGAGATTTGAATCAAATATGATTCAAATGTTTTCCCTCCTAGATGTATGGAAGTTACGTAACACGTTTCTCTATAAATAGAGAAATGATCATCAAGCAAAAAAACAACAAACAACACATTAAACTGCATTTCTTCTTTTCTTAGCGTAGCCTAGCCTTAGCCTAGCCAACCCCCTTCTGGGGCTATAGTTTAGTTCTTTAGACGTAGAACATGTTCTGGCGCCAGGATCTCTAATTCTCCGATTGAAGCAAGGAACCATGGAGGTAACAACCTTTGTGTTTTCCCTTTAGTTGTCCAGTCTGGCTTATCCTTTTATGTGTTGTAAAATCTTTTCTCAAAGTTTGTGGCATGTATGGGAATATTATGCTTTAATTAAAAGATTAATTATTGTTTGCTCTATTTATTGCATTTCGCCTGAATTTAATAGGCATTGTAGTTTAATCATTAATTAAATTGCAACAAAGTACGTTAGCAAGGTTTTATCTAATTAAAACCGGTAACCCCCAGGGACTAAGCCTCCCAAGGTATTCAGTATCAAACTATTGGATGTGCATTGACTTGTTTGCAAAGTCAACGAACTGATTTTGCACCAACACTATGTCACAAACTGAAAATTACATCAATCATTATGATAAACTAATGTAAGAAAGAGTGACTATGTTGCAAAAAAAAAAAAGGTCACTATGATAGAAAGTAAGTGTATAGTGTAAATTAAGATTTTTCAAAGGTTACTATATGGAAAAAAGGTCACTATGTTAAATAAGTGACTTTGGTCCACAATAGTATTAGTGTGGACCAGGTCCACGCAAGAATAACTCAATTATAAAAGGAAAGTAATTAATACACTAAAAAAAAAGGAAGGAAATAATATTTTTAATATTAAATCAGATCGCACCATTTTTACTAAAAGCAACTTTCTTTTTGTAGTGTTTTTCTTAAAAGGTAGAAATCAGGGTAAACTATTTAGATTCTATGAAAACCACCTCCCACGTAAATTTCGAAACTGAACTTCAAGGATCCAATTTATTTCGTTCACTGAATTAAAAAGGATTCCACTTCAGGAGCCTAAATCAGTTTAAATATATTCATCTTCACATATTGATTTTGGCCTCTCAATTTTTCAAGGTATGTTTCAATTTTTTGTAGTTCAAATAACAATTTTTTGATTCGTGCTATGAATAAATTGTTGAACTTGTGTCGTATGTAACCAGATGTTAATGTTCAATTGTTCATAAACTTAATGATGATATCATAGACATGATAAACCCTTTGTAAGATTGTGATCATGTTTAATTATATACAGCATGGACACATCTAATGACAAACGCTTACCACATCTAGAGTACGATGCAAATATGAATATGGTACGTCACATATTAGTCCTCAAAATTGTTAATTTTGGTGTAAATACAACATTAGGTGGTTAATTTCACCCGAAATTCATATAACTTTAATGGCGTACTTTAAATTCTATTAATTTTGTTATTTTCTGTGCAATGAACCCTAAAAAAATCGAGAAGCACCACAATACCCCTATTAACATCGACCAATCCGTGAATGGAGATAAAGAACATAACATCAAAGACAACAATTATGACGAGGTACGTCTTTATGCACTTTCGGACGTTTGTTAAAAACGATCTTAATCCCAAAATTGTAACCCACTTGGCAAATACGCAATAATCAATTATAATTCGCAGGAAAGTGACGCTGGAGATGGGGATGAGAATGATAAGGACTCTGATTCAGAATCTGACATGGAGATATAGTCACATTTTTCGACCTTGAAGTTTGGGATCAAGTTGGCAAGGATTTAGAAGAGTTTACAGTAGATGACATGAAAAAACTTTCTTTCAAGAGCCATCACAATTGTATGCAGTTCTATAAGATGTACTCCAGAGTGAAAGGTTTTGATGTATGCCGTAAGAATCCAATCAGGAGCAAAGTGAACGGACACATTACATCTCAATTGGTTTGGTGTAATCGGGAGGGATTCTGATAAGTGAGCTGCTTGGAGAGAAAGGACAGGAGGTGCATACATAGACCTATCACGCGATGCGGTTGTAAAGTGTTGATCAATTTCAAATGGGACCAATACTCTGACACATGGCACGTGACACGGTTTATAGAAGAGCACAATCACGAACTTGTTCAAATGAACCAAGTCCCTTTCATTAAGTACTTCAAATGTCGAATTGAACATATACAAATAGGATATATTACATTCTTTTTTAACTTTGCTCCTTTCACTAAAAAATTTGTTATTTTGTTTTAAAAAATTGCAGGAGCCAGAGAGAGATCACTCAAGCCGATAAAATACAGATTAAGTCGTTACTCAACTCTGGAGTACGTCCTTCCGTCACTATGAGGAATATAGCCCAACAGGCTGGTGGGCTAAGGAAAGTAGGATTCTTAACTAGTGATTTGTATAACACGTACAAAAAGTTAAAAAAGGCAGAGATACATGATGGAGACACCGAAACTGTGGTTGCATACTTATTAGGGGAAAAAAAAACCTCGGACCCTACTCTTTTTTTGAGGTACACTCGTGATGAGCAAGGTGGGATTGACAAGATGTTCTGGTGCGATGGAATATGTCGTGACAATTACAAGTAGGGATGCAAGTGGGGCGGGTCAAGTAGGAGACCCGCCCCATCCCCGCCCCAATGGGGCGGGGATGGATCCTAGTTTAGTGGGTAGTGGGGCGGGGGTGGGGATGAAAGTTATACCCGCCATGGGTGATGGGGCGGGGGTGGATTTTAAGTTGTCCCCGCCCCATCCCCGCCCCGCTCCGCCCCATCCCCACTCACCCTACATCTTACCCACTTAAAATATTAAATTTTCAACAAATTACAAGTCTATAACACTCTTTAATAGTTTTTCTAGCTGTATATATTTTTTGTTATTAGTATTTGAAATTATATATGGTATATGAGTATTATTTAGTGAGTTTCAAATGAGGATTAAGTGGATGGTGGGGTGGGGAAGGTGGGGATTTGGTGGGGATGGATACCCAAGTGGGTGATGGGGTGGGGATGGTTCTAATCGTGTACATGGCGGGGCGGGGATGGGGATGAGTTCTGGACCCACCACGGGGATGAGGATGGGGATGGGGATGAAAAAGTGAGGTGGGGATGGGGATGAGAATGCCAAAATCCGCCCCGCCCCGCCCCAGTTGCATCCCTAATTACATGGCTTTCGAAACAGTAATTGCATTTGACGCAACTTACAAAGTCAATGCATATAGGAAGCCATTTGTTGTCATCGTTGGGGTGAACCACCATAGGAGGACCGTCCCATTTGTCGTTGCATTGATTGCAAATGAAAAGGAAGAGACGTATAAGTGGGTGCTCCAACAGCTATTAGAGGCTGGTGGAAATAATGCTCCTTACAGTACTGTTATCACTGATGGTGATAGGGCCATGGCAGAAGCTATCAAGGTCATATTCCAAAATGCTCGTCATAGGTTATGTTTGTGGCACTTGATGCGGAACGTCAAAGGTCATACCACAAGCGTTTCCGTAGTGGTTTCATGAAATGTGTGGATGGATATAGGACTAAAAAACGACTTCGAACAAGCATGGGGAGAATTGATGACTTCTTATGATCTTAGCGAAAAGCAGTGGGAAAAGGATTTGTATAGAGACAAAGAAAAATAGGCTGAAGCTTTTATGCATGGGGATTTTTATGCCGGTAAGTTAAGTAAGCTCCAGTGAAAACATATTGGTTATGTCCCTTTATAAATTTGGTCATTACCTAACGTTATTTTTATTTCTATTTCTTTTGTTATTTGACGTTCTTCTTTCCTTTTTTATTGCACACTACTGGAAAGTACAATTTTAACGTTTGCGTATTGTAGGGATGAGAAGCACACAAAGATGCGAGTCAATGAACAACACGTTGAAGACCGACCTAACCAAGAAAACAATGTTGTACAGGTTTGTTTTGTTGTATGATCAAGTGCTTGAACATATTCGTTTTGATGAAGATCAAGATGAGTATCTTTCCACACACACCTTTCCTGTCATCCAAGGCGTTTTGTCGGAAATCAAGACACATGCAGCACAGACTTACACGAGAAATGCGTACGAGTTGTTTTGTAAGGAACTAGAGTTCGAGTCAAGACACATTGTGGTTAAGAAGGAAAGATGCTTGGAACACTGTGATAGTCCATCAAATACCTACTGGCTGAATGATTGCATAAGTAAAAATATGAAATATATAGTGTGTTACAATATAAACCAACAGATGATGTTTTGCTGCTGTATGAAACTCGATTCCATTGGGTTTCCTTGTCGATATATGTTTGTTGTTATGAAAGCTGAAGGCATGGTTGAAATACCAAAAGGTTGCATTCTTCGAAGATGGACAATCAGAGCCAAGTTGCATCTTTCAAACCCATGTGGACACCTTAGTCTACATAAAACGAACGGCGAGAGAGCGGCTAACGGACGTTTTGCATTTCTGAATGGTCTGAGCACGTAACTTTGTAGGATGGTTTCAACCTCATACGAGCGGTCAATGTGGTTAAAAGACAAATTAGCGAAAATGCTTGTGCACACAGAAAAGGAGAAGGTGAACCCCAATACAAATGAATTGGAAGGGAAGGGTAACAAGGGTAAGGGAAAGGGTAAGGGTAAGGGTAAGGGTAAGGGACAAGGTACTAGGAAGAGGATGGTGGAAGAAGTGGAAAGGAATTATGATCCTACTGAAGAATTGGGAATGAGATTTGATCCTATGGAAGAAATGGTTGCTGACGATCCTAATTATAAGCAAGGAATTGCTAATTTTGGCGATGGTTTTAGTTTTCTAAACCTATTGAAACAGTTCATGCCCATGACATATTGTTAAGGTGATGCATCAAATGTTAAAGACTGCTATGAAGTGATCACATTCACCCAAATGCCAACTGTGTTCGATTGAGATCCTAGCACCCAATTTTAGACACTAATGCAAATAATGTCTTAGGTTGTGGGTTTTAACACCTGTATATTTTTGCGTTCTTTGATTTGTATTATTTGAATAGTAGACACACTTCTTATGTGTTTTTTTATGGATGACACATTCACACATGTAATAATAAAACGTCATTACGATAGCTTAATAGAAGAAAAAAAAATAGCATCCTATATTCCGAGGTTATATAAATTCTTAACTAATTTGTTCAATTAAGGTATTGGGGAGTAGCTTCTTCATGCTTTAATGTGATTTTCCGCACATGATTATTAATATGGTTATGTCTAATCACTATTTTGGTCATTTCAATGTCCAAGAAATGTCACCAACCAAATGCATGTCAACAATCAACTATTTTTGTAGGGCTGTGAATTTTACTTTGCCGGTTGTATATGTTTTGGTATAAAAACTATTCTTAGTTACAATTTTTTCCCTTGTCCCACCCATGTTGCCATTTATAATAGCGATTTCAGTTTTGCTATTTCCTAAATTAAAATTAAAATTATTACTATCAAAATTAAGAGCATATAATCCTTCGTATGCTGTAACACTGTACTTTATGATTTTATTGGGTTACACAGTTGTTATAAAACACAAACATCCTTTTTTTATGTAATCTTAATATTTAGAGATTTTAAAAATTACAAAATAATGTACACTGGTCAACTGAATCTTTATATAAAAGAAAAGATAAATTGGGGAAAGTGGAGGATAATGGGATCACAATTGTGATTTTTATAAAGAAATATACCCATATTCCGTCATATCATGATAACTTCCTATAAATAAATTTTTTAAATAACTCTAAGATCTCAAGTAATATAAATATTACAAAATCATAAACTCAAGCCTATAACTAGATTATTGGTTTACCCTTAAATTATTGTAACTGTCAAATATAGAATCGTGTTTTGGATAAATGGCCATCTCCATATTCTATTACGGTCATTAGCATAAGCATAAAATAGTACGTGGGATGTACTATACGATTTAATTGGGTTTACCTCTTTATTTTTTTTCAAAGATATAACAATACTCTTTAAAAGTTTAAACCATATGGGAAATGACACTATGAAGCGTTAATAGATGGTCCAGACACACTATAGGACATTACCAACAACGATTTAGTGACTATTGTAAATTAAAGGAAAATCAGATCTTTACACTCTTACTTATGTTTTAATACTTTGTTTAATGGTAACTTTTAAAATATATCTTAACATGCTTGGAGCACTAATTATTAGCAATGTTTAAATTGTAAAATCCTGCAATATATAACTAAATGTAGTCTTAACTCTTATTATTAAGAGATTTCTTTTCTTATTTTAGTCATAATATTAATAGAGTTTTTTTCCCTTAAAAAAAAGAGACTTTTTCATTGGTCAAATTAGGCTTAAATTTTAAAAACATAAGATGAAGTAGGAATGTGGAGGGTGGTCAATAAACATTTTGAAGTAAAGATTATCTTATTTTTTAAAATAAAAGATTTGTAGGACTTATTAATTTGGTGGTAATTCTTTTACTACAAATAATTGACATAATATGTGCACATTTAAGAAACCACCATCGCCCCAAACTTAAGATTTTTGCAATGTCTGTGGAAAAGAAATTAGCTCATTTGTGCGACACAGTTTCCATAAGCTTGTTTGTGTCTGCATTGATGGATGAAATTGTGATGAAACCTGTTTATGACACATTGGTTAGAATCGAAAAAGAAGAAGGCCCTATACCCTTCATGAAATCGATTTACCAATCAGAATTGACCTTCTTTCATCATACAATGGGGCTTTGGTAATATGATGGGACGCCAAAGGTAATTATTTTATATATTCTAGAAATCTCCAAATTAGATACACTATATGTGTTCTAATTGTAATCAGTTGCACTAAATGTACTACCGTAACTGACTTATAATTGTATTATGTGTGTTTATTTTTTTCCAGATCCTCCTGGTGAGATTGGGGACAAAGCAACACATACTAAAGACTTGAACGAATTCAGAGTCTTCATGAGATACCTAATTGCATCCTGTGTACTTGAAAACGTACGTGTATTGGTGCAATTACAGCAGTCAAAATTAATCAATAATTGCTTTCAACTTGAAGAAGAACATTTTCATCGAACAAAGCGCTTGTACAAGTATGGATCCATGGATAAAAAAATATTTAGGATCGCTGCCTGGCCAGTTAAAGTAGAGGACAAGGTCGAGTATGACCTAAATGGTGAAATAGTCTCAAATTGCACCTCGAAGAAACAAGCAAAAAAACAAAAAGTCATAGAAATCATCAATATCAATTGAAGAACATTTTCCGTCCAAATTTTGTTTAAGTATATTTATATTTGTTATATATTTGAATAACATTTTCCATCCAAAGTGTAGTTATTTGTTATATATTTGTGAAATGCATATTCAATACACTATATCCTTAAAAATATAACTCGTCTCCTAAAAACTAAATTAAATGATATTTCGGGATAAGATTTGTGTCACATGCCATCAATCAAAGCCTCCTTAAATTTAGCAACCAATAACACAAAGATATATTAGGAATATATATAATAGTTTATATTAGGAATAAAGTGAAAAACAATATATCTCTAGTGTTTTACAACTATCTTCTAGTTTTTTTTTATCAATCCATGATGTTGTAATATATAGTTTTATTTGCCATTAAAATTTTCTTCTTTAGTTCATAAATGAAATTAAGTTTGTTAAGTTTGTTTATTATTTTCTATATATTTGTCAAATGCATATTCAATACATTATATCTTTAAAAAGATAAATCGTCTCCTAAAAACTTAAATGAAATGATATTACGGGATAATAGCATATAACAGCTGGTATTTGTGTTACGCGCCATCAATCAAAGCCTCCTTAAATTTAGCAACCAATAACACAAAGATAAGGCAATAAACGAATCCCACCAAAATAAATAACGTGTAAGTTTATTAATTTGCTTATTTATTGGATATTATTAATTGCAAAGTGTTGAGAACATTCCTATTTTATTTTTTTAAGGATATTTCCTTAACTATGTGGTATTTTCCAAATTTTCTCATTTGTCGCTTATGGCGTATAATATATGTTAAAAACTACTCTTAATATGTGTGTATAATTGTAACAAATTTATGGTATAAAATGATATGTTTCTCTTATTAAATGTGCAAGTTTTTTTTTTTTTGACGAGTAAATGTGCAAGTTAACTTCACTCATAAACAAAATCTGCAGTAGATCTCTGAATTATTTAAATATATTACAAATAAAAAGTTGACATGACACATGACCATATTGACCCGCCCTTTTTACGACTTGCAGGTTGCGCCTTCATCATCTCCCTTGTGTTGAAACCCTTTTCTCTGAAACCGCCTCCTTACATCTACATCTCTCTCAATTCTCTGAAAACAAGCTCCATAAAACTACCAATTAACAACTGTAAGTTTTGTGCAACTGTCAATTGAAGGTTAGATTACCTAATTTCTTTAATGTCGCCATACTTTTCATCTTCAATTCGCTTGATTACAACTTTTTTTTTTACTCTACCTCATATTGTTTTTATGTTTCATGTAAAATTATATTTTTGTTATTTTAGGAGTGGAATCATATTGCGAATTTGTAACTTTTGTTAATTTGGTATCGTATTCTCGCACTATAACTACTTTTAATTGGTACATTCTATTTGATTTTCAATGGCTGAATGTTTGTTGGGTGATCCTTGCGTGGATACATTTAGAATAAAATTATTAGTATGTGGTCGATTATTCATGTTTTGTAAACTCCATTCGTGTCCATACTTCTGCAATTGTTTCGAATTATTTTGCAGATGTGGTAAGAATTGTGTACATGGTGATATGGAGTTTAACCTTGTGCGAATACGAGTGATTGTATTGATAAGCAGGCTTTTAGTTGTTTTCCAAACAAACTGCCCTATGCTCACATAACTTCGTATTGTTTCTGTTATATTATACTACTTCGTATGTTGTATAGGAGTTATCTTGATTACCTACAACTTGTCTCTTATAAGTCATTATGCTTGGAAAACGTGCAAGATTTGAGGAGAAAATGGAAAACGTGCTTGTTTGTTGGCAATGCCATTCCTTTTTGTTGGTCATTGCTACTTGTTGATGCAGTTGCATGAAATGTTTTACCTTTTGATTGCGCATGGCAATTACCAACTTCATTTAAGGTCATGTCCAAATGTATATCTAGTCTTCTCATAACATTTTTTTCATCTTTTCTATGACCCTTCGACATTTTGAAGCATAATGAAGGTTAAGACAGTTGCGACAAAGAACAAACAAGCTAGTGCAACGGCTGCAAAGGTTGCGAAGAAAAAGCGAGAACCAAGGACATTAGCTGAGGCAGAGAACCCAGAACCAATGGAACAAGAAATTACCCCCAATAAAAGACAGTGGGAAGGGGTTGGTCAAATCTCAAGTCCGTGTAATAATACAAGATCTGCCAAAGTCGCCAAGGTTGCAACTATAGGACCTACACAACCAGATCAAAGGTTCAAGTCAATGAACTACTAAAGGTTGTACAACACAGTATTTGGGGCAAGGAAAATTGCATCTGGGAGGGCCGTGGATTTTAATTCCTTGGACGAGGTTAGCGCGGGTTTTGTGAGGTTGTTGTTTCAATATCAGAGGTGGGATAAGCTGCTAGAAGAATCAGATGATGTGTACCCCGAGCTAGTGCGACAATTCTACACTCACTTCGACCACGCGAACCTAGAACAGGGCGTCATACATACTTGGGTGAAAGGGAAATCAATTGTTCTAAATGATACCGAGTTGGGGAAAATTCTGAAGATTCCGACGAAGGGGCTACACAATTTACCAGGAAACAAGTGGAGTACAGTGAATGGTTTTGATCCCACGGCGGCCATCAGGCTTGTGTTGAGTGATCCAGATGCCGAAGGAAAATATAAGCCTTCCATGGATGAACTGCCAATGCCTTCTCGCCTTCTTCACTTGATTCTAATGCAGACTTTCATTTGTCATTTGGGTAGGAAATCTTCCCTTACCTATCTAGACATGTTGGTGATGGACTGCATCCTTGCCAAGAAGAAGATGAACATGCCGATGACGATGATCAACTACATGGTTGCTGCTCATAACAGTAAAAAAGGGATTCCTTCCTTAAGGGATGTGGCTGACTAAGGTGTTTAGGCACTTCAAATGAGGTGATTATAGACTATGAGTACACGACGTTGTTCAATAGCAACACAATTACTCTTGCTCTAGGATATACGTTCGATCCAACGCTACGTGTATGGAAGAAGCGTGGTGTTAGGCGTGCGCCGAAAAGGGCAACTCCATCTGTGAAGGCACCATCTAAGGATCCCGAACGAGATGGTAGATTAGGTGTGAATGAGGAAATGGTTCGGAGTGCTTGAAAGCCTTGTGGTGCCGGAGATGCTTAAGTGACTATATCCGGAGGTCTTCACTACTTCACTTATGGTTGACATTCGTGTAGTAGCAACCAAATAAATGGCCAAGCGTTTCGAAACGGGCGACAACATTTATGGAAATACAACTTTAGGTATTCTTAATCTTAATTCATACTAGTATTACTGTTTACATTACACCAGCATGTCCACTTTCATTTACTCATATTTTCGCATGAGTATTGGGTAGCTGTTTTTGGCGCTTATGGACATCCCCACATATTTTGTTATTTTGTTAGATACCATTTTATATATGATTTTAAATGCGTACTGGGAATCCCCAAACTGTGGCAATGGGCAGGACCAAACATTGTGGGAACTTATAGATTCCAATTTGGATTTATTCGGTGGTTGTTGGGATACACATTTGTGTGTATTTTTTCGAATATTGTCATATTGCTATTGTTAGAATGGATATTAGATGGTGTTATATATGGGTTTTTTTTAGCAAGTGTATTATCTTTAGTCCACACTTCATTAGCTGCATTTTTTTAAAGCAATAAAATCATTCTGTGTGATTCACAGGCGATGACAATGGCAATAACTTGGATGCTCAAGAGGGATATGATGGTGCAAGCACGCGTCGTACTGATAGGGATGATGTTGATGATGAGGATGACGTTTCCGGTGATGATGATAACGAACATGATGAGGATGATGTTTGTTTCGACCCCGAAGATGATTAGGAATTATGTTATGCCTTTTTATTTTAGTTTGCACCGGAGTTGTTATTATCTTGATTAACCAAGGTTATGTTGGTTTAATAAGTGTAGTTTCTGGGTTAGTTATTACCAAACATTCTGCTTTAGAACTTGCACTACAACTTGTGGATTAGTTGGCTACTGCCTAACTTTAGTATATTAAGTGTTGTTGAGCTACTTTTGTGGTCTTTTACAAGTGGAAGCCAGAGTATTTGAATGATTTTCCATACGTGCTTTTAAAAATCCTATATGACCAAGGCTATTAATTATATCCTTAATATGTGACACACTAAAAGAGGCAGGTAACTACTTAAACACTTTGACATGTCCTCCATGGTAAACCACACCACAATCCATGCTCCATGATCCCCCATAGTGCACAACTATACAAGGACTCAACTCAATTTTTTTGCATAATGTACATTTTAAACTAATAAATAACTTATAAACAAAGTGGAGTGTGTGACAAAAACAGTCATTTCATTTCATTCCATAAATCATCTCATTACATATTACTTAATGGCTTAAACACTTTACATTAACACTCAAATAGTGTTTAGCCACGCTTTCCATAAACTTAAACTGTGTCATAGCAGTGACAAACACAAAAGGAAATAATTGTTTGTCACATTCACTTAAAACAAGCTATGACACAAACCTAAATCCAACAATCAACATAACAATGTAGGCAGCTTAACCCCAAAAAAATGCTATGCCTACCCACCATTTACATCAACAAAAAGAAATTCAACAACCGTACCAACACTAACTGTCATCCTCTAATCCTCCTTGAATAGCAAAGGAAACCCATCAAAATACACTGTCATATCTTTTTCAAACCAAGCAATGAGGTCCCTGACATCGTTGTAGATGATATCATCAAGTGCCCAGGTATTAAACCCCCCATTACGCCATTCTGGGAAACAAAGATATCCATACATTACCATATGCATCATTTTTTGCAAGTAAATTCAACATTCATTCTATCCCGCCAGTGCAGTTTGATAAAGATATGGAAGAGCAGAATATCCATATCCCTGCAAATTTCATGTGCATTCTCCAGGGTTGTCAAACCTAGTTCATCATAAAAAAAAAGGGGTTCATCATCATCCTAAAGTAACATCATTTCTAAAAGGTAATAATGGGCCATGATGATTTATTTTATTGTTTCCATATTGTTATGTGGACATAGCACTTATCTTGTTGCCCCTTACAATTTCATTCTAAACTATAAAATGTAGGGGTTCAGATTTATTATTACCGTGTTTAACTAAGGTTCAACTACAATTTTCAAAATATCTAACTTATACATGTTGTACTTAACTTGTATATTGACAGAGTGATAATGGGACTTAAAAATGATTTTTGGTCATCTACACAGTTTTGTTTGGGCATTGTCAAAATGTGGCTACCACATGATTTTTGGTCATTTAATGTACGTATTAATATGATATGACCAACCCATGGTAAGGTGCTGTCCAAATTATAACACTAACCACAACTACTAAACTAACCAAATCAACTTCATTACAAGTATTATAAAACTACAGACATCAACATCAAAAAATTTAAGTTCAGTTTTAATTAGCTCAACCACAAACACCATCTAACATAAAAAAAACTCTTTAAATAAGTAAATTACTACAAGACAATAATTGTTTCACACATTTTAGGAAAAATGCCAATAAACAAAAGATTTCGAAATTTTGAAAAATACAGAGGACTTACCATTTGGAGGAGAGAGGTCTGGAACTTTCCTTTGAGGAGGGAACCATGGGTTGTCGTCGTTTTGAGCCATCAGAAAGGAACAGACGATGATAGAAATGTGTTAAAAATAACCTTTTGAGGAAGATGACACAAGAAGAAAAGCGAGAAAGTGGAGAAAAAAGTGGCGTACTTGGGAAAAATAAAGTAATTGGGAAGAAGAAAAGTACAAGTTAACAGAAGTCACTTAAAGGGGGTTAAATACACCAAAAGACAAAAAAGAGGGACACAAAGCGCCAAAAGGAACAATGATTATACAGTCCTTGGAATTTGTGCGAATGGGGAAGTTAATAGAAGTTGAACTATTTTTCTAAAGGGTAATAATGGGCCATGATAGTTTATTTTGTTGTTTCCATATTGTTATGTGGACATAGCTTTAGTCTGGTGGCCCCTTACAATTTCATTCTAAACTATGAAATGTAGGGGTTCAGATTTAATAACACTGTGTTTAACTAAGGTTCAACTACAATTTCCAAATATCTAACTTATACATGTTGTACTTAACTTGTATATTGACAGAATAATAATGGGGTTTAAAACTTATTTTTGGTCAACTACACAGTTTTGTTTGGGCATTGTCAAAATGTGGCTGTCATATGGTAAACTCATTTAATGTACGTATTAATATGATATGACCAACCCATGGTAAGGTGTTGTCCAAATTATAACATTAACCACAACTACTAAGCGAATTTTTATGGATAAATGGTTGTTATCTTCTACCTAAGGCAAGTCGAAAAACACCATTATAGCCGGCCAACTGAACAACAAGCTCGACCTAGGCACCGGTAATCTCAGATTCTTTTGTTGTTACGCTACACAAACACTGAGCGAATTTCAATTTCATGAACCCTAATTTCTTTCAAATTAAATCGAAATGAGAACCCTAATTGTCCACAAATTACCATGCTCGCCGTTAATTGAGGTTTGGGGGGATTGAAGAAGACGGTAATGGAGTTTAAATAATATGTACCAGTTTTTTTTATGAAGTAATATTTCGTATGCCATAAGGTCAAAGTTCATATATTATAATTTGTAAAGCACAATTTCGTATATTATAAGGTTTAATTCTGTTATTTATACCTTGACAAAACAATCATATAGTAAAAGGTATAATGTCATGTATTTTATTTTAGTATAACTGTATAAGTAATCATATATTAAAAGGTATAATGTCATGTATTTTATTTTAGTATAACTGTATAAGTAATCATATATTAAAAGGTATAATGTCATGTATTTTATTTTAGTATAACTGTATAAGTAATCATATATTAAAAGGTATAATGTCATATTTTTTTATTTTAGTATACCTGTATAAGTAATATATATATTAAAAGCTATTATGTCATGTATTTTATATTAGTATACCTGTATAAGTTCGTAAATCATACTTATATACCAAATACAGTAAATAAAGAAAAGAATTTATTAAATATAGTTTTGGAATAATCATTTAACTGCCTAATTAAGGAACTATCTAAATGACGTGGTAAAGTCAACTATTCGTGTAAATCTGATGTGGACAAATTCGTGGTTCTCATTGCACAATGTCTGTAGGCCTCAACTTTAATTTTTTTCTTCCTCGTAGCATTTCCGTTAAGTTTGTGTTAGTTTTGCTCTGCTTTAGTTTGACACGCAAAACGATAATGAGGTATTTCTGGTCGTTTTTTGATAATTCCGACCTCAAATTGAGCCCTTAAGGACAAATTGACCACACAAATCCTAGATAGAGTATTTTTCCTAGGCATGCAAACCGGGTCAAATACCTCGTTTTGCGTGTTGAAAACGTCACCTTATGCGTACCAAACTAAAAACAAAGTAAAACTAAAGGAAACTTAACGGAAGTGATACGAGGGAGAAAAGATTAAAGTTGGGGCCTACCACTGAGAAAAACAAATAAGAAGTGCTACCACTGAGAAAACCTAAAACCTTGGGGCTACCAGGGTGAATTTCCCTAATGTAATTGGTTGCTCTCTTTCACAAAAAAAAATGATATAATATAAAAATTTGTCAAAAACAACTTTATAAAAACATGTTTTTGTGAAAAACTACCTTATGAAAAATAGTTGTAAAAAACTTTTCCCTCCGTCCTAGAATAGTTTGAACACTTTCCTTTCATGTTTGTCTAAAATTAGTTTGAACACTTCATTTTTGGCATGGTCCTACTGTTACTATATTATTTCTTTTGCACTTCTTTGGCCCAGACTCTACCCTTATCAATAAAAAGTTACACAACTTTATCTCTACTCCAATAAAAAATACCCTACGAACTCCTTGACATTTACTTTTTAATAAAATAACATTTGATAAGCACAAGACAACTTATCACCTTAATCTACGTTTCTCAATATGTAATATGATTTTTATGGATGGAGGGAGTACCATTTAAAACGAATTTTTTGTAAGAAACTACCTTTGATTGGAGGCCATTGACTGTCTCTTTTGATGTTGACCTTTTCTCTTTTGTATATTTTTCCTTACTTTTTATTCCGCTTTCACCCAAAATTTTGTTCTCCTTCGAGACGATAGTATTAAATTGTGGTTGCTTGACAAATTTCAGGGAAAATGAAAGAGAAAAGAAGCACAAAAAGAAAATGTCAACGTAGAAAAAGGTGACCAACATGTGAAATTCACGCAAAGGTATTTTCTTACAACATTTTTGTTTTAAAAGGTATATTTCTAAAACTTTTCTATAGGGTAGTTTTTCACAAATACGTGTTATTATAAGATAGTTTTTGACAAATTTTTCTAAAGGAAATTACAATTACTTAGATTTTCCCAAGGCGGCGTATTCTTTTTAGAAATTTGCTCAACTCTACATATAATAAGGCCCTGTTCTTTTGAACTTATTTTGGCTGAACTGAAATGAAATTAACTGAACTGAACTGAAATTAAATTAAATCAACTGAACTGAAATTAACTAAAATGAGAGAAATTGAACTGAATTGTATATTTAATTTTCTAAAATAATAATAATAATCGATAATAATCAATAAGTACTAACATAATATTATCAATACTATTATTATTATTATTATTATTATTATTATTATTATTAAATAATAACAATAATAATAAATAATAATAATATAAATAACAATAAATAATGATAATAATAAATAAATAATATTAATAATAAATAATAATAATAATAAATAATAATAATAATAATAAATAATAATAATAATAATAAAATAATAATAATAATAATAATAATAATAATAATAATAATAATAATAATAATAATAATAATAATAATAATAATAATAATAATAATAATAATAATAATAAAGTTTAGTCCGCTTCTCCAACAAGTAAGCTATAGGTTTAGCTTTCTTGTCCAGCAAGTAAACTAGTTTCCTTTAGATGTTCTTAACTTGGAGACTTGTGCAACGATGTCTGAATCTGTCCTGTCCTATCCCAAGCTTCGTTCCCGAATCTGCAAAAAGGGACCCACCCTGGAGGTTTGGGTGGTGGTTCCCCCTCCGAAGCTTAAGTCAGATATCAGGAGTTTGAAGGAAAAAGTAGAGATAGAGAGAGAAAGTGAGAGAGTATTTTTTCAGAGTAAGTTTACACTGTTTGCATTGAATGATCTTCCTCCTGATTTCAGGGGTATTTATAGTGATAGTAGTATGACAGCTATCCTTAAAAGTTGCCCTAGAATAGTGGCACCTGATTGGCTAGGCAATCAAACCATGACACTTGGCAGGCTAGGATTTGTGAGGGTTTATAAACCAATCACCTGCAACCACCTTTAAGGATTTGGGCTCTAACTAACCTTTGGGCCATAAAGGTGAGTCTTTTCTCCCAACTGGGTACAACCCAAGGGTTAAATCTTTTTTCATTTATTTATTCTGAGAGGACACGTGTACGGCCCTGATGGACCAAACTGTCTCTAAAGGAGCCGTAGATATGTTGGGCTACAACATTTTCCCCTAAAAGGGTTTTTACTGTTGGCCTATCTGACGGTTAAGACACTTTTACCCGAGGTGGTTAATTCAAATTCAAAAAAGAGGCAAAGACGCCCCCTTTTCTGGGCTTTACCGGTCATAGTCGACCGTTTTAAGCTTTTCCAGTCATTTTTAACTGGCTCAGCGGGTTTCTTGCCCTCCTATATATATGCTTGGTGTGCCTTCATTTAATCATTTCACACCTTGAGAGAATTTTTCTAGAGAGAGAAGCTCTGCATTTTTTCTAGAGAGAGAGAGTGATCGTCCAATCTCAGTCTTCTTCACCGAATCGTCCAAGCGTTTCGTCAAGTATCTTTTCTTTCTTCTTTTTTACTTTCCTTTATTCTTTAACTTTTCTTAGAAAATCAATAAAATGGAATCTTCTTCTTTATCAAACAATCCTAGCCGACCAAGAGCTTGTCTTGACCCTAGAACCGAGAGTACTTCTTCGTCGGCACATTCTAGAGTTGGGCCTCTTCTGGCCGAGTATATATTTTTTTATGGTTTTGGCCGAAAAAGTCAGACAACCCAGTCTTTACCTGTGCAGGGTAATCTGGCGCGCGTCAAGCAAACGGCCCGTCTAAGACGAAGGATATTACTCCCAACAAATAGTTCTGACATGGAGGAATCTACTGGACGAGTTCCAGATGAGACGAGGGAGGCCTAAAGTGCTCAACCTTTAGGCGGGCCCCCTTCCCCTGACCGCAGTTTTGAAGATCCTCAAATAAACCCTGATGCCAGTCCTTCTGGAAGGGACGTCAATATGGAGGAAGCCGGTGAGGACAATAACGGGAGTGAATCCGGCACTGCCGATGAGTCGGACGAACCTTCCACTACCTCGTCTGAGATTAGGAGATGCTTAGGTCCCCTTTCTTACTCCGCATTTATTTTGGTCAATCGTAAATGGTTAGAGAAGATAGGACCTGACCCTAGTTATTTGTCTACTTATATGCCCATGCCAGGCTTCTCTTTCGTCATCCCAAATAAGGAGGCCACCATTCTGAGTGCTCCCAAGAACCACTTTGCCGTTTACAAGCTAGCCTTGGACGCGGGATTAAGGTTCTCCCTCCACGATTTTATAGAACAAGTGCTAAGGTATTACAACATCGACCATAATCAGCTGGCGCCTAATGCCTGGTACAACATTCTGACTTTCATAGCCGTCTGCGAGCTCCGCGACCTGGCTCTTTCTCTCCAAGCCTTCACGCATATTCACTATGCGGCTAAGGTTCCCGGGGTCGTGGACGGAACGTGGCTCAGCATCTGCAACCGCCCCGGCTTTCTCACTGCTTGGGGCAAGCCGTCGAAGATGCACGAATGGAAAGCAGAAGCAGACTTCGTCTTTCTACGAGCGGCCAACGACTACGCCACTGAGGGCTATCATTATTATAATCGAGCCGTCACGAATACTGGACGAAAGCAGTCCTGGTTGGAGTTGGAGGACCATTACGATGAAGAGGTAGTGGAGTACTTTAGAATAAAGGAGTATTCCAGGTCGGGTCAGTCATCCTTTAAAGGGCCAGCTAACTGGATACCCTTTAAAGAAATTTTTTATAATGATGACTTCTTGGTCGCCGCTGACTTGCGGTTGGCCGAAGATAAAGGTATACATTCAAAACCTTCAAGTAAAATGCCTCGTCCATAAACCATATCAGACTAGCTTCTTTTACTTCTTATTGCAGATCCAGCTAGAGCACGTCTCAAACATTCTTGGACGGGAGATATCAGTATGTCCAAGTTCACTGATAACTTGTGGAAGGAGTTCGCCAAGAGCAGTGCTGAGAAGAGGGCTGAAACCCTGGTAAATATTTTTTTTTTAAACGAGGATCATTCTGACTCTTCAAGGATTTTTTCAATCCTTGGACGAGAATCACCCGAAGAAAGAAGGCGTCCATGCTTGGATGGCCACCTTCTGTGGGCCCTCCTCGTCTGGGTGACCTTAATTGGCCTTGGACGAGGAACATTAGTGGTTCATCCAGATTGATTTCCATTCCTTGGACGAAAATCACCCGAAGAAGGAAAACGTCCATATTTGGACGACCACCTTCTTTGGGCCATTTTCGTCTGAGTGACTTTAATTAGCCTTGGACGAGGAACATTGGTGGTTCGTCCACACTGATTTCCAGTTCTTGGACGAAAGTCATCCTGGACCGTCCAAATTTGAACGGCTTCCTGCTTTGCATCACTCTCATCTGGTCATGAAAAATACTTTGGACGAGGGTCCCTTGGGAAGGTGGCCGTCCAAACATGGACGTCTTCCTTCTTCGAGTGATTCTCGTCCGAAGCTTAATAGTTTGATTATATATTTTGCTCTTTGGAAGATCCAAATAATAACTTGTTTATTTTTGCAGAAAAATGCCCCTACCAACAAGCCCCCGCCTGGGAAGTCTTCTTCGTCCAAGAAGAGGCCTACAAGGAAGAAGACGGAGAAGACTACTCCGTCTGGCAAGGGAGCTGGAGAGAAAACCATGCTTCCCCGAAAGGACAAGGTCCTGAAGGAGGAGCCGTCCGTTGCTTCCCCGGCCATGGGGGAGAAGAGTGCTGATCTTGCTAGTCAGTTGGATGTATTGCCTTCTGATCCAACTGAGATCAGACCAGAGTCGGCCTTGGCTCTGGTTATTCTGGAGCCGAAGACGGCTACTGACAACTTCCCGGACTTCAGCAGCTCGGTGGCGAAGCTGGTCTCACAGATGTCGCTATCCGTTAGGACGGCATCCTTATCGTCGGGTGAGTCGTATTATCCAAATAGAGTTAGCACAGTGCGGGTCGGCGGACGGTCCATGAGTCCGTCCAACAGACAAGCCATAATCTTTCCCATCAAGAGAACTGACTCCCCCCTCTTTCAGATAAGGGCAAAGGACCAGCTTTACCCACAGCTGCTCCCACAATAGACTCGGACGAGGAGTCTTCTACCGCTTTTGCCAAAATGTCAAAAGTTGAGCGAGATCGGCTCAAGCAGGAGCTGTTCAAATGTTACCTTGAATCCTATATAAAAGGGTTGAGGGGAGCATCAGCTGGACATGTGGGCTACATGTCACAACTTGCTGCTGAGGTATAATCTGTTGCCGCTGTTGTTTTATACTTGTAAAATTTATTTTTCTTTTATAACTCGTCTAATGACTTGCTTTGTTTTCGTTGTTCCAGCTTCTGGCTCGCAGCATATTGACAGAGGAATGGGCGAGGGAGCATAGGAAAGAAAATAAGCAACTCGTCCATCTGGGTACGACGGCTGGCGACAAGGCCATACACAACATTGAGATGGCTAATACTCTCCACCGCCAATCAAGGGAGGCCTGGGAGAAGAGATCAGCAGAACTGGAGTCCGACAACAAGAATTATCTTGTTACTATCAACAAGTTGTACAAGGAACAAGACCAACTGAAATTGGCCTTGAACACCATCTTAGCTGAGTTGAAGGGCGAAAGGGATACTGCTCTTCTGGCCGCGGTCCAACTGAGGAGGGAAAATATCCTCCTAAGGGCGAAGAAGCCCGTCTGCAAAAGGAAGCGGCCCAGGCCTTTGACGACGCCAAAGAAGGCTTGAATCAAGTCATTGTGACGTCCAAAGACTGGACCATCAAGGCTTTTCAGATGTTGGCCGAGCCTAGTGAGGTCCCTAGCTTTGTCCGGCGTCTGGAATTTCAATAGAGTGTTCACCGTGCACTGGTGTCTGCTGAAAAACCTCCTGAATTCTATGAGTCGAACGAAGAGGGTGCGGACAAGGAAGAAGCCCTTGAGGACGACCAAGAAACTCCCGCTGAAGGAGATGCCTAGTTTTAGGTTTATTTTCCTAAGTTTCTTGGCTTGTTTGCCGTCGTAGCTTTATCTCCTCTAGCTTTATACTTAAGCTGTATGTTTTGTCAAGTACATAATGAAATGACCTGTTGCCAATTGCATGTCCTTTGTTTTATTGCACTTAAATTTTCATTAAGTAGAACTGAAACTCGTCTGGACGTTTTCACAACTTACTGAAACAGCAAGTATCAAGTACAGATGAGACTCGTCCTGACTTTTGGACGGCCTGCAAACTTGGTTAAGGAAAGAGTATCATCCTTGTCTTTGGACGATCGCAAAACATTCCAAAATGTAGCCAAGTATAAAATGAGACTCGTCCTGACTTTTGGACGATCTGCAAATTTGGTTAAGGAAAGAGTATCATCCTTGTCTTTGGACGATCTCAAAACATTCTAAAATGTAGCCAAGTATAAAATGAGACTCGTCTTGACTTTTGGACGGTCTGCAAACTTGGTTAAGGAAAGAGTATCATCCTTGTCTTAAGACGATCTCAAAACATTCTAAAATGTAGCCAAGTATAAAATGAGACTCGTCCTGACTTTTGGACGGTCTGCAAACTTGGTTAAGGAAAGAGTATCATCCTTGTCTTTGGACAATCGCAAATCATTCCAAAATGTAGCCAAGTATAAAATGAGACTCGTCCTGACTTTTGGACGGTCTGCAAACTTGGACGAGCCTTGCCCCAGGAAGGAAAGCGGCCATTATTGGCCGAGCAAACCTAAACTCCTTTGTTTAGGACGGGCTTAATTTCTTGTGGACGACCTATATGTTGTGGTCAATGGACGAGCCATGCTTTAGCTGGCTTCGTTGATGAGGCAACCCTCGTCTTGAAGTATCGATCCATTACTAATGCTTTTATTGTCTAGTTCGTCCTGGTCTTTGGACGACCTTTGCTTTCCCTCAATCGAGGCCAAGTAAAACTGTAGCTCGTCCAACAAACTTTTCTCGTCCTACGAGTTTCATAGTTTTTAGCTTTATCCCCCCCTTCTTGGGCTTAGCTCAACTGTGTATTATGGACGAGCCATGGACCAAGAAGGAGAACGACCAACATTGGGCGAGGCTGCTGAAATTGCTTAGGACGAAATTTAGGTATATAGACGAACCATGTTTGGCCGGCTTTCTTGAGGAAGCAACACTCGTCTTGAAGTAGCGGACCCTTACTAGGGTCTTTACTACTTAGCTGTCCTTATATTCGAAAGTAAGATTCCTTTACTAAGGGTTGCTTACTTTAGGTTAGCTTTCCCTTAGAGACCTTGACGTTTCTCTTACTAGAGATTTTTGTCAATTTGTTGACCATATATGTGATCTAACCTTTAGGTTTATTGCACTTTGGCCGGTCTCTTTGAGGGAGTGACACTAGTAGAATAAATGCTTATTGCTGCGGTCATTAAGTGGCCTATTGCGGCGGTTTTGACCGCGTAGCAATTAAGGGGGCAGCAATAGGTAATTAAACTATTGCTGCGGTTTTTAACCGCAGCAATATTACAACATATTGCTGCGGTTTCAAGCGAAAACCGCAACAATATGTTTATTTTTTATTAGAGAAGTACAACATATATATTGCTGCGGTCTTTGTCCAAAACCGCAGCAATAGGCCATGGTACAGGTAAAAAAACAATTTTTTTTTGCATTTTACCATCAAATTTAAAAGAGTAAAATCAAGCAAGTAACCCATCCACTATCCATCAAATTAACATATGAATTTCTTTAATATATAAAGATAAAAAAACTAGTTACATAGATAATACAAAAAATCAAAAAGTAAAATGAAAAAGCAAAAATAAAAAAGCAGTTACAACTAAATGACTAATTACAAAAAATATAATAAATACAAAAAATATATTAAAAAAATAAGAAACTGAAAATAAAAAACCCTAAAACAAAAAATAAGAAACTGAAAATAAAAAAACCCTAAAATAAAAAACTGAAAATAAGAAATTGAAAAAACAAATTGAAAAATCTCGAAGAAGTCTAATGATCCACGAGCAAGCAACGACGCGAAAGCAAACAAATCTCGTCAGACAAATTTCGCCCACGAGCAAACTCAAACTCGAACTCGAACGACCCATGAGCAAGCCGGCGACCAGCGAAAGCAAACAACGACGGACAAATTTCGCCGGCGAGTATAAATTTCGAACAAATCTCGCCGGCAAGAACAACTCTCGAACAAGCCCACAAATTTCGAACAGATTACGAGTTAGAGAGAGAAGATTACAAATTTCGCCGGCGATAACTGGAGAAGACGCAAATGTCGAACTAATTTCGCCGGCGAGTAAAAATTTCGAACAGATCTCACCGGCGAGAACAAATTCGAACAAGCCCACAAAGTTCGAACAAATTTCGAACAGATTACGAGCGAGAGAGAGAAGATTATCGCGTGCAGATTAGGAGCGAAATCCTCTGGCTCAGATTAAACGAAAATGGCGAAGGACGAGTGAGAGAGAGAGAGAGAGAGAGAGAGAGAGAGAGAGAGAGAGAGAAGTGAGAGAGAGAGCAGTGAGAGAGAGAAAACAACGGCCTAAGGAGAGAGCAGTGAGAGAGGAATAACAAGGAAACCCTAGTTGAGCTTTTTATTATTAATTTTAAAAGTCTATTGCTGCGGTTTCGTCTAGGAACCGCAGCAATAGATTAAAATATTATTAAATTATTTTTTTAGTAATATTTTATTATATTGCTGCGGTTTCGGTTGAAACCGCAGCAATATGTCTGGTCAACAGTCAAAGAAATTTGAAAAAAATTCCGTTGACACATATCTCTGCGGTTTCCAGCCACAACCGTAGCAATATGTTTAGTTTCGATTTTTCTTTTTTTTTCGTGGTTTGTTGCTGCGTACGGGTAAAACTGCAGCAATACCACCGCAGCAATAAGCAAAAATTCTACTAGTGTGATGTTCGGTAGATCAGTGAGCATTTTTGACGCTCTATTGTTCTTTGTAATTTTGTCCAAGTTACTGTCACTTTTAGACTACTAACTGGATAAATGCCCCAAAGTGAAACAACTTATTAAAAAATAACAAAGATAAGAAGGAATTAGAAATTATATTATATGAATTTTGCTTGACTAAATATCAATATACATGTTTACAATTCTTTTTCCCTCCTTTGTGCCATGACACTTTGGAGTGATTACAAACTACTTGCTGTTTTTGCTGGCGATTAGAGGAGTCAGACGTGGTACTTCTTCAAAGTGTCTGAGTTCCAAGTGCTTTGTATGGGTCGTCCATCCATATCTTGGATACGAAAGGTTCCGCTTTGCACCTCTTGGACAATCAGATAGGGTCCTTCCCAATTTGGTGTTAGTTTCCCCAACTCTTTAGCTCGTCCAACTGCCTCCATTTTCCTTAGAACTAGGTCCCCTACCTTGAGTGGTCATCTGGCGACTCTCTTGTTAAAGTCCCGAGCCATTCGCAGCTTGCACAATTGCATTCTTAACAAAGCATTGCCCCTGACTTCTGGTACTTGATCCAAAGCCGTGCGCAATGCAGCCCAGTTGGCATCTTCCCTGTACAGCATGACTAGCAGGGTGGGTTCTTCAATCTCAATGGGCAAGACGGCTTCAGTGCCATAAACTAACATGAAGGGTGTCTCCCATGTAGAGTTTTTGACAATGGTTCTGATGGACCATAACACCAGCTGTAGTTCTTCAACCCATTGTCCTTTAGCATTATCCAATTTTCTTTTGATTCTATTGGATAGAATCTTGTTGAAGAACTCTACTTGCCCATTGGCTTGTGGGTGGGCGACTGCAGCGAAGTGGGCTTTGATTTCCCTTTCTGCCAACCAATCTTTCAGCTTAGGCGTTTCAAACTGTGGACCATTATCGAAGACGATGGACTGCGGCATGCCAAAACGAGTTATAATGTTCTTCCAAATAAAGCCTTTGACGTCATTCGTTGTTATATCCCGCATGGCTTCAGCCTCCATCCATTTAGTGAAGTAGTCCACGGCTACAATTACAAACTTCTTTTGCCCAGCGGCCACAGGGAAGGGTCTAAGGATATCCATGCCCAATTTGGCAAAAGGCAAGGGGAACAAAATAGGAGTTAAGTAATTTGACGGCTTCTGATGCAGATTTCCGTGTTTCTGACAACCGTCGCACTTCTTTGCGTAGATAAGAGCATCCTCTTTTAAGGTAGGCCAGTAATATCCCGTCCTTAAAGCCTTTTCTCCCAATGCTATTCCCCCAATGTGGGATGCACAAGCTCCTTCATGGAGTTCCTTCAAAACCTCTAGACCGTCTTCCCTGGTGATGCACCTGAGAAGAGGACGATTTAATGACTTCTTGTAAAGGGTCTCATCCCACAGTTCAAACCATTTGTCTCGAGCTTTCACATACTTAGCCTCTACAGGGTCTTATGGCAGCCGTCCTGTCTTCTTGTATTCTATTATAGGATCCATCCAAACTGCACCTCGGCCAAGAAACATGATTTGCTCTTGGTCAATGCTCTTTTTTGGTTTAACTTCCCAAAACACTGTTCTTGGCGCATCACCTTCAGCTGAGCTGGCTAATTTTGAGAGAGCGTCTGCTTGATGATTTTCTGACCTTGGTACTTAGTCGAGAACAAATCGTTTCAAAGGCTCAGTTTCATCCTTGATCAGACGCATATATTTGCCCATTGATGCTTCTTTACATTCAAAGTCTCCATTGACTTGACTGACGACCAAGAAAGTGTCCGATTTGGCCTCAATTTCCAGAGCTCCAGCCGCCTTACACATTTTGATCCCAGTCAGAAGTGCTCCATATTTAGCTTCGTTATTTGACGCTTGGAATTGGAACCTTAGCGTACATTCAAACTTGTCTCCTTCTGGAGATTGACAAATGATTCATGCCCCACATCCGTTGACAGTGGACGATCCATCAACCATGAGCGTCCAATGCTTCCTCCCTTCAGCTGGATCAAGCGTTGGTTCTATAGTTGGCCGAGTAAGCTCAACTATAAAATCTGCCAAAGCTTGCCCCTTAATGGCTTTCGTTGGTTCAAATGATATATCGAACATGTTAAGCTCAATAGCCCATTTTAGCATTCATCCGGCGGCTTCCATCTTTTGTAGAACTTGCTTCAAGGGTTGGTCAGTGTAGACGAGTATACTATGAGCCAAGAAATAGGGCCTTAACTTTCTGCTGGCCATGACGAGTGCCAACCCAAACTTCTCGACCGGAGTATTCCTATTTTTAGCATCCTTGAGCACATGACTGACGAAGTATATTGGGACTTGCACGGATCTCTTTCAGCCAGCAGAACAGCACTCACAGCCTGAGTGGACACAGCCAAGTACACAAACAGTTTTTCCCCCTCGGCTGGACTGACCAATCTAGGAAGCTGATGAAGGTGATCTTTGACCTGCTGAAGTGCTTGCTCAGCTTCTGTTGTCCACTCAAACTTGGCCTTCTTCTTGATAGTAGCAAAAAAGTGATGGCACTTGTCGCCCGAGTTAGACAAGAAACATCCAAGGGCAGCTAAGCAACCCGTCAATCGCTGAACTTCCTTTATCTTTGACGGGGATTTCACGTCTAGAATAGCTTGTATCTTTTCAGGGTTGGATTTGATTCCCCTCTGCTCTACTAAGAAGCCTAAGAACTTCCTGGACAAGACTCCAAAAACGGAGGCCAAAAGGCATCCTCAGCCAGCCATACAGCCCTTTCTCGGTAATGAATGACGTTTTGTCCTGATCCTCTGACCACATGGGAATTTGGTGAAAGCCTGAATATGCATCCATGAAGCTTAACAAAGCATGCCGGCTGTGGAGTCCACCAGTCAATCCAACTTAGGCAAGGGGAAACTGTCTTTGGGACAAGCCTTGTTGAGATCAGTATAGTCCACACACATCCTCCATGTTCCATTAGGCTTTGGCACCATAACCACACTCGGTATCTATTCTGGATAATAAGTCTCTCTGATGAATTTTGATTCCAACAACTTCTGAACTTCCTGGTCGACCGCCTGGATCCTGGCCAGTCCTACATGTCTTTTCTTCTGACGAACAGGTTTTAAACTTGGATCAACATTCAGCCGGTGGAAGGCTATCTCTGGATCAATTCCAGGCATTTCTTCAACACAATAAGCAAACACGTCTTGAAATTCTTTTAGCAAGCTGATTAAAAGGCCCCTCAAATCAGGAGAGAGTGAAGGCCCAATCTTCAAGGTTCTTTCTGGACGAGCATCATCCAAACAAACATCTTCTGGGACTTCCACGGGCTCTGGACGTTCTAGTGCCAGCCCCATAATGACCATCACTTTTTCAGACGAGGGTGACTCTTCCTTGACGGGCTCATACTTTCTTTTCTTGTTGGGAAGATGTTCAGACGTTTTCCTTGAGGGAGCAACCGGCGTCTGAGGACTCTCAATTGCCATTCTCAGCGAAGCCACTTGGTCCTTTACATTTTCGTACGCCTTCCTTTCTCCAACAACCTTCGTCTTATCTTTCCCAAATTCAGACGGGTTCCTTCCGCCAGCGATCTTCGCCTGGTCTTCATTGTCTGCTTTCCATGAAGATGGCTTCAGGGTAGTTAGGTAACTTTCCCTAGCTGCCTGCTAATCTCCATACAAGGAGCCAATATGGCCTCCATCACATTTAAACTTCATGAGCATCAAGTGAGTTACTATAACTGCCTTAACATGATTCAGAGTTGGCCGTCCAAGTATGACATTATAGGCGGTCAAATCTCGAACAACCAAGAACTTGATAAACAAAGTCCGCGAAGCATCCTTCTCTCCAACTCGGACGGGCAACGTGACTATTCCCATGGGATGGATGACTCCTCCCCCAAACCCTATAATGGGATGGTGGACGGGAACCAAGTTCTTTTCATCATATTTCAATCTAGACAAGCAATCTGCACTAATGATGTCAGTCGAACTTCCGGTGTCAATCAAAATTCTTCGTACTCTGAAGTTTGCTATCTTCATTTCTACAACCAAAGGGTCATCATGAGGAGTTCTCAGCTTCCCCCGATCCGTTCACTAACCACCACCTTTGGGAAGGGCTCGGTCTTTGTCTGATCAGCCAGTGAGACTTGGCCGAGCTCCCTGAGATAGTTTTTGTGCCCTCTATTGGTTGGCCCTCCAGCGGCAAATCCTCCGAAAATGACAAGAACAACATCCTTGTCAGTGCTCTCACTTTCCTTCTTCTTTGCCTGCCGATCATCCTTCCTCTGAAACTTCCTTCCCCCTTGAGGCAAATAGGAGTTCATCTTTCCTTTTCGAGCTAGATCCTCCAAAGCCCTCTTAAGGTGCTTACATTCATTGGTCTCGTGACCGCAATCCTTGTGAAAGTGATAGTATTTGCTCTTGTCCCTATTTCTATAAGGAGTCTTCATCTCAGCTGGAGCCTTCAGCTTATATTGGTCCTTTATCTCCATGAGAATGGAGTATTGGTCCTTGCTGAATTCGATGGGGTTGGATGAAGAAGGCTCAGATTCTTTCCTCTTACTTCTTCTGGACGAAGTAGTGGTGGAGGTTATGGCCCAAGTCTCAACCTTTTTGGGATTGCTCTTCTTTGGCTGAGCAACCTCTTCAGGCTTCATGGACTCGGGATGCTTTGCCTCAGCACATACTTCAGTGGCATGTATAAAAGCTTCGGCTTCCTTTAAAGCTTCGGCAAGAGTAGTGATTTTCTTCTTCACAAGGTCAAACTTAAAACTTCCTGGCCTTAAACCCTGATGAAGGTGTCAAAGGCCACTCCAGCATTAAGATCTTGAATTTGAAGTGCTTCTAGATTGAATCTCTTAACAAAAATTCTAAGGGCTTCTTTTTTGGTCCTTGAATGACCTTGCCCAAGTGCATGCTTG